>OU342734.1:441577014-442777014 GCA_910589765.1 Avena atlantica | reverse complement strand
CCTCCGACCATGGGTCGGCGATGCTGGTGTCATAGGGGTTCTCCGGCCTGATGTTATCCTCCTCCTCGTAGGGGTCCTAGCCGTGCGAGATCTGCCCGAGACTGGCGGGGACCTCCTCGTCAGCGGCTACGGCGTAAGCGGGGACGGGGGGTCTGGACGGGGACGGTGACTGCCTTCGATTCCTCGACAAGGGCCTATACGGGGACAGGGGCCTCCTCGCCGGTGGCCTTAGAGGCGAAGATGGTCACAGCGTCGTTCTTATCCATTGCCGGCGTGGTTGGGGTTTTCTTGGGGGTTTGTACAAGGTGATGGGACAGTGGAGATGGTTGCGTGAGTGAGTGAGCGAGTGATGAGTGAGAGTGAGGAGGCCTCTATAGAGGTGAAGGGAGGATACGTTTCGTTGCACCACCGTGCATCGCGTTACTGCATACGCTACTGCACCGTGCACGACAACACGCGTTCGCTATCGCCCCGTGCACCGCGACATGCGTACCGTGCATCACGTTTTCCCCTCGTGTCTAACCTTGGCCACTTAGTTGTGATCAATTATACCCTGGAGTGTAACATTGGCAGTTTGATTGTACTCAGTTTTGCCCTCCAGTACTAACACTGCCGTGTGCAATATACTCACTTTTACCCTCCGGTGGCTGGTCAACAGAGAGTCAACAAATGGATTTTAGCTAGCTAATTGAGTCAATTTATGCACAGCAAATTCAAAAAGATCAAAACATAGTGGCATATACCCAGGGAGTCTTATTATGTGATCTGCCACCGTAAGAAATGTATATAAATCAAGTTTTAACCTAAATCATCACTTCTCAAATCACCTACTATCTAAGAAGGTTCATGGCTTTCTACTCAAGCCTCTTCCCAAAACATCCCTCCCCAAAACATAATTTGTCTGAATGAGGCAATAATTGTCAAACTAATATATATTTGAATTGCAAATAGTTTGATGTATGCCAAGATGTATTTTATTGTATAAAAGAAGCATTTTTTATTTTTTAAATCTCTTTCTGTTTTCTATTTGAATCTCTTTGTCAGTTTTGCCCTTGGTTTTTAAGTTCTACTCAGTTTTCCCCTCTCTGTTAGTCATAAACTCTCACACATGTGCTCATCTTGGTTGCTATGTTCTGATTGATCGAGATAGTTGTCACGCGGATCGTACCCACCAACTGTTGATCCTCTGATTGATCCTATGTGATCTAGCGGACATGATAACCCCTGTATCTATCGGGAGCAACCTCTATCCATGCAAAATAACGAGTTTGCCACTGGTACTTTAACTCTATAAACAAATGATTTTGAATATAATTTTAAGGGAAAGTGTTCAAAGGTGTATAATTTTCGTATATGCAAGTTTATGCATTATATTTCACTCCATGAAAATGATAAATGGCCAGGATTTTATTAGCACAACCTTATCATGTCCTAAGTGCGATTTTAAAGAGTTCAAATGTGTATATTTTTTGCCATATGCAAGTTTATGCATTACATTCTATGAAAATGATAATCCCTCAAGATTTTCTTAGAACATCATTATCACATATTATGTGCGATTTCACAGTGTTCAAAGGTTTATAATTTTCGTATACGCAAGTTTATGCATTATATTTCACTCCATGAAATGATAAATGACCAGGATTGTATTAGCACAACATTAGCATGTCCTAAGTGCGATTTCAAAGAGTTGAAAGGTGTATAATTTTCATATATGCACGAGGCATAAATATTTTAGTTTAGGGATCACTTTTCACGCTCTAAAAAGGTAAACTCTCAAGATTTTCTTAGGACAACATTATCATGTCCAAATTGTAATTTGAAAGTGTTCAAGAGTTGTGTCAATTATAAACACTCTTTTAAATTAAGAGTTGTATAATTTTTTCAATTTGAAAGTGTTCAAGAGTTATGTCAATTATAAACACTCTTTTACATTAAGAGTTGTATAATTTTTTTAATTTGAAAGTATTCAAGAGTTGTGTCAATTATAAACACTCTTTTACATTAAGAGTTGTATATTTTTTTAATTTGAAAGTGTTTAAGAGTTGTGTCAATTATAAACACTTTTTTACATTAATAGTTGTATAAAAAATTTAATTTGAAAGTGTGCAAGAGTTGTGTCAATTATAAACACTCTTCTACATTAAGAGTTGTATAATTTTTTCAATGTAAGAGTGTTCAAGAGTTGTGTCAATTATAAACATTCTTTTACATTAAGAGTTGTATAATTTTTTTAATTTGAAAGTGTTCGAGAGTTGTGTCAATTATAAACACTCTTTTACATTAAGAGTTGTATAATTTTTTTAATTTGAAAGTGTCCAAGAGTTGTGTCATTTTCTTATTTCTGATACATCCATCTCCCTATTTTTTAATTATAAACACTCTTTCACTTGATTGCATCCGAGACATTAACTCGATAAACCAATTAAATCAACGGAACGGCTCGCCGACCGCATTCCCTACAGCAAGCGCCCCCGTTTAATTGGAACATTTTGGTGCAAGATCTAAACTTCTGTGTGCATAGTTGCCATTGTCATCCTTCATGCGGGTCAACGGGACAACACCATACTTCGGCCAGGATGAATGGGAAGCTGAAGTGAAGCTCGAAAAAGGGACGCCATCGCTGGAGAAGGGCCACTGTCACCGGAGAAGAATAAGAAAGTGGAGGCAATGGCACGAGCGTGGGCGTGGGGCTGGCTCATGTGAATAAGTTGTGGGTCCAAAGCTCACGTGGATAAGATGTGGGTCCCATGTTGATCTGGATAAGTGGAGAGAGGTGTCCACTACGGGAACCTACTTAACACGGCCCCATTTGTCAGCATGTAACGGCAAGGGTCCACTACGGGACCTAACAGACGACATACCCACTTGTTAGCACATAATGGCGAGGGTCCACTACGGGACCCGACTGAATGCGACCCCACTTGTCAGCATGTAACGGCAAAGCTGACGGAAAGTGAGTTTCAGACCGTGCGAGAGTTTCATAGTAGGATATGGGCAAAAGTGAGGAAAAGTTAAGCGGCTAGGGAAAAGTGAGTACAACTAAGGAACCAAGGGCACAAAAATAGAAATCCCAAAGTTGAATATCAAATTCCTATTGGTATTGTCAGTAGAGCTAGGGAGTTAACTTTTGCAGGTGATGGAAGACAAACTGCTATGGGGCATTTATATAAAATTGAAGAACTATGTTCCCTATTTAGACTTGCAGGTATTCCTGAGAATGAAGTGAGAAGGAAGCTATTATATTTATGTTTATCTGGTAAATCTCACAAATGGTATAAATATCTAGATAATAAACATAGTCTTGATTGGGACAACCTGAGAAAGGCTTTCTATCTTAAATATTATACTTCTAAAGAAGGTTATGATGATCGTTGCCATATTTATAACTTCTGGCCTTATAAGGGAGAAGGTATTGCTCAAGCTTGGGGGAGATTAAAGAGTCTTCTTTGTAAAAATCCTCATCATGGTATTCCTGAAAGCATTATCTTAATAAAATTTTATGTGAGATTGCCTCAGCATCATAGGGATTTCCTGGATAATTCTTCTAGAGGAAGTTTCACTAATAAAACTCAAGAGGAGGCAGCGGCATAACACCCCAGCCTCTCCGAACCAGCGGCTGTCACTCTTGGAAGCTCAATAGGATCTCTAAACTAACCCCACATACCAACACTAGTCTTTTATGCACACTTTGTTCTCACTCGTGCACACCCGGTACCCACTTCTAGGTCGGTCACCCATCCTCAATTTGATCTAGGCCAAGCATGCTTAACCTCAGAGTTCTTTTTAGATGAGCTTCGGAAAAGAAGTTGCAACTTGTTGGTATGGGTGTACTATCAATCCTATTAAGCCATGCTCCAGGGTCTCACAAGCGGATTTATTGGAAACTATTTCTCAAAATACTAAAGCTTGGGATCTCGACAAAGATAATAAACCAGGTTTGGAATATGAATATTCATGTGTAGATAATTTCTCTACTTCTATAGTATTTGAGGAGCTTAAGTACAGGTTTTGCGTTGACCCTCATGTTTTAATAGAAATTGCTAAATATTTTGCTAACCATCTTAATGTTCCAAATAAAGGATTTAATGTATTTTTGAACCTCTTAAAAATTCTGCATATATTTCTAAAGTTGCAAAACAGGTTCATAAAGTCTCATCTCCTAAGATAGAAGAAATCTTTAAAGCTCCTCCATATCCTAGAAAAGTGAAGGAAAATTTACTCACTACTGTCACTAATAAGAGTGCTAGAAGAATTCATGAACCATATGAACAAATTCAAGTCCAACATCAAAATTTAGATATTAAAGAATTGAATGAAGAAACACCTTGTGATGTTTATTTATGAGAAAGGTAATAAAAGGTAACACCACTAGAGTTGGGAAACATATCATATCATGTATTGTTGGGACTTCATGTTATCATGGACTTTGTGATATTGGAGCAAGTATAAGTGTGATTCCATATTCTTTATATCTTGAAATTAAGCCTGATATTGATCCCATCAACATGGAAGAGACAGGTATAACTATCCAACTTGCTAATAAAGAGTATATTTGTCCTCTTGGTATTGCTAGATATGTTGAAGTGATAATTAGAAAGAATAAGTATCCTACTAATTTCATTGTGCTTGGTTGCTCCGAAGATGCATTTTGTCTTGTTATATTTGGTAGACCTTTCCTATATACTGTTGGTGCTGAAATTAATTTGCTAAAAGAGAAAGCATTCATTAAATTTGCTGGTGGAAGACTTGAGTATAACTTTTCAAAGTTTACTGATAAACATTTAGAAAAGGAAAAACTCTCTAAAGATATAGTGGATACTCTTGCTTCAGTGGCATTTGCTTCATTGGACCCAATGGAACGATATGTGCTGAATCAAGAGGAGCCATTTCATGATGAAGAGAAAGAAGCTTTAGAAAAATACTATCTCAACAACCACCACAGCTGAAATTACATATCCCACCTAATAATCTAGGAGAACTACCACCACCTAAATAAGATCCTAGTTTTGAACTTAAACGATTGCCTGAAGATATGAAATATGCTTTCCTTGATGATAAGAAAATATATCCTGTTATTATTAGTGCTAACCTTTCATATGAAGAAAAATCACAATTTCTTGAAGTATTGAGAGATCATAGGCCAGCCATTCTCTATTCACTTGATGACTTGAAAGGTATAAGCCCCGCTTTATGCATGCATAAGATTAACTTGGAAGAAGATGCAAAGCTTGTTGTTCACTATCAACGCCGTCTTCATCCAAGAATGACATAAGTGGTAATGAAAGAGGTAATCAAACTCATTGAGGCAGGTATTATCTATCCCATAGATGATAGTAAATGGGTAAGTCCTGTCCACTGTGTGCCTAAAAAAGGTGGAATCACCGTGGTTCCAAATGATGAAAATGAACTTGTTGCTCAGCGTACCGTTACTGGTTATAGAAAGTGCATTGATTATAGGAAACCTAATAAGGCAACTCGTAATCATTATCCTTTACCATTCATTGATCAAATGCTTGAAAGATTATCCAAACACTCTCACTTTTGTTATTTAGATGGTTATTTAGGTTTCTCACAGATTTTAGTGCACAAGGATGATCAAGAGAAGACTACTTTCACATGTCCCTTTGGTACTTATGCCTATAGGATAATGCCATTCGGTTTGTGCAATGCTCCTGCTACTTTTCAAAGATGCATGAATGCTATATTTGATGATTATATTGAGAAAATTATGGAAGTATTCATGGATGAATTTTTTGTGTATGATACCTCTTTTGAAAACTACTTGTTCAATCTCAAAAAAGTTTTGTAGCATTGTGAGGAGCAACTCTTAGTCCTAAATTGGCAGAAGCGCCATTTCATGGTGATAGAAGGTGTTGTTTCTTGGACACCGAGTTTCAGGTAGAGGCATTGAAGTGGACCACGCCAAGATAGAAGCCATAGAGAAGCTAACATATCCAAGGGATATAAGAGGTATAAGAAGCTTTCTTGGTCATGCTGGTTTCTATAGAAGATTTATCAAAGACTTTTCAAAAATATCCAAGCCTCTAACAAATCTTTTGCAAAAAAATGTTCCATTCTCTTTTAGTGATGATTGTGTAGAGTCTTTTGATGTTTTAAAGAATACTTTGATAAGTGCTCCTATAATTCAACCTCCTAATTGGAATTTACCATTTTAAATCATGTGTGATGCTAGTGATTATGCTGTAGGTGCTATTTTGGGCCAAAGAGTTGATAATAAACTTAATGTGATATATTATGCTAGTAAAACTCTTGATGGTTCCCAAAGAAATTATGCTACAACTGAAAAATAATTCTTGGTTGTAATTTTTGCATGTGACAAGTTTAGACCTTACATTGTAGACTCTAAGGTAATAGTACACATCGAACATTCTGCTATTAAATACCTCATGAACAAAAAATATGCTAATCCTAGACTTATAAGATGGGTTCTTTTACTACAAGAATTTGACCTACATATTGAAGATAGGAAATGTGAGGAAAACCCGATAGCTGATCATTTATATAGAATGGAAAACATTCTGGTAGATACTATTCCTATTAATGATAGCTTTGCAAATGAACAACTAGCAAACATTAATGTGTGTGCTGCTAGAGTAGCTTAACCATGGTTTGTTGATTATGATAATTTAATTGTTGGAAAATTTATTCCACCACACTTTACATACCAACAAGGAAATAAATTCTTTTGTGATCTTAGGCATTATTTTTGGGATGACCCATTTCTTTATAAGAAAAGTGTAGACGATATTATTAGACATCGTGTCCCTGAGTTTGAGCAGCAGGCTATCATAAGGGATTGTCATGACAACCCTTATGGAGGACATCATGCAGGAGACCGCACCGCTGCAAAGGTATTACAATCTGGTTTTTACTGGCCTACTTTATTTAAGGATTGTGCTAATTATGTTAAAGTTTGTGAAAAATGCCAATGTGTTGGAATTATCGGTAAGAGAAATGAAATGCCTATGAACTATTCACTGCCTCTTGAACCATTTGATGTATGTGGATTTGAATTTATGGCATCATTCCCCCATCAAAAACAAAACACACTGATATTTTGGTTGTAGTGGATTATGTCACAAAATGATTTGAAGCAATTCCATCAAAAGGTGCAAACAATGTCACAACAATGAATATGCTTAAGGAAATCATCTTTCCTAGGTTTGGAGTACCTAGATTTTTAATTATTGATGGTGGTTCTCATTTTATTCATGCAGTATTTAGAAATACTCTAGCTAAATATGGTGTTAATAATAGAATTGCACCTCCATATCATCCTCAAACCAGTGGGCAAGTTGATAAAGCAATAGGGAAATTAAACTCATATTGGAGAAGACAGTTAATAAATCTAGGTCTTATTGGCCAACTAAAATTAATGATGCTTTATAGGCTTATAGAATTCCTTTAAAAAATTCTATGGGTATATATCCTTATAAAATGGTTTATGGAAAAGCATGTCATCTTCCTATAGAATTATAAGATAAAGCTAGATGGGCTATTAAACAAGTCAACTTTGATTTTAAAACTGCTGGAGGGAAAAGAATTCTTGACTTAAGCTTGTTAGATGAATGGAGAAATGAAGCATATGAAAGTGCTAAACTATTTAAAGAGAAAGTAAATATTTGTCATTATAGGAAAATAAATAGAAAGGAATTCAAAGTAGGAGATCAAGTATTATTGTTCAACTCTCATTTCAAGTTTTATGCAGGAAAGTTAGCTTCAAGGTGGCAGGGTCCATTAGTTGTGCAGGAGGTGTACCGCTCCGGAGCCATTCATCTTCATGGAGACTTTAACGGTAAACCTCATGTCATTAATGGACAACGTCTCAAACATTATATTGCAGGCCAAACATTTGTTGGAAGAGTTGAAGTAATGAATCGCCAAAGTCCGGAGGCCATAATCGCAAAAAAATTATCACCTTCCAGATACCAAAAATCACCAAAAGTCAAGAAAAGGTGCGTAACGATCTCAGAATATCTTCATATTTTAGGAAAGTCATTATTTTGGAAAATAAATGCGTGTCGTGAAAGAATAGGATGAAACGCAATCCCGAGGAGGGAAAGAGACCAGGTGCCCCCTGCTGGGCGCGCGACCCGAGGTCTTTCCCTCTTATGAAATCCGTTTCACCTTCGTTTCTTCCTAAACGCTTCGCCTTAACCTAAAAACCATATATATATACTCCTCTCTACCGATCTAATCCCGCATCGAGTTTTTTTTTGAGCGAACCTTGTTTTCTGTCCGTTTCTTCTAGATCTTACCTTACGCCAAGACATGTCTTAAAGGTGGATCACCCCAGATGGAGGATTTCCATGTGCACCCATCAGAACCTCGGAGTGGAGTTCTCCACCAAGAATCCAAGCTCCATGTAGAGGAGAAAATCGGTGGAACAATGTCATCTAGAGAAACTAGCTTGAAGATGGAGCTACAAGGATGAGGGAGACTGAATAACCTCGCTTCAGGGACATGACTATCCCAAATCTTCAAGAACGGATCGACTAGCTGCATCGACAAATTGCTGATGAAGAGAGGAGATCTTCTGGCTCACGCTGTCACATTGCATTGCTGCAGGATTACGAGGAGGCGGAAAACACAAAGTTTGTCAGGAACATGCAAGCAACCTATGCAATTTGTATTGAGACTATAAAAAAGTTGGGAAAGGAGGTCGAGTATTACAAGACCAAGTGGGAAGATCAAGTGGTAGTCAACAAAAAGTTGCACGCGGCCTTGTTGAAGGTCAAAAGGCACACTTTATATTCTTTGCCCCTAATAAACTTGAACCATTGTGACAACTTTTTTGTATATGCTTGCACTTATACGTTGGAATTAGCAGAATCGTGTTGTCACGAAGAACGCTTTCAACATTGCACTTGTACTTTGTACTCAGTTGATATCATACTCTTTTGTCTATGGATGTCACCAGTGTGAAATAAAGAGGGAACTTGTAAGTCCATGGAGTTTGTATTATGTGTTAGAGAAACGCCTGGGCCGCTAGCCTAAGCCATGCCTTATCATGGTGGAAACTTGCAGCATCACCATAGAGAGCTATCTATGAAGCATCCTCAATAAAAAGCTATGCATATGGTAAATAAAAAGATTACTGAGATGCTCATTGTCTGCTTGCCTTGTCATTTTGGTTATGGGAAAGCTCATGTACCATATGCAAGGGGTACCCCATTGGCGGTTCTCAATGATATGCAAATACTTACAATGACAAGAACTTACCTAGGCCCAAAGTTGAGTATGCATGAGGTGTGGCCCTCGTATTCAAGGGACTTGAGATTGCCAACTTATACTTTGTCAAGCATATACTCCATATTTGCCACTCTAACCTTAATCACTTCAATATGCTTATGATAGGGGCAATCAGGGCTGAAAGCTAACAAGTACCATAATTTTTGGAAGCTCTTTTTGAAACTTGAAATCCCCGCTTCCTTTATAAAAGGCTTTTCTTCCACCATTATTGAGTCTCCACCTTCTACCTTTAGGCACCATTAAGAGAGCATAGTTGTCATTCTGTGTGCAGTGTTCCAAAGCTTATTGATTGATGCATATTGTGATATTATTTGTTCTTGTGTTATTTGTTTCTAGTCACCCTTGTGAACTTTGAAGGTGTCCTATGCATCTATTTGCTACTCTATGAGGGACAAGCTGAATGCCACTATGCTATGTTTTATGTATGTGAAACAAACAAACGTTTTTCAAATGCATGTTATTCATGATCTTTGTTTGTAGCTTGTCATGTTGCATGCATAGTTACTATGTCCTATTGTTAGAACTCCATATTTCATGCACATGTTTAGATTTCTTTGATCCCAGCTTTCAATGCTTGCAAATGATTGGATCTTTATTGTGAGGGTGCATGTCGCCTCAAAAATTATTCTTGTTATCACTTAACTACTCGAGGTCGAGCATGAGTTAAGCTTGGGGATGTTGATACATCAGAAACATATCTGTAATTTTTGATGCTCCATGCTTGTTTAGTATCTACTTTGCTTTACTTGTCTACACTTTGAGGTGTTTTTACATGTTTTTTGGTACTAATCTATTAACAAGTTGCAACAGTGCCAGATGCCTGTTTTCTGTTGTTTTTGGTTTCAGAAAAGTTAGTAAAGAAATATTCTCGGAATTGGACGGAACAAACGTCAAAGTCAATTACTTTCCGTGGGGAACAAGAAGTCCAGAGGAGAGCCGGAGAGGCCAGCCAAGGGCGGCCAGACCCACCGTAGGCGCGGGTGGGCCCTACCCCGAGCCTGGGTAGGGTTTGGCCCCTCTAGCCACCTCCTCGGCCTCCACCTTCACCTATAAGAAGCCCCTGATGCAGAAACCCTAAGCACCCGATCAAATCTCCACGAAACCGTCTGTAGCCGCCTCCACTACCATCCCTAGATCGGGGCGATCTGAAGTTCTACCCGGCACCCTGCCGGAGGGGAAATCATCCCGGAGTCCTGTGGCGCCCCGCAAAAACCACTACTAGAAAATCGCGTTGTTTTTGTGCATTGCATCATCATGACATCAACATGCATACATTAGTCTAAAACTATTTTACTAAAAGCCCTATTTCATTTTCTACGAATGTCCCTCTTTCTTCAAATGCGAAACCTCGGTCTTTTATGGATCTTGTATTTATCTAAAAATATATTTTAAAATGTTTTGTTTTATAAAAATTATAAATATTTTTTATCGGGGAGGCAGTCCAGCCGGCCAGGCCAGAGGCCCAACCTGCCAAACCACCTACTACCCGACCCATCTAAAAATAAACCCTAATATTCAATCCCTATCAAACCCTAGACACAAACCAATTCCACCCCTCACCTACCGCCGCCACACTCAATCTCACCCGGCCCCACCCCAAACTCAATCTGCCACCCCGCACTCAACTCCCTGTCCTCACGTCGCTACCCGACCCGGTCAACACCCACGTCCCGTCGCCCGCCCCCGCTCCTCGATCCCATGGCCCCATCCTGATCGCCACCGAACGCGCCCGCGGCCGCTCCTCTCTCCTACTTCCGCTCGGCTGCGTCCTCCCCCGCCCTCTCACCTCGCCCCGACCTCCGCCCGCGGCCGCGTGACCCCGCCGCCAGGACGACTCCCTGCTTCTCGGCGCCATCCCCGACCGGCGCCTCTCCTCCACGTCATCGGCCCTGCCATGCGAGCCGGCCTGTGCCTCGTCGCTCCGTCGACCCCCCCTGAGCCGTGGTCCTCCTCCGCCGCTGCTCCTCTCGCCTCTCCTCTGCTCAGGTCGCCAAGCCCCTGTCGCCACCAGGGCTCGCCTCGTCGTTGGTCGGCCCCTTCCTCCGCAGCGCAGGCCGCCTCTGGCTCCCCTCCTCACTGGCCGCTTTTCCACCTCCGGGCCGCGCAACCCCGTCCGAGCCGAACCCCTCTGCTCCGAGCTCGCCGGCCCGCCTCACAGTGCCGTCCTGCGTCCGGCCGCCATCGTCGCCAATCCTCCAACCGCGACCCTCTGCCTTGCCACCGCCCGTCCCAGCACGAGCATATGGTGCTCGACCATTTGTCCGACAGGGAGATACCCTTTTTGAAGCACATCGGTGCGCCTCTACCTGTCTGGATGCTCCACCTGTGAAGTATTCGCGAACAAAATCTCGGGACTCTTGCTTGACTCCATGTGTCCTTGTGCTGCTCGTTGTCCCATGTGCGCCGATAACAAGACCTTCCCTGGCGGCTAGGACCGTCTGATGACAAGTTCCCCTTCAAGAACCCGAAGCCCTCGAGCCCTCCTACACGGATGCGTTGGCGAACCCCCGAAGACCGATCCCGTACCCGGCGCCACGCCAAGTGCTCCTTCCCGGAGTCCGAAGGCCAATCTCGCCGAGACCCCGAAGACCGATCCCTCGAACCCCTCCGAACCAAGACCTCCGACCATAATGTGTGATGCCCTTTCCAAGCCCCGTATTTTTATAATATATGATATAAACTTGTTGCATTAAATCATTCATGTCGCATACATATCTGTGGGTGTTTGGGGGTGTTTGGACGATTCACCTAAATTAAATATGGGGTCCATATGCGGACAAATCTAGTCTTATATTGGCCCTATTTAAAATTGTGTATCAAACCGATGCTATGTTTTGCCATGTTAAGACAACATTTAAATTGCGGGGTAGCTAAACAACTAGAATCATCTATTTAATTGTCGGGACCCTGGTTCCGCTTAATCTTGCCTAATTGCATCGCAACTTGCCATGTCATACATCATACATGCATCATGCCCGATCTTCTGTCATAGTATTAAATAGTGCATCCGGTGTTTGTGCTAGTGTTTTGCTTCTTCACGGATTAGGCCGATGAGTTGATGCGAGTGTCGACCCGATCTTCGGATGAACCTTCGGCAATGTTTTTCAGGCGAGCACCTCCCCCTTTCTACCTATCTTACTTTTATAGTCTTTACTTCCTCCTGTTGATCTATTGCTATCTGTGTTGCGATGCTATAGTTTTCGTACCCGTGGTATCCCTTGCAGCCTTATATTGCCTTGGAAACATCCTATTACCTGTTGATTGGTAGATAGTTGGACTCGCGCGTCGTAGTCGCTTGCTCAAGTGCTGTTGCGTGCCGTCAAGTACCACAGTTGTTGGAGTTTTGCCGCATGTTTAATGTTGGATATGTTCATGGCTTTAATTATCGTTTAATAACTAAAACTGAAGTAGGTAATGCAGAGGCACAGGTGGAAAATAGATGTTATTTGGTTGTTAACCGTCCACTTGTGTCCCGTAGGACCCCGAGTTCTTGACACCTGTTCCGAGATCGAGCGCGCTAACCACATGTGGGATGTATGGGCACCCCATCGATTTAGTACCTGATTTCAAAGTACTGTACTGGGGGCCACAAGTAGTTTGGGGCTTTATTACTATTCTGTACTTATGCCATGCTTTACTGCTTAATTTAAATTGTGCGATGTACTACACCTGTACTGTTTAGGATCGTGACCTGTTTTCGCTGTATCGACAAGCCCAGTCACACTTTCGGGTTCCCAGTCGTTTACAGCCGGCTCCACAAACCCTGAGTCCGTCTCGGAGACCGGCCGACTTCGTTGCGGGTAGACTTGGTGGGGTGGCCCCCATGTACTTACTTTGGGTCTGGGAAACGTCATGACTTAGGCCCCGCCGACATACCGATGGGTGTATGTTAATTGATCTGGCAAAAAGGGTCGAAGTGTGTGTGGATACTTTGGTGCACCCCTGCAAGGTTAAAGATTTTCAAAAAGCCGTGTCCGCAGTTATGGACGACTTGGAGCACAGTTCTCGATCATAGACAACTATAACTAAAGTTTACTGTTATAACTTGACTTGTATCCGATATGACTAGTAATCAGCTTCACTACAACGGAATGGCTAAATAAAAGTACCAACAACTGTTGGGTTTTGGGGATATCTCATGCTATTTGTATCTGACTAGTAAGTGTTGCAACTACAACGGAATGGTTAACTAAAAGTTCCCACTGCTTATTCTATCAGAACGACTATCTATACCTGACTAGTAATTGCTGCAACGATAACTGAATAAATAAAACTGCCAACTGCGTGAGTTCCTCGGTTGACTTCCTCGTTTGGTCTCGCGGGGGAAACACCAGGATGGGTATGTTTGGTGGTAGTATCAAGATGGTTCCGAATAGGACTTTCTTATCCCTCTCTGGTAGCCGACAGTTATATCGAGTCTCTATAGGTTGTTTAGTGCATGATGCGCTGCCGCCCAGTCCACCATACCTATGTAGGCGAGGACCGCCGAATTCTAGCCTCGCCGTGTACTGGCCTCAGTACTGATCGCTCTCTCTTTTTCCTTTGCCCTTCGTCGGCACCCCTTTTGTTTAAGCAGGTTTTGAGATCGACGTCGTTAGCAGGGTTACCCTTCCGGCTTTGCCTGGGCAGGGTTATGGACGCCATTGGTTATTCTTCAGGGCTCTTAGCCCCATTTGCATCTTGTCCGTAGCTGGACGCTCTATCGTTTTCAAGGTGATTTGGATCTTTGTTCTGAATATCTGTATTCTTGACTCATGGAGTCGTGTTGTATATATATATCTGTTCTGTGGGTCCCATCGAGGACTGTTGTGTAATGTTATTACTTCGTTTTCCACCCGCACGCAAGTGCCTGGTGGGCACCTTCGAATCGTTTCTATGCGGGTTTGGCGGGAAGCGCTGAAACTTGCATAGGTCCGATTCTGAGGGTGTTACAGAGTGGTATCAGAGCTCAGCAGTTGCGATACCCTACAAGTCCAGCCTGTAGGATAACCTAGCTAACAGCCGAAGTAGAGTGTCAAAACTATTTTTGCAAAATCGGTTGGATAGTTCTGATTAGGCCTGATTTTACTCCTTACCCCTCTGCTTCTCTCCTCTCACCTCTGCGTGTTTTGAATCCGCTCTCTTCTCTCTCTTCGAGTCCAGGATTTCTCGTGGTTGGGTTACGTCGTACCTTCAGGGTTTCGCTTCCTCCTTTGATAACGGTGTTCTACCATCCGGTGTTCATGCTGTCTGAGGAATCCGTCTACTGTGGTACCATTCTTTGTTCCTTGTTTGTGCCTTCCGGTGTTTTCCGACGCGACGACATCACCTATGCCAGATCCGATGCAGAGTCTGCATCACGCCTTTTGTTTCTGAATCTCGATTGACAAGATCTTCAGTCTAAATTCCGAAAGTTGGTTGCATAATCCGTCTGTTCATGTACATAGTAATGCTTTGAATGCGGGATGGAGTCGCGACCATACCACTACTCTTATCATTCGCTTTTGTACACTGAATGGTGGATCGAGGCAATTCTTACTCCTTCCATGGAAGTTAGAGGTGGACTTACCTTTAACTCCTCCATTGTTTATCCGGAGAGCTCCCTCGACGAACATGAGAAACGACCTCTTGTTGGTGGTGTCGCTAATTTCAAGATGAAGAAAGAACCCTTGATAGTGGTGTCGCGAGGATCAACATGAAACGAGAAGATTTCGGCCGTCGACCTTCTTCCCCGTACCATGAGGCGGATCTCGAGGGCGAGATCCATTGTTAGTGGTGTCGAATTGTGGCGCCCCGCAAAAAACACTACTAGAAAATCACGTTGTTTTTGTGCATTGCATCATCATGACATCAACATGCATACATTAGTCTAAAACTATTTTACTAAAAGCCCTATTTCATTTTCTACGAATGTCCCTCTTTCTTCAAATGCGAAACCTCGGTCTTTTCTGGATCTTGTATTTATCTAAAACTATATTTTAAAATGTTTTGTTTTATAAAAATTATAAATATTTTTTATCGGGGAGGCGGTCCAGCCGGCCAGGCCAGAGGCCCAACCTGCCAAACCACCTACTACCCGACCCATCTAAAAATAAACCCTAATCTTCAATCCCTATCAAACCCTAGACGCAAACCAATTCCACCCCTCACCTACCGCCGCCACACTCAATCTCACCCGGCCCCACCCCAAACTCAATCTGCCACCCCGCACTCAACTCCCTGTCCTCACGTCGCAACCCGACCCGGTAAACACCCACGTCCCGTCGCCCGCCCCCGCTCCACGATCCCATGGCCCCATCCTGATCGCCACCGAACGCGCCCGCGGCCGCTCCTCTCTCCTCCTTTCGCTCGGCCGCGTCCTCCCCCGCCCTCTCACCTCGCCCCGACCTCCGTCCGCGGCCGCGTGACCCCGCCGCCAGGACGACTCCCTGCTTCCCGGCGCCATCCCCGACCGGCGCCTCTCCTCCGCGTCATCGGCCCTGCCATGCGAGCCGGCATGTGCCTCGTCGCTCCGTCGACCCCCCTGAGCCGTGGTCCTCCGTCGCCGCTGCTCCTCTCGCCTCTCCTCTGCTCAGGTCGCCAAGCCCCTGTCGCCACCAGGGCTCGCCTCGTCGTTGGTCGGCCCCTTCCTCCGCAGCGCAGGCCGCCTCCGGCTCCCCTCCTCACTGGCCGCCCTTCCACCTCCGGGCCGCGCAACCCCGTCCGAGCCGAACCCCTCTGCTCCGAGCTCGCCGGCCCGCCTCACAGCGCCGTCCTGCGTCCGGCCGCCATCGTCTCCAATCCTCCAATCGCGACCCTCTGCCTTGCCACCGCCCGTCCCAGCACGAGCATATGGTGCTCGACCATTTGTCCGACAGGGAGATACCCTTTTTGAAGCACATCGGTGCGCCTCTACCTGTCTGGATGCTCCACCTGTGAAGTATTCGCGAACAAAATCTCGGGACTCTTGCTCGACTCCATGTGTCCTTGTGCTGCTCGTTGTCCCATGTGCGCCGATAACAAGATCTTCCCTGGCGGCTAGGACCGTCTGATGACAAGTTCCCCTTCACGAACCCGAAGCCCTCGAGCCCTCCTACACGGATCCGTTGGCGAACCCCAGAAGACCGATCCCGTACCCGGCGCGACGCCAAGTGCTCCTTCCCGGAGTCCGAAGGCCAATCTCGCCGAGACCCCGAAGACCGATCCCTCGAACCCCTCCGAACCAAGACCTCCGACCATAATGTGTGATGCCCTTTCCAAGCCCCGTATTTTTATAATATATGATATAAACTTGTTGCATTAAATCATTCATGTCGCATACATATCTGTGGGTGTTTGGGGGTGTTTCGACGATTCACCTAAATTAAATATGGGGTCCATATGCGGACAAATCTAGTCTTATATTGGCCCCATTTAAAATTGTGTATCAAACCGATGCTATGTTTTGCCATGTTAAGACAACATTTAAATTGTGGGGTAGCTAAACAACTAGAATCATCTATTTAATTGTCGGGACCCCGGTTCCGCTTAATCTTGCCTAATTGCATCGCAACTTGCCATGTCATACATCATACATGCATCATGCCCGATCTTCTGTCATAGTATTAAATAGTGCATCTGGTGTTTGTGCTAGTGTTTTGCTTCTTCACGGATTAGGCCGATGAGTTGATGCGAGTGTCGACCCGATCTTCGGATGAACCTTCGGCAATGTTTTTCAGGCGAGCACCTCCCCCTTTCTACCTATCTTACTTTTATAGTCTTTACTTCCTCCTGTTGATCTATTGCTATCTGTGTTGTGATGCTATAGTTTTCGTACCCGTGGTATCCCTTGCAGCCTTATATTGCCTTGGACACATCCTATTACCTATTGATTGGTAGATAGTTGGACTCGCGCGTCGTAGTCGCTTGCTCAAGTGTTGTTGCGTGCCGTCAAGTACCACAGTTGTTGGAGTTTTGCCGCATGTTTAATGTTGGATATGTTCATGGCTTTAATTATCGTTTAATAACTAAAATTGAAGTAGGTAATGTAGAGGCACAGGTGGGCAATAGATGTTATTTGGTTGTTAACCGTCCACTTGTGTCCCGTAGGACCCCGAGTTCTTGACACCTGTTCCGAGATCGAGCGCGCTAACCACATGTGGGATGTATGGGCACCCCATCGATTTAGTACCTGATTTCAAAGTATTGTACTGGGGGCCACAAGTAGTTTGGGGATTTATTATTATTCTGTACTTATGCCATGCTTTACTGCTTAATTTAAATTGTGCGATGTACTGCACCTGTACTGTTTAGGATCGTGACCCGTTTTCGCTGTATCGACAAGCCCAGTCACACTTTCGGGTTCCCAGTCGTTTACAGCCGGCTCCACAAACCCTGAGTCCGTCTCGGAGACCGGCCGACTTCGTTGCGGGTAGACTTGGTGGGGTGGCCCCGATGTACTAACTTTGGGTCTGGGAAACGTCATGACTTAGGCCCCGCCGACATACCGATGGGTGTATGTTAATTGATCTGGCAAAAAGGGTCGAAGTGCGTGTGGATACTTTGGTGCACCCCTGCAGGGTTAAATCTTTTCGAAAAGCCGTGTCCGCGGTTATGGACGACTTGGAGCACAGTTCTCGATCATAGACAACTATAACTAAAGTTTACTGTTATAACTTGACTTGTATCCGATATGACTAGTAATCAGCTTCACTACAACGGAATGGCTAAATAAAAGTACCAACAACTGTTGGGTTTTGGGGATATCTCATGCTATTTGTATCTGACTAGTAAGTGTTGAAACTACAACGGAATGGTTAACTAAAAGTGCCCACTGCTTATTCTATCAGAACGACTATCTATACCTGACTAGTAATTGCTGCAACGATAACTGAATAAATAAAACTGCCAACTGCGTGAGTTCCTCGGTTGACTTCCTCGCTTGGTCTCGCGGGGGAAACACCAGGATGGGTATGTTTGGTGGTAGTATCAAGATGGTTCCGAATAGGACTTTCTTATCCCTCTCTGGTAGCCGACAGTTATATCGAGTCTCTATAGGTTGTTTAGCGCATGCTGCGCTGCCGCTCAGTCCACCATACCTATGTAGGCGAGGACCGCCGAATTCTAGCCTCGCCGTGTACTGGCCTCAGTACTGACCGCTCTCTCTTTTTCCTTTGCCCTTCGTCGGCACCCCTTTTGTTTAAGCAGGTTTTGAGATCGACGTTGTTAGCAGGGTTACCCTTCCGGCTTGGCCTGGGCAGGGTTATGGACGCCATTGGTTATTCTTCAGGGCTCTTAGCCCCATTTTTATCTTGTCCGTAGCTGGACGCTTTATCGTTTTCAAGGTGATTTGGATCTTTGTTCTGAATATCTGTATTCTTGACTCATGGAGTCGTGTTGTATATATATATATATATCTGTTCTGTGGGTCCCATCGAGGACTGTTGTGTAATGTTATTACTTCGTTTTCCAGCCGCACGCAAGTGCCTGGTGGGCACCTTCGAATCGTTTCTATGCGGGTTTGGCGGGAAGCGCTGAAACTTGCATAGGGCCGATTCTGAGGGTGTTACAAGTCCTTCACTCCAGTATGATGCGTGAGTAGTTCCACCTTGGACTATGGGTCTATGAAGTAGCTAGATGGTTGAATCTCCTCCTTTGTGCTTTCATGTATAGATCTTGTGATCTCCGTTCATGATCAAGATCTAATCTATTTGTAATCATGCATGTTATGTTTACGGGGATCCGATGGATATTGAGATTATTATGTTGGTTTGATTAATGGTTTTGTATTTATGATTCTATCATGTCTGTGTTGTTTGTGATCTTGCATGCTCTCCGTTGTTAGTATCTATCTTGGCCAACTAGTTGCTAGTGACTCCAAGAGGGGGTATTTATGCTCGATAGTGGGTTCATGCCTATAGTTTCCAAGGGAAGTGACAATAATCTCTCGGTTGTAGATGTGTTGTTGCTACTAGGGAGAAAACAACAGTCTCTTGTTCATGGAACATGTGGACTATTTACCTTACACACTTTGCTTAAAGCAGTTGTCTATTGCTTGTAGCTTAATACTGGAGGGGGTTCGGATGATAACCTGAAGGTGGACTTCTAGTCATAGATGTAGTTGGATGGCTGTCTATGTATCTTGTTGTATTGCCCAATCGAATCTCATAGGATCTTTCTGATCAGTTATTCCATTGTTATGCCTTGCTCAGTTCCTGTCAATTGTCGTGTTGTAATTTGTTTACCCTTCATGCCATTTTGTTTATCTAAGGAGAGCACCTCTAGTGAACTATGGACCCCGGTCCAATCTTTACCATTGATACATCTTCCACTATTACCTGTTTAATTTCTATAAACCATTACCTTCCACACCATACGTTTAATCCTTTGTTACTACAAACCGGTGAGCTTGAAAACCTCACTAATTCGTTGGGACAAAGTCTTGAGTTTGTATTGTGTAGGTCTCCGCGTTGCTTGCAACATCTGTGTGACGTTTCCTTCCTCCTTCTAGTTTGATAACCTCGGTCACAACTGAGGGAAAACTTGCTACTTGCTCTTCACACCCTGCGCTTGGGGTTACCAACGAAGTGCCATGTCGAGCATCATCAAAAAGCAACAGTAGAACACGAGCAATGGTAATAGTAACAGTAAACAGTGGGATTCGAGTGCGGTAGGCATAAGGATGGATGGACGAGCGTTGCATGGACGAGTCTAAATAATAACAAGCATCCAAGTACTAAACAATCCTAGGCATGTGCTCTATATATAGTTATACGTGATCGCAATGAGAACTTGCACAACATCTTCTGTCCAGCCAGCCCGTGGCAGCGGGGCCTCTAAGGAACTGCTGACAATTAAGGTGCTCCTTTTAATAGAGCACCGGAGCAAAGCATTAACAGTCCGTGAACACATGTGATCCTCACACCATAGCCATCCCCTCTGGTTGTCCCAATTATTGTCACTTTGGGTCCTTTGGATCCGGACAATGATATGTGTACACAAGTTGCAGATAAGATCACAAACAATACTATCATAATGATTCAATAATAAGTTCAGATCTGAGATCATGGCACTAGGGCCCTATTGACAAGCATTAAGCACAACAAGTTGCAACAAAGTCAAGTAGCATTAATAGAGATACTAGGCACTATGCCCTAACAGATCTTATTCGATTACATGATAGAACTCATCCAATTCCTACCATACCCAACCCTATAGCGGGGGATTACTCACTCATGTATGAGGGAAACATTGGTGGTTGATGGAGATGCGTTGGTGATGACGATGGAGATGATCCTCTCCAAATTCCCCGTCCCGGCAGGGTGCCAGAACGGAGTTTCTGGATCCGAATCTTGGTTTCTGGTGGCAGCGGCGAAGCGGAACTCTTTCTGGAAAACTATCGGACCCCCTCGGTTTTTAGGTCGAGAGGCAACTTATAGGCGTAGAGGGAGGACGAGGGGGTGCCTGGGGTGGCTGCACCCCTCTAGGCGGCAGAGGTGCGCCCGCGCCTGGCAGGGGTGTGGGCCCCCCAGACCCCTTCTCCATCTCATCTTTTGGCTTCGTGGGCATCTGGTGAAATATAATTTTTGGCATATTTTCTGGGATTTTTCCTGATAGTTGATTTTCTGCACAAAAACAAGACACCAAGGTAATTCTGCTGAAAACAGCGTCAGTCTATGTTAGTTGTATCCAAATCACACAAGTTTAGAGGAGAAACAATAGAAAAGGTGTTCGGGAAAGTAGATACGTTTTGGACGTATCACCCTCCGACTCCGTGTTTGACGCGCTCTACGCCGACATCAGCGTTGACTCGGAGGAGATAGATTTCAGCCCGGTGGAGCTAGACTCTGCTATGCAGGAGATGGAGGAGGATTACAAATGTGACGAGCAGGCCAACAACACTGTCACGTCCCGAGAGGTGTTCGTCGTCATTGGGACCGCGATGGATGAAGACCAACCCGGACAAGCTCCGCCTAAAGCACTTGAAAAAGGGAAGGGACCACTTGTTGCTGCCGACAATGATCGTGCAAAGGTAATGCCCCCTCCGCCTAACCCAGCGCAGCAGCCGCATGAATTCAACACCGGTCCAAGTAAGAACAACACCACAAACTTTCCGCCTCCAGCATCTACGTCTGCTGCTGCCCAAATTACTCCGGCTGATAGAGTGATGCACGACAATTTGCTCGTCGAGCCCATGACTGTGGACCACATACGGAACGTAGTCCAGCTTGACAAGAAGCTCCACCAGCTGCTGGAGGAAGCGCATGCCATAGCGGAGCAAGGCGCACAGCTAGATCGAGATCTGTCCAACACGCAGAAGTCAATAGAGAAAGCCCGAGCAATGGAGGCCGAGTACAAGACCCTGCTTAAGCAGCAGAAGGCTAATAAAGCTCCGGCTCGCGTCATCAATGATCCTGGTGTACGGCGAAACCTATGATGGGATCCCTCGAAGCCGGCACAAGCCAAGCCATACATTGACAGTGAAGGAAGGCAGATGATGCCCACTCCTATCGTCAACCTCCTCGTCTCCAAGACCCTTCTGGAGCAGGATAGATCACCTGCAGCGGTGGAGCAGGTCCATGACCTCGTGGCCAAGGCGGTGAAACAACAGGAAAAGGCCATCTCTCAGAGGCTCGAGTCTAACCCAACGTATTGCCAGTCTAGCCAGTACAAGCCGCCAAGGGACCAATCTCCTCATCATGTCGGGTCCCAGACGGGTTCATCAGAACAACGATGGAGGGATGCACACAACAGGAAGGACGCTATCCCCATATCTTCCGACCATGGAGATAAGGCTCATCCTCATCGTCCATCTCCACCGCCCCGATCTTCCCGACATCGCGAAGACCCCAAGGCTCACCATCGCACGGATATGCCTCTGCCAAGGCAGAGTGGCATCGTCATCCGCGACAACGCGGAGCAGACCCGTCATGACGGAGAGCGCAACCAAGGACACAAGAGCAGGTCGCGCCATGACCCTCCACGTCCGACAAGCAACCGTGACAAGCGGGAGGCGTCGTAGGAGGGTAACAGCAAGAAGGATAACCCACCGCCACCTCCACCTCAGTTTCCCCCTAGCAGCCACCATGGCGGAGGAGGCCCGCGTCGTTCACGCAGCCCATCTCCTGGTGGCAATAAGAAGAAGGCAAGCCCGGAGCCATATGACGCACGTTCACGCCTAGACAAGATCCATGATGCTTGGGAAGGACAATACTTGGGACGACGTTGCTTTGGACCCGTAATACGGACCGCAACTTACCCCAAGGGTTTTCGGATTGACAAGACCATCAAGCCCTATGACAGATCCGCCAAACCAGTTATGTGGTTGCAGGATTACAGCACACGGTGGAGATCGCCGGGGGTAACCCCAACGTCGCCGTCAAGTACCTCCCCCTGGTGCTGGCGGGCACGGACCAACAATGGATTGATGACTTGCCAGAGAAATCCATCTGCAACTGGTTGGACATGCAAGAAGCGTTCACCAAGAATTTCGAGGGTACATATAAGCGTCCCTGTACTGTTGGCGATCTACAGCGGTGCGTGCAGGAGAAAGACGAGTCATCTCGCGCCTACCTCTCTCGCTGGCTGGATATGAAGAATTCCTACACAGGAGTGCACGCTCAAACCGCCATGGCCGCCTTCATCGATGGGTTGGAGAAAGGTACGTTGCTCCAACATAAGTTGAAGCGCTTGCAGGACAATCACCGGCTAGATCTCAATCAGATGATCCAACTGGCTAGTGAGTTCACGGTCGCCGACGACGATGCTCGCGGCTCCCTGCCGGCAACAGCCGTTCCAACTCAAGCTAGGAGGAACAACAGCACAAAGCGGAAGAGCCCGCCAAAATAAAAACAAACCTCCGACATGGTCGCTATGACGTTTGCAGGATGCAGTGATGGAGTATAGTGTGGCCGAGGACGGGGGCTGGTCATGGGCAGAAGCGCGGTAGTGAAACTACCCCGGAAGCACTCCGCGTTCCCCAGACATACGAGGAGTACCATGACATGCCATGCCTTGTACACCTCGATGCCAACGTCAAAGCCACTCACACCAATCGCCATTGCAAGTTTGTCAACGATCTCAAGGAGGACCCAGAGTCCTTCTACAAGCGAAGTCGGAAGAACAGATTGTGAGGCAAGGGCAAGGGGAAGAACAAGGAAGAGGAGTCCAAGGATTCAAGTGACATTGACGAGGATGTTGACCCCAAGCACGCCGCCAAGAGCGATGGCAAGGTCAAGAACCCCTTCGAGAAGAAGGCGGCCGTTTTCCACACTTTCCTTGGGACTCCCACTGTCCGGCAACAGAAGACCTCTATGAGGATACTGATGGCCACTCTACCCCCAGTTCCCCAGTACATGCGCTGGTTGGAGATTCCAATTACTTGGGATAGGAAGGATCACCCAGACCTCATCCCTACGGAGAACCAGTACGCCATGGTCATAAACCCCTTGATTGACGGCAACGAGTTCACCAAGTCTATGGTGGATAGTGGAAGCAACATCAATATCATGTACCTGGATACACTGCACAAGATGAACTTGACGGAGGCTAACCTAAGGCAGACCAGCAGAATCTTCCACGACGTAGTTCCTGGTCGGGAGGCTCGGTCCCTTGGGCGCATCACACTTTAGGTTGCTTTTGGCGATGTTAATAATTATCGCCAAGAATGCATGACCTTTGAGGTGGTCCCCTTCAAGAGCATGTACCATGTGATATTCGGACGTGACATCTTCCACGCCTTCATGGCCAAGCCATGCTTCGTCTACAATAAGCTCAAGATACCCGGACCAAACATTGTCATCATCGTATCCGGAAGTTTTACTCAAGCAAGGGACTGCGAGATTGGAGAAGCAGCCTTTGCAGAAGTTGTCCTCTACAACAAAGAATTCAAGGAGATCTAGAGCAAGGTCGATGCCACGGAGATGTCAGCGTCGAAGAAACAGATTTCTGACTC
Organism: Avena atlantica; assembly: GCA_910589765.1. Lineage (NCBI taxonomy): Eukaryota > Viridiplantae > Streptophyta > Magnoliopsida > Poales > Poaceae > Avena > Avena atlantica. The sequence continues at coordinate 442,752,848 of OU342734.1, read as the reverse complement.
TGCCCCAGCATTCAAGGCCGCCATCAAAACCAAGCCGGTGGAACTTGTGGTAGGCGATGCCTCCAATATCACCACCACTGGGACGAACCTGGATCCCAAATAGGAAAGCGTGCTTATCGAGTTCCTCTATGAGAATAGGGACATCTTCGCTTGGCAACCTGTCAACATGAAGGGTGTACCTAGGGAACTTTCCGAGCACAACTTGAATATTGATCCAAAATGCAAACCGGTGAAACAACCTCTACGAAGCTTCAAAGACGAGAAGAGACGCACCATAGGGAAGGAGATAGCTAGGTTACTTAAGGCTAGTTTTATCCGAGAAGTCCTTCACACCCGATGGGTCGCAAATCCTGTACTTGTCCCCAAAAAGGGAACCAAAGAATTAAGAATGTGCGTTGATTACACCGGCTTGAAAAAAGTGTGTCTGAAAGATCCGTTTGCTTTGCCTCGCATTGACCAAGTCATTGACTCGACGACTGGCTCGAAGATTTTGTGTTTTCTCGATGCATACTCAGGATACCACCAAATTAAGATGAGGAAGTCGGACCAATTGGCCACTTTGTTCACCACACCTTACGACACGTTTTGTTATATCACGATGCCCTTTGGGCTGAAAAACGCGGGTGCTACGTACCAGCGGACAATGCAGCGTTGCCTACATGGTCAAATGGGTCAGAACATTCACGCCTATGTGGACGACAGAGCGGTGATGTCTAACCGACTTAAAAGAAACCTTTGATAATCTCCGGAAATACAACATGATGCTTAACCCTAAGAAGTGCGTCTTCGGGGTTACAGCCGACAAATTGTTGGGCTTCATCGTTTCCCAGCGTGGAATCAAGGTGAACCCAGAGAAGATCAAAGCCATCCTAAACATAAACCGTCCGACATGTCTGAAGGACATACAACGGCTAACAGGCTGCGTCGCAGCGGTTAGTCGGTTTGTCAGCCGACTTGGAGAGAAGGCTCTGCCGCTGTACAAGTTACTGAAAAAGGCGGACAAATTTACATGGAAGGACGAGGCAGATGCAACATTGAAGCACCTAAAGAAGATACTATCCTCGACGCCTATCCTTGCAGCACCCGAGCCTATGGAACCTATGTTAATTTACATGGCGGCCACTAACCGGGTAATCAACATTGTCGTCGTGGTAGAGAGGAAAGAACCAGGCTATGAGTACGGAGTTCAACGACCAGTTTACTATGTAAGCAAGGTCTTGATGGTGTCCAAGCAGTGTTACCCGCACTACAAGAAGATAGCTTATAGAGTGTTCCTTACTTATCAGAAGCTAAGGCACTACTTCCAGGAGCACCCTATCACAGTAGTGAGCAAAGCTCCACTGTCCGACATCATCAACAACAACGACACTATAGGAAGGGTCGCGAAGTGGGGCATTGAACTTGCCGCCTTCGAGATCACCTATAAAAGACGCGACGCTATCAAATCATAGATCTTGGTAGATTTTATTGCAGATTGGACGACGATGCCAGATGCTACCCCTATGCTAGAGCCAGAATACTGGGTAATGCACTTTGATGGATCAAAGCTACTCAATGGCCCGGGGCTAGTGTACTATTATAGTCACCAACCGGGGAAAAGCTACACTATGTTCTGCAGATCCACTTCGAAGCTACGAACAACATGGCGGAGTATGAAGCACTCATTCACGGACTACGCGTAGCCAAGGACATTGGCATCAAGAGCATAGTTTGATGTGGAGATTCCGACTTGGTTTCCCAGCAGGTGGCTGGCACCTAGAACGCGTGGAACCCTATGATGGCGGCATATCGAGACGAAGTGGACGAGATAGCCAAGAGCTTATTGGGATACGAAGTCAAGTATGTACCTAGGGAGCAAAACGAAGCGGCTGATCTACTATCTAAGCTTGGATCAGGGCGCAAACAAATTCCGCTTGGCGTTTTCTTGGAGCATCTACGGACACCATCCGTGAAGGGATCGGACATCGACAACCCGGATAGAGTCAACTCTTTCGTTCACACAGTGGCAAACGTCCCTTCGGCTTGGACACAACCGTTAATGGAATATTTCGTACACGGAACTTTGCCCTACGACGAGGTCGAAAGACGGAAAATAGTACGTCAAGCAAAGGGCTATACCATAATCAATGGACAACTCTACAAAATAAGCACCACTAGTGCCTTAAGTGTGTTTCCCAGCAAGAAGGTATTGAAATCCTATGTGAGATCAATCTCGGAGATTGAGGGCATCACGCCGCTCCTCGATCGTTGGTATCCAAAGCCTTCCGAAAAGGATTCTACTGGCTGACTGCGAAGGCGGACGCCGACAAGCTGGTTGAGACGTGCATGGGATGCCAGTATTATGCCCGACAATCCCATGTTCCGGCTGAAGAATTGCAAACAATACCAATAACTTGGTCGTTTGCAGTCTGGGGGATAGACATGGTTGGTCCATTACAGACGGCACCATGTGCGTTTACACATCTGCTAGTAGCAGTTGATAAATTCACCAAATGGATAGAAGCTAAACCCATTAGAAATCTCGATGGGGAAACTGCCCTTAGGTTTGTCCGAGATCTAGTGGTGAGATTTGGTCTCCCACATAGCATTATCACTGACAACGGCAGCAACTTGTCACTCGGAGAAGTGGAAGCTTATTGTTGGGATAAGGGCACCCGACTTGACCTAGCGACTATGGCACACCCAAAGTCCAATGGGCAAGTTGAGCGAGCCAATGGATTAATTCTGCAAGGAATCAAGCCACGTCTTGAGGCACCGCTACACAGAGCAGTTGGATCCTGGGCGGAAGAACTACCATCTATGCTGTGGAGTTTACGAACTACACCCAACAGATTCACCGGCTACACCCCTTGCTTCATGGTATATGGAGCAGAAGCCATCCTGCCTCCTGACATCCTTGACGATTCACCAAGTGTTGCCGCCTACGACGAAGATGACGCTGAAGAATCCAGACGCCTAGATGTGGACCTTCTCGAGGAAGAGCGCGTTTTTGCATGCCAAAGATCCGCCATCTACCAGCAGAAGCTACACAGCTACCATAGTCGCTGCGTTCGGCATCGCTCATTTAAAGAGGGGGATCTAGTGCTCTGACTTATGCAGAAGAAGTCACACAAATTATCCCCGCCATGGGAAGGACCGTTCATCATAAGCAAGGCGCTACTCAATGGGTCCTACTACCTCGTTGATAATCGTGAACTTGAAGATAGGCCCAGCGAAGATCATAAGCGTAAGCGACGTGACCAGGATGATGACTACCCGGAGCTTGACCGGCCATGGAACATAGCACAGCTACGTCCTTTTTACACTTAGCATATTTTTTATCTACTGTGTACCCTCTTATATGATCAATGAAATAAAGCTCTCTAGTTCACTCATATTTCTGAGTCTTTTACCTCTTTTAGTGTTCATTTTTGGATTGTATAAAACCTTTATGCACAAGCTTCGCATTTGCACTTATGAAAATTCCGCCTACGGGCGTTAGCTTAAGTTTTCTGGTATACATGTTCTTTGTTGTTTTTATGTGGATTCTGGAGTAGTGACTTTTGGCACTTGTTGTCGGCAATTTTGTGCTTAGGTTTTTTACGGTGCCATTGGGCATCATCACCTGAGCACATGGTTCCGACTACGAGTCTTCCGACTCGCGAAAGGTAAAGCATAAAAAACAGAGTAATGGATCAGCCAACACTTGCTTAAAAATAATAATTACATGCTGGAACCAGTACTTGAGTAGCAGGAAATTACAACTATTATTTTTCCGCCTTAAGTTAACATAATAGTTTTTCCGCATACACCAAACCAGAGGAAACGAATATTACAAAATGTTCTTTCATTCCTCTGGCGCAGGGAACTTTGATGCAGCATTTTCGGTAGCAGGAGAGCCATCATCTTCGAAGTCGGTGGTCCTGAGGGACTCGGAGGAGCTTTGGTGGTTGCTGTAAATGATCTCTAGAGGCACGAAGACGTTGTGATCAACTAACTCGGCAACCCTAGTGTCAAAACCCGCGAGCAATGACCAGATAGCCTTGTGGTCAATCTTCTGTCCTTCATCGTCTACGTTGGGAAGACCTAAGGTTACAGTGGCGATGTCGGCGTTCTCGTAGTGAGCCTTGACCATTGCCAACGCCATCCTTGTGCCAGCCTGGGTACATGAAGCTTTCCATCTTACGATATGCTCGGGGACTTGACGCAAGATCTCCGAGTACTTCATCACAGAGTCCACTGCCTTAATATTCATGTTGAGGGGCTTGGCAATCTCCTTGGACTACTTGACGACGGTGCTGATAAAGTTGCCAGCGAGGACCATTGATGACCCACAAGTGTAGGGGATCGCAATAGTCTTCGTGGGTAGTATTACCCAATTTATTGATTTGACACAAGGGGAGCCAAAGAATACTTGCAAGCCTTAACAACTGAGTTGTCAGTTCAGCTGCACCTGGAAATAGTTCTTGCTCACAGAAGTTTATCAGTAGCAACAGTTTGTAGTAGGAACATCAAAGCAGCAGCAGCAGTAACAGCAATAGTGAAACAATATGAAAATGCAACTCTACATACACGTGGGTGTTCCGGGCTTATCATGGTCGTTCATTCCCTTTCTTATTTTAGATTTGTGATGGTACTTTACAGCAAACACCTCAGCCTATATTACTTTCTTGTTAGCAAGCCCTCCACTTTTTACCTGATGTATATCTGTCGTGCTCGCCGACAAGCCGCTTCATCTCCTACCGCCGTTGCCGGAGATCTTGCATACCGCCAGAACTACAGCTGTTGCACGCCGGTCGACCCGACTCTTAGATCGTGGGGAGCGACAGGAGGGTGTCGGAGGAGACGGCAGCCAGCGCCTCCGAAGAGCCAGCCGGCCGCCGCTGTCTAGGATACAAAATCCCTGTCTCGCAGATCTCAATGAGTAGGCGGGCACCGTAGTGGCCGGCGATGGCATGTGTGACCTTAGGCGATGCGGAAAGGCCGGCGAGCAGGTGCTCACGTCCGCCTGCGCCGCCGTCAGAGTAGCAGTCATTATCGACATCGAACAACAATCAATCCAGCTAGATGGGGAACTGTCGAACAAGTTGTACCAGTACAACTTCGGTTCCTAGGGGGCACGATTGTGGACAATGTCCAGGTTGTAGTTGTGAAACTGCAATCCTAACACCGACTCTCCAGATAAGCCCGGGACTCGCACAACTACGTAGAAAAACTACATTCGAAACAGTAGCAATAGTAACAGTAACGGTAGCAGTAGGATTCGAGTGCGGTAGGCATAGGGATGGATGGACGGGTGTTGCATGGACGAGTCTAAACATGTAACTTCAAGATCTAGGGCATTGCATATAAATAATAATAAGCATCCAAGTACTAAACAATCCTAGGCATGTGCTCCAAATATAGTCATACGTGCTCGCAATGAGAACTTGCACAACATCTTCTGTCCAGCCAGCCCGTGGCAGCGGGGCCTCTAGGGAACTACTGCCAATTAAGGTGCTCCTTTTAATAGAGCACCAGAGCAAAGCATTAACACTCCATAAACACATGTGATCCTCACACCACAGCCATCCCCTCCGGTTGTCCCAATTATTGTCACTTTGGGGCCTTTGGATCCAAACAATTATATGTGTACACAACTTGCAGATAAGATCACAAAAAATACTATCATAATGATTCAATAATAAGTTCAGATCTGAGATCATGGCACTCGGGCCCTAGTGACAAGCATTAAGCACACAAGTTGCAACAAAGTCAAATATCACTAATAGAGATACTAGGCACTATACCCTAACAGATCTTATTCGATTACATGATAGAACTCATCCAATCCCTACCATCCCCAAGCCTACAGCGGGGGATTACTCACTCATGGATGAGGGAAACATCGGTGGTTGATGGAGATGCATTGGTGATGACGATGGCGATGATCCTCTCCAAATTCCCCGTCCCGGTAGGGTGCTAGAACGGAGTTTCTGGATCCGAATCTTGGTTTCTGGTGGCGGCGGTGGAGCGGAACTCTTTTCTGGAAAACTATCGAACCCCCCTGAGTTTTTAGGTTAGAAGGCAACTTATAGGCGCGGAGGGAGGCCGAGGAGCTGCCTGGGTTGGCCAAACCCCCTCCAGGCGTGGGGTCAGGTGGGCCCGCACCTGGGTGGGTCTGGGCCCCCCGGGCCTCCTCTCTGTCTCCCCTTCTGGCTAATTTTTGGCATATTTTCCGGTATTTTTCCAGATAGTTCATTTTCTGCAAAAAAAATAAGACACCAAGGTAATTCTGCTGAAAACAGCGTCAGTCTATGTTAGTTGTATCCAAATAACATAAGTTTAGAGAAGAAACAATAGCAAAGTGTTTGAGAAAGTAGATACGTTTTGGACGTATCAACTCCTCCCAAGATTAGCTTATTGCTTGTCCTCGAGCAATTCAGTTAAAAACTGAGTGCGATAAAAGAACTTTCACGAACACTTTGCTTCATATGATGTATATATTCTCAGCACAGGAGTAGATGCTTAGACAGTTCATAATAGAGTATGCAACTAAGTATATTCAATAGTCATTGCAAGTGAAAGAACATTTCTTAATCCCTAGTGTTTTGTGTGTTAGATAACAATACCAAGGATCTTTTAATGTGTGTTGAAGTGTTGCAGCTCAGAACTCTGCCTTTGGGGGCGGATAATCCGGCCCCACCAGGGGCGGATAATCCGCCCCTCCCTCTTCCCAAGCAAGCGCAAGCCCCAGAAGGGGGGGCGGAATATTGGCCGGACTTTCCGGCCTGGCCGGATAATCCGCTCCACAGGGGGGCGGATAATCCGCCCCTCCTGCTCTTCGCCAAGGCGCAAGCCCCAGAGAGGGGGCGGAGTTTTGGCCGGACTTTCCGGCCTCGCCGGATAATCCGCCCCTCAGGGGGGGCGGATTATCCGCCCCCCAAGATCTTCTCCAAGTTTCTCCAAGGCGCAAGCCCCAGAGAGGGGGCGGAGTTTCCCCCGGAGAATCCGCCCTTGGGGCGTAGTTTTCCCAGGGGGCGGATAATCCGCCCCAAGTGGGGGGCGGATAATCCGCCCCCAAAGTTGTGCAACGGCCAGATATGGAGAGGGGGTATTTAAGCCAGCAATCCCCCTCCTGCCAGAACTCTTGATTCATCTCGAAAAAGAACAGATCAGATCTCAAAACTTCATACAAGAGTGCTCCACCTAGATCCACCCAAAGGCCCCATCCCTTGGGGAATCGAAGGAGGAGAACTCGATCTTCATCATCAGCAATCAAGCGCTTCATCTCCTCTCCATTCATTTGGAGAACCTCCGATCTAGTATTTCTTGCAAAGATCTAGATCCTCGTTTTTGTTTATATTGATAAACCTTGTTTTTGTGACAGCTTGTTGTCATCCCGGGAGCCCCCAATTCGGTTGTGGGTGTGTGCCCCGATAGTGTTGTAAAAGGCACCGGTTCCCGCCTCGAAGGGATCCAATAGTGGAGAAGGTGGATCAGGCCTCTCGTGGCGAGATCCATCGGAGAATAGGGTGAGGCCTATTGTGGCGTGGTGGTCTTAGAACCGCCCACCCCTCCAACGCAGATGTACTTCCATTAACAAGGAAGGAACTGCGGTAAAACAAATCCCTGTGTCTCCGCGTGCTCCACTACGGTTTCCTCGCTCCTCTTTTACGTGCTTAGTAGTTAGGGTTACATATAGGGAAATTCTCGTAGTTGCATATCTAGAGAATTTACTTTGTGTCAAGCCTAAAATTGAAAAAGTATTAAAAAATTGGTTAGCACCTATTCACCCCCCCTCTAGGTGCCCATACGATCCATTTCAATTGGTATCAGATCCTCGGCTCTTATTTCGGGCTTAACCGCCTAAGAGAAGTATGGGTTCCAAGGGAGATGGGAGTGATGCTCCGGAGGTAGTCACCATGAACGATCTCAAGACGTTGGAAACAACCTTGGTGAGTTCAATGGAGGCTAAGATGGAAGAGATGCGTCAATTGATAATGCGTCTCTCCACATCCGCGGCATCACCTCCATCTAACTCTGAGGATACCACTCCACAATCCAAGGAAACGGGTAAAACTGTTTCCAAAGATAACGAAGTGGTAGGTGATGATACTAGTAAGAGCTCCTCCTCGAAAAAGGATAGCGGTAAGGATGGATACAATGAGGTTTCTCATGTGTATTCCCCTGATCCGCCTATTCCTCACCCACACATACATAATAGGGGTGATCCACCCAAACTATCAGCTTCTACTTTCTCTCAATGGCATTTTTTGATGAAATCTCATGTGTGCAGTTCCTCCATAGAGTTGTGGAAGATCATCGAAAATGGTCTTCACGTTGGAAATCCTAACAATCTCACAAGGAGAGAAGTGGTCGATAGCCAACTCAATGCTACAGCTCTACACATGATACAGCTTGGTGTGGGTGATAAAGACATGCCACACATTCAGCATCTTAGCACAGCTAAAGAAGCTTGGGATGCTCTTACCGAGCTCTTCATCGGAAATGAAAGTATGAGAAGGAATAGATATGATGCCTTGAGCAATGAAGCTGAAGGATTTTATATGCTGGATGGAGAAGACCACGAGGACATGTATAGGAGGCTCAAGGCAATAGCTACTACCTTCAGAAACCACGGCGCAGCTCATGTTGATGATGCTTGGATCAAGCACAAGTATGTCAGTGCTCTTATGCCATTTGAGCCCACAGATTTGAAAAGTCTCCAAGGTAGGCATAATTATCACCTCATGTCATCCAATGAGGTAATGCAAGAAATGGCCGCATTCAAAGTGGCTGCCAAGAATGCCGAAGATGCTCGTGCTCGAGCTATGGGGATGCAAAAGGGGGTCAACATGGCTTTGAAGACTAGTGTGATTGATCATGATGAATATGCGGTAGAAGGCCTGGACTGTCCCGAAGATATAAAAAGGATCCATGGACAATACTTGGCTCTTTATGCAAGAAACTTTTGGAAAGATCCAGCCAAGGCTAAAGCTGAACTAGATCGCAAAAGTGGAGCCTATGGAAGAAAAGAAAATGGTCCCAAGCTGAGAACATGCTTTAATTGTGGTGACCGGTTGCACTTCGTAGCTGAGTGTCCATATCAAAGTAGAGAGGATAATGGAGGAAGACTCATTTTCAAGGACAAATCAAAAGCTCCACGTAAGAAACAGTTTGTAAAGAAAAATGCTCCTTTCAACATCGGGGAGTGAAGATGAGGACGAGGACGATAGCTCTCAAGAGGTGGCTGCTATAGCCACCACATCTACATCAACATCACTCTTCGACTCTCCAAACGAAAACATCATCAACAAGAATCCTACTTGTCTCATGGCAAGAAGCTCCGAGGTAACTTCTTCTAACTCTTCCTTTCCCAAAGCTATGATAGACATGGATGATCCTGCTAGTCTTAAGGTTAAAGAAGAGATTATTGCCTTGGATTATTTCTATACTAACTTGCAAGGTGAGCACAAAGTTCGTTTTGAGGCTCTTATGGATCAGTTGGCCCAAAACGAAGCATTCCTCGAAGAAAAGGGCAGAATTGAAAGGGAGGATGCAATGGAAATTGCATCCCTAAAAAATGCTCTTGAAGAAGAAGAAGAAGCTCGGGTCTCTCTTGAAGAGAGGCTTGAGTCTATGGAAGAGTCACATGAAGAAATTGTGACTAAACTCGTTAAGGAACGTGACAATGCGGTCACCAAGGCAAAGAAGTTAAAGAAGGAAAGGATTGACTTTGGGGCTGCTCATGATAGACTCTCCGAGGAATTGGAGAAACTTGACAATGCTCATAAGGCGTTGAAAAACGAGTTCTCTATCCTCAATGAGTCACATGATCAGCTTCAAAGTCGATTGGCCAAATATGATACTCCTAGCTCGTCCAACTCAACATATAGTAACAAGAAAAATGCTAATGTGGAAAAAGGAGTGATCAAGGACATCACTACAAAGGACAAAGGTGTGCTTGATGAAGTCCTTGACAAGCAAAGGTCAAATCATGGTAAAGAGGGACTTGGCTATGTCACCAAGTCCAAGAAGAAGAAAACCAAGAAGAACAAGACCAAGAATGTGCAATTAAAGACAAGCACTGCTGAGAAGGTTGTCACAAAAGACAAGACTAATAATATTGGTTTTGCAGGGTCTCACAATCCGAATTATGAACTCTTTTGTGATGATTATGGCGATGTTTATGATTATTATGTAGGTCCTTTTGATGAATATATTGCTTGGTATATTTGGGTCCCAAAGACCCTTGTTACTAACATGAAAGGACCCATTGAAAAATGGGTACCTAAAACCAAGAAGTAATTTTCTTGCAGGGCTATGCTTCCGGTGGGTCGAAATGGGTGCTGGATAGTGGCTGCACTAGTCATATGACCGGAAGCAAGGAGATCATCACGGATATGCGTCCAAATCTTGATAATATCACAGTCTCCTATGGTGATAAGTATAAATCTCAGGTATTGGGTCTTGGCAAGGTTGTGGTTGCCCACGATATCTCTCTCGTGGACGTCATGCTTGTTGAGACCCTTGGCTACAATCTTCTTTCTGTTCGTGCCCTTGGCAAGATGGGTTTTGCTGTTTTTATCGATGATGATTTGGTGGTACTCTTATGGAGCAAGTCTCTAAAGGTCGCTTTCGTTGGATACGTCGAAAATGACCTGTATGTGGTGGACTTCTCGGGGAAAACCACTTCGGGTCTGATGTGTCTATTCGGAAAGGCCGACGTGGGCTGGCTATGGCATCGCCGTTTAGCCCATGTCAACATGAGAACTTTGCAAAGTCTCCAAAATGGTGGCCACATTCTTGGACTAAAAGACAATGTCTCTTTTGCCAAAGATCGTGTTTGCAGGGCCTGTGTTGAAGGAAAAATGCATGATTCTCCCCACAAGAGGAAGACTATTGTGTCATCGAAGAGGATCTTGGAATTACTCCAAGATGATTTATTTGGACCTCCTTCTCATGCAAGTCTTGGTGGGAAGAAATATTGCTTGGTCATCGTCGATGATTACTCAAGATATACATGGGTATATTTCTTCAAGCTGAAAAGTGAGACTCAACAAACTGTCATCGACTTTGCCAATGAAGTTCAACGTCAACACAATGTTCCCATCTTGGCAATTAGAAGTGACAACGGCATAGAATTCAAGAACTACACTTTAAACGAGTTTCTTAGCGAAGAGGGGATTAGACACCAATATTCCGCTGCGTACACCCTTCAACAAAATGGTGTAGTCGAGAGGAAGAACCGGACTTTGATGGATATGGCAAGATCTATGCTAGCTGAATTTAAGTCTCCTTATAATTTTTGGGCTGAAGCCATATCCACTGCTTGTCACTCATCAAACCGGCTTTACCTTCGGAAGATCTTGGACAAGACCCCATATGAAATACTTACCGGCAACAAACCCAACATCTCATACTTCAGGGTATTCGGGTGTAAGTGTTTCTTTCTTATTAAAGGTGTCCGTTTGTCAAAATTTGAATCCAAGGCTTTAGAGGGTATATTTGTTGGTTACGGTGCCGAATTCCACACCTATAGAGTCTACAACAAGCTCACTGGGATTGTTGTAGAATCTTGTAGTGTGGAGTTCGATGAAAATAACGGCTCCTTTGTAGGGCAAGTTGATGTTTCTGATGCAGATGTTGAAATACCCCAAGATGCCATAAGAAGAATGGGCGTGGGATTTTTCCGCCCCATTGAGGAACCCCTTGTGGCGGATCGGGAAGGACAATGCTCCACTCAAGTGGAGCCCTCATCTTCACAAGATCAACAAGCTCCTACTGTTGGAGAAAACTCTGCACCAACACCGCAACCTGCTGAAGATCATCAGTCTCCTGGACAAGATGGTAGTCCCAGGCCGGATTATCCGCCCCCTCCAAGGGGCGGACAATCCGCCCCTGGCACTCCAACTCGTACCAGGGGATCCGAAGGAGAAATCAACATCTCTGATGCTCCCAGGCCGGATTCTCCGGCCCCTAGGGACGGATTATCCGGCCATGGCTCTCCAACTCCAGTCAGGCTTTCTCAGGAAGATGGTTCTGGTACTTCATCTCCCAGGCCGGATAGTCCGGCCCCTCCAAGGGGCGGATTATCCGGGCCTAAAGAAAATGTTCAGCAACAATCTTCTGGCAGTACCGGTGACCAAGATCAAGGGCAATGCAGTAATCAAGACAAGGATACAACAATTGAATCCACTCCTCCGAGAAACAATAAGGATACTGAGGCTCGTCGCAAGGCTCGTGCTGACCGCAACCTTGAACTAAGAGGTCGCACTCTTGACAAGGTAGTTTGTGATCTACGACGAAGGGTATCCACTCGAAGAGAGCTTGCTAGCTTCTGTGATCATCAAGCTCACATTTCCATGGTTGAACCAAAGAAGGTTTTGGATGCTCTTGAAGACCCCGATTGGGTTGTTGCAATGCATGAAGAATTAAACAACTTCGAACGCAACAAAGTTTGGAAGCTCGTAGAAAAGCCAAAGGATTGCCGCAATGTTATCGGCACCAAGTGGATCTTCAAGAACAAACAGGATGAAAATGGCATTGTTGTGAGGAATAAAGCACGACTCGTGGCTCAAGGATTCTCTCAAGTAGAAGGAATTGATTTTGGCGAGACCTACGCTCCTGTAGCTCGCCTTGAGTCCATCCGTATCCTTCTTGCATATGCAGCCCATCATAATTTTAAATTACAACAAATGGATGTTAAGAGCGCTTTCCTTAATGGTCCTCTACATGAGTTAGTATACGTCAAGCAGCCCCCGGGGTTTGAGGACCCCAAATTTCCGAACCATGTCTACAAACTCGATAAGGCACTCTATGGCCTTAAACAAGCCCCACGTGTGTGGTATGAGCACCTTAAAGAGCTTTTGCTAGACCGTGGATTCGAAGTTGGGCAAATCGATCCCACTCTTTTTACTAAGAAGGTCAATGGGGAGCTTTTTGTATGCCAACTTTATGTAGATGACATTATTTTTGGCTCTACTAACCAAGCTTTTAACGATGAATTTTCAAAGCTTATGACTGACAGGTTTGAGATGTCCATGATGGGTGAGCTAAGGTTTTTTCTCGGATTTGAAATAAAACAACTTAGAGAGGGAACCTTTATTAATCAAGCTAAGTACATCCAAGACATGCTCAAAAGGTTCAAGATGACGGATCTCAATGGCGTTGCTACCCCAATGCAAACAAAGTGTCATCTTGAGCTCAATCCCAAGGGTAAAGATGTGGATCAAAAGGTATACCGATCCATGATCGGCTCTCTCCTTTACCTCTGCGCATCTAGGCCCGATATCGTGTTAAGTGTAGGAGTGTGTGCAAGGTACCAAGCCGCTCCTAAAGAAAGCCACTTAGTGCCGGTCAAGCGAATCTTCCGATATTTGGTTCATTCCCCAAATTTTGGGTTATGGTATCCCAAGGGTTCAAGTTTCTCTCTGTGTGGTTACACCGATTCAGATTGGGCTGGTGACAAAGATGATAGGAAATCAACCTCTGGTGCATGCCAATTCTTGGGCAGGTCTCTAGTGTGTTGGTCATCAAAGAAACAGAATTGTATTTCACTCTCAACCGCCGAAGCTGAATATGTTGCTGCTGCAAGTGCTTGTACTCAATTGTTATGGATGAGGCAAACTTTAAAGGAATATGGTGTCAATTGTGACAAAGTGCCTCTTTTATGCGACAATGAAAGTGCTATCAAAATTGCTTACAATCCTATGCAGCATACAAGAACAAAACATATAGAGATTCGCAACCACTTTATTCAGGATCATGTTGCTCGTGGAGATATTGCTCTGTCCTTTGTGAGCACGAAGAACCAACTTGCTGATATTTTCACGAAGCCCCTCGATGAAGCAAGATTTTGTTATTTGCGGAATGAGCTAAATATCATAGATTCAAGGAGCTTGGCTTGACTATTCTTGCACACTCACTTGCTCTTATTCATGTATTTGGTTTAGATGCGGGCATAGACATAGGGGGAGTGTGGTCCTAATTGATTGGGCCAACCCTCCCCCATAATGCCGAAAGCAAGTAAAATCATTTCCCTTAATATCATTTTGTGATATGTGGGTCATCGATGAGCATTGGTTTTGAACTCAAGATACATCTTCGCGGTGTCATGCCATGCGCTCCAACATGGTGGCTTCGGCCACCGCCCTCTTCCTCGAGAAGAGTTGGTTTTTCATGGGTCTCGTTGGATTTTCTTGCATACCTTTTGTTCGTATGGAAAACACACTCAAATTTGGCTTTTGATTGATTTGATTCTTGCAAATTTGGGTGCGTAGTACCATCTCAGTTTGATTCTCTCAACCCAAGCCTTTCCCTCCCTCCTTGAACCATCTATTCTTGCACACAAGTCCTCTAAAACACCATCGAGAGATTTGTTAGGGTGCTCTGGACTGATTCTGTTTTCCAGAATTTCTGGGGGGGGGGGCGGATTCTCCGCCCTAAGTGGGGGGCGGATTATCCGCCCCGGGCGAAATCAGCCCCTTATAGGCTGGGTCGGGGAGGGCAGACTCAAACAGAGCAGCCAGTGCTCCCCCAACCCTACCTCTGCCCCCAGCCGCCGCCGGAGCATCCGCCTCTCCCGGAGTCGATTTGACCACCGGATTCTCCGGGCTCTCCCCGGATCTTCTTCACCTCGCCTCCAGGTATCTTCTCCTCCGTGATTTTCCTCCAATGAGTGAGGGTAACTCCCTCATCTCTATCCTTTTGTATGGGATGTATTCTTTTTGGTGGAAATCTCGTTGTAGAAGGTTCTTGGTGTTGTTTCTTACATGCTAGAATCAGTAGCCTTGCAACCCTAGTACTCGATATGTTTTGCCATGGTAGATCTGAGCCAATCCAGAATTTTATTGCGGGGGGCGGATTATCCGCCCCTGCCAGGGCCGGATAATCCGGCCTGGAGAGTTACACTCTGGTCTGTTTTGGTTCTGGTTCTGCTCATGCACATCATTGGTTATGGGGTTGCATTGCTACTCTTTCTCCATGTTTTCTTTCTCCTGGACTTGTGTGTATGCTCATCTCCTTGCTACCTCTCTCAATGCTATTCACAGGAGGTTCCAAGCCAACCAAGACCTTCGTCCGTCGTCCCCGTCCCCGTTATCTCAAACCCTCTGCAGAAGGGAAGTTTATTGACGAAACAGAGGTCCGCAGGGCAGCAAGAGAGGCTACAAGGATGGCCGAGGCAAGTAAGAAATCTAAGCGAACCGCTTCTCGCAAGGGCAAACAGTCTCGGCCCAATTACAAGTCTATGGACAGCATTCAGTATGCCACCATTCGCCAGACAGACTACTATGATGATGTTGACAGTGATGGCCAACCCGAGGACAGTATGTTTTGGAATGCTCACTTTCGGGCTATCCATGATGATGTCTATGCTACTCTCAAGATTCGCCCCATGCGTCCCATCAACTTGACTGCGGCTCAATCCAAGGCTCGGCTCCTTGAGGCATTGGATGTGACCAACAAGATGGGGCTTCACCACCTCATGACCATTCAGTGCGATTATGACTCTTCTGTGGTGCGCCAGTTCTTTTCCACACTTGTGATCTGCGGTGATGAGCGCCGCACTATGAAGTGGATGACCGGGACTACCATGCTTCAGTCAGACTTTCGCACTTTTGGGCAGGTTCTTGGGTATGCTTTCCATGGCCGTGACACTCCCGCTGGTCACCGCATCATTACTCCCTTGAAGCCATCCAAGGACACTGCACTGGCTCCCTGTCTTTCTCCTGATGGTGTTGCTGGTACTTTCGCTGGTCTCTCTCCCTTGTATGCCTCTCTTGTTGGCATGTTTTGGGACTGCATCGCGCCTAGTAGTGGCAACAATGACAAGATCCGTGGCCACCTTGTTCCTCTCCTTGCGTTCGCTCACGAGTGTGCCACCAACTCTGGATCAGCCACTAGTTACAAACTGGATGTCATGGACTATATTTTTCATGAGATGACGGATGCTATGATCAACCGGCTCTCCATTCCTTATGCTCCGTTCATTATGATGCTTGTCAAGCATATGTTACCCCATGAAGAGTTTGGCACTGCTTTGGATGGTGTTCATAAGCCCAAGAAAATATACAACAAGGCTCAGAAGACTCATCACCCCTCCACTGCCCCGGAGTCCTTCATGCGTGATGCTCGGGCTAGTGGTCGTCGTTCCACGGTGTCCCCAATGGCACGTGAGGTCAAGCAGCTTAATTGGTTCCAGCGGAACATTCTTTGCATGGGTATTGACATTCACAAGGGCCAATATGAGGCGTACCGTAGGGATCATGAGAGGGATCACACGCAGCAGCTTATCCTCCACCATGTCTCAGGTGCCACTGGCAATCCACCTCCTCCCACTGCTCCGGATCCGTACGCTCAGTGGATCACTTCAGGGATCAACTATGGCGAGCTCGAGAGTTGTCTCTTTCCTCCTCCACCGAGGGCACCCACTCCTCCAGCTGATGACGATGATGATGAGTATGATGAAGAGGAAAGGGACGGGAATGACTACGACGAGGATGAGGAGGAGTGATCTCCAGGGACATTAGCATCGCTCTTCTTCCTTTTTGGCGTTTCGATGCCAAAGGGGGAGAAGTAGTTCTATTAGGTCTCGTGGATTTGCAAGGGTCGGGCACAAGCTTTTCGATTTTAGTCGTTTTTCATTTGCTTGCTTGTGCCTTTTCTAGCGTGAACTTGTTTGCTATTTGTGGTTGTTTGTGTAAGACTATGTCGTACTCCACAGTTTGGTACTATGTTTGGTATTCATGGATTTCTGGATTTATCTATCATGGACCCCATGGAATTCTGGAATTATGGAGCATATTTGATGACATATGGATTCATGGGATTATCTATGTATGCCTTGGCTATATATTCCGGTGGTATGACATTTTTTCTCCAAACCTTAAAGTAGTGTTCTACCTAGTGTGTGTATTTGTATTCAAATGCAAATCTTAAATATGCACACATCTAGGGGGAGCGTCTTTCATTATCTAAGGTGGCACTTGCCGGTTTCATTGCAAATCCTAGTATTGTCATCTAACACCAAAAAGGGGGAGATTGAAAGAACATTTCTTAATCCCTAGTGTTTTGTGTGTTAGATAACAATACCAAGGATCTTTTAATGTGTGTTGAAGTGTTGCAGCTCAGAACTCTGCCTTTGGGGGCGGATAATCCGGCCCCACCAGGGGCGGATAATCCGCCCCTCCCTCTGCCCAAGCAAGCGCAAGCCCCAGAAGGGGGGGCGGAATATTGGCCGGACTTTCTGGCCTGGCCGGATAATCCGCTCCACAGGGGGGCGGATAATCCGCCCCTCCTGCTCTTCGCCAAGGCGCAAGCCCCAGAGAGGGGGCAGAGTTTTGGCCGGACTTTCCGGCCTCGCCGGATAATCCGCCCCTCAGGGGGGCCGGATTATCCGCCCCCCAAGATCTTCTCCAAGTTTCTCCAAGGCGCAAGCCCCAGAGAGGGGGCGGAGTTTCCCCCGGAGAATCCGCCCTTGGGGCGTAGTTTTCCTAGGGGGCGGATAATCCGCCCCAAGTGGGGGGCGGATAATCCACCCCCAAAGTTGTGCAACGGCCAGATCTGGAGAGGGGGTATTTAAGCCAGCAATCCCCCTCCTGCCAGAACTCTTGATTCATCTCGAAAAAGAACAGATCGGATCTCAAAACTTCATACAAGAGTGCTCCACCTAGATCCACCCAAAGGCCCCATCCCTTGGGGAATCGAAGGAGGAGAACTCAATCTTCATCATCAGCAATCAAGCGCTTCATCTCCTCTCCATTCATTTGGAGAACCTCCGATCTAGTATTTCTTGCCAAGATCTAGATCCTCGTTTTTGTTTATATTGATAAACCTTGTTTTTGTGACAGCTTGTTGTCATCCCGGGAGCCCCCAATTCGGTTGTGGGTGTGTGCCCCGATAGTGTTGTAAAAGGCACCGGTTCCCGCCTCGAAGGGATCCAATAGTGGAGAAGGTGGATCAGGCCTCTCGTGGCGAGATCCATCGGAGAATAGGGTGAGGCCTATTGTGGCGTGGTGGTCTTAGAACCGCCCACCCCTCCAACGCAGATGTACTTCCCTTAACAAGGAAGGAACTGCGGTAAAACAAATCCCTGTGTCTCCGCGTGCTCCACTACGGTTTCCTCGCTCCTCTTTTACGTGCTTAGTAGTTAGGGTTACATATAGGGAAATTCTCGTAGTTGCATATCTAGAGAATTTACTTTGTGTCAAGCCTAAAATTGAAAAAGTATTAAAAAATTGGTTAGCACCTATTCACCCCCCCCTCTAGGTGCCCATACGATCCATTTTAGCAAGCTATGAAGAGAAACCAACTCAATAATAATAAGTAGCATGAAACATAAACATAAGCAACATTGCAATGCTCATAGTAAGGTATGATAGAGTGGTATCTCGCTTGCCTTTGTTTGTAGAGCACAATATAAATGCCAAGGCACCTCTGAAGTTCAAGTGAAGACTACAGGTAAAGATACCAGAGATACAAGCATCAAACTCGTGACATAATTAACCAAGTTTTGGAACAAACACAAGAATGACAACTATGCTCTCAAGAAGGTGCTCATAGAATAAGTGGTGACTCAAAAAAGTTGTGAAAACGGTTTTCTGAAGGTTTTGAAAGGCTTCCTAATGATGAAAGTAAGGTACTTGTTAGCTTTGAGTTCTCATTTCCCCTACCATAGGCATCTTCATGTGGTTAAGGTGAAAGTGAGGTCCACTCTGAATCATATGCTTGATAGATCATAAACTGAAAATCCCAAGTCCCTTGAGTACGAGGGTCGCTCCGCATGCTACTCAACTTTGGTTACCTGAAAGTTCTTGTCATTGTAAATACATGCATATCATCGAGAACCGCCAACGAGGTACCCCTTGCATATGGTACAGGAGCTTTCCGATAACCAAAATGACAAGGCAAGCAGACAATGAGCATCTTAGTAATATTTTTATTTACCATATGCATAACTTTTTATTGAGGATGCTTCATAGATGCTCAATGTGGTGATGCTGCAAGTTTCCACCATGATTAGGCATGGCTTAGGCTAGCGGCCCAGGCATTTCTCTAACACAATGTATAAACTCCATGAACTCACAACCTCCCCTTTTATTTCACATTGTCAACATCCGTAAACAAAAGAGCAAAGTATCAAATGGATAGGATATCCAAAAGGTGTTGAAAGCGTTCCCCGCGACAGCACGGTTCTGCTGACTCCCAGAATATAATTGAAGGGTTTCGCAGCATAGTAAATCAAAAAAATTCTACGGATGCGAACGGGAAAGCCAAGATCTAATCTAGGAGATGCAATCAACAAGAGGGATAGATGAGATCTTCATACCCTTGAAGAAATTGCACAGCGGAAACGTTGAACAGAACGTGGGTGATGTAGTCGAACTAGCCTTCTCCTCCTCGCGATCCGATCCGATCCAACGTCGCAAGTGGCGACGCCTCCGAGAGATGCACACGTACAGCACCACGACGTCTCCTCCTTCCTCAGTCCAGCAAGTGGGGTGGAGAGATATATTGGATCTACAGCACGACGGCGTGGTGCAAACGTGGAGAGTTTCTGCGGCAGGGCTTTGCCTACTCGCAGTCGGGAGAGAGAGAGAGAGAGAGAGAGAGAGAGAGAGAGAGAGAGAGAGAGAGAGAGAGAGAGAGAGAGGTAGGGCAGTAGCTGGCGGCTAGGGTTTGGGGTGAGGGGAGGGTGCGCCCCCTGTCCACCTTATATAGGGGGCTGGCCGGCCCCCTTGCCCCCTCCTCCAAGCCCTAGGGCGGCGGCCCTAAGGGTGGAGTGGGGGGCAAGTCTTCCCCCCCTTCTAGAAGGCCCCCTAGGGTTTTGGCCGGCTGGGCCTATGGGGCCTTGTGCCCCTGGCCCAATGTAGCCAGGGCACTCCCTCGTAGGCCCACACACCCCTCCGACAAGTGGGGCCACGTTGGTCCCACTCCGTAAGCTTCTAGAACCTTCCGGTACAATACCGAACATTCCGAAACGATTCCGAAATCCAAAAACTGCTTTCCTTTATATGAATCTTATTCTCCGGACCATTCCGGAACCTCTCGTGTTGTCCTGGATCTCATCCGAGACTCCGAACAAAAACTCATAAACCAATTATCCATTCTATCCTAGCGTCGAGGCACGTTAAGTGTGTGACCCTACGGGTTCGAGAATATGCAGACATGATCTTCTATCTATAATGAATAGCGGGATCTAGAAACCCATATTGACTCCCACATATTCATCGATGATCATATCGGATGAACCACGATGCCAGGATTCAATTAATCCCATATTTATATTCCCTTCGTCACGCGATATTTTACTTGCCCGAGATTCGATCGTTGGTATCGGCATACCTAGTTCAACCTCGTTCACAGCAAGTACTTTACTCGTTCCGTAATCCGATATCACTTTTTGATTAACTCCTTAACCACGTTCTTGCAAGCGGTGTTGATATCGATTTCCGAGTGGGCCCGAAGTATATCTCTCCGACTCGGGAGGGACAAATCCCATCTCGATACATACAACCCAACAAGTACTTTCCGATCACCTGAGAGACACCTTTATGATCACCCTCTCATAGGATGATGTTTGATGACCTCAAAGCTTTCTTCCGATACCAGGGAGTTGCATTATCTCATGGTCTAAGGAATACAATATTTGACATAAGAAAAAGCTTCGCAAAGATGAACACGATGACACGATCTAATTGCTCTGCTTGATTTGGGTCTGTCCATCATGTCATTCTCCTAATGACATGATCTCATTATTAATCGACAACTCATGTCTATTGTTAGGAAACCTTAACCATCATTAATCAATGAGCTAGTCCATAGAGGCATACTAGGGACACGGTGTTGTTCATAAACCACACAAGTATTAAAGTTTCCGCTTAATACAATTCTATCATGGAATATAAACTTTATCATGAACAAGAATTATAATAATAACATCTTTATTATTGCTTCTAGGTCATAATTCCAACAATAATAAGCAAGCATATAACTTTCATGGACTAGTCACAATGGTTCAAGATTATTAAGCGCAAGGAGTAAAGTGTGTCATCAAGTTCATGAGAGCTTTATTAACTAACTTTCTCAAAACAGACAAACATTTTATTTTTGGAAGAAAACAAGGCATATAGAATATGCACTGAAGTAGCAAATGATGCTAATGGGTAGGTCTGGTGGACACAGCTGGCAATATTGGTTCTGGGGAGTTGGAAGCACAGGTAGAGTACATACTCAGTGAAAGTGAAGGCTAACAAAAGAGAGGGAGCGACAAACGAGAGAGCAATAACTGTCATAATCATGCTTGCAACAAACTAGGACTAATTATGGCATGAAAGTGATACAAGAACTCTGAGGCAAAATAAATCATCGAGGCTTACTAACTATTGATTAGTCATATGCATGCGTGAGCATGTGACAAGCCGATTCACATGAACTGTCAGAGGAGGATACCACAATGTCATACCAAAGTATGAATAAAACAATGCAAGCAAACATTCAAATGACATGCTACAAACTATTAGCAAGCTGGAGCTAATCATAGACAAGCAAGAACTACTAAACATCCATAATGACATACACCTTACACAAACAGGCTAAGCATGCTCACAATGATGAGTATATGTACAAAAATGAAAAACAAATAGAGTTCGTTACCATCCTCTTACCACACCTCGAGTTGTCTTAATCTTCATTATTGCCCTTCACTTGTGTGACTTGAATATTAACATGAAAACCAAAATCCACTGAGGACGGCTGAACCCTGCGACGAACTCACAAGACCAAAGAAGAACAACAAATATTTTTGGTGTTTTTGATTTTTTAGAAACAAGCAAACAAAGAAACCAAACAAAGCAAAATCTTTTGGATTTTTTTCTTTTAAGGCAAACCAAAGAAAAGAAACAAAGAAACAAACCAAGAGAAACAACGAAAATATTTTTGGTATTTTTGTGTTTTTGAGAAAGAAGCAACAAGAACCAAAAATAAAGCGAAACAATGGATATACAAAGAACCGAACGGACATGATATATATATATGAGTGTGACGTCAGTATACCTCCCCCTAAGCTTAGGCTTTTGGCCTAAGTGGGGCTCAATCCCATGGTGCCCAAGTAGATGCACCTCCATAGTATGTCCAGGAAGCTCCCTCGTCCTGGTACGAGCTCGAGGCCTCCCCTGTATAGTGTAGTGCAGGGTCATATGAGGGCACTTCCCCCTGATAGCACCCATGGAAGTTAAGAGAATGCAGGTTGTCGTCCATCTCTGCCTTCGAGCGTGACCAAGGTCCCTGAGAAATACTGAACAAAGTGGTTTGGGGTAGAGGGATCTCTCTCTCTCTTCCCCGTCAGTAAACAACATTCTATAAAACAAGTTCTTAAGAGTGGAGCTAGAGGTGACAAAGTGGTGTGCCTTCATGGCAGCAAGATCAAGCCTTAGAGGAGCCAAAAATGTATCATGTGGATCAACAGCAATGTCCAAAGTAGCTGTAATACAAGTAGCAATAATTCCCCAAAAATGGGTCCCTTAGCAGCTAAACGACGAGCAATGAGGGAACCAAGAGCATACTTATCCTCACCGTAGAGCGCAGTAGCTAAGAAGGCCAATTGATAGTTGGATATATTACTAGTGTTCTCCCTGCCAAGAACACTGATGGTAAGATAGTAGGCAAAGTACCTGATGGCTGGAAGTTGAATATTCTTTATCTTCCCTCGTTGAGCTCTGCGGTCACCATCATTGGTTATTCCTCGGTAAAGCTCCAAAAAATCAGCGGGAAGAGCTGTAATCTTCTTTGATGATCCAGCTATACCAAGTACCAGGGCTTTGCAAAATTTCTTCAAAGACATTGAATGAGCCCTCATAAATTTTGAAAGACACAGAGGGCTTGAACAAGCTGTTAGTAAAGGAGAAACTCTCCACAAATGTTTTAGTAAGCACAACATATTGTGCACTCTCATCCTACATGAAACTTGTTATACCATCCCTCTCAATCAAAGTCATGAAATCGTTAAGAATCCCAGTAGCTCGCAAGAAAGCTTGGCAAGGAAAGGTGGAGGGGTGCGCATCCCCTTCATCTCCCTCGTCACCAAATCGCGGAGTGATGAGATACTCATTGTATGAGCGTCTAGTACTAGTAGATGAACTTGGAAGCCTTGCCCTTCTAGGTGCATCACTCTCAAATATATCACCAAATGTGTGGTGGTCGATGACTTCACCTTGCTGAAATTTTTAGACAACCATCAAACCAAGTGATTTAGAAGTTGATAAATGATGAGCAACTACTATAGGAACTTGCTAGAGGACTACACATGCATCAAAACAAAGTTTCTAAGCATAGAACAAGCATGCAAGCTCAAACAACCTGTCACCTATAGCAGCAAAATACTCAAGATACAATCTACCAATCACAAATCTAATTGGACAAGTGGAGGAGGCACATAGCAAGGAGCAATCCCTCCAAAAATCAGCACTTGAGATGGGCTGAACAAGCAAATCTAAAATCACGAGCAAGAACTCGAGCTTGAGAAAGTTTTCCGGTGTTTTTCGGGAGAGAGAAAGAAGGTGGCTTTGAGGAGGCAGCCTAGAGGGGCCCAGGTGGTCCAACCCCCCCTAGGCGCCACCAGTGGTGGGCCCGCGCCTACCACAGGTGTGGTGGCCTGGGGTGGCCCCTGGGTCACTTCTAGTGCCTCTCTGCCCCTTTTTTTGAGGAAAAAATTATTTTGAATTTTCTGGGATTTTTTGGGAAACTTTGTTTTTGGCCAATTTTCTGGGTATGAAATTGATTTTCTCGCAGAAACAGTTTTATTCAGAAGAAGCAAAAGCAAACCAAAATCCAAACTATAGGAGCTCTAAGAAACTCAAACAAGCAAACTACTAGCAAAACTAAAGCTAAAGCAAAGACTAGGAAGGAGAAAAGTAAAAGAAAGCAAGTATAACCATAGTGAAAATATCATTTTGTTCATAAAAATCCTTTTGTTAACAAGGTTGATAAAGTCTTGTTACCAAAACAATCTTATATGAAACAAAACTTTGCATTCCACAAGGTGATTAAGTTACCTCATACTTGATAGCAATGGTCCCAATCATAATAGTTTCAAAATTTTCTTGTGGAATGGGACAATATATTTCTCCAACTTTGATGCTCTCAATGTTTTCAATGGAATTCAGGAAATAGCTCTTAACAAACTTCTTGGGGAAATAGACAGTGTGCTCTTTGTCATTAATATTAAAAGTTGCTTTTCCTTGATTACAATTGATGACAACACCTGCAGTATTAAGAAAAGGTCTCCCAAGAATAATAGACATATTATCATCTTCAGGCATTTCAAGCACAACAAAATCAGTTAAAACCATGCAATTATGAGCAACTTGAACAGGAACATCCTCACATATACCAACAGGAATAGTAGTTGACTTATCATCCATTTGCAAAGATATATCAGTTGGTATCAACTTTTCTAGCTAGAGTCTCTTGTAGAGAGAAAAAGGCATAACACTAACTCCAGCTCCCAAATCAAGCAGTTCTAACATAATTATTCTTAATAGAGCAGGGAATAGTTGGTATACCTGGATCACCAAGTTTCTTTGGAACCTTACCATTGAAGGAGTATTTAGCAAGCAAAGTATAAATTTCCTCATTAGGAGTCTTCCTTTTATTAGAGACAATATCCTTCATATACTTTGAATAAGGAGGCAACTTAATAGCATCAGTCAAAGGAATTTGCAAGAATAATGGTTTTATCCACTCACAAAACTTGTTGTAGTGTTCTTCCTCCTTTGACTTGTGTTTCTTACCTGGAAAAGGCATAGGTTTCTGCACCCAAGGTTCTCTCTCTTTACCATGTTTATTAGCAATAAAAACTTCCTTTGTGTACCTAGTTTTCTTAGTGTGCTTCTCAGGTTCTTCCTCAACTTTCTCCTTATCAGGAGCGTCATTATTATTACCACTCTCAGTTTCAGCATCAGAGACATATATACTATTAGGATCTATAGCAGGTTCAAGTGGTTCCTCAACTACTTTATGTTTCTTTTTTTTCCTCTTACGAGGACTACCACTATCTTCACCTTGTTGGGAATCCTGCTCTATTATTTTAGGGTGTCCTTCAAAATATAAAGGATCTTGAGTAGCTATACCACTCCTAGTTCTAATTCCATAAGCATGTTTATTTCCTGAAGCATTAACTAGCATATCCTTTTGTACCTTAGCAAGTTGATCAAGCTGAGTTTGAACCATTTGAAAGTGTTTACAAAGCAATTTAATATCATTAGAAGTTCTTTCCACAATATTTCAAATCATGGATAGCTCTAGAGTTTTCTAATAAATGATTCTGAACTTGTTTATTAAAATTACCTTGTTTAAGAATAAATGTGCCAAGATCCTCTAAGGATTGATTAGGAGGTTTACCATAAGGAATATCACCTTCATTAAATTGGAGAGAGTGTACCTCAATAGTAGATGAGTGGGGAATTGGCTTACATAACTGCACTATAGGAGGTAGATTCTTCACATCTTCAGCTCTAATACATTTCTCCTTTAGACACTTCTTAGCTTCCTTCATCACTTCATCATTTAATGCAATAAAGCCCCTCTTCTTTGTTGTTGGCGCTGGAATTGGTTCAGGAACAACTGGTTCAGGAGTAATAGGCTCAGGTACATTCAGATCAGTTGAAGTCCAATCATCATAATTCTTGCTTATCTTGGTCATTAATTCTTCAGCATATGCAGGAGTCCTTTTCCTGAAAACACAATTAGCAAAGCTATGTATGTATGTCCTAGAATCATCAGTTAGTCCATTATAATAAATATCAAGAAGCTCATTCTTAGGTAACGGACATCCAGGATGTGCATGAATCAAGGCATAGAACCTTGTATGACTCCGGCAATTTCTCTTCTTCTCCCTGTTTAAAATCAAAAATCCTCTGCAAAGCAGCATGTCTAGCACCGGGAGGAAAATATTTATGGAAGAAAGAAGCAATCAAGCAATCAGGGCTATCAATGGAACAAGGAGGTAATCTATTAAACCAAGCCCTAGCTTCTCCTTTTAGTGAAAAAGGGAAGATCTTAGTAACAAAGTACTTGCGCATTTTAAAATCATCAGAGAATAAATCACTCATAGTAGAAAGCTCATTCATATGAGCCACAACACTCTAATTTTCAGTCCCACAAAAAGGTTCTTTCTCAACAATGTCTAAATAAGATAAATCAAGAGAGAAATCATAATCTTCATTTTTAATATCTATGGGAGAAGTGGCAAACTTAGGATCAGAGGACAACTTAGGCATAATAGTACGTCTAGCAAGGAGACTCTTCATAGCACTAGTACCATGTGTGTTTTGGCACTCTTCAACAAATTCATCAGTGAACTCAATGTAACCATCATTAATATCATAACTCTCACTAGCCTCAGGTGAGCTAACAGGTGTAACTATGTCTTCACTAGGAGTTTCGGTATTTCCTATACTAGCCATAGTAGCATCTAGAAAAGGACCTAGTGAACCACTCGCATCAAACACAGTAGAAGTAACATCATGAACATCAAAAGCAGTTTCAGATTCAGTAGTAGTACAGTGTGTGTAGCATGAGTATGTGGTGGTGGTATGACAAGCTTACTTATAACAGACGGTGAATCAAGAGCAACAGAGGTGTTTAGGACTGTACCTCTTCTTGTAGTGGATGGTAAAATAGGGAACTTTGCATCACGAGACTTCCCCATGATGAACGGAGTAGCAGTGAACAATAATAGATCCAAGTGAACTTACAAATAAAGCTATGCTCCCCGGCAACGGTGCTAGAAAAGAGCTTGATGTCTATGCAATTCTATTCTTGTAGACAGTTGTTGGGCCTCCAAGTGCAGAGGTTTGTAGAACAGCAGCAAGTTTCACTTAAGTGGATTACCCAAGGTTTATCGAACTCAGGGAGGAAGTGGTCAAAGATATTCCCTCTCAAGCAATCCTGCAATCAAGATACACGAAGTCTCTTGTGTCCCCAACACACCCAATACACTTGTCAGGTGAATAGGTGCACTAGTTCGGTAAAGAGATAGTGAAATACAAGTGGTAACGGTGCCAGAAAATAGCTTGACGGTGAGGTAAAGACTAAAGAAAGCAAAGATGCAACAGATCTAGATGCAAAAGCTGTTTCAATGTTTAGAAACAAGGACTAGGGATCATAATTTCACTAGTGAACACTCTCATATAAAGATCTTCTCTTAATGATACTACTCTTAACTATTCTCCGGTTGGACACTCTAATCCACGACATGGCCTTCCTCAATCTAGATAACCCCACACTGTCACCTTGAGCGCTAGATGGTTCCAACAAGCACCAAAGTTTCATAGAGACATCCAACTCCAAATATAACTCATAACAAATATTCAATCTAGCCAAAGTGCCACACACGGTATGCCCGCTATCACTTTCACACACATGGGGAAAAGCATGGATCTATTAAAGCACAAAGAGTATTTATGTAGACTCAAACCTAAGTGCCACCATGGCGTGCACGCTGTCACTTTCACACACATGGGGAGAGCAGAGATCTATTGAAGCACTTGAGTAGAAAGGTAGATCTACTTGATTACAAAGCTCATGACCACAACAAGATCATGCATAGAGAGAGATGAACACATAGCTACCGGTAGAGCCCTTAGCCTCGAGGAAGAACTACTCCCTCCTCATCATGGGAATCAGAAACGGTGATGAATATGGCGATGGAGATCGATGGAGATGGCTCCGGGGGCACTTCCCCGTCCCGGCAGGGTGACGGAACAGAGACTTTTTGTCCCCTGAATCTCCCTTTCGGTGGCAGCGGCGCTACAGAGGTTTTTGTGGATTTATTCTGGCTTGCCCTAGGGTTTTTGGGTCGGAGGCTTCTTATAGGCGCAGGAATCAAGGTCGGTGGGGGTCCAGGGGGGCCACACCCCCTGTGGGCGCCTCCAGGGCTTGCCCGCGCCTAGGGGGTGCGGCCACCCTGTGGCCCCCTCCGGCTCTTCTTTGTGGTTCCGTGTTGCTCTGGGAAAAATAATGACTTTGGATTTTGTCCCATCCAATTCCGAGATTATTGATTTTCTTCCTTTCTGGAACCAAAAACAGAAGAAAATAGGTAGCTGGCACTATGGCATCTTGTCAATAGGTTAGTTCCAGAAAGTGTATAAAAATACCTCAAAGTGTAAACAAAACATAAGACAAAGTAGATACTAAACAAGCATGGAGCATCAAAAATTATAAATACGTTTCCGACGTATCAAGAATCCCCAAGCTTAACTCCTGCTCGTCCTCGAGTAGGTAAGTGATAAAAATAAATTTTTTTGAGGTGACATGCACCATCAAAACCAAGATCAAACCATTTGCAAGCATTGAAAGCTGGGATCAAAGAACTCTAATCATGTGCATGAAAGATGGAGTTCTAACAATAGGACATGGTAACTATGCACGCAACATGAAAGGCTACAAACAAAGATCATGAATAACATGCATTGAAAAACTTTGTTTGATTCACATACAGAAAACACAACATAGTGGCAATCAGCTTGTCCCTCATAGAGTAGCAATATAGATGCATATGACACCTTCAAAGTTCACAAGCGTGACTAGAAACAAATGGCACAAGAACAAGTAATATAACAATATACATCAATCAATAAGCTTTGGGACACTGTACGCAGAATGACAACT
Source organism: Avena atlantica (assembly GCA_910589765.1). Classification (NCBI taxonomy): domain Eukaryota; kingdom Viridiplantae; phylum Streptophyta; class Magnoliopsida; order Poales; family Poaceae; genus Avena; species Avena atlantica. The sequence goes on along the minus strand of OU342734.1, from coordinate 442,724,216 downwards.
ATGCTCTCGTAATGGTGCCTAAAGATAGAAGGTGGAGACTCAAATAATGGTGGAAGAAAGGCCTTTTATAAAGGAAGCAGGGATTTCAAGTTTCAAAAAGAGCTTCCAAAAATTATGGTACTTGTTAGTTTTCAGCCCTCATTGCCCCTATCATAAGCACCTTGAAGTTATTAAGGTTAAAGTGAACAAAGATGGAGTATATGATTGACGAAGTATAAGTTGGAAATCTCAAGTCCCTTGAATACTAGGGCCACACCTCATGCTACTCAACTTCAGTCACCTGTAAGTTCTTGTCATTGTAAGTATTTGCATATCATAGAGAACCGCCAATGAGGTACCCCTTGCACATGGTACAGGAGCTATCCCATAACCAAATTGACAAGGCAAGTAGACAATGATCATCTCAGCAATCTTCTTATTTACCATGGGAATGTGGTACTTTTTTCTCTCTTCCCTCTTTTCTCAATGTGTCTCCTTTTTATAAGAAGAATGCTTCATAGATATCACTATGGTGATGCTGCAAGTTTCCACCATGATTATGCATGGCTTAGGCTAGCATCCTAGGCGTTTATCTAACACAGAATACAAACTCCATGGACTTACAAGTTCCCTTTTTATTTCACACGGTGACATCCATAGACAAAAGAGCATGATATCAACTTAGTACAAAGTACAAGTGCAATGTTGAAAACGTTCCCCGTGATAGCACGGTTCTGCTAATTCCAACGTATAAGTACAAGCATATACAACAAAGATGACACAATGGTTCAAGTTTATGAGGGGTAAAGAATATAAAGTGTGCCATCAAGTTTGTGAGAGCTTTAATCACTAAGTTTTCTCATAACAAAATACTTTTTAATTGGAAGATAGCTGAAAACAAGAATATATTTGGAATGGTGTAACACACCATGCATAGGAATTTATAGTGGACACTTTGGAATAACTTGGTTTCTTGGGAGTTGGAAGCATGAGTAGAGCTTACTCATACAAGTGGAGGCTAGCAAAAGACTGGGAGCAACCAACTAAGAGAGCAATAATGGCCATAATCATGCAGAGCAACAAAACATTACTAATAAAAGCATAGAGTGGTACTACAAGTCAAGGACTAATGATAATAGAGGCTACGGTGACTTGTTTATAGTCATAACATGGTGTGAGCATGTGCCAAGTCAACCCAAACAAAGCATCAAAGGAGAATACCGCAATACTATGCTTTTGTATGCTAAAACAACGCATGACTCCTTCAAGGCACACTAAGCAATCCCAATTGTTTGGAACAAGACATGCTACAGTAATAATCACTAAGCATAAGGTCAAAACAACACCTAGCATGTCATGCTAAAGTCTAAGTCACAGTCAATGCAAGCTCCTCTTGCACTTACAAGCAAGAACTTGCTACTCCTTTCCAACACCAAGCAACTTATTTGAAACAACTCACAAAGATAATAATCAATAAATATCAGTGAGATTGTCTCATAAATCCACAAAGAATAACTAAAAAATTCTAAGCTGAAAGTTCAAGAAATCTAAGGCTAAACATAGTGCTAGCAAAAGAGAACACTCACAGAACAATAAGAGTGAAAACTAGAGTGTTCTAGGCAATGAAAACAGAGTATGTCTCTCTCCAAAAAGGTGTGTTGTGACCAACCAACATACTCAATCAAACTAAGAAAACGAAAACTAAGACGCTCCAAGAACAACACAACTGTGCATGAAACAATAAAAACGAAGTGTCTAGAAAGACCTAAGACTTTTATTGATGAAGAAGGGGATGCCTTGGGCATCCCCAAGCTTTGACGCTTGTACATATTGAATATTTCTTGGGGTGACATGGGGTGGCATCCCCAAGATTGAGATTTTTTCCATTCTTCATCTCATTACATCATTCTTTCTCTACACCTGCAAATTTTCCTTCATACAAAACTTCACACAATCTTCATTAGCAACATTAGTGTATTCAAAAGATAATACACCCTTAGGTTTAGCTTTAGAACAGCAAAACTTTCACTAAAAACACAAGATACTGTAGAAATTCCCTCAAAAAGTTTAATTTCCCAAAAAGAACCCAAAAAGGAATCAATAAGAAGCAAATGCAAATAATGGCAGAAATCTGTCAAAACAGACCAGCAGGTAGAAACCGATTTTTCCGAAGACCTTCTGTTGCTCAAATCAACAAGTGTTGAACTAACTAAAGTTAGCTAACATACTGGGGGATTTATTCATAAATTTTCAGCTCAATCCGACTTACGGAGATTCCTCACGAATTTTTATGGTGGAGGACAGAAATCTGTTTCGGGACAGCAACTCCCCAAATCTTACTTCCCTCTAATTAGAGGTCATTCTTGGCACAAAAAGCAAATCAAAAAGGATAAGGAGAGGTTATTACAGAGTTAATAACTTCCAAGACTCAAGAAAACTCTTGGGTTATCTCCCAACAAGTACTTTTCTTTACCGCCTTTAAGTTAGGCTTGATAGTTTGAGAAGATGCTCTCATAAGAAATATGAGTTGAAATAAAAGAGAGCATCAAGAAGCAAATTCAAAACACGCTTAAGTCTAACCCACTTCCTATGCATAGGAATCTTATAAAGAAACAAGTCATTAAAGCACAAGGCAACAAGCATAGGAAAGCAAAACAAGTGCAACTTCAAGACTTTCAACATAAAGAGGGGAAACTTAATATTTTTGAGATGCATAAAACCATGTTTACCTCTCTCATAATAACTTTCAGTAGCAACATGAACAAAATTAACAATATAACTATCACATAAAACATTCTTATCATGAGCCACATGCATACAATAATTATTACTCTCACATAAGCATAGTCATTCTTATTAATTATAGTGGGTTCAAATTCAAAAAAATAGCTATCATTATTATTATCATCACCATCATCATCAAATATAGGAGGCATATTGTAATCACAATAAATTTTCTCCTCAATAGTAGGTGGACTGAAAATATCATAGTCATCATTGTAATCATCATAAATTGGAGGTTTGGTATCATCATAAGCAATAGAATAGCTATCTTCCAAAGCTGGGGGACTAAAAAGATCATTTTCATCAAAACTAACTTCCCCAAGCTTAGAATTTTTCATAGCATTAGCAATAATGGTGTCCAAAGAATTTATACTAATAACATTGCTATTAGCATGCAAATAAAGTTCCATAGGTTTTTTAATTTTCTCTTCGAACACTTCATGTCCTAACTCAAGATAAATACTATAAAGTTCTCTAATTTTGTTGTTGTTTTCCATTAAGACTAACTAGTGAAAACAAGAAACAAAAAGACAATATTGCAGAATCTAAAGGAAATAACTTCGAGCACTCACACCGGAGGATGTGAGTACCTTTTACCTTACCTGCCCGGAAACGGTGCCAGAAAATAGATTATGGCGTGGAGGAAAGGTAAAATCCCAAAACCTCCCCGGCAATGGGGCCAGAAAATAGTCTTGATGACCCACAAGTGTAGGGGATCGCAACAGTCTTTGCGGGTAGTATTACCCAATTTATTGATTCGACACAAGGGGAGCCAAAGAATACTTGCAAGCCTTAACAACTGAGTTGTCAGTTCAGCTACACCTAGAAATAGTTCTTGCTCACAGAAGTTTATCAGTAGCAACAGTTTGTAGTAGAAACAACAAAGCAGCAGCAGAAGTAACAGTAACAGCGAAACAGTAGCAATAGTAACAGTAACGGTAGCAGTAGGATTCGAGTGCGGTAGGCATAGGGATGGATGCACGGGCGTTGCATGGACGAGTCTAAAAATGTAACTTCAAGATCTAGGACATTGCAGATAAATAATAATAAGCATCCAAGTACTAAACAATCCTAGGCATGTGCTCCAAATATAGTTAGACGTGCTCGCAATGAGAACTTGCACAATATCTTCTGTCCAGCCAGCCCGTGGCAGCGGGGCCTCTAGGGAACTAGTGGAAATTAAGGTGCTCCTTTTAATAGAGCGCCGGAGCAAAGCATTAACACTCCATGAACACATGTGATCCTCACACCACAGCCATCCCCTCCGGTTGTCCCAATTATTGTCACTTTGGGGCCTTTCGATCCGAACAATGATATGTGTACACAACTTGCAGATAAGATCACAAAAAATACTATCACAATGATTCAATAATAAGTTCAGATTTGAGATCATGGCACTCATGCCCTAGTGACAAGCATTAAGCACAACAAGTTGCAACAAAGTCAAATAGCACTAATAGAGATACTAGGCACTATGCCCTAACAGATCTTATTCGATTACATGATAGAACTCATCCAATCGCTACCATCCCCAAGCCTACAGCGGGGGATTACTCACTCATGGATGAGGGAAACATCGGTGGTTGATGGAGATGCGTTGGTGATGACGATGGCGATGATCCTCTCCAAATTCCCCGTCCCGGAAGGGTGCCAGAACGGAGTTTCTGGATCCGAATCTTGGTTTCTGGTGGCGGCGGCGGAGCGAAACTCTTTCTGGAAAACTATCGACTCCCCCTGAGTTTTTAGGTCAGAAGGCAACTTATAGGCGCGGAGGGTGGCCGAGGAGCTGCCTTGGGGTGGCCAAACCCCCTCCAAGCGCGGGGTAAGGTGGGCCCGCGCCTGGGGTGGGTCTGGGGCCCCCAGGCCTCATCTCTGTCTCCCCTTCTGGCTCCGTGGATCTTCTGGTGAAATATAATTTTTGGCATATTTTTCGGGATTTTTCCTGATAGTTGATTTTCTGCACAAAAACAAGACACCAAGGTAATTCTGCTGAAAACAGCGTCAGTCCGTGTTATTTGTATCCAAATCACACAAGTTTAAATAAGAAACAATAGCAAAAGTGTTCGAGAAAGTAGATATGTTTTGGACGTATCAACCATGCATTCCTTTGGCGGAGGAGGCGACTTGGTCAAACCAATAGGAGTTGCATTTCCGACAAGGGAGCGCATGAGTTCAGTAATACAAAAAAGTTCGAAGTACCTAACTTACAGAAGTACAAGACAGAGAATCACTTACCAAAGATGCTCGCCTCTGCTTGCTGGAGCGTCTCCGCCATGGAATCCCGTTCTTGTCGGAGGATCTTGTATGCTTCAAGATTGCGCTGATTTTTCTTATCGGCAGCTTTGTTCTGCTCTTTCAGCATCGCAATCTCCTCCTTCAAGCGGTTGATCTTAGTGTTGGCAGACTACTGCAACGCCGCCATGTACTCCTCGTGCATCTTCAAGGTATCAGTCCTCTCCTGCTTAAGGATCTTGTTTTCGCTATCCAGCAACTGAATGTGCTTGTACTGCTCAACAATGTCCTTGGCCTTGGCGATGGTTACTGCAAGTCGGAGAAAGAAGATTACATAGTGAGTAGTCGGAGAGTGACGACACAATACCAAGTCGGAGTACGAAAACGAAAGGAAAAATAGACTCTTGCTCTTGGTGATTTGTTCCTTCAAGAAGACAGTTTTACCCTTTTCGGCTTCCAGCTCTGTGCGCATCTTGTGGAGCTTCTCGTTGGCGATGCCTCTCCGAGCATTCTCATTCTGTGGAAAGAAGATCAGATTCACTTAGTTTCTTAGAGCATCTAGCCGGATAAATATCTACCTAGAGGCTTGGGGGATACAGTGAGAGTTTCAAATTCGGCATAATGCTTAGTCTTTCTTTAAGCATCTAGTCAGAACTAATTTAGTTTTCAACTAGACGCTTGGGGGCTATAGTACGAGTTTTTCACTCAGCAACATGCCTAGTCTTTCTTTAAGCATCTAGTCAGAACTAGTTCAGTTTCAACTAGAGGCTTGGGGGATACAATATTGAAATTTACAAACACTGTGTATGCTACTCTAAAAGTATCTAGTCGGAATAATTCATTCAAACTACATACTTTGGGCTACAGTGAGAAGTTTTCTAGCTTAGTCACTCTTAGAGCATTCAGATGCAAAAACCTATGGTTTTCCGTCTAAATCCTCGAGGGCTACAGTGGGATACTCATATGAAACGCAAAAGGTAAATAAAACTTACAAGAGCGATGATCTTGAGATTGGTAGCGCTCTCGGCAAATAACTTGCGGAAGGAAAGGCTATTTCCTTGCAAGATATCTGCTTGTCGGCGAAGCTCCTCAAGACCACAGGTCGGAAATGTTGGAGCCGCACTAGGAGCCAGAGTTGAGCTACTCAGCGTAAGTGCCGGGTAGACTATCTTCGGAAGCTCTGTGGTTATCCTGGGTGCAGAGGAGCCGCCTTCGACAGACGTTCCGCCTACCACCATTGCCTTACCGCTACCGATGGCATCCTTAGCCGGAGCTTCAGCCATTTTGGTTGCGGTGCTTTCTTGTGTCGCCTGATCGCCGGTAACGACGAGATCCGCGGAGACAGCTGAGTCCACTTCCATGGCGGAAGGGCCAGATGCATCCTTAGCCGGAGAGATTGTCGGAGCGGTAGCAGGCTAGGCGCTGGGAGTGACAGGGGCGATGGCGGGAGATGCTTGGTGAGAAACATCACGGTGCAGAATGTATCTAATGTTTTTAGAATCCCCCGATGTTTTGGAGGTCTTCTTCAAACTGATACTGGCCTTCTTCCTGAAACGTGCAAAAGTATAAGTGCAGGAATAAGATGAGGAATGGACAATATCGGAGGAAAAGATACCTACACAACAGTGGGTGCTTTGGTAAAAGGGATCCCGGTAATCTTTATTTTCTCCACCTATAGGGCGGCGGTAGTCTTCTTGGAGGCTCCACCCTCCGTATTCTTCTTCTTGCAGGTGGAGCTCTTCGGCTTTCGCGCCAACGGAACATCGTCATCAGACACGACAGTGACTTCCTTCATCTTGGGGTCGTAGATTTGGACAGCCATGCTATCCTCCTCTATACTTTTAAGCTGTTAAGTGAAATCCCAAAGTGTTAGATAAGATGATAACATCTAGACGGAAGAACTGGAGTATATGTCATACACGGAAAATAAACAGGTACCTCTGGGCACTTGCCCTCCTTGAACATGTCGTAGGTGATGGTGAAGCCACGCTTCCTGTCCTTCACCTTGACGATGTCCTTGAGGCGGAGCTTGACGGAGTCACTCGAGAAGTTGTCCTCGTAGATGCGGAGGCTATCCTTCCTCTCCTTCGTATATTCATGCATCATCTTCGAGCGATGCTGTAGAGGCTGGATCCACCTGAGGAACCAGCACAGGGCTAGGTCACCCCCGGTTAGACCCGTGTCTACGAACCACTCTATCCGCCTTATAGCGCGGGAAGCGTCGTTGTCAGAGGGAAGGGTGGCCTAGGATCTCCATGTTGGGGCTTCAGCGGCGGCTCCATCGACAAAGTCCGGATACGTTTCTTCTCGGTCGGCCAGAGGAATATTTGTGCCGTAGAAGTACGTCCATTGCCAGTTCTTGCAAGATTCATGGCCGACAATGTCGGGGAACCGCCGGCCAGGCCGGATCTTAAAACTAACCGTTCCGCAATTCCTGAGCTCGTCCTTGCTCGCTCCGTCTTCCCTCTTGACGGTAAATAAGTAGATGAACAAGTCTAACCTAGGCCTAATCCCTAGGTAACCCTCACAAACCGTCGCGTAATTGCTAAGCGCGAGGATGCTATTGGGGGAAGGTTCTGAGGTTGAACCCGGTAATGCTTGAGGACGGCAAGGAAGAAGTCGAAGATGGGGAGGGAGACGCCGCGTACCAATTGAGATTTGAGGTACACCTTCTCTCCGTCTTGGGGAGAAGGGGTGACCTCGCCGGCCGGCGCCACCCGCCAGACAAGCCCCTCCGTCGCGGGGATGTAGCCTTCGATGAGCAGCTCCTTGATATCATTGTTGGTGATATCCGAGCCACGCCACTACCCCTTATGGGAGTCGCTCTCTTCCTCCAGTAGCTCTAGCGCCGCTGGGATATGGTTGCCACCGGTGGTCTCCACCACCGCGGATTTTGGCAGCAACAGACCCTCTGGGGGCACCTGGACAGAGCCCGCCGGCTTCGCCGCGGCATCGGCCGATGCCTCCATGGAAGGGTTGGAGCTGTTGCTCGCCATTGATATGGGAGGAGAGGTGACTGGGGAGATTGGGAGATTAGGGTTTTTTTGCGTACTCGCGGAGGGCTCGAGAAGGTGCTCGCAGGAGGAAGACGATGACGCAGGGGGAGAATGAGGTGAAGAGATGAAAATCTGCCATGGTTAAAATTTATAACCCTAGCATCAAGATTCGTGCAAGGTGATAGAATGGTCGGCGCGTGGACGACATGTGTGGGCGCGTGCGCGGAAATTTCACCATGTTCCCAACCATCGCCGCCAACGGTTCGTATCCTTCGCGCAGAAAAAACGGGCATGATTGTGTTCTCTGCATGTGTAAGTTACGAGGCGTCGCTGACCTTTGTCTACGTCGTTCTAGATGACACGAGCAGGTGAACCATCACATCGGAATATTTCGGCATGGACGGATCCAGTCCGGCTACGAGAAGAGTACGATGGAAGATTCAGCATTTCTCCGACTTACAAGTTGAAGACGGAGAATATTGTAGGGTTCTTGGGAGGACTATAAGATATTGCTTGACGATTTTCCTACATCCATCTAGACGGAGCATTCACCCTGAAGAGGCAGGACGACGCAAGATCTTGGAGTTCTCCGGGGGCTGCTATTGGGGATATGCTACACGCGTATCCTCATAGCATGTCTCCTATCCGGATAACCCGGGTGGCCCACAGTTGGTAGCATGGCCCATGGCCTGCTGGGAGGCCCAGTTAGATGAATCCAGAAGGGAGGCTCATGCCGAATAAAGTAAGGCTACAGAGGAGTCACCGACGTACTCGGAGCCTTGGAGTGCAAGACACGTTAGACTGATTGTATACTGTGTAGGACTATGTAATATGTTCGGCTAGGACTTTCCCTGTAACCCTAGGTCCTGGCGACTATATAAGCCGGCCCTATGAGATCCTTTAGGGCACCAATTAACTCATACCTCGCATAGCGAACCAATCCCTGTAACTCGGCGTATTGCCATTATAGTGATTTATAGCAGGAGTAGGATTCTGCCACCATCATGGGATCTGAACCTTGGTAAGTTGTGTTACCTCGTACCCGTCAACCGTCCGCCTTACCCCACGTCTCTAAACACGCACTGTGAGGACCCCTCCATGGCGTACTCGTCGGCAATACCACGACAGGTAGTAACCCCAAGATGGTGGGTCATCATAGGAATGATCAAAGTCAGGCACTTGCGATGAAGAAGAAGACGCGCCCCAATCATAGGAGGGATGCTGGTACGAAGACTCTCCTAAGTTGGAGGGCTGAACCGAATCATCTTCGGCATCCTCTCCAACATTATCCTCTTGCTAGGAGAGCTCTGCTACGTATGTGTCAAACTCCTCCTCCGTGAGCGACCATCCTTGCATGTTATCAAAATTAAACAAAGCAGGTGCAGGCAAATAAACTACTTTCTCAGTCCTACCCCCTCTCCAACCACACTTGACAAAGGATAACTCAAACGGTAAACTTCTCATAGTAGCCCAAGAAGAAAAAAAATTATGCTGAACCATGGAATCAAGATCAAGCCTCTCTATGGGGAACCGATAATTTGAATGGTGAGTCTCTAAACCATGGAAAGATAGCAACCTAGAGGCAATGAGACCTTAAAAAATTCCACCCTTCTCGCGGTTAGTGGTAAGACAGTAAGCTATCAAAACACCCAAATTATAAGTTCTATCCCTATTCAAAGCCGCTAAGATAAAAGCTAGATCAAAAGAAGATAATTTTCTAGCAATTTTTCTAGCAAGAACGCACTTGGTAATGAAATAGGAAAAATATCTAATGGATGGGAACTGAATGTTCCGAATTTTACCACTTTCCTTTGAGAAGTCGAAACCTTGGCAAATTTCAGCATATAAATCCATAAGTGACTTAGGCCTCTCCTTGATCTTCTCACAAGATCCCCAATGGGGCACTCTAATAGCTGCATAGAAATCAGCGGAAGGCAGGTCGACAGCTATATTGTAGATCTTATAATGGACCATGGTATTAGATGAGGACCAAGTAAACCGGAAGTCCTGCACCACAGTCATGGTTAGCTTAACATACTGAGATGGTTCTTCTTCAACAAAGTGTTCCAACCCTGCATTAGTAATCATAGTCTGGAAATCCTGAAAGATTCCCGCGGCTCTCATAAATTCAGGGCATGGATATATGGAAGGGAAAACCACTTCCTCACGATGAACTTTCATTGGCTTAGGCACCATCAAATCATATTGATTCAGTGGGTAAGAACTCATCTTCTTTTGTGAAATTTTTAGACAAGCATCAAACCAAGTGATTTCCAAGTTGATAAATGATGAGAAACTACTATAGGACCTTGCTAGAGGTCTAAACATGCATCAAAATGAAATCTCTAAGCATAGAACAAGCATGTAAGATCACACAACCTGTCACCTATAGCAGCAAAATACTTAAGATACAATCTACCAATCACAAATCTAATTGGACAAGCAGAGGAGGCACATACCAAGGAGCAATCCCTCTGAAAATCAGCAGCAAAGATGGTCTGAGCAAGGATATCGAAAATCGGGAGCAAGAAAATCAAGAACGCGAGCTTGAGAAAGTTTTCCGTTGTTTTTCAGGAGAGAGAAAGAAGATGGCTGGGAGGAGGCAACTTGGAGGGCCACACCCAAGCCAGGCGCCACCTGGGGCTGGCTGCGCCACCAGGGGGTGTGCTGCCTGTTGGGTCCCCCTGGGCCACTCCAGGTGTCCCTCTGCCCTTCTTTTCGAGAAAAAAATTAATATGGATTTTCTGGGATTTTTCGGAAAACTTTATTTTTGGCCAATTGTGAGGGTATGAAAATTGATTTTCTCGCATAAAAGATTTTTTAGAAGAAAAAAAAGCAAACAAAAACCCAAAACTACAGAAGTTCTAAGACACTCTACCAAGCAAACAACTAGCTAAACCAAAGCTAACAAGAGACTAGGAAGGAGAAAAGTAAAAGTGAGCAAGTATAACCACAGTTAAAACATTGTTTTGTTTATTAAAATCCTTTTGTTAACAAGGTTGATCAGGTCTTGTTACCGAAACAATCTTATATGAAACAAAACTTTGCATTCCACAAAGTGATTATGTTACCTCAAACCTGATAGCAATGGTCCCAATCATAATAGTTTCAAAACTTTCTTGTGGAATGGGACGATATATTTCTCCAACCTTGATGCTCTCAATATTTTCAATGGAGTTCAGAAAAAATCTCTTAGCAACCTTCTTGGAGAAATAGACAGTATGCGCTTTGTCATTAATATTAAAAGTTACTTTTCCTTGATTACAATTGATGACAGCACCTGTAGTATTAATAAAATATCTCCCAAGAATAATAGACATAGTAACATCTTCAGGCATTTCAAGCACAACAAAATCAGTTAAAAACAAACAATTATGAGCCACCTGAACAGGAACATTCTCACATATACCAACAAGAATAGTAGTTAACTTATCAGCCATTTTCAATGATATATCAGTTGGTATCAACTTTTCTAGCTGGAGTCTCTTGTAGAGATAAAAAAGGCATAACACTAACTCCAGCTCCCAAATCACATAAAGCTGTTCTAACATAATTGTTTTTAATAAAGCAAGTAATAGTTGGTATATCCGGATCACCAAGTTACTTTGGAAATTTACCATCGAAGGAATAATTAGCGAGCAAAGTAGAAATTTCCTCATTAGGAATCTTTCTTTTATTAGAGACAATATCCTTCATATACTTTGAATAAGGAGGCAACTTAATAGCATCAGTCAAAGGAATTTGCAAAAATAAAGGTTTCATCCACTCACAAAACTTGTTTTAGTGTTCTTCCTCCTTTGACTTATGTTTCTTATTGGGAAAAGGCATAGGTTTCTGCACCCAAGGGTTTCTCTCACTACCATGTTTATTAGCAATGAAATCTTCCTTAGTGTACCTAGTGTTCTTAGTGTTCTTCTCAAGTTCTTCCTCAACTTCCTCCTTATTAGGAGCATCATTTTTATCATTACCACTCTCAGTTTCAGCATCAGAGACATATATAATATTAGGATCTATAGCAGGTTCAAGTGGTTCCTCAACTATTTATGTTTCTTTTTATTTCTCTTATGAGGACTACCACTACTTTCACCTTGTTGAGAATCCTGCTCAATTCTTTCAGGGTGTCCTTTAGGATATAAAGGATCCTGAGTAGCTATACCACTCCTAGTTCTAATTCCATAAGCATGTTTATCTCATGAGGCATTAACTAGCATATCTTTTTGTACCTTGGCAAGTTGATCAATTTGGGTTTGAACCATTTGAAAGTGTTTACAAAGCATTTTAATATCATTAGTAGTTCTTTTTACAATATCTTTCAACTCTTTAATAGCTCTAGAGTTTTCCAATAAATGATTCTAAACTTGTTTATTAAAATTACCTTGTTTAACAATAAATGTGTCAAGCTCCTCTAAGCATTGATCGGGAGGCTTACCATAAGGAATATCACCTTCATCAAAGTGGAGAGAGTGTACCTCAATAGTAGATGAGTGGGGAATTGGCTTGCATAATTCTTATATAGGAGGTAGATTCTGCACATCTTCATCTCTAATACCTTTCTCCTAAAGACATGTCTTAGCTTCTTTCATCACTTCATCATTTAATGCAATTACTCCTCTCTTCTTTGGTATTGGTGTTGGAACTGGTTCAGGCACAACTAGTTCAGGAGTAATAGGCTCAGGTGTATTCAGCTTAGTTGAAGTTGAATCATCATAATTCTTTCTTATTTTAGCCATTAATTCTTCAGCATATGTAGGAGTTCTTTTCCTGAAAACACAATCAGCAAAACTATCCAGGTATGTCCTAGAATCATCAGTTAGTCCATTATAATAAATACCAAGAAACTCATTTTTAGGCAATGGACATCCAGGATGTGCATGAATCAAGGCATAGAACCTTGTCCATGACTTAGGCAATTTCTCTTCTTCTCCCTGTTTAAAATCAAAAAGTATTTGCAAAGCAGCATGTCTAGCACTGGGAGGAAAATATTTCTGGAAGAAAGAAGCAATCAAACAATCACGGCTATCAATGGAACCAGGAGGTAATCTATTAAACCAAGCTTTAGCTTCTCATTTTAGTGAAAAGGGAAGATCTTAGTAACAAAGTACTTGCGCATCTTTAAATCATTAGAGAATAAAACACTCATAGTGGAAAGCTCATTCATATGAGCTACAAAACTCTCATTTTCAGTCCCACAAAAAGGTTCTTTCTCAACAATGTCTAAATAGGATAAATCAAGAGAGAAATCATAATCTTTATCTTTAATATCTATGGGAGAGGTGAAAAACTTAGGATCAGAGGACAGTTTAGGAATAATGGTACGTCTCTCAAGGAGACTCTTAATATCACTAGCACCATGTGTGTTTCGGAACTCCTCAATAAATTCATCAGTAAACTCAATGTAACCATCATTAATATCATATCTCTCTCTAGACTCAGGTGAGCTAACATGTGTAACCGTGTCTTCACTAGGAGTTTCAGTATTTCCTAGACTAGCCATAGTAGGATCCAGGAAAGGACTTAATGAACCACTCGCATCAAGCACGGTAGAAGTAACATCATGAGTATCAGAAGAAATTTCAGGTTCAGCAGTAGTAGCAGTGTGTGTAGCATGATTATGTGGTGGTGGTGTAACAAGCTTACTTATAACAGACGGTGAATCAGGAGCAGCAGAGGTGTTTAGGACTGTACCTCTTCTTGTAGTGGATGGTAAAATAGGAAACTTTCCATCACGAGACTACCCATCATGAACGGAGTAGTAGTGAACAATAGTAGATCCAAGTGAACTTGCAAATAAAGCTATGCTCCCCGACAACGGTGCCAGAAAATAGTCTTGATGACCCACAATTATTGGGGATCACAATAGTCTTCGAGGCTAGTATATCCAATTTATTGATTCGACACAAGGGGAGCCAAAGAATACTTGCAAGCCTTAACAACTGAGTTGTCAATTCAGCTGCACCTGGAAATAGTTCTTTCTCACATAAGTTTATCAGTAGCAACAGTTTGTAGTGGCAACAACAGCAGTAAAATAGGAGCAATAGTAACACTAGCAGCAAACAGTAGGATATGAGTGCGATAGGCATAGGGATGGATGGACGGGAGTTGCATGGACGAGTCTAAACATGTAACTTCAAGATCTAGGGCAATTGCAGATAAATAAGATAAAGCATCCAAGTACTAACAATCATAGGCATGTGCTCCATATATAGTCATGTGTGCTCGCAATGAGAACTTGCACAACATCTTTTGTCCTGCCAGCCCGTGGCAGCGGGGCCTCAAGGGAACTACTCACAATTAAGGTGATCCTTTTAATAGAGCACCGGAGCAAAGCATTAACACTCCGTGAACACATGTGATCCTCACATCACAGCCATGCCCTCCGGTTGTCCCAATTTCTGTCACTTTGGGGCCTTTGGATCCGGACAATGATATGTGTACACAACTTGCAGATAAGATCACAAACAATACTGTCATAATGATTCAATAATAAGTTCAGATCTGAGATCATGGCACTCGGGCCCTAGTGACAAGCATTAAGCACAACAAGTCGCAACAAAGTCAAATAGCACTAATAGAGATACTAGGTGATACGTCGGAAACGTATCTATAATTTTTGATGCTCCATGCTTGTTTAGTATCTACTTTGTTTTACTTGTCTACACTTTGAGGTGCTTTTTACATGTTTTCTGGTACTAACCTATTAACAAGTTGCAACAGTGCCAGATGCCTGTTTTCTGCTGTTTCTGGTCTCAAAAAAGTTGGTAAAGAAATATTCTCGGAATTGGACGGGACAAACGTCAAAGTAAATTACTTTCCGTGGGGAACAAGAAGTCCAGAGGGGATCCAGAGGGGCCGGCCAGGGTGACCAGACCCACCCCAGGCGCGGGTGGTCCCCACCCCGCGCCAGGCTAGGGTTTGCCCCCCTGGTCGCCTTCTTGGCCTCCCCCTTTGCCTATAAAAATCCCCCGATGCAGAAACCCTAAGCACCCGATCAAATCTCCACGAAACCATCTGTAGCCGACGCCACCATCGTCCCTAGATTGGGGGGATCTAAAGTTCTTCCCGGCACCCTGCCGGAGGGGAGATCATCCCGGAGGCCTTCTCTCCGGTATGATGCGTGAGTAGTTCCACCTTGGACTATGGGTCCATGTAGTAGCTAGATGGTTGTATCTCCTCCTTTGTGCTTTCATGTATAGATCTTGTGAGCTCCGTTCATGATCAAGATCTAATCTATTTGTAATCATACATGTTGTGTTTGTGGGGATCCAATGGATATTGAGATTATTATGTTGGTTTGATTAATGGTTTTGTCTTTATGATTCTATCATGTCTGTGTTGTTTGTGATCTTGCATGCTCTCCGTTGTTAGTAGCTATCTTGGCCAAGTATTTGCTAGTGACTCCAAGAGGGGGTATTTATGCTTGATAGTGGGTTCATGCCTCTAGTTTCCAAGGGAAGTGACAATAATCTCTTCGGCTGTAGATGTGTTGTTGCTACTAGGAAGAAAACAACGGTCTCTTGTTCATGGAACATGTGGACTGTTTACCTTACACACTTTGCTTAAAGCAGTTGCCTGTTGCTTGCAACTTAATACTAGAGGGGGTTCGGATGATAACCTGAAGGTGGACTTCTAGTCATAGATGCAGTTGGATGGCGGTCTATGTATCTTGTTGTATTGCCCAATCGAATCTCATAGGATTTTTCTGACTAGTAATTGCATTGTTATGCCTTGCTCAGTTCCTGTCAATTGCCCTGCTGTAATTTGTTTACCCTTCATGCCATGTTGTTTATCTAAGGAGAGCACCTCTAGTGAACTATGGACCCCAGTCCAATCTTTACCATTGATACATCTTCCACTGTTACTTGTTTACTTGCTGCAGACCATTACCTTCCACATAATAGGTTTAATCCTTTGTTACAGCAAATCGATGAGCTTGACAACCTCACTGATTCGTTGGGGCAAAGTCTTGAGTTTGTGTTGTGCAGGTCTCCGCGTTGCTTGCAACACCTGTGTGACATTTCCTTTCTCCTTCTCGTTCGATAACCTCGGTCTCTACTAAGGGAACACTTGCTGTTGTGCTCATCACACCTTGCTCTTTGGGTTTCCAACAAAGTGCTCCACGTCAAGTTCTCTGGCGCCATCAAGGAGTCATCACTAGGCACCATGCCCTAACAATCTTATTCGATTACATGATAGAACTCATCCAATCCCTACCATCCCCATAGCCTACAGCGGGGGATTAGTCACTCATGGATGAGGTAAACATAGATGGTTGATGGAGAGGTGTTGGTGATGATGATGGCAATGATACGCTCCAAATTCCCCGTCTCGGCAGGGTGCCAGAATGGAGTTTCTGGTTCCGAATCACGGTTTCTGGTGGTGGCGGCGTAGCGGAACTATTTCTGGAAAAACGTCGAACCCCCATGAGTTTTTAGGTCAAGAGGCATCTTATAGGCGAAGTGGGAGCCCGAGGGGGTGCCTGGGCTGGCCACACCCCCTCCAGGCGCAGACGGGGCCCACCCGCGCGGCAGGGGGTGTGCCCCCCCCCCCCAGGGCTCCACTCCGTCTCGTATTCTGGCTTCGTGGATCTTCTGGTGAAATAGGATTTTTGGCATATTTTCTGGGGGTTTTCCTGATAGTTGATTTTCTGCACAAAATCTAGACACCAAGGTAATTCTGCTGAAAACAACGTCAGTACATGTTAGTTGTATCTAAATCACATAATTTTAGAGGAGAAAAAATAGCAAAAGTGTTCGAGAAAGTAGATACGTTTTGGACATATCAATCACCGTAGTACAATTCGATAAGTATTTGAGTGTCGAACTCACGAGGAGCTGAAGGTAAACTATATATTCTCTAAATCCCTATAACCCACTTATATGGCCTTGTATGCAAAACTAGGATCTAAAGTGTGTGTGTGTGTGGTTGTTTTTGGTATTAACTAGAAAACAATAAAGTAGTTGAAATAAATAATACAAGTAAAATAATGCAAATGAAGTGGAGCTAGTGGAGTGTATGTGGATAATCTATGGAAGCTAATGTTTAGGAAAATTGTTATTTCATTCATTTGATTTTCACAATTAGTGAAGCACATATATAGTCTTTTTATTGTTTCTTCTAGGAGGAGCCATAACTAGGTGTAGCCATAAATATGAGAAAATACACCACTAGTGATTGATCCCAAGGCCAATTAAGAACAAACAAGAGAATATTAAGACATAAAGTCCAACCACCGCATTTATATCTAAGGTCCCCATGATAATAAACCCCGTTGATTAACCATGAATCAATACTACATATATTTCTAAGACTTGGGATTCGGCTTCTGTCAAACTCCATTTATCCCTCATCCTATCAACATACAATGGTGAAAACCTTGTGCATCCCCCAAAATATGTGTGCACTCATATGTTAGTGCATCAAGATCATCATAGAAGATAACATATACTTGTATACAACCAAAACAAACTAGATCATAATTGCCATAACAATTCAGTACTCAAATATCAACATAGTCATACGATAGATCATGGGAAGATAATATATTGCATCATGCATCATGTTTGCCAAGAGATTACAGTGGGGAATGATGGGATCTTGCAGTAGATGGTGATGGAGATGAGCCTCCCCATGGGGGAGAGGAGTCCATGGTGTGGTGGAGAGGTGTCGGGGCGACGCCGACCCTAGGGCATGGAGCCCCCTTGCACATTCTTATTCCTTGGACACGGTGATGACGTGGAGGAGCTTCTCCCCCTCCTTGGGGACTGCCAAGGATGTGGAATTTGGTGGCTATGGGTGGATGCCTAAAAAAATAGGGTTTTCTCTCAATATATAGTGGTGGAGATGCAATCTTGGCCATAGGATGGATGCCCCTTGGATCCAAGGGCTTTTGGGCATCTCTAGAACCTTTATAGGAGTTCCCTATGTCCTTAATGAGTCCATCAAGTCGTGGTTGGGCCAAAATCATGAAAGATGGAAGGAGTTTGAGTCAACCACGTCACATAAGTTCCGAAATTGCTTTTGTCCTCCATGGTAATATGGCTATAAAAATGCATACGGGCTCCGATTGGGACAAATTTTATGTCTAAATTGTTGCACATAAAATTCCCCACAATTTTCCTTTTTACACTTTTTCTATTATACATCATATTCGGGGTCATTTCTGGCAGTCTTAGAAAAGAGTTCGGCGGGGACAAATTCTAGGAATTTCTAGATTTCTCCATAATGTGCGGTTTCCTTCCATATTTGTGTATTTTCTACACAACAAAGTGTGCAACAATAACTTGTGTACTTTTTCAACTATTAGTAGGTTAGTACCAATAAATATAATAATGTTGCAAAATAATAATGATTTTGAAGCAATAAATGACAAAGTTCATGGATGCATCAGACATCTCCAAGCTTAACCTATGATCGTCCTCGAGCATAAATATGATAAAATTAACAAGGAATTTGTAGTTTGTTGCTTTGCTTCTTTTCATTGACACACAAAGTTCACTAGGTTTAATCTTTAAGGAATACTTGTGTTATCTTTCGCACTCTACACATTCTCAATAATAAGTATACTTGTGTTCAAACAAATGAGAGAAAAAACAAACCTTCAAGCATACTTAGATGAACCTATAGAATTGTTGGAAGACTCATTACTATCATTGGCATGGGTTTTTTATGCCTTTCTACTTTGGGTTACTTCTTAGTTTCATGCCCTTGACCTGGAAGACTCACTTCTTAGTTTTATGTCTTCCCTTAAGATATTTTTATATCTCGTACCGAAAGTAATCATGGATTAAACATGTGCAAAGGTCTATTTAGCTTTCAAACTCTATTTCATTAAGTTTATGATTGATCAATAGTTCATCAGTAGTGCTTGGTTCCATTTACCCCTATCGTTAGCATCTTTCCAGTTCAAAGAAGAGAATAATTATAACAAGATAGACACGAAGTTCAACTTTTGTCGAACATTTTCACCATTTTTATATGGCATCAGTTAACGGTCTTGCCCTCCTAGTAACCAGTATAAACCTTATTCATGGGTCTTTCAATCATGTCATATGCTCTAAAACAACCTCTTCTTTTCACTTTCCATGGCTAGTCGAATCCTCGGGTGCCTACCTTTCCAACACTTTTCCCTAGAGCATATGTATTGAAATACCCATAACCCTCAGTTTACTCGTTGATTACTAAGTAGAACACGAGTATCTCATGTCCCCTTGTTATTATTCCTTCCACTTTTTATCTTACAAAGCCATTTTATGTTTCATAAATCATTACCACCTTTGGTGGTTGTGCCTTCAAGTTCGTGGTCACCCCAAAACTAACTTCTCTATGACAACCATAACCATAAGAGAAATATTATTTGGAAGTTAAATAAAACAAGGCACATGAGAGATATACTTGGAATAACATTGATGCTATATAGGTATGTATGGTTTACGCTGTGGGAATTGGTTTTAAGGGTATTTGGATAAAGAAGCTTTACCTGTATAGGAATTTTTTGGCTAGCAAAAATATCTACAAGTATTCCATTGGATCCATAGTGCCCAACATTTATCATGACACAATGCCCCTTAGTATTAAACATCAATGTATATGAGCAAAAGGTATCACTAAATAAGGCACTATCAAATTATCATTCATTAAAGTATTTGAGCTAGCAACACTAAGCATGACTTTGAATTTCATCTTTTTGCTTTCATTCCCTTTTCTTTTGATAGCACACAACTCATTCTCATCAAGGAATTTAATCATGGGATAATTTTTCCAGTAGATATTTCCTAAGCATGCAAAACATCTATTATGGTGGTTTCATTTATTCTCAAGGCAACATGCAAAACTAGACAAAGACGCTCCAAGTTTCTACGATCATTTTATGTTGCTCAAACAAAGTTTAGAGGTTCGCAAACCGATAATTTAATAGGTCTAGTGGGGTGCCTTGGGCATCCCCAAGCTTATGGACTTCACCATTCTTGGATATTCATTTCTTTTCTATGGGGTGACATTAGTGGTACAAAGATATAGTGCTAGCTGTGATAAAATCTCCAAATAAAATTTGGTTTTAAATGTCCAGAGAGTTACTTAAGTGGACAATATCCATAAAATATCAAAAGACTAAAAAAATCAAATCAAAACTCAAAAAGGCCACTCTTGCAATAAAAGACAGATTCCTTCGTATTTATTGCCTTTCTCGCCACGTGTCATGAAATCCGAGACCGAATACACCTCACCAACCGTAAGAAGATCTGGTGAAGCACCTGTGGGCGCTCAAAGGAAAAGCCTAGTTTTAATTACATGTTAAAAACTTGATTAAATTTATGAGCTTGCTTTGTTGAACTTGTTAAATTTTAATTTAGAACCGTGTGATCAAGACTATGGTTTATTTATTTATGTCATTTTCATTGACATAAAATTTGCTTTGTGGGTGCCGTTTGGGAGGCGCGGTCAGCCCAATCCGCGTCACCCCCATACGGCCCCAAAAATGCTTCCGCCGGTGCCCATAGGGGGAGGGGGGAGGCTGGAGATTGTTAGCGCGCTGTCGCAAATAAGTATACATTTAGCCTTGTCTTAAGTCAAAGCTAGTAAAGTTTGACTAACTTTATAGAAAAATGTAGCAATAATTATAAGACTAAATTGGTATCACTAGATATGTTTTCAAAACTAGTTTCATATTATATAAATTAGATGTAATATATCTTGCTATATTTATTTATAAAATTGATTAAATTTTAAAAAGTTTGACTTAAACAAAAGCTAAAAATACACTTATTTACGGACGGGAGGGAGTAAAGTATTATTTGATGGAAACAGGTTCTGACACACTTGCATTAAACCCGCTGTGAGTGGGCTCGGCCGTCAACGACGGGACCAAAATCATCGATGGCCCTTACTCGATATGTTGCCATTACCGGTGCCTGCGCCCATACCCTCGTCCTTCCCGATCAACCAGCTTCATTCTTTTGTTTGCCATCAACAGGGACCATCGGCACCGTTTACTTGGGGGCGTACCATTTTGTTTCACAAGCAACCAGCACCGTCCGCGCTGTGATGTTCCACGACTAATTTGGCAGGCAACATCGCCTCTCTCGTCAAACGTGGCTCCAGCCGAATGCTCGCAAGTCACGCAACAAACTCGATCGGCAGTCCGGGAGCTGTGTATGGTCTCTTCTAAGGTCACTACACGGTTCACTGTCCAGACCAGTTGGCATAGTAGTACTAGTAGTATATTTTTCTCAATAAAATACTTGCATGCTCTTGATTTTTTAATTGACAATCAGGTGACCGTGATGCCAAAAAATACTCTACATGGCGTGGATGGGTTTGATAATGCCAAAAATACAGGAGGAAAAAATTAGGACCGACCAATACAATAGTCGTGCGTCAGAAAGAATAATGCAATGCAATGCAATGCAGATGCAGTAGTCGGCTCCTCTCCCCTGGTCGCCTTCCAGGAATCTTCTAGGGTAGGCTGTGGGGAACTGGGAACGCCACCGCGACAGCAGCTTTCTCACACTATGCTTTTTACTACTACCCAAAGACAGTGGTGGAGCAGTAAAAAAACGAGAGTTTAATTACCACGCCCCTTCACCTACCCACCACCACCATGGATCCATCCATCCCCCACGCCGATCCTCGATCCATCCAGCCAGGCAAGGCAAGGCAAGGCAAGGCAGCCAGGCAGACGCGCGCGGGGCAGTGCAACGCTCCCATGAATTCCTTCCCCCCGTCTCGTCGCCTCCTCGGCTCCTCTCCCTGTCTGTCGTCCTGGTCAAAATCGCTCGCGTACACACCCACGCGGCGTGCGTACTCTCTGTAGATATACAACTGCGAGTACATAGGAGGGGTACGCGGCTGGATAGATCCCCTCTCCCTCCCCTTGCCCCTCTCCCTGTCTGTCTGTCTGTCTGCTCGCCCTCCACTCCGCCGCCTCTCCGCATCCACGCCACCACAAACACGCACTGGAAAGGGGAGGGATCCACGACCAGGGCCGCGCCGCGGGTGGCCATGGACTTCACTGCGGCCTCCAGCAGCAGCAGGCTCTCCAGAGAGGGCGAGGAGGAGGAGGGGGAGGAGGAGCAGGAGATGGAGGACGAGGAAGACGCCTCCCCGCGTGAGATCCCCTTCATGACGCCAGCCGCCGCCGCCTCCCCGACTTCCGTCTCCCCTTCCTCGGCAGCAGCGGCGGCCTCCGCGTCGGCGTCGGGCTCTCCCTTCCGCTCCAGCGACGGCGCGGGGGCGTCTGGCAGCGGGGGAGGAGGAGGCGGCGGCGGGGCCGACGTGGAGGTGATCGACAAGGAGCACATGTTCGACAAGGTCGTCACGCCCAGCGACGTGGGGAAGCTCAACCGCCTGGTGATCCCCAAGCAGCACGCCGAGAAGTACTTCCCGCTCGACGCCGCCGCCAACGACAAGGGCCTCCTGCTCAGCTTCGAGGACCGCGGGGGCAAGCTCTGGCGATTCCGCTACTCCTACTGGAACAGCAGCCAGAGCTACGTCATGACCAAGGGCTGGAGCCGCTTCGTCAAGGAGAAGCGCCTCGACGCCGGGGACACCGTCTCCTTCTCACGCGGCGCCGCCGACGCCACGCGCGACCGACTCTTCATCGACTGGAAGCGCCGCGCCGAGCTACGCGACCCGCACGGCCGCCTCGCGCGCCTGCCCATGCCGATGCCCACCGCATCGCCCTACGGCCCCTGGGGTGCCGGCCCCGCAGGCTTCTACATGCCGCCCGCGCCTCCGGCCACGCTCTACGAGCACCACCGCCTCCGCCAGGGCTTCGACTTCCGCAACATCAATGCCGCCGGCCCGCCCAGGCCGCAGGTGCTCTACTTCGGCTCCGCGGGAATGCCTCCGCACGCGCACATGCCGCCTCCGCAGCCGCAACATCATCATCATCCTCCTCCGCTGCACATTGCGGTGCCGGTGCAACCGAGCCCCGCGGTCACGCTCGGCATGCCCATGATCCTCGATTCGGTGCCACTCGTCAACAGCCCCACGGGGGGCGCCAAGCGCCTGCGGCTCTTCGGAGTCAACCTCGACAACCCACATCCCCACGCCGGCGAGTCAAGCCAAGATACCAGCGCATTGTCGCTGCGGATGCCAGGATGGCAAAGGCCGGCTCCATATAGGATGTCCCTCGAATTGCCTCAGCACGGGGCCGCAGGAGCGGAGTCCTCGGCTGCCTCGTCGCCTTCGTCGTCGTCATCCTCCAAGAGAGAAGCGCATTCCTCCTTGGATCTCGATCTGTGAACCATATTTGCTGAGCTCGATCGGGAGCTAGCTTAACGAAGGAAAGTTCAACAATTCCTTCTTCAGTTTGTCACCTTCTTTTTTTCCTCCCACCTTTTTGCGATTCCATTATAACATCGTCGATAGGAGCCAGCATTTGACATTTTGTTTTCGTTTTTCTTTTTGGCCAATCAAATTCTTGGTGTTGGATTGAGAATCAATTAATATATAGAGAGAAATTAGTGAAATTAATACCTTGGGTTTCAAATCAGATTCCTTTGTCTTCTGTCTTAACAACTATCGAAGCCTAGCTTATGATTTCTCGCTCCGTGCTATTCATGTCCGTTACCAATTTACATTACCCTCAGTTTGCTAGACAATTAATTCCAGTTGGCCACTACATATGATAACACACCAAATTTCGCACACCCCCACAGCAGTACTGCCAAGATCTGAATAATATGACCACAGGTGCAGTGTGTATCATCCTGAACTCGTGCCATAGGCGAGTTATCTTCTCCCCTAGATGGCCAGATTCAAGCTTCAACTTAGCTCAGAAAGCATGATGACGCCAAGGCATTGACGGTGGATTAGCCGATCGATGCTAACAGCAGCCACTGAGCAAGCTACATACGAGCATTGCAGGTCAGATCCTTCGCTTCTGATCCTTCAGAGAGATCCTTAAATTCATATACTTTCCCACTTTTCACTCGTACTGCTCATATATATATCATCTCTTATATTTATGTGCTTTGACATTCTTGCTTTTAATTCATGCCTTAATTAGCTGTTACTTTCTGTACCTTTCTCCTCCATATGCATCATCGGTGGATCGTAATGGCAAAGATCACACACATTGGGCATAAGCAAATGCAACGAATGTCTGTTGCTGGTTTTACCAACCGGGAACTGGAATTTAACCCCCCACATTTATAGGGCGGGCCAAATTATACGTCTAGTTTCGTTTGTCTGGGCCTTGAGTGGTATACACTCCAAGAGTTCTTTATGTTCTTGGCAGTCTGTAAAGATACAGAGGGGGTGCACTGGGCACTTGCCTTGCCACTGGCCTTAACTTCTTTGTACGTCTGTTAAAAATTTATGGGGGCGGAGGAGGGACCTCAGTACGAGCTCGACTGTTGCTGTAATAGTCGGAACAGCGAGATGTGCGTATATGCACACCGCTTGGAGTAGTACGTCTTCCTCGCTCTCCTATCCTTGTCCTTTCTGTGTGAGGCAGTGAGAAAGAGAAAGGGTCTATATATATTTAACTTGCCCTTTTCACTGCATTGATTAGGTACGTACGGCGTGTACCCTTGCTGCTGGGAGCAATGGAGGCAAGGCCATGTACTGACTCCGCAATAGGTATCCATAACTAGCAAGGTGTAGGAGGGGGATACTTTTGCACTGGCATGGCCAGAATAGATATATAGATGCCGTGCCTGCTAACGAAAGTACTTTTGGTCCATTGTAAGCTGGAAAAGGAATGAGAGTTAATGGGGAAGTAAAAAAGGAGGACAAGAGGAAGATATCTATATCACTCTATGCATTTATCTGTTCTTTCTCTTTGGTTTCTTTCTCAACCTATGTACTGCACCCAGTCAATGCAGTTTCTCGCTCTAAGAACAGCCCGCAATTAGATAGAGTTCATATATAGTTCTGATGTACCTTGGCCTCGAGGTTAAATGGTTAATCCATGTTTTCTTATAGACTCCCTCTTACAGATAGCATCCATGTATCAAGACCAGTCTACTAATCAGTAGTTGATGTGCATCTTGTGTTTTTTTTTAGAAACGGTCATCTTTTGTTTTGTAATAACCTCTGAAAGAGCAGAAACATATCAACTTCAACTAAACGTTATACTGCCTCCTTTTTGTTTCTAATATTTGTTATATCATTGTAGTCTCTCATGATTATCTAAAGTGCAAACATCAAATATTACTCTTGGATTCATCACTGTGTATCTTATTTTCTAGTTAGTACCTTATATTCTCCATATATTATTTAAACCTATTTGATCCATCATCATATTTCTTTGTAAGGTTGAATAATTTCTTAATTTATTGTGCCATGGTTCCTTCTTGGCACTAATAATAACAGAAACTTGCACCGTCATTTATGATAAATCTAATATGTATAATCGCTGCATAAAGTTGAATATAGTCTAGCAAAATCATGAAAGAAACTCTACAATCTTTTGTTCCGTATGCTTGAGAACTACTTCAAAGATTCCATGCTTATGCAAATCATAAATACATATGGCAGTAAAACATGACACATTTTCTTGTAATTAACTATTGTACAATATCTGGCTGTTCTACAAACTTCCTAGCATCTTTGTAATTAGCACATAGCATATTGATTTTAGAATATTTATGCAACAACTTCAAGTCCACATGTCTTGGTTATTTCATAGTACAAGCATTTGTTATATCTGTCCCTAAATTAAATAATAAAAATGTGGAGACATATATTAAGTGCCATGCATGAAAGCTAGGCCAACTGGCAAAATAGGATAATTATATATCATAAAATATATTTATAATGCACAATGGAAAATATCATCATTAATATCTACGGAGTTGTAATAGCAAAATTTACACGTCAGTTTAGATTAGAAAAGATGTAGGAGTACCATGTTACTATATCAAGTTTACTTTCATAGAAGAGATGCATGGTGTTTTAGTCGTTCAAGTCAGCCACCTTAGTGTTTTACTTTCAGTATCCATATGCATCAGATGCTACCTAGCAGAAAAGACTGAAGTACGATAATAATGTCATGTTATAAACCACTTTCAGTTGCTTCTTGACATGAAAAGATTTGCAATTCTGTACTAGTGTCAAATACTTAGTATGAGAGCGTACCTCTACATTGTATTGTCTACTAACTTTTCTACAATCTGTTTCTACATGATTATCTTAGTCCATATACATTTGAGAAGCTCTATATACAGTGAAAGATATTTACATACTGTTGAAAAATTGGAGCAACATGTCTTTGTTAAGGAAGTCATGCTTTGGTTGTACTACATTCAAAATGTTATATGCATCTGGTCAAAATAGTTTGATTATATGCATCTGGTCAAATTGTTATATGCACATACCCGACTAGGTGATAATATTATATGCATCTGGTCAAAATAGTTTGATTATACTTACTACCAAGTAATGCTAAGCCGATTGGTTGTTGGATTTTGTAGTTCTAATAATTAGTTAAGACATAACAACACAAGCATGAGCCTATCAATGTACTACAAGATCACCTTGTAGTTTGCTTCCGAGGACGTATTTTGATGTGTTTACTTCGTGAAAATTCTGAATAAGCTATCATTGCTGACGACTAGGGTGTCGTGGAATCCCGTTGAAATCTCATTTCTAGTTCTTTTGTCAAATTTCTAGTGCAAATTTTAAGCAAAAAAATTGCACTAGAATTATGAACTTGAAGTGCGACTTTAGCGGGATCCCACTTGACACCTTAGTGACGACCATGCACAATGATGTTTGCATATAAGTCAACCTTTTGAACTTTATATATGTGCAAATTAAGGATGTTACTTGTGGTATAATGTTTACATGAATATGCAAGACCCTACCTAGAAAGTTCTATAATTTCTTCCCTTTTTCCCTTCGGCGTTTGACTGCCATTTAAAAGCATACAACCGTGGTGTTGCAATTATGTACTTCCTCTGTTTTAAAATAGAGGTTGAATTTTTTCTAAATTTGGATGAATCTGGATAATAGTTACTATATAGATACATCTAAATTTAAACAAACTTGTGATATCTATTTTGAGACGGAGAGTATATTATTCAACGCATTCGGAAATCCAGATTTATACTAATTGGTACATGTTGTATTGTTCATTTGACATTTTTTCCATTTCCGTGCAACCGAAAAGACAGCATACACTAGTGCAGAGCCCCCCCTTTAACTCCGGTTGGGAGGGCCCTCTAACAGCGGTTCCCCAACCGCTGTTGAGGGTTCGGTGTTAGAGGGGGGGCCCCTTTAACACCGGTTCCTATACGAACCGGTATTAAAGGGTGGCGCACGTGGGGCTGCCACAGGCCTCAGCCCCCCCCCCTTTAACACCGGTTCGTATCTGGAACCGGTGTTAAAGGTTCTTCTGCCGCGGCAGAGATTTAGGCCGTTTTCCTGCCGCGGCAGAGAACTCTGCCGCGGCAGGAAAACGGCCTAAATCTCTGCCGCGGCAGACTTCTGCCTCTGCCCCGTTCTGGGCGTATTTCTGCGGGAGGGGGGGGAGCGAGGGAAAATCGATCGGGAGCGGTATACTTATAAATCGTCATCGGTACATACGAGTACATGAATAATTAAGCAACTATTATTATACACAAACATCGTCATCGGCACATACATCGTCATCGTTCATTTTGGTGGATATCTATAGAGTTCTCCGCCAGGCGTGACGACCTCATCAAGTATGAACCCCGCCAATTCCTCTTGAATGGCTCGTATGCGTTCAAATGGTAGGAGTTGGTCCCGCATCCGTTCGATCTGAATATATATGAAGAATGGGCCGTCAATATATATATAAGAATAAAACTCAACACAATTGATGGTAATAAAATAATGTTGTGGACTTTGTTTACTTACTCTAAGTTGTTCTAGTGCGGCTTGGCCTGTCGCACATATCGTGTTGCGAATGAATTCGCAAACATAGTACCCACATAAGTTATTGCCGTGTCCTTGATGCGCGCACTTTACGAGAATAGAGAGTTCAATCAAAATAATAATCAATAAAGCATGATATAATGGAATTGGAAGCTAGCTAGTATTACTTACATTTTGGTCTACAAATTTTAGTTCTTCTGACCATTCACCCACGGCCCTGCCCGTGAACATTTTCCAAACCCTGTCCGACAAAGAAAATGGATGAAGGAGTAATTAATTACTTATTGTCACGAAAGTTGCCGATCTAGTGCGATAATATGATTGAAATTACCTCTGGAGCATCTCTCTAAAGTCTGCCCATAGCTCTTTTTCTTTTCGTAACGAGTCCATGACAAGGACTTTTCCTGAGTCGGGTTGAATGACTAGCAGAATAAAGTGGAACCTACGCACGCATAACTCATCATCAGTTACACTTAACATCGAGTAAGCCGAAACAGAATGTGTACAAGAGAGAGGGTAACAGTACTCACGAGAAGTTGTAAGGCAATAGTATTTCCCTTTTGGTTTGTTGTCTCAGTAAAGACTTTAGCAAGTAATCTTCTGTTTGCCCGGGTTTGTCTCTTACCACTTCTTCATGAACTCTATTTGGGTCAACGAACCCAATGTCAAAAGGGTCTCCTTTCATGCATTCCATAACCTTTTTCCTGCATAATAGTATATACATATATGGTGAGCATATATATATACATGCAATTAATGAAGTGAATGAGTTGAGATAAAAATTACAGAAATAGTACTTACACACAATAAAGGCTGATGGCAGATTTGTCGAGTTCCTTCTGATTGAATAGAAAATGCAAGTCTTGAATGTTGAAGTCGATCGCGTCGTCTCCGCACAAGAAAATCTCATCTCTTATATGCGCCGTGATCCATTCTTCTTTTCTCGTCTTGCAGAAATGAAGGTACCACTTGTGCAATTTTCGCATCTTTGTTGGTAGATTCTTGAGCTCCTCTTTCTTGACGAGATTCTTCCCATACTTCCATGGCTGTATGGGGTTGACATCGCATTTGAGCAAGTTGTCTCCCATGACGTTCAAGTATGCAATGTAAGTCATCCCCATCTCATTGGCCTTTCTTTGTAGCTCTGCCTCGTAATCATCTACGGGAGGAGCGTCCCGTTTGTCAAACATTTGGAGCGGGGCGCATGATTGGTTTTCCTGCTCTCCGAGCATGGGAACTGTTTTCTGGGGTGCCTCACGACTGCTACTTTCAGTCTCCCTACGGCGCCTTGCATCCGCCTTCAAAATCTGGCGCTCGTAGTCCGGCACAAGTGGGGTTTCAGGTTTCAAAAGATTTTTGTAAAACTTCTCCACCACCGCCGGATCTATTTTCTCCTTTGGCTCGGCCCGTCTAGGTGCAAAGAATTTCTTGACCTGTTCTCCCGAGATCCTATTGGTCTCCTCGTCGCTGTGATTCCACGGTAAAACCGGCAATGGCTTGGCGGAAGGCTGCGGGACGTAGTTTTTTGAACTCTTTGGCGTACGGTTTCCTGCGGATTTCTTTGTGGCAGTGCTACTGATGCTCCTCGTGGCAGTGATCTTCCGCTTACGCTGAGGAGATGACTGAAGCACCGGAGATGGCTGACGGGCCGGAGATGGCTGCCGCGCAGGAGATGGCTGACGGGCCGGAGATGGCTGCCGCGCAGGAGATGGCTGACGGGCCGGAGATGGCTGCCGCGCAGGAGATGGCTGAAGCGGCTCAGACTGCTGACGCTGCGGAGACGGCGGGGGTGCCAGTGACCTCCAATTTGGAAGCACAATGTGTTCCTTCTTCCAAAGAATGGTTGTTTTCACTGCAAATTCGAGTTGAGTTTCCCCTTCACCTGTAGCATGGTCAAGTTGTGCTTCCTCATATTCCTTCACAACCTCATCCACCCCGACAATAGCATAGCCATCTGGAATTGGTCGGCAGTGGTAAGTTCCACCAGCTACAGGAGGTAAGGCATAGCCGACAGCCATCTTAATGGATAAGCCCATTAATCTCACATGCAGCTCAGCGTGTTCGCTCTCCGTGATCTCATCAACGGGGTATCGAGGACCCGTCATTTCAAGCGTTGGCTGCACGTTCTCCGTGGAAGCCACACTGCTTTTCCGCGCAGAGTCTGGGCCGCGGGCAGCTTCCAATGCAGGCTCTTCATGCCGCTGAGATGGGCCGGTAGCTTGATGGCTCTGTTGTGCATTCACTTGCGTCTGCAGCGCCGCAAGTGCATGTTCTATCTGTGTCATCCGATCTGTACGCTCTTTTTCTTTTCTGCCGCGCCATCTGTAAGAGTCGCTCCAGTCGGCAAACCCATCCTTCCACGTCATACCCCCTGTGCCTCGTGCATGTCCAGGGTGTTCTTTTTTACCGATGGCGCGTGTGAGCTGGTCATTCTCTCTGTCGGGATGGAAGATCCTGGCGGATGTTTCCTCGTATGCCGTGATGAGTTCAGTGAAGGGTTTGGCAAGAATGGTTGGGAAGATACACAATCCTGTTTCTGGGTCCAACCTTGCCCCGTTCCGTAGAACCAAGTCTTTGCACGTAGGTCCCACCCATCTGTCTGGGGTGTGATCCCTCTCTCGCACAGGGCCCTCTCAGCTTCCTCCCACTTAGGCCTCTGAGATATGTAGCCACCTGACCCCGTCCTCTGGTGATATTCCTTCTTCAGGGCATTAAGCGTATTGGTTTCTGACCTCTTTTTAGCTATAGCACTTTTTTTATATGTCTCAAATTCGGGCCAGTGAGGTCTTATCTTCGCATAATATGCGTCTTCGAAATTTGGAGTCTCGCGAGCTTTGACAAATTTGTTCAATTTTGTCTTCCAGTTGCGGAAAGCCTCAGCCATCTTCTTTAGAGTCCACTCTTTGACCTTTTTCTTTATAACCGGATTGTTTTCATCCTCCTCTGGCGGAAGGGTGAAATTTACCAACAACGAATTCCAAAGCGTTTCTTTGGATCTGTCATCGACAAAGGTACCGTCGCCCTTCTTTGGCTTATTCCAATATTCAATTATGATTGGGATTTGGTCCCTAACAAGAACTCCAGCCTGACGTATAAATTTGTCTGCGGCCTTCTTGGGCTCCATCGGCCTGCCATCAACACGGACTGCTTCGATCGTGAACTTTGCACGATCTTTCAACCGCTGGCTCGCGCCTCACTTGCTCTTTTTCGTAGAAGAAGATGGTTGCTGGCTGGTCGATCCAGAGGGCTAAAAGAAGAAAGAAGCGTTAATTAATACATGTAGAAGAAGATTGTTGGTGGA
The DNA here is from genome assembly GCA_910589765.1 of Avena atlantica. Classification (NCBI taxonomy): domain Eukaryota; kingdom Viridiplantae; phylum Streptophyta; class Magnoliopsida; order Poales; family Poaceae; genus Avena; species Avena atlantica. The sequence goes on along the minus strand of OU342734.1, from coordinate 442,693,079 downwards.
AGTCAGCTGAGGCTTAATCAATGCATATACCTCGCCGGACTTTGTAACCATTAAATTGCGTTCACCGGAGTCTTCATCTTCTCCATGACTAGTACTTGAGCTGTCGTCGTCATGTCCCTCCAAGTTCAGATATTGTGAGGTGTCCTCATCAATAATGTTCTCCATTATTTCTTCTTCTTCAAGGTTTCTACTAAGTGGATCCATAGTTTCTAAAACAATAATATTATCTAGAGTAAGAGTGTAAACATTCAAGTGGACTTGGATTCATACACAAATATACATATTATTCATACCAAAATACACAAATAAATACACAAATGAGTCAGAGGTCCAATTTGTATACAAGTTTTAATCTATGCATGTAGTACAATTTATCGAGCAAACAAGTTTTAATCAGGATGAGTCAGCAATCACACACGTGGCAGACACGTGGCGCTCACCGGTGGGTGACGTTGGTCTCGTCGGGCGGCGGTGCTCGTCGGACGGATGCGGCGGTCTCGTCGGGCGGCGGTGCTCGTCGGACGGATGCGGCGGTCTCGTCGGGCGGCGGTGCTAGCGGCGGGCTTGTCGGGCGGCGGACGGCGTCGGCGTTGAGGCGTGGCCTACGAGCTCCGAAGCGGCGGCGGCGAGACGCTCCTGCACGGGGAAGAGAGCGAGATGGTCAGGGCTCCTCGAAATAGGCTTGCGCCCCGCTATATTAATATAGCAATCACAAGATACAACGACAATGTTCCTGGGGTCTGTCCCTCTGCTCAACAAGCCTGCCGCATCTCCCCTCTTCGCTTCGCCGGTTCCCACCTCCGAGCGTCACCCGCACCCTCCCCATCGAACTCCCCTGCATCCACCCCCTCCGCCAGGCCGTCGACCCACCCCGCCAGCTCCCTATAGTTGCCCCGTGCCGGCGAGCCCGCGGCCTCCCTCCGCTCTGGCCGTCCGCCTCGCCTCTGCTTCTGTCTACCTCTCCCGTCGCCACTCGATGAGCTCGCTGGGCCGAGCGCCGCGCCCTTGCCTCGCCCTCCGGCCGCTCGTCCTCAGCGCCCCAACCTCCGCCGTCGGGGCCCTCCCCACACCTCCTGCGACGCCTGGCCGCCACCAGGGCCGACGGCGCCGCCTCCGCACTTCCCCGGCGCCAAGCCCGAGCCCGACCACGGCCTCGCCACGCCAACCTTGCGCCCTCGCCAACTGCGAGTCCACGGCCCTCCAGCGCCACCGCCCGGCTCCACCACCGCCACCGCCAGCGCCCTCCAGCGCCACCGCCCGGCTCCACCACCGCCACCGCCCGGCTCCACCACCGCCACCGCCAGCGCCCTCCAGCGCCACCGCCCTCCACCGCCACCGCCAGCGCCCTCCAGCGCCACCGCCCTCCAGCGCCACCGCTGCGCCCGCGTCGTCGGCCTCCTCCCTGGCCACTGTCGATCGTGTGGAGACATAGAGTGAGGGGAAGGATGCGGGGAAGAGAGGGTCGGGGGCGGCGGACCTCGAGCTCCGAAGCGGCGGCGGCGAGACGGCGGGTCGGGGGAGCTCCGAAGCGGCGGCGGCGAGACGGCGGGTCGGGCGGCGAGACGGAGATCGATCTGGCTCAGTGGGGAAGAAAGGAAGGGGAGGGGAAGGTGAAATAAATACCCCCCCTTTAACACCGGTTCGTGGCTGGAACCGGTGTTAAAGGGGGGGGTTCCCGCGCGCATTTATTACCCCCCACCTTTAACACCGGTTCCAGCCACGAACCGGTGTTAAGGGGGGGGTGGTGTTTCCCGCGCGCATTTATTACCCCCCCCCTTTAACACCGGTTCGTGGCTGGAACCGGTGTTAAAGGGGGGGTGCGCGCGGGAAACGAAATAAATGACCCCCCTTTAACACCGGTTCCTGTCTGGAACCGGTGTTAAAGGGGGCATTTATTTCAGGGGCTTTTTTAATTCAAAAATATGATATGAAATTTAGAAAATTCATATCTTTTTCATTTCAACTCAGAAAAATATGAATAATATATCATAATTTTCAGAAAAATAATATCTATCCATTCATATAAATCATTTTATATTTACTTTATATGAATTTTTTTAAAATAAATAAACACTTATTTCATGCATTAAAGGGGCTTTTTTAATTCAAAAAATATGATATGAATTTAGAAAATTCATATCTATTTCATTTCAACTCAGAAAAATATGAATAATATATCATAATTTTCAGAAAAATAATATCTATCCATTCATGTAAATGATTTTTATATTTACTTTACATGAAATTTTTTAAAATAAATAAACACTTATTTCATGCATTAAAGGGGCTTTTTTAAGATATATAAAAGAACTGAAAATTAAGATACATGGCCAGATTAAGTAACAATCGGCCGAACTGGAACTGAAAATTAAGATACATAAAAGAACTGAAAATTAAGATACATGGCCAGATTAAGTAACAATCGGCCGAACTTGTTTCGGAATGTTGGAGTGATTTAGTCATGCTCCTGCCTACACCTGTAATACTCGCCACTGTAGTCGTCGTACTCGCCGCCGCTGTCATCGCTGTCGTCGTCGGGGTCACCGTAATTGAACCTCTGGAGAGTACGCGTGGGCTGGACTTGAGGGTAGCGCGTGGGCTGGACTTGAGGGTAGCGCAGACGGGGGTTAGAGTCGGCGGCAGTGTCATAGGCCATGACGCTCTGGAGAGTCCGACCGCGCCACCATAGCCGACGGCCGGCCTCGTTGAAGTTAGGAGGAGGTGGGCCGTCCTCCTCGTGCCTGGCGAGCGCCCTCTCATGCCGATCCACGAAGAAGGCTTCCCAAGTAGAGAAATAGTCGGGATGCCATCTGGGATTCCTCCGCTGCTCCGGCGTGAGCTCGAAGTAGTAGTGGTTCGTGATGGCCATCCGGCGCGCCACACCTAGAGGGATAGGAGGAACCGGCACACCTCCGATGCTCAGCATCCAGCCGACGGGGACACAGTAGCCCGGCGGGCAGGGGTAGTTCGAGGCGCAAAGCGCCTCCGCCTCCCTGGGGGTTAGTGCTACGGTGGAAGCCATGGGAAAGAGTGATGAGGTTGCAGATATGAGTCTAGAGATGTGCAATGACAATGGAGGCCAACCCCCTACATATATATATAGTGAACTAGCGGGAAGAACTGGCGGGAAGAAAAATGGCGGGAAGAAAAATGGCGGGAAGAACTGGCGGGAAGAAAAATGGCGGGAAGAAAAATGGCGGGAAAAAATGGCGGGATGAACCTTTAGTCCCGGTTGGAGACACCAACCGGGACTAAAGATGAACCTTTAGTCCCGGTTGGAGACACCAACCGGGACAAAACACGAGTCAGCACTAATAATAGAGGTGAGTGCATGTCGACATTATGTCGTGCGGCGTGTACCTTGTCCCGGATGGTGTCACCAACCGGGACTAAAGATGAACCTTTAGTCCCGGTTGGAGACACCAACCGGGACTAATAATAGGGGTGAGTGTCGACGTTATTTTGTAAGTGTCAACACTATGTCGAGTTGCTTGTACTATAAATAGGCATCCTTGTGAGTCCAGTCCTCCAGCCAGTTTGAGGCAGGGACACCACTACGGCCAGTTTCAGGGAGATGCCGACGGATCCCAGTCCTCCGGCATCTCCGAGAAACTGGTCATAGAGGCACTCCCTAATATGTGAAATTAGTTAGCTCGCTGGTGTATTGATCTAGTTAGACAAGTTACAAAGCTGCAAGATGGTTTTCGAGAGCAGGGACACCACTACGACCAGTTTCAGGGAGATGCCGACGGAGCCTAGTCCTCCGGCATCTCCAAGAAACTGGTCATAGAGGCACTCCCTAATATGTGACCGCGCGCGTTTGGAGATCAGATCTTAATGGTAAGTACGACGAATCGGGACAACTTCTTCTCATACTCCCGGTCCATCCACAAAACATGACTAACACTCAAGACATGTATTAATATTAAAAACATGAACTAGAGTTACATAATATGAGCATGAACTTCTTGGCATATGCCCTTCCTTATGATCGCTTCAGTCGTAACCATGGAGCATCTTCTTTACTTAACGGAATGCTTGGGTCAGTTTTCACTGTGAAGGGCGGAATTTCATCAAACTTATTATAATCTTCTGACATGTCTGTCTTGTCCTCGATTCCCACGATGTTTCTTTTCCCTGAAAGAACTATGTGACGCTTTGGCTCATCATATGATGTATTCGTTTGCATATTTTTTCTTTTTTTTGGTCTGGAGGACATGTCCTTCACATAGAAAACCTGAGCCACATCATTGGCTAGGACGAATGGTTCGTCTAAGTTCTTCATAAGATTGTTGAGATCCACCGTTGTCATTCCGTACTTCTTGTCTACCTCAACCCCTCCTCCTGTTAGCTTGACCCATTTGCATTGAAACAAGGGGACCTTAAAATTAGGTCCATAGTCAAGTTCCCATATCTCCTCTATGAACCCATAATACGTGGTCTTTTGCCCATTGTCTTCTGCTGCATCGAAGCGGACACCACTGTTTTGGTTGGTGCTCTTTTTATCTTGGCCTATCGTGTAAAATGTATTCCCATTTATCTCGTACCCTTGGAAAGTACATACAGTCGAAGACGGTGTCCTGGCCAACAAGTACAGCTGATCCCCAACAGTGGTGTTATTCGTGAGAAGTCTTTGCAGCCATCCGCCAAAACTCGCATGTGTTCACTTATAATCCATTCATCAGACTGCCCCGGGTGTTTGAGGCGTATTAAATTCTTGTGTTCATTGATATACGGGGCAACCAAGATAGATCTTTGTAAAACCGTGTAGTGTGCTTGATTGAGAGAATGCCCGTCCCTACATATCATTGCTTTACATCCTAGGGTGCCTTTTCCACGCAGTCTCCCCTCATGTCGTGATTCTGGAACACCAATCGCCTTAAGGTCAGGAATAAAATCAACACAGAACTCAATGACCTCCTCTGTTACATAGCCCTTGGAGATGCTTCCTTCTGGCCTAGCACGGTTATGAACATATTTCTTTAAGACTCCCATGTACCTCTCAAAGGGGAACATATTGTGTAGAAATACAGGACCGAGAATGGCAATCTCTTCTACTAGGTGAACCAGGAGATGCGTCATAATATTGAAGAAGGATGGTGGGAACACCAACTCAAAGCTGACAAGACATTGGGCCACATCTGTTTGTAACCCTGGTAGGCTTTCTGGATCGATTACCTTCTGAGATATTGCATTGAGGAATGCACATAGCTTCACAATGGGTACTCGAACATTTTCAGGTAGAAGCCCCCTCAATGCAATCGGAAGCAATTGTGTCATAATCACGTGGCAGTCATGAGACTTCAAGTTTTGGATTTTTTTCTCTGCCATATTTATTATTCCCTTTATATTCGACGAGAAGCCAGACGGGACCTTGATACTGCTCAGACATTCAAAAAAGATTTCCTTCTCTGCTTTGGTAAGAGCGTAGCTGGCAGGAGTTAAGTGGCATCGTTTACCCTTCTCGTTCTCAGGATGCATAGGCTCTTCAGGGGCCTTCAGACGTTGCTGGTCCTGTCGTGCTTCCGGTGTATCTTTTGTCTTCCCATACACTCCTAGAAAGCCTAGCAGGTTCACGCAAACATTCTTCGTCACGTGCATCACGTCGATTGAAGAGCGGACCTCTTAGACTTTCCAATAGGGTAGGTCCCAAAATATAGATTGCTTCTTCCACATGGGCGCGTGTCCGGCATCGTCATTCGGAACAGATAGACTGCCAGGACCTTTTCCAAAGATTACTTCTAGGTCCTTGACCATACCAAATACCTCCTCACCGGTACGGAGGACAGGCTTCCTCCGGGGTTCTGCCAGACGTTTGAAATGCTTGCCTTTCTTTCTTACTGGATGCAGGTTCGGAAGAAATCGGCGATGCCCTAGGTACACAACCTTCTTACATTTATCCAAATATACACTTTCAGTATCATCTAAACAGTGTGTGCATGCATTGTATCCCTTGTTTGTCTGCCCTGAAATGTTACTAAGAGCAGGCCAATCATTGATGGTTACGAAAAGCAATGCTCGTAGGTCAAATGGCTCCCCTTTGTGCTCATCCCACATACGTACACCTGGTTTGGCCCACAGCTGTAAAAGTTCTTCAACTAATGGCCTTAGGTACACATCAATGTCGTTGCCGGGTTGCCTCGGGCCTTGGATGAGCACTGGCATCATAATGAACTTCCTCTTCATACACAACCAAGGAGGAAGGTTATAGATACATAGGGTCACAGGCCAGGTGCTGTGACTGCAGCTCTGCTCACCAAAAGGATTCATGTCGTCTGTACTTAGACCAAACCTTAAGTTCCTTGCGTCACGTGCAAAGTCCGGGTACTCTCGCTCGACTTTTCTCCACTGTGACCCATCAGCGGGGTGTCTCAACATCGCGTCTTTCTTACGGTCTTCCATGTGCCATCGCAACAACTTGGCATGCTCTTTATTTCTGAAGAGACGTTTTAACCGTGGTATTATAAGAGCATACCACATAACCTTGGCGGGAACCTTCTTCCTAGGGGCCTCGCCCTCAACATCGCCAGGATCGTCTCGTCTGATCTTATACCGCAGTGCAGTGCATACCGGGCATGCATCCAAATTCTCGTACTTCTCACCGCGGTAGAGGATGCAGTCATTAATGCAGGCATGTATCTTCTGCACGTCTAATCCTAGAGGGCAGACAACCTTCTTTGCTTGGTATGTACTGTCAGGCAACTCATTATTTCTTGGAAGAAGATTCTTCATTTTTACCAACAACTTTGAAAATGCGCTGTCAGTCACACCATTCTCTGCCTTCCATTGCAGCAAATCCAGTGTGGCACCTAGCTTTTTGTGGCCATCTTCGCAAGTTGGATACAACAATGTTTTGTGATCCTTTAACATCTGCTCCAGCTTCTCCTTCTCCTTTTCAGTTTCACATTCTTCCTTTGCATCAGTAATGGCCCGACCAAGATCGTCATCAGCGGGCCCATCTGCTCCCTCTTGATCTTCATTATCTACCCCCGTTGCAGTATCATCATATTCAGGATACATATTATGATAGTTTTCATCATCCTCTTCTTCTTCGTTGTCTTCCATCACAACCCCTTTTTCTCCGTGCTTGGTCCAACAATTATAGCTGGGCATGAAACCAGATCGAAGCAGGTGGGCGTGAATGGTTCTGGTATTTGAGTAGTCTTTCTTGTTCTGACAGTGAACACACGGACAGCACATAAAACCATTGTGACCACGGTTTGCATTAGCCACAACGATGAAATTTTGGAGGCCCGTAATGTACTCGGAAGTGCGGCGGTCACCGTACATCCATTGCCGATTCATCTGCATTAATATGTAGTATATATCAAAAAATAATAGGGAGATGACTATTTATATATATAGTACATCAATGACACATGAAACTATAGTTGCCGACCTCGACCGAGACGGAAAGAGCAACAAGAAAGCTTATTTTGAGCTCTCGGGCATTTCACCGAACACCTCTAGTGCATATGAAAAAAACACAAACTAGCACTCTTCACACCCTCTTGCTAGGCTCCAAAATGTGAAAGAATGGAAGAGTGGGGTGTGTGTGGGCTGGGGTGGTGTCTTATATAGCCCCCACCCCTTTAACACCGGTTCGTGCCACGAACCGGTGTTAAAGGGGGGGGGGTGCGCGGCCCACTGGTGGAGGGACCTTTAACACCGGTTCGTGGCACGAACCGGTGTTAAAGGGGGGCTCCTTTAATGCCGCAGAGGCCACGCTGGTACGGCCCCCCCTTTAACACCGGTTCGTAGAAGAACCGGTGTTAAAGCCCATTTTCGGGATCAACAAAAGCTCTCGTTTCCACTAGTGATAAGTCTCTCTCTCACACATAAACATGATAGAAAGAGACGCACATAACACATGGTTTATGTGCGAAGAAAGGAAGAAAAGGTTATTATGTATGTTGATTTCTACTGCAGAATCCGGTGTGCTATGCAGTACGTATATATCAGGGAGTAGTTAAATTCTACTATGCGCAGGTTTTACTATCATTTATCTGCCTTATATCTCTGACTGGATTTCTGAACCCTTTTACTATGCCTGCCAGGTCCTGCATGCATGGCTTTGGTTGAATTGTCTCTTGTGCAGTTATAGTGGATTTTGTTCGTACAATGGTGGTCTCCACGTCCCTCCTCGTAACCAAGTTCATGCTCTTATTTATGTTGCACTGAAGAGAGCATCTCTAGCTGCGCTCCACGGAAACCGTCCAGCAAACAGTTCCAGATCGGTCACTTGGGGAACGCAGGCATGTGTGGCTGCATTTGCTGGGCGCCTCTCCCCAACCACGCCCCCAAGCGTTTGACCAAATTCCAATAAACTTCATACGAGTATTATACAAAATTGGATTAAATTTAGATAAACTTAAACCTAAATCCACTCTAAGCCTGGCCACCGTCGTTCTGCCAGGGAAAGCTGGATGAACTCGCCTTATTGTTGTTCGTTGTGGCACGCCTTCTCTTTGCATCCCTTCTAGCATTTGTCGGTGCCTTGCCTCTGTCGGTTCCACATTGGAGCATTTTGAGGTTCCCCATTGCCTCTCTTGTCGCCTCGTTCCTCCATGCCCTCCTTCATTTCGTCGCTACATGTGTCTGGCAAGTCATTTCAGGATGGCTAGGCGGTTTGCCTTCCGAATGGCGGCAGCAACCTCAGCCTCTGTGTTCTAGCAGAGAACGACATGCTGCTCTTGCTCCATGAGCCGTCGGCCACGCTCCTTTGCGGTTGCTCTCTCGTGGGAGATGTCCATGCCGCGGGCCATGAGCCACCGGTTGATCTCCTCAAGGCTTTGGGCAGATTCCCTCTTCTCGTGCTCCATCTCGTAGGAGGCGAGGATGTCGTTCTAGACATGATCCATTGGCTCTTTCGTCAGCAACTCATCCTTGAAGTCAGAGTCATCGGTGTTGTGGTCTTGCTCAAGGTCAACCTCCACTTCATTGTCCAAAGTAGGAGAGTTTGGGTCAGGTGCGGGGTTACGCCTCGGTGCTGGTAGGGTGATTCTGGCCCAAATGTTTACTATGTGGCAATGCACTGCTAGTTATGCCCTGGCAGGGAAGAAGGGGAAGAGGAACCCTTGTGTGGTGGGCGTTGCTGGTGGTGAAGGCTTGGACGGCGGCTGGTGAGGCACGTTAGTATGCTTGAGTGTTGGAGAAGGCGGTGAAGGCTTGGACGACGGCTTGTGAGGCACGTCTTCAGTGTTGGAGAAGGCGGAGCCTATTTAAATCGAAGCATGTGAGGGGGTGGTGGATCGCATTTATGCCGGAGGACATTTATGCCGCCATAGAGCCGACGAAACGCATCCATGTGCCTGCCTAGGCGAGACATTTAAGTTAAAGTTGATCATCGGGTGGATATAGCGTTGAATGATGTTGACCAGCTCATATGTGTCTCGGCCAAGACTGGCCCACGTGACTAGAACATTCCCGATGATGCGGGCCGCGCTGGGCGCACCGAACAACCTATTAGACCATGTCTGACAGATCGTGTCCTTGGGAGATGTGGCTGGGCGTGATTTTGTGTCCGGGATGCCCCATAGCTGCTTATGGCTCCCGACTAGAGACGCTCTAAGGCTATTTCCAAAGGGACGATGCATTTCGGACAACGAATCCATATGTTTGGGTCATGGGGAGGACACAAACAGAAGTCTTGTCCTCCCCTACACGCGCTCAAACCATTCTTCCCAAAGGAGCGAATCGAAGTGTAGGCCATGTCGGGTGGTAGGTAGGCACGGCGATGTTGGATCTCGGCCTAGTGCGTAGCATCGGACGCCGGGATTGGTGGCACTAGAACCCGACGTTTGTTCAAGTTCCACCCGTCAGGGAGGTGCGCGTCCCGGTAGGGCTTTGGATGCATCACTCCCAGCATATTTGTGCCACAACAACAGGCACATATTACATATGTCCTTTGTTGCGGCTGGCAGTGAGGAGACGTGCCACCATGGCCACGATCGCTGCTCGAAGAGTCGGCCACGTGGTTTTTCTTGCCGAACCACTTCTTTTGGCATGGTGGATGCATGGCTTGCGGGCGGTTAGGTCGTGAGTGGGGATGAGAGTAGGGAAGGGATAGGGATTAGGATGGGGATGCACATATACATTTGTGTGTGCATTTATTAAACACGACAACGGCCCTTGGGCGACTAATGTGTAGGCCAGGAGAGGAGACGGGGTGGACATGGAAGAACGCAGTGCTTGTCCACCTATGTCCGCCCAAATGCAAACCTTGCCCAAAAATGACCTCTTTTTTTGCGTTGGTCCGAGTGGGGGAGAGCTGAACTTATGCTGTCAAACCCTAACGGGCAGCAGATCCCTCATAAACATCACAACAACCGGTTGGCTGGGCTGGGAGTAGGTTGGTGCCAATATCATGCTTAAATCAAAAACAAAATCACAAGGCATGTTATCGGTCCAACATAATTCTTTCAAAAACCGTGGAAGTATCAAGCCATAAACCTCAGTGCCAGGGCAGCTTCTTCCTCGTGGTCATCAGCAAAGATGAAAGATCCATCATTATATAGCCCCGTGCTTCCGCGCGCACCCCAGAGCACTGACTAAATGCTTATGGTGCCATCATTGAAGCTGCAGGCAGTGTGCGTGATACTCTCTGCCCATCGTCTTGCCTATTTGTCTTGAGTGAGGACACTTAATAACTCTAAACCATACAGTATGTTTTCCAGACCTACGGCTCCTACATGAAGTAGAGTACGTATGTATCTACCTCGACCGTACAAATTTCTGCACGCTCAAAGTAAATTCGACACGGCAGCAGAGCATGCGATGGTTTGACATGTGAGGAGGAGCTTTTGTGTATTTACTACACAGTGCCACTCATGTCCTATCTCCAACGACATATTAATAAATAAATAAATAAATGTGTGGCATGGCATGCAGGCCGTACTGGATCCTAGATGTCCAAAACGAGGAGCTGAGGTAGGTCTGGACCAACATCTCTGCGACAACTGCCCCAGCCTTTTGCGGCCGCGCGCATGCTAGCTCCAAGAAACCACACAAAAAGAGCTGCCACGCCATGCATGAGCTGATCGAACGGCAGAGGCTAAAACTGCAAAAAGAAGAAGGCAGCGGTGGTATGTACGTACAGTAGCCACCTATCTATGTAGCTAGCGAGTAGCCCATGCCCAAGACAACTAGTCCAAGCGCAGGCCTAGACGCAGCTTTAATTTGCGTGCTCCAGTTGCTCCCTACTACCAACAGCTTTTTCGTTTGCAGCAGATGTAGAGTACGTGTAGTGTAGGCATGCACATAACTCTTGGTAGCAGTAGTACAATCCAGGCCAGTAATACGTCTACAGGATCGTATACTAGTTATCTATCGTTCTGACTCTAGTTAAGAGCTTGATACAGTGCGCGTCCTGTGATCATGTTTAGATTCGTCCGGACAGTATTTTCTGTGCCTTTATCGCATGTCGGCGTGGACAACTAGCTCACGTACTAATCCACATCGTGATGTGATCGGAAGTAAGTAAATTAGCAGGAGCGACTAGCTTTGCCACCACTGGGACAGCACGATTTGTGTACGTAAATTAGTTTTAACCCTATACGGCACGCACGATATCACATGGCAAAGGCGAGCTATCGTTGTACTACTTACTTAAACCTGCAGTGAAGAAGATGTGGCACTGGACATCACAGCTGGACAGGCAACTAGGCAAGCCGATGTCCTTAATTACTTACATAATTAAAACAAGGACGATATAATGTAGGGCTGTGGATCTATTATCTTGTCTGAAGTTTTGGCAGTTCAATTGCAGGAGCCATGGAGGGGGCAGGAGGTGACCAGAGAGAGAGAGAGAAAGGGAGGGAGGGGCTGAATCGGCAAGAGACAAAGTCGCATGGCAGATGGACAAAGCCCCATGCTGCTGCTGCTGCTGCTGCCGCTGCCGGTGTTGCAGGCAGGCCATGGACAGCAGCATGCACAAGGCACAGGCTGAGATGAGATGTGGATGTAGCGGCGATCGAGACGGACGGGGAGATGGATGGATGGATAGAAGCATCAGGCACAATGATATGATGGCGCTTCCTCGTCACGCCGTGCGTGGAGTTGGGATAGAGAAATTTCAGAGCTTTGGCCGAATGCATGGGCTGATGACTACACTACTGGCTGGAGGGGAGGGGAGGCGAGGCGAGATCTCTCCATTGTTTTTGACCACCCGCGAAACTACTACTGAAAACGACGGCTCAGCAGAAAGAGCGAGTGGCCAACCCACTGTTCAAAGATGCCATCGATACAGTCCAGGCGCAGCCATCAATTAGTTTCGCATAGCTGGACAGAGGCCCACAGCTAAAAAGGCTAGCCTGGCCCTGACATGTGGGGCCGCCACACAACAGAAGCCAGTGTGGTCCTCTGTAAATATATTTCTGAGGGTGTGGTCCTCCGTAAAATTACTGTAGTTAAACGAAAGAAATGTATCAAGGGCTAAGAGAAGCACAGAGTTACAGGCTTCTCCTAACAGGCACCTCCCCTTCAGTCAGAAAATGCTACTGCCCTATTGGATACAGTTTCACTCTTTGTCGAATTTCTTCAAACTATGTTTTCACATTTGCTATGAACTCTCCCAAGAATGCTTTCATTCTCCAAGATATGGTATTACTAGTTATCGATTCTACCGTTTGCTTTTCGGTAAACTTTTGTTTTAATATACAAGCATTGTTTCTTTTTCTAGATGTGTCTCAGATTATTAGACACAATTTACCTCCCAAGGAGCTTTTCGTGGATATCTTCGAAACAATCTCTATGAAAGTTTGTCTAATTTCCACGGATTTACTAAGAACATAGAGAACACAACTAACCACGAATTGTAAAGGATAAGCTCCCTATCTACCACCCAACAACTGCAAGACAATGTAATAGCCTACGGATTGATGAACTCAAGTAAACAATGCTCTCAAAGTGAAACCTAGCCCAGGTAGTGTTACTTTCGGGTAAAAATGACTTGCACGAATACTCAAGATCTATCTATCAAGGTGTGGTATTTTTAAAAAAATTGCAGTGAGACAAAAAAATGTATCAAAAGCTTAGACAAGTCTGATGGTCAAATTAAAGGTGTAATTCCTCATCTGGTTGATGGTGGACTATCTACTACAATATGCTTATAACACAATTCTCTTTATGAAACATGACATCGAGAAAGCGAGAAACCTAAAGTTAATTTTGTCAGATTTTGAGCAACTCTCGGGTTTGATAATTAATTTTCATAAGAGTGAATTGTTTTGCTTCGGTGAGGTTCGGGACAAGGCTAATATAGATGATGAGTTATTTGGTTGCGGACAAGCCCCCTTAAGTAACTAGATCCACCCAATCCACTTTTATGCCCAAAGGACACATTCTAGAGGGGTTGGTTGTCCTTCATGAGGCCATCCATGAGCTTTATCAGAAGAAAATAGATGTGGTCTTGTTTAAAATTGACTTCAAAAAAGCATATGATAAAGTTAAATGGTCTTTCTATCAACAAACATTGCGCATGAATGGATTTGCACCAGAGTGGTGCAAATTGATTGAGCAGTTTGTGCAATGAGGTAGTGTCGAAATACATGTCAATGATGTCATTATACAATATTTTCAAACTAGGAAAGGCCCGAGACAGGGAGACCCACTATCCCTAATGCTTTTGAATAATGTTCTAGATATGCTAGCTATCCTAATTGCACAGACAAACGAGGACAGACAAGTTGGATGCCTAAATTCCACATCATGTTGATGGAGGGGTTCCAATTTTACAATAAATGGATGATACTATAATGTTTTATGGAACACGGTCTACAGAAGGGTGTGGGCATGAAACTAATATTATGTGTCTTTGAATAGCTTTTGGGTCTGAAAATTAATTTTCACAAAAGCGATATTTTCTGTTTGGGCAAAGCGAAAAATGAAGAACAACAATACAATCAAATTTTTGATTGTGAGGCTGGATCCTTGCCTTTTCGGTACTTGGGAGTACCCATCCATTATAAAAAACTTAAAAATTCAGATTGGTACCTAGTGGAAAATCAATTCAAATGGAAGTTGGATTGTTGGAAGGGCAAGCTATTATCTTATGGCCATCCATTGGTTATAATCAACTCCATCTTAACAAGTTTACCTATGCTCATGTTGTCGCTAGAAATAGGTAAGGGGGTAAGGAAGCGACTTGATTTTTATAGGTCTCGCTTTTTGGCAATGTGATGAGAATAAAAGAAAATATAAACTAACAAAATGGAGCATGATTTGTAGACCAAGGTATGAGGGTGGTCTCCGTATTGAGGTATTGGAAATTAAAAATAGATGTTTACTAAGTAAATGACCTTTTAAACTAGTTAATGAAGAAGGGGTCTGGCAAGGATTACTACATAACAAATATCTAAGTTAAAAAATGTTATTTGAAGTCCACACAAAATCGATAGATTCTCCATTTTGTAAATGACTTGTGTGGGTAAAGAATGAGTTCTTTGCTAGAGGTCATTTTAAAGTTTGGAATGGTTTTATTACTAGATTTTGGGAGGACACATGGTTGGGAGATAAAGCTTTTGTACAAAAATATCCATATTTATACAATATTGTGAAACTGGGAAATATTACCTTGGCACAGGTTTGAGCTCAAGTACCGCTAAACATTGGTTTTAGTAGAGTATTTAGTGGTAATAAGTGGACTTCTTGGTTAAACTTATACCAATGACTTAGATGGCGTAGCTATCAGAGGATCAGGATAAGTTTGTGTAGAACTTAACATTAACATCCTCCGAGGTGTTCCCACTAAAGTCCATGTATGAGGATCTTATGAATGATTATACTGTCTTTCTTAGAAATATGTTTGCAAACTAAAAATCCCACTTGTGAACAAATATTTATGTGGTTCCTAAATAACAAGTACTTATCACAAAGGATAATATGGTTACAAATAATTGGGAAGGGTATACCAACTATTGTTTATGTGGGTCACACAAAACCATAGAACATTCGTTTATATCATGCCATTTTGCCCGCTTATTGTGGCGCATTGCGAATTTTACGTATGACCTAACTCCACCGACTAATACAACAAATATGTCTGGAAACTAGTTGAGTGGAGTTGATAAAAATCTAAGACGAGAATTTTTGTTGGTGTTTTAGACTTATGTTGGTCTATTTATAGAAG
Source organism: Avena atlantica (assembly GCA_910589765.1). Taxonomy (NCBI): domain Eukaryota; kingdom Viridiplantae; phylum Streptophyta; class Magnoliopsida; order Poales; family Poaceae; genus Avena; species Avena atlantica. The sequence goes on along the minus strand of OU342734.1, from coordinate 442,677,952 downwards.
TCGCATTGGTGTTTCATTCCCTGTGAAAACTTCAACACAAAACATTCTCCCATTTCTTTTTTATGGAGTGACAATAGTGGACATAAAGATATATGCTAGATGCCATAAAAACTCTAAATAAAATTTGGTTTGAAATATCCAAAGAGTATATTAAGTTTCTAATATTCAAGAGATATCAAATTGACTCAAAAAGAGTCAAGTTGGAACTCAAAATAATAGCTTAAGCAACTAAATACAGAGTCTGTCCTAAAAAATAGTGGTAGAAAAATGTAATTAATTGGCCCACTTAGACATGCCAGCATTTTTTCTGATTTTTGTGCGTATAGAGTATGAAAAGTTGTAACTACAGTAGCAATCTGAGCTCAATTGGAGCTACAAAAAATCACAAAAATATGTTTGTAAACAACAACATGTAGAAAACCATAACTCCCAATAGTTTTATCAACCTAAATGCATCCAAGTGAGTAAAACTTGGTACTTTGTTGAAAAAACAAGAAAGAAAACCAAAATAAAACTCTCTTGCAACAGTAAGAGTGCAAAAAATGAAAACCAAAAGGAAGAACCGAGTATAGACTTAGGTACTTTGACATGATGTTTGAATAAAAAATGTGTTACCTTGAGCAAACGAGATCATCTTTGATGTCACAATACGATCATAACACATGCATTCACTTTATCCCTAGTGAGGTAGCAAAAGGAAGGTAAAAACCGTAGTGGATCTCAAATTTTCTATCACTATCCAATCACCACCACCATGTTACTCCATCAAATACGCATATTCCCCCACATATCTTCTTGCATACAAGTATTATCAAAACAAGTACTTAAGAATGGGGCACATAATATGAATCTACCAATACATATTAGACATAATAGAATTCCAATATCAAATATCATCTCATAAAACAAAGATACACCACATATGAATTACATAGATGACGATAATCATGTTAGTCAGCTCATATGGTTCTAAACAATGATAGTATGAGAGAGATATCAAGCTACTGCCACAAACCCATAGTCCAAAGGTGGAATACTCCCTCTTCATCATGGAGACGGTGTTGATGATGTTGGAGAGGGTGGAGATCCAACCAGAGGTGATTTCGGCGGTGTTTCCCCCTCCAATCTCTGTTGGTTCTGGCTCTATTTTCATGGTTTTGTTTTCCCCGCGTCTCTATTGAGAACGTGATGGGTGACCTTTTAGAGGCGCTTTTAGGTCAAGACATCAATCTAGGGTTGAAGTTGGACGGCTGGAGACGCTATAGGAGGGAAGAGAGGGGTGGCGTGATCCCCTCTCTAGGCTGTGCCACCCGGGATATTTTGGGCCACAGGCCTCCTCTCATGAGGTTCCAGTGCTCTAGAAGGTTCATTTGACTTTGTTTAGGTCCCTAAAAGTTAAAAATACGCAAAACGGGGTTTTCCTGCCTGTAGAGTTATAAACCAAATAAATGGGATCATTGGTAAATCCCCATAAATCAGTGTAAAACATGGATATAAAAATATATACGATGAAAATATGATGGAATATGTGACAATAAACTACAAAGTTCATGTATGCATTTTGCATGCATCAGTCAGATACCCTCAACTCATGGGGTGGGAACGAGCAGAGGTTTCGCCCTATGGATATCTAATGGATACCTATCTAACAAGTAGGGCCTACATGTCAGCGATACATTTTATTTTTTCCCATTACATGTGCCACACTCACTTGAAGTATCAACCTCCTTGCCCTAGGCCCCAAAGCCAACCAAACTCTAACTTGCTAACCCTAACACTATTTACATGAGGGCACCTGCATGGACAGATCCCTAGTCCCCCATAGTTCACTCCACTGTTTTTCTCGCAAAGTCGCTGATACGTCGGAAACGTATCTATAATTTTGATGTTCCATGCTTGTTTAGTATCTGCTTTGCTTTGCTTTGTCTACACTATGAGGTGTTTTTATATGTTTTCTGATACTAACCTATTAACAATATGCCACAGTGCCAGTTGCCTGTTTTCTTCTGTTTTTGGTTCCAGAAAGGCAGAAACTCAATATCCTCGGAATTGGACGGGACAAAATCCAAAGTCAATATTTTATCGTGGGGAACACGGAGCCAGAAGACGAGACGGAGGAGGGCCTCGAGGGGGCCATACCCCCTGGCCGCGCGGCCAGGCCTGGCCCGTGCCTAGGGGGTGCAGTCGCCTCAGGCACCCTCTCGGCCTCCCTCTTCTCCTATAAGAAGCCCCTGATTCCTAAACCCTAAGTACCCGATCAATATTCCACGAAACCGTCTATAGCCGCCGCCACCATCGTCCCTAGATCGGGGGGATCTGAAGCTCTTCCCGGCACCCTGCCGGAGGGGAGATCATCCCTGAGGCCTTCTTCTTCATCATGCCATCCTCCGGTATGAAGCGTGAGTAGTTCCACCTTGGACTACGGGTCCATGTAGTAGCTAGATGGTTGTATCTCCTCCTTTGTGCTTTCATGTTTAGTTCTTGTCAGCTCCGTTCATGATCAAGATCTCATATATTTGTAATCATGCATATTGTGTTTGCGAGGATCCGATGGATATTGAGATTACTATGTCAGATTGATTAATGGTTTTGTCTTATTGATTCTATCATGTCTGTGTTGTTTGTGATCTTGCATGCTCTCCGTTGTTAATAGCTATCTTGGCCAAGTAGTTGCTAGTGACTCCAAGAGGGGGTATTTATGCTCGATAGTGGGTTCATGCCTCTATTTAATCTAAGGGAAGTGACAGAAATCTCTAAGGTTGTAGATGTGTTGTTGCCACTAGGGAGAAAACAACGGTCTCTTGTTCATGGAACAAGTGGATTGTTTACCTTATACACTTTGCTTAAAGCAGTTATCTGTTGCTTGCAACTTAATACCGGAGGGGGTTTGGATGATAACCCAAAGGTGGACTTCTAGTCATAGATGCAGTTGGATGGCGGTCTATGTATCTTGTTGTATTGCCCAATCGAATCTCATAGGATCATGAATGTCTAGTATTACATCGTTATGCCTTGCTCGGTCCTATCAATTGCCCTGCTGTAATTTGTTTACCCAGCATGCAATGTTTGTTTATCTAAGGAGAGCACCTCTAGTGAACTATGGACCACGGTCCAATCTTTACCATTGATACATCTTCCACTGTTACTGTTTACTTGCTACAAACCACCATTACCTTTCACACCATACAGTTAATCCTTTGTTACAGCAAACCGGTGAGATTGACAACCTCACTGTTCGTTGGGGCAAACTCTTGAGTTTGTGTTGTGCATGTCTCCAAGTTGTTAGCAACACCTTTGAGTCGTTTCCTTCCTCCTACTGATTCGATAACCTCGGTTTCTTACTGAGGGAAAACTTGTTGTTGTGCTCATCATACCTTCCTCTTGGGGTCTCCCAACGAAGTGTTCACGCACTCATCAGTCGCACACACTACGCATTCATTAGAAAGATGTAGTCATAGGAGGCACCTAGAGGTGCCATCGCCGGCATGGTGCTTTAACCCTCCCTACCACCTTCCTCCTTGGTTAGGAGACATGGCAGAGAGGCTATTCCTCCTCCTCTAGTCATCCTCGTTAGTGGAATATTTGGCGACTGCCAGCCTTCCCTTCATCGGTCATGTCCATCATTCACAATGGTAAAAACTTTGAAGTGTTGTTGTAATGATGAAATGCTGCTAAAATGTTGTGTAGTGTTGAAATGTCACTAAAATGTTGTAGTGTTGAAATGATGTGTCGTTCATGTACATAGTGCATAAATCTGTGGATATCCAGGTATCTGGCGGGTTTGTATTTGGGTCGATATGCAGGCCCATGAATGCTTTCGTGGGTGGGCTAGAGTGATGCTAATGGATCTGGATTTGGATCTAATTTTCGTCTACCTGACCCATTGGCATCATTAGTGGATGAGGATTTATCCACCATGTTCTCCACAAAACTTTGGTAGAACTTTTTGTGGGCTAGAAGACTCATTAAGCATGAAAAAGGGCCCTTCTACCACGGAAATAAATTGTGGTAGATGGCCAGTTTTCTTGTAGTGTGTTGAACCAATCGAATTATATGATTAACTTAGATACCATATCATCAAAATTCATTAGTTCATCATTATAGCATTTTCTTATGGCTTAGTCCTTAGACCATGAGAATACAAATATATGAATACTAGAAGATACGTTTCGGTTGTCATCAAAACATCATCTATAAAAGGGTGGTTATAAAAGGTGGCTTTTGGGTATATTTGAATACTATGCCTAGTGATTTGGATAGTTCAAGAATGAGATGTTTCTCCTCCTGATGACAGAGGAGATACACTATGGGCCCTCTCGACATTACGATGTCAACTTATCATCTGCAAAAACACTTTATGATAATGATCATAAGGACATCAGAATACGTTAATTAGCAAAGAGAATGAAATTAGAATGATGATAATGGGTATGGTGATCATGATATGAGTCACGAGGATACCACAGTTTCAACTTGTGTTGTCATAAATATCACAAAGCAAAGGGATTAACATTTTTATAATGAAAAGATTCAGTCGATGATATTAGTATAGTGTATGGGAGCCATCATGGGCGTTCATGGTCCCTCTGTTGGTTATTGATCCATAAGTGTTTCAGAGTCATGTACACAAATTACCAAACCCGCTGGGTCACACACTTAAGGTTATTCAATCAAGTTATGATATGTCTTCCTTTTATGGTATTGAGTTGACATGGTATCGAAGTAGTTTCAAAGAAAGATCGGAAATTTTCTGGTGTTATAGAAAGGGTTTTGATGTTTGTCATAATTGTTATGGTGGTTGATATATAATTACATAAATATGTAGTGACTCTATTGGAAATTTTCATAAGGTTTCGAAATGGTATCTGAATTTTATCGTAGAGATAAATATGCATAAGGTATTTTATTATAAATCTAGAGAGTTGCCGAAGGTGAAACCCAGAAGAGAGGGGTGGCTACATGGACCTCCATGCCCACATATGTGAGGCACATGGGTCTCTAGATATGCACCAAATCTTTTTCCATATGTGAGGCACATGTGTCTCTAGAGGCGCATGATTAGAGATATTTTCTTCTATTATAAGTATGTATTTCTTCCTTAATTAAGGTGATCAAAACAATTCATATACGGATATGCTTGATTTATGGAATGTCCTAATCTAATTAAGAAGATCTTTTAGCAAGCAAGGAGGAGGCTAGTCACCAAGCCCTACCAGATGGGAGGGGAGGAGACTAGGGTTGGGGCAGCCCCATACCTTCCATATGGGACGGGGCAGCGGTGCCCAAGGATAGATGCGATGGCTACCCTAGCCCCTCTCCCTCTCCCTTGACATATATATATACCCGATGAGGGGTAGAAATTATCCATGCGAGGTGATCCCCTTCTCTCTATTTCTCTCTCCCTCGTGGATGTTTGTCCACATAGACGCCTGATGTCTACACACTTCTATTCTTGTAGAAAGTTGTTGGGCCTCCAAGTGTAGAGGTTTGTAGAACAGCAGCAAATTTCCCTTAAGTGGATCACCCAAGGTTTATCGAACTCAGGGAGGAAGTGGTCAAAGGTATCCCCTCTCGAGCGACCCTGCAATCAAGATACAAGAAGTCTCTTGTGTACCCAACACACCCAATATAGGTGCACTAGTTCGGCGAAGAGATAGTGAAATACAAGTGGTAATGGTGTCAGAAAATATCTTGACGGTGAGGTAAAGACTAAAGGCAACAAGAAGGAAGCAAGCAAACATGCAACAAATCTAGTAGCAAACAGTGTTTCAATGCTTAGAAACAAGGCCTAGGGATCATACTTTCACTAGTGAACACTCTCTCATATAAATATCCTCTCTTCATGATACTACTCTTAACTACTCTCCGGTTGGACACTCTAATCCATGGTAGGGCTATAACATCACACCTCAAAGTCCGCCTTCCCCAATCTAGATAACCCCACACTGTCACCTTGAGCGCTAGAAGGTTCCAACAAACACCACAATTTCATAGAGACATCCAACTCCAAATATATCTCATAACAAATATTCAATCTAGCCAAAGTGCCACACATGGTATGCCCGCTGTCACTTTCACACACGTGGGGAAAAGCATAGATCTATTAAAGCACAAAGAGTATTTATGTAGACTCAAGCCTAAGTGCCACCATGGCGTGCACGCTGTCACTTTCACACACATGGGGAGAGCAGAGATCTAATGAAGCACTTGAGTAGCAAGGTAGATCTACTTGATTACAAAGCTCATGACCACAAGATCATGCATAGAGAGAGAGATGAACACATAGCTACCGGTAGAGCCCTTAGCCTCGAAGGAGAAATACTCCCTCCTCATCATGGGAATCAGCAACGGTGATGGAGATGGTGGTGGAGATCGATGGAGATGGCTCCGGGGGCACTTCCCCGTCCCAGCAGGGTGCCGGAATAGAGACTTTCTGTCCCCCAAATCTCCCCTCCGGTGGCGGCGGGGCAGCAGAACTTTTTCTAGAAGTATGATGGAATATTTAGGGTTTTCTCCCCGGGGGCTTCTTATAGGAGAAGGAGGCAAGGCGAGGAGGCAGCTAGGGGGCCCACACACCCTGTAGGCGCCACCAGGGCTTGCCCGTGCCTGGGGGTGCGGCCACCCTGGTGCCCTACTCTGTCTCTGCTTCGTGGTTCCGTGTTGGTTTGGAAAAAATAATGACTTTGGCTTTTGTCCCGTCCAATTTCGAGAATATTTATTTTCTGCCTTTCTGGAACCAAAAACAGAAGAAAACATGCAACTGGCTGTGGAATCTTGTCAATAGGTTAGTTCCAGAAAGTGTATAAAAATACCTCAAAGTTTAGACAAAGCAAAGCAAAGTAGATACTAAACAAGCATGGAACATCAAAAATTATAGATACGTTTCTGACGTATCAACGCCAAAAGGTTGTGAGATTCTCACCATAGTTTGACGATCTATAAAGTGAAGCTCTGACATATTGGATGATTGTACGCATTGATACATGCAGAGGGATCACACTTGTGTTCCTCGCATGAGATATGATCGAGGGATTCGGCAAATTCTTCATCCAGGATCATCACTAAGGTTCTAACTTCAACATTCGTATGATTATCTAGATCCATTCTCGTTATTTTAATTTCAATAGATGATCTTGTTTGTTCATGTAGGTCAATTTTTTTGTTTTGCGTGCATGTAGCACTACATCTAGTAAAAGGAGGCGAGAAAGTTGGCTCTGATGGAAGTGGCTATGGACGACCATGGCTAGTAGTGGAGCAAGAAGGGTAGGTCATGGGGAAATGGAGAAGATCGATAGTAGTGCTGCACATGGTGAGGCGAGAGATGAGGTGAGGTAGAGAAGGAGGAGCGGTCCGATGGAAAAAGTAGGAAGCAAGGATGCAACGATGGGCATGGAGGCGGGGATGTGTGTGGCGGTCGATCGAGGGATAAGGAAGTGAGGAAGGGGTTGCATGCGTGGTGTGGGTCATGTGTTGTCAACACCCGGATTTTTAATTCCAGATGCCTGTTATGCCATACATCGCAATCCTAGGATTACCATTTTTGCGAGACATAACAGAATTGATACCATAGTACATCATCCATTACAAACCATATATAAGGTCTTACACAAATAAGGATCTCATGATCCAGTTCTTAATACAACTCAAGCAGCGGAATACATAATAATAATGGTAACGTAGGCGAAGCTCCATCTTCGGGGTCACAAGCAATGCTGACGATGGGAGATGATCCTAGTTGTCGTAACCTTCCTGGGGTCCATATTCCAGGTACTCCTCTTCATAGTCTGGCCATGAGAATAGCCAGGGACAAAGCCATGAGTACTCTTTAAGTACTCGCAAACTAATACTAACAAGTGAAGGGTTTTTGTAATAGGACACTAAGCTCTAGGGTTGTTTTGCAAAAGCCAGATTTACCTCTACTAAGTTTGGAAACAACGAATGCTAGTTAAAGTTTTATATCACAACTCTGTTGTGGTCAAGTCAAAGTCTCAATTCATTTCACAAGTCATTTTGAAAACATCTGACGGGGGAAACAGTATGGCCACTCCAACTGTCCATAACCGCGGACGCGGCTATTCGAATAGTTTGACACTCTGCAGAGATTGTACACTTTCACCACAACATTCGATACATCCGTCAGGAACAAATCCTGAATTCACCATACTCAGTATGCGGATAATCAATCCTAACCTTTCAATTACACGCCCTAGTATAAGCACCTCTCCTGTGAGTTTGGCCTCCCAACCATGACCAACTGTCATCTTGGGTACTGCACAGGTGGACAATCTTCACAAGGTAGCCTCAGCTCAGATCGTGGTCGGGAGGGAACTAATACTAAGGTATATAAGTTTCCAGTCAAGCCCTACCCAATTCTTGGGTATTGTGGTTGTACGGTAAAATTGGAATGGTATCGCATCCAGACAACCATCAGTTTTATAAAGGGCTAAGGCTCATGCCTCAACATTTTCATCATCAAAATCATCTGGTGTTTGTAAACACATGTCAAAACATATCAATAGAATGATCCATCATTCCAAGGTTTTCATAACCATTTTTCCACCAAGTTTTCCATATAAAGTGGGTCAAGTTTTATGCTTAGCACTAGCATCTACAAATGGGAGTGGGTACTAATGAGGGGTGGTAAACAAGTGGAGTTTCAACTAAGTACATTCTCATGCCTTGGGGTGACATAAAGATTATCTAACTTAGGCTAAAATTTATGCTCTTTATGCAACCTTCAATTATCTTTCTAATATCTATAATTCACTTAGGTAAGCTCTAAGTACTAGCTTTGATAAAGAAATAAAGTAGAAAGCTTGCAAGTAAAAACTAGGATTGGGGTTATCAAGTGGGTATGATCACATATGCTTAAGGCATATAGTTGGCATGGTGACAAGAAAGTATGGGCTTGCATAGGTCAACTTGATTAGTAAAGGCTTGCATAAGTATCAGTATAAGCTTGCTAAATTGGAAGTGTTAGCTTGCACATTCAACTAGTAGTATTAGGCTTGCCTTGTGCAGAGCAGTGGTTGAAGTTCTCCTCGGCTTCTTCTTCGTAGTATCCTCCTTCCTCCTCGTATCCTTGGTCGGTACTAGCGTCTATGAATAAATACGAGGTACACAATCACCAAACAATACTTAACTACTTTCAATCATCACACAAAGGGGTCCTATAGATGATTTAGCACCATCACTAACGTTACAAGATTTAATCTTGGTTTACTTTCTTTTATTTTTAGAAAAGTAATTTCTACTCATTGAAAAACTACTTAAGATTTAATATTCTCCAAACCAAACATGGGATCATGTTGACACATGTCATCACCACACATTTCAGTACATGGGAATGTGATTTAAAGTGGTGTCACAATTTAATAAGATTTAACCTTTTATTTCATTTAAATAAAGTGACTAGAAATGTCTATGCGGCCTTCTTTTATTACTTGAACATTATTTCTGTAAGTAAACCCATATATTTTTATATATTCTGAAAGGTATGATCAAATGTAATTGTTGAGAGTTGGAATCAACTCAAAAGCTATTATAGTCTAAATTTGAAAAATGTTTGAATGCAGAAAAGCTTCTGCCTTGTTATTTTTACCAAGGGTGATCTAGAGATCCAAATGATTTAAATCCAACGGGCTTGGATTCAGCACTTCTAGACCTTTCTAACAAAATTGGTTTCATTCAATTTGGTTCACTGAATCGAGCTAGGTTGATTTTTGAAACTAGGTACAGAACCGTGTTTGAAATAAAATGGAAAAGGTTAAATTCAAATGACTGGGCTGCGCGGGAAACGATACTGGGACGGCCTCCTAAGCACAACGCTTACGCGGGCTGGTTAAGTTGTTGTCCCCACGCGTCAGTGAGACGAGGGGTGCGAAGCGGTACGGGGCAATATGGTGCGTTCGATATAGTTCTAATCCAACGGCCGAGGGTCGTCGTCCACGTCGGGCAACGCCGGCGAGACGGAACCCTAACGCGGCAGGTGGGGGTCGTTGGGGGATCGCCGGGGCTCAGGCGAGGGTCGGCGAGGCGGGCGAACGACGAAGTCGACCATGGCGAACCTCCTGGTACCGGCAGCTTCTCCTGGGGCGGCTCCAATTGCTGGCTCCCTTCTTCTCTAGCAGCGGCGGACTCCGGTGAAATTCCGGCAAAGCGTTGCTCGCCTTGCTTCGGGAACGGGGTGGAACGATCAGTGAGGAGAGGGGAGTGAGATGGTGTGCTCAATTCGGCTGGGGGTGGCCTCTCTTTATAGTCGCGATGACGAGACCGAACGGCATGGGCATGCGACGGTGGCGACATGGCTACGGACTGCTAGAGGCATGGCCAGTGGTGGCGATCGCTTGGTGGTCTCCTGGCGATGCTCTACGGCTTTAATGCGCATGTAGGGGAGGTGGCAAACGGTCCGGAACACGCGATGCTCTGCGTGGCCGAGGCGGCGTCTTCGACGGCGAGCGGTGGCTGTGAGGCATGGGGCGGCGAACGGGGATGTCTGGCGGTCTCCTGGGACGGTGGTGATCATGTATGCACGCGGCGAGGGCGGCGTGCGGTCTGTGGGCGTGTGTCGAGGGCGGCGCTCTGGCGCATGCTCGGCATGGTTGCTGGCGAGCTGGACATGGTCTGTGCGTGTGGTCCAGGGGTTGGCAACGCTCGAGCGCTGGACAGGGAGTGACGGTGGGGTGTTGTCTTGCTCCCAGACATGGTTGGCACGACTAGTTCCTCTCCTAGATTGTTGTCTACACTGGGGTGGCATGGGTGGCCTCGGTTGTTCACCATTGATGACATTGCCAAGCTCACAGTGGTGCTAGTGATTAGTTAAGATTGTTAGATGATCTACTAAGGCTAGTGGTGTCCAGAGAGGGAACAAGTTAGGCTCAATTCACTACTCAAAACAGTGTTTTGATTTTGTTAGATTTGTATCTGCAAGGTGTTTGATGAAATGGCCGCAAGAATTCAAATTTTGAATTTTGAAAAGATTTTTGGTGGGTGTTCTAGGTTGGTGCTGGTGAGTCTGCAGATGCCTGGGTTTTGAAAGTTGAGCTTGTTTGAGTGGTTTTTCAAAAAGTGGGATCTTCCCATATGATATAGATTCAATTTTGAATTGTCATTTAAACTATGCATTTGAAAGTTTCTGGATGATCACAAGGTGGGCCTTGATACTTTGTTAAGAGTACTATCAAGGGGTGTAAAGATCCAAACAAGTTTCTGTTAAGTTCTGAAAGTTTGGGACAACCAAAGTAGGCATGGGAGTTAAATTGGTCAAAATGACCATTCACTCACTTTGGCTTATTTTGATTTATTTGTATTTAGGGAAAGTTTGGGAATTGTTTAGATGATGTTTATTTCACCTAAGAATCCTTTTACAAGCAAAGAAACACATAAACAAGGCAATTCAAAAGAATTCAAAAATAATGGGATGCATACACACATTCATGCTTTCATATTTTTATTTAGAAAAGTTTTTTTAACCCTAATTTTGATGATCCAAGTTTAGTATTTTTGGGATGTTACAAACCTTCCCCCCTTAAACAAAATCTCGTCCTGAGATTTGAAAAAGGACGAAAATATTACCTAGGATTTGAAGAGATCGGGAAACTCCGTCCTGATGTGATCTTCGCGCTCCCAGTTAGCTTCCTCTTCTGTGTGGTTCCTCCACTGAATCTTGAGAAACTTGATGCTTCGGGTTCTGGTGGTTCGGAAAGCTTCCTCCAAAATACGGATGGGTACTTCAGGATAGGTCAGGTCATCGTTGATCTCTATGGTCCTGTGATCGATATTCTTGAACACTTCAGTCTTCTCTGGAACTTCGAGGCACTTGCGACGTAATGAGATATGGAACACATTGTGCACGGCTGACATCTCTTCGGGTAGTTCCAATTGATACGACACTTCTCCTTGACGGTTCAGAATCTTGAAGGGTCCGATGTATCTGGGGGCTAACTTTCCTTTGAGTTGGAAACGCTGCATTCCCTTCAATGGCGACACTTTCAGATACACAAACTCTCCTATGTTAAAGGCGAGGTCTCGACCTCTCTTGTCGGTGTTACTCTTCTGTCTGGACTGGGCGATCTTGAGGTGCTCACGAATCTTGTGAACCTTCTCTTCTGCTTCTCGTAGGATGTCGGGTTCGAAGATCTGACTCTCTCCTACTTCCGACCAGTTCAAAGGGGTGCGACACTTTCTTCCGTACATGAATTCAAATGGGTCCATTTGAAAACTAGCTTGGTAACTGTTGTTGTATGAAAATTCTGCGAACGGCAGATAGTCTTCCCACTTAGATCCATATTCTAACAAACATGCTCTCATCATATCTTCGAGTATTTGATTTACTCGCTCCGTTTGTCCATCGGTCTGAGGGTGATATGCGGTGCTGAAATCTAGGCGGGTTCCTAAACCTTCTTGGACTTTCTTCCAGAATATCGAGGTAAACTGAGTTCCTCAATCAGATACGATGTTCTTGGGGACTCCGTGCAAACTAACTATCCTAGCGATGTATAACTCCGCTAGCTTCGAACTCTGATAGGTGGTCTTGACGGGTAAGAAATGGGCGACTTTGGACAATCTGTCCACTATGACCCAGATAGAGTCATTTCCCCTACTAGAAGTAGGCAATCCGGTGATAAAGTCCATTCCAACGGAATCCCATTTCCATTCTGTAATCTGCAATGGTTGCAACAGTCCAGCGGGTCTTTGATGTCCTGCCTTGACTCGCGATATATATCACACTTGGCGATATAGCTTCCGATTTCTTTCTTCGTCTTATGCCACCAAAATTTCTCTTTCAAATCTTGATACATATTAGTCCCTCCGGGGTGGATAGAATAAAGAGTATCATGAGCTTGCTTGAGAATAACTTCTTTCAACTCAGAATCTGCTGGTACACAAAGGCGTCCTTTGTACCACAGAACTCCTTCTTCGTCTTCGGTGAATCCGGGTACTTTGCCTGTACCAATACGACGGTTGATTCCGTCGATACTAGCATTTCCTTTCTGCGCCTCTTTGATCTGGCTGATCAAAGTGGGTTGAAGTTCTATGCTAGCCAAAAATCCTTCACTCACTAATTCCATTCGAAAATCTTCCATCTCCTTGTGCAAACTTGGTTGCTCCTTCAAAATCATGGAGTTCAAGCGGCACGGCAATCTGCTAAGGGCATCTGCTACCACGTTGGCTTTACCAGGGTGATAGTGAATGTCCAGGTCGTAATCTTTGATTAGCTCAATCCATCTTCTCTGCCTCATATTCAGCTCCTTCTGAGTGAATATATACTTTAGGCTCTTGTGATCCGAATAAATCTCACAATGATTTCCCATCAGGTAATGTCTCCATGTCTTCAGGGCTAGAACTACGGCTGCGAGTTCGAGGTCATGGGTTGGGTAATTTTGTTCATGTTGCTTCAATTGTCGCGATAGATAAGATATAACTTTGCCTTCTTGCATTAGCACACATCCGAGACCAATCTTGGATGCGTCACAATACACATCGAAGGGCTTCGTGATATCCGGCATGATCAAGATTGGGGTTGAAATCAATCTCCTTTTGAGTTCTTGAAAACTCGCTTCACATTTGTCGGTCCATTCAAACTTCTTGTCCTTCTTCAGCAATTGGGTCATGGGTCTGGCGATACTAGAGAATCCTTCTACAAATTTGCGGTAATATCCCGCCAATCCGAGAAAAGCACGAACTTGGGTTTGAGTGGTGGGGGCTTGCCAATCTTCTACATCTTTAACTTTGGCAGGGTCAACGGCAATTCCTCCAGCTGATACAATGTGACCGAGGAATCCTACTTCCTGAAACCAGAATTCACATTTGCTAAACTTTGCATACAGCTGATGCTCTCAAAGGGTTCCAAGAATGGTCCTTAGGTGTAGCTCATGTTCTTCTTCTGATTTGGAATAAATCAGAATGTCATCAATGAAAACAACGACAAACTTATCCAGGAAGTCCATAAAAATCTTATTCATGAGGTTCATGAAATAAGCGGGGGCATTGGTTAATCCAAAAGACATGACTGTATACTCATACAATCCATATCTGGTGGTAAAGGCAGTCTTTTGGAATATCCTCTACACGAATTTTGAGTTGATGATAGCCAGTTCTAAGATCAATCTTAGAAAACACTTTGGCACCGGTCAACTGATCAAACAAATCTTCTATCTTAGGCAAGGGGTACTTGTTCTTGATGGTGACATCATTCAACTTTCGATAATCCGTACACAAACGGTTACCTCCATCCTTCTTGTCCACAAACAAGACAGGTGATCTCCATGGGGACGCACTCGGTTGAATAAATCCGATTTCTTACATGGAATCCAGTTGCTTCTTCAGTTCTTCTAGTTCTGACAGGTTCATACTATAGGGTCTCTGGGCTATGGGTCCTGTTCCGGGGATTAGTTCAATGATAAACTCGATATCCCGATCTGGGGGCATACCGGGCAAAACATCTGGAAATACATCGGGGTATTCATAGACTATCCGGACTTGGTCAATGGTAGGTTGGGCTATACTCTTGTTGCACTTGAATTGGCGAGGTAAGGTTTCAGATATATGCTCGACTGATATTCCGGCTGTACTGGTCATGGTGATGGCTTTCTTGGCACAGTCAATTAATCCTTTATGTTTGGACATCCAATCCATTCCTAGTACTACTTCCAAACCTTTAGTTCCGAGTACTATCAGATTAGCATAAAAATCTATGCCATGGATTCAGATAGGGACGGCCTTGCAAATTTTCCTAGCCTTGGTGGTTGAACCAGGAATTTGGACGATCATAACATGCTTCAGATTTGTTGGTTGAATTTTACTAGTGACAAATGAATGTGATGCACCAGAATCAAACAACACTCTTGCAAGTACTGAATTAATAGAAAACATACCCAGCACGACGTCTGGCGCTTCCTGAGCTTCCTCAGCATGCATGAGGAAAAGACGGCTGTTGCGGTTGAGTGAATTCCCTGGGGCAACCTTCTTCCTGGCTGAAGACGATGCTACTGTTGAGCTGGGGCATTTGCATTGGGGGTTGCGGCATTCTTCTTGTTGGGGCACTCGTTGGAATAGTGGCCCTTATTTCCACAGTTATAACAAGTCACTTGCGACTTGTCCTTTGCTGTAATAGGCACAGCATTGCTTCTAGTCCTCGGGGCAGTGTTGGGGTTGGCAGTAGTATTGTTGTTGTTGAACTTAGGTGGGGCATGGTTGAAATTGTTAGAGTTGTCGGGGTTGTTGTGATTTCCTCCGGGCCTTGGGTTTCCATGGTTGGGATAGGTCGGACGGTTCATCGAGGGTCTGTTGGTTCTTGGGGCAAATCCTGGAGATGGGTTGGGGCGATACTTTGGACGGTTCATCGGAGTTCTATGAATTCATCACTCATTCTCTTGATCAAACCCGGTGGCACATGGGTTGTGCTGAACTTGACCTTGAATTCCTCCCAGGTCATCATCTGGCCTCCGGTCATGGCACGAACACTGTTCCACCATGCCCTGGCATCCCCGGCTAGATAATGGGTGGCAAATAGGACTTTCTCGTTAGCTTCCACTCCGGCGACTTCTAGGTTATTTTCCATGGTTTATAGCCAATCATCGGCATCTAAGGGTTCTTCTGACTTGGTGAAAACGGGTGGGTTGGTATTCTGGAAATTCTTGAGCTTAGATCCATGGTTGTCCTGATTTCCGTGGCCTTGGTTGTTGTGGGCTAGCTGGGATATCTGTTGCAGAGTGGCTAGGTTGGCTTGACGTTCCGCTCTTTCAGCTTCGCGGTCAGAGGTCAACATTTGCAGGATCTGCAACATCAGGTCTGGGGCTGAACCACTTCCTCCACGTGGCATCTGAAGATTGATATAGATTATGAGAAAAGAGGGAAATTGCTAAGGTTTTGGGTTTTGAAAAGTTTTTAGAGTTTGACTCAGGTTTTTCTAGCAACTTGCTTTTTCATTCATTCACTCATAGCACACAGTACAACACACACCACAACAAATAAAAACAGATGGTTTTAAGAACCATTCTGGAAACTACGATACAGTGGGACCGACTACTACTTACTACGCTAGTGCTCAGTGCTACTACTCCTCGGAGTCTGTGGCTTCATCATCTTCAGCATCATCGATGAAGGCGAAATCATCCTCATCGGTGAAGAAGTCCATGGCCTGATCCTCCAGAAAATCATCGTCATCGCTGAGATAGGAGTAAGGGTCTCCACGAAGATCCTCTCCGGCATTCTCCCTTTCCTCTAACTGCATGTCTCTCTCGTGGAGGGTCTCTTCTAGAGATGAGATGCGATGGCGAAGACGGGCAATAATGCGCTCCTTCTTGTCGAGCTGACGACGGCGAGACTTGCGATCCTTTGCTAGCATGGCGATGGTCTGGTCCTTCGTCTTGATGATGGCAGACTTGTGGTTGCAATAGTCACGGCAGTTGTCCAATTCCTGCTGACGATCATACATCATGAAGCTAAGGTGGTCCAATTGAGTCTTCAGCTCGGGGTGGTATGGGGCTTTCAGTGGTTGTCCATTTGCATCACGCCTTGGGCAAAACTCAAAGCGAGTAGCCTTGATCTGATTGATGCTCTGCCCACACAGACGGGAAAGAGCTTCCTGCATTGCTCTGGCAAGTCCATCGAGCCAGTTGTTTCCCCTCAAGGTAAACTGAATTCCCTCCGCAGTGGGAGGTTCAATATTTCCTCGGAGACTTGCAACAATTAGCCACTACAGATCTTCTCCTCCTTGATCATTGAGCTGAGCTCCGAAGAACTCGGGGTGTGGACGCTCCAGAAGTTCCGAAAGCTGATCCAGATCCCTCTCAAAGATAAGGTATCCTCCATTCCCGAGTTGGTAAAACTTGTTGTACTTCACGTCCATCTATAAAAATAGAGGATGAGTAGATTAGCAGAGTGATCAAGTGTGTCAAAATTTTAGCTATTTTGCAAGAGTTTTTGAGGAACATGAAGTTTTATTAAAGAATTAAAGAGGTAAGAATGAGAATAAGTTTTCGTAAATATTTTTGTTCTTTGGTTTTGAAACTAAGTTTTTGGTTCAACGTCCCATCTAACTAGGGTCTCCTATGGTCAGGATGGCTCTGATACAAACTTGTCAACACCCGGATTTTTCAATCCTAGATGCCTGTTATGCCATACATCGCAATCCCAGGATTACCATTTTTGCGAGACATAACAGAATTGGATACCATAGTACTTCATCCATTACAAACGATACATAAGTTCTTACACAAATAGGGATCTCACGATCCAGTTCTTAATACAACATCAAGCAGCGGAATACGTAATAATAACGATAGCATAGGCGAAGCTCCATCTTCGGGGTCACAGGCAATGCTGACGATGGGAGATGATCCTAGTTGTCGTAACCTTCCTGGGGTCCATCTTCCAGGTACTCCTCTTCATAGTCTGGCCATGGGAATAGCCAGGGACAAAGCCATGAGTACTCTTTAAGTACTCGCAAACTAATACTAACAGGTAAGGGGTTTTTGGATAATAGGACACTATGCTCTAGGGTTGTTTTGCAAAAATCCAGGTTTATCTCTACTAAGTTCCAAAGCTAGTCACAATTTTTTAATTCCTAAATGGGATCTTGTAATTCAGGTCACAACTCTGTTGTGGTCAAGTCAAAGTCTCAATTCATTTCAGAAGTCATTTTGAAAAGTCTGACGGGGGAACAGTATGGCCACTCCAACTGTCCATAACCGCGGACGCGGCTATTCGAATAGTTTGACACTCTGCAGAGATTGTACACTTTCACCACAACATTCGATACATCCGTCAGGAACAAATCCCGAATTCACCATACTCAGTATGCGGATAATCAATCCTAACCTTTCAATTACACTCCCTAGTATAAGCACCTCTCCTGTGAGTTTGGCCTCCCAACCATGACCACTGTCATCTTGGGTACTGCACAGGTGGACAATCTTCACAAGGTAGCCTCAGCTCAGACCTTGGCCGGGAGGGAACTAATACTAAGGGATATAAGTTTCCAGTCAAGCCCTACCCAATATTCGGGTATTTGGTTGTACGATAAAATTGGAATGGTATCGCATCCAGACAACCATCAGTTTTATAAAGGGTAAGGCTCATGCCTCAACATTTTCATCACCAAAATCATCAAGTGTTTGGAAACACATGTCCAAAACATTTCAATAGAATGATCCATCATTCCAAGGTTTTCATAACCATTTTTCCACCAAGTATTCCCATCTAAAAGTTGATCAAGTTTTAAGCTTAGCACTAGCATCTACAGGTGAGGTTAGTACTAATGAGGGGTGGTAACTAGTGGAGTTTCAACTAAGTACAACCTTATATCTGAGGCTGATATCAAGGTTTCTAACTTAGGCCAATTTAATGCTCTTTATGGAACCTTCAGCACAACTGTCTGGTATCTACCAAACTCTTAGGTAGACTCTAAGTAAGCTTTGATAAAGAAAATAAAGTAAGAAGCTTGCCATAAAACTAGGATTGGTTTAACAAGTAGGTAGGATCACAAGTATGGGTTTGTGGCATCAGTAGGGTGTCTTGCAAGGGTTAGCTTGCATATTCACTAGTAGTATTAGGCTTGCATCAGTGTCAATATAAGCTTGCATAGGTATAGTATCTTGCAAGTGTTAGCTTGCCTTGTGCAGAGAAGTGGTTGAAGTTCTCCTCGGCTTCCTCTTCGTAGTATCCTCCTTCCTCCTCGTAGTATCCTTGGTCGGTACTAGCGTCTATGAATAAATACGAGGTACACAAACACCAAACAATACTTAACTACTTGCAATCATCACACACAAGGGTCCTATACATGATCTAGCATCATCTCTAACATTACAAGGTTAAAGCTTGGTTTAGATCTTTTTATTTTTAGAAAAGTAATTTCTACTCATTGAAAAACTACTTAAGATTTAATATTCTCCAAACCAAATATGGGATCATGTTGACACATGTCATCACCACATATTGTAGTCCATGGGAATGTGATTTAAAGTGGTGTCACAATTTAATAAGGTTTTACCCTTTTATTTTAATTAATTAAAGTGGCTAGAAATGCTTATGAAGCATTCTTTTACTACTTGAACATTATTTCTGCAAGTAAACCTATATATTTTTATATATTCTGAAAGGTATGGTTAAATGTGATTTTTGAGAGTTGGAATCAACTCAAAAGCTTTTATGGTTTAAATTTGAAATATGTTTGAATGCAGAAAAGCTTCTGCCTTGTTATTTTTACTATGGTTGATCTATAGATCCAAATGACTTGAATCCAACGGGCTTGGATTAAGCATTCACAGAACTTTCCAACAAAATTGGTTTCATTCAATTTGGTGCACTGAATCGATCTGGGTTGATTTTTGAAGTTGGGTGCTGAAGTGTGTTTGAAATAAAATAGAAAAAGTTTAATTTGAATTGCTGGGCTGCGCGGGAAATTCTAACGGGCCGGCCTGCTAAGCGCAGTGCTCCCGCGGGCTGCTTAAGTGGGTGTCCCCACTCGTCAGTGACACGGGGATGGGCGAAGCGGTACGGGGCAACGTGGATCGTTCGATCTAGTTCTAATCTAACGGCTGAGGGTCATCGTCGACGCGAGACAACTCCGGCGAGAACGAAACCTAGCGCGGCCAGTGAGGGGTGCTGGGGGCTCACCGGGGTACAGGCGAGGGTCGGCGAGGCGGGCGAACGACGAAGTCGATGACGGCGAACCTCCTGGTACCGGTGGCTTCTCCTGGGGCGGCTCCAATCGCTGGCTCCCTTCTTCTCCAGCAGCGGCAGGCTCCAGTGAAATTCCGGCGAGGTGGTGCTCGCCTTGCTCTGAGAATGGTGTGGCACGATCAGTGAGGATACGGGAGTGAGGTGGTGTGAAGAAATCGTGTGGGGGTGGCCTCTATTTATAGTCGAGCGAGGGGACCGTCGGGGCGCACGGTGAGCTCGTCGGGGGCGACGTTACAGGCGGCTAATGGCATGGGCAAGGGTAGGGGACGGTGTTGTGTCTCCTGGCGATGCTCAACGACATGGTCGCGAGGCATGGGGCGGTGTGGTTTGCTCTGGAATGGGCGGTGCTCTGCGCGGCAGAGGCGGCGTCTTCGACGGCGGGCGGTGACTGTATGGCACGGGGCGGCAAACGGGGATATCTGGCGGTCTCCTGGGTCGGTGGTGATCGTGTGTGCACGCGGTGAGGGCGGCGCGCAGTCTGTGGATGCTGGTCGAGGGTGGCGCTCTGGCGCACGCTCGGCATGGTCTGGGCGCGGCTTGTGCGCGTGGTCCAGGGCTTGGCAACGCTCGCGGCTGGGACAGGGAGTGGCGGTGGACGGTGGGCTGCCTCCCAGACAAGGTTGGCACGGCTAGTTCTTCCTCTAGCCTGCTGTCCACAATGGGGTGACATGGGGGTGCTCGGCTGTTCACCATTAATGACAATGGCAAGCTCACAGGGGTGCTAGTGTTGGGCTAATCTTTCTAGATGATCTACTGAGTTGTGTGTGAGCTAACTAGGGAACAAGTTAGGCAAGAATCACTTCACACTATATTGTTTGATGTTTTGTTTGATTTGTGTCTGCAACCTGTTTGATGAAATGGCCGCATGAAATCAAGTTTTGAATTTTGAAATGATTTTTGGTGGGTTTGCTAGATTGGTTCTGGTGAGTCTGCAGATGCTTGGGTTTTGAAAGTTGAGCTTGTTTGAGTGGGTTTTGGAAAAGTGGGATCTTCCCATATGAAGAAGATTAAATTTTGAATTATCATTTAAACTATGCATTTGAAAGTTTCTGGATGATCACAAAGTGGGCCTTGATACCTTGTTATGAGTACATTCAAGGGGTGCAAAGATCCAGAAAAGTTTCTGTTAGGTTTTGAAAGTTTGAGACAGCCAAAGTAGGCATGGGAGTTAAATTGGTCAAAATGACCATTCACTTCATATATTTGTTTTGATTTACTTGTCTTTAGGAAAAGTGTGGGAGATGTTTTAGATGATGTTCATTTCACCTAAGAAACATTTTACAAGCAATGGATCACACAAACAAGGTGGTTTTTAAAGAAACTCAAAATTCATGCATACACATATACATGCATTCATGAGTTTATTTAGAAAAGTTTTTTGTTAACCCTAATCTTGATGATTAGTGTTTGACGATCTAAGTTTAGTATTTTTGGGATGTTACAGGCACCCTGCCGGAGGGGAGATCGTCCGAGAGGCCTTCTCTCCGGTATGATGCGTGAGTAGTTCCACCTTGGACTATAGGTCCATGTAGTAGCTAGATGGTTGTATCTCATCCTTTGTACTTTCATGTATAGATCTTGTGAGCTCCGTTCATGATCAAGATCTAATCTATTTGTAATTATGCATGTTGTGTTTGCGGGGATCCGATGGATATTGAGATTATTATGTTGGTTTTATTAATGGTTTTGTCTTTATGATTCTATCATGTTTGTGTTGTTTGTGATCTTGCATGCTCTCTGTTGTTAGTAGCTATCTTGGCCAAGTAGTTGCTAGTGACTCGAAGAGGGGGTATTTATGCTCGATAGTGGGTTCATGCCTCTAGTTTCCCAAGGGAAGTGACAATAATCTCTTCGATTGTAGATGTGTTATTGCTACTTGGGAGAAAACAACGGTATCTTGTTCATGGAACATGTGGACTGTTTACCTTACACACTTTGCTTAAAGTAGTTGTCTGTTGCTTGCAACTTAATACTGGAGGGGGTTCGGATGATACCTGAAGGTGGACTTCTAGTCATAGATGCAGTTGGTTGGCAGTCTATGTATCTTTTTGTATTGCCCAATCGAATTTCATAGGATCTTTCTGACTAATAATTTCATTGTTATGCCTTGCTCAGTTCCTGTCAATTGCCCTGTTGTAATTTGTTTACCCTGCTTGCCATGTTGTTTATCTAAGGAGAGCACATCTAGTGAACTATGGACCTCGGTCCAGTCTTTACCACTGATACATCTTCCACTGTTACTTGTTTACTTGCTGCAAACCATTACCTTCTACACCATATGTTTAATCCTTTGTTACAGCAAACCGGTGAGCTTGACAACCTCACTGATTCGTTGGGGCAAAGTCTTGAGTTTGTGTTGTGCAGGTCTCCATGTTGCTTGCAACACCTGTGTGATGTTTACTTCCTCCTTAAGGTTCGATAACCTCGGTCTCAACTGAGGGAAAAATCGATGCTTGCTCTTCACACCCTACGCTTGGGGTTACCAACGAAGTGCCGCGTCGAGCATCACCAAGGCTTTTCTGGCGCCGTTGCCTGGGAGGCTAATAACATATTTACAAGGGGAGTCCTTAACTTCCTTTCTCTTTACTTTGTTTTTAGTTTGCTTTGTTTCTTTTGCTTGGTTTTGTTTGCATCTTTTCAAAAAAAAATAGTTCCTACTCTAGCTGCTGTTGTTTTTGGCTTGCCCACCTTCGCCAAAATGAACTCTGCTAAGAACACCAAGTTGTGTGACTTCACTAGCACCAACAACAATGATTTCCTTAACACACCTATTGCTCCACCTTCTCCTGATGCTACCTTTTATGAAATTAAGCCTTCTTTGTTGAATCTTGTAATGAGAGACCAATTCTCTGGTGCTGGTTCTGATGATCCCGTTGCCCATCTCAATAGCTTTGTTGAACTTTGTGAGATGCAAAAGTATAAGGATGTAGATGGAGATATTATTAAGCTCAAGCCTTTTTCCTTTATCCTTGAGAGGAAAAGCTAAAGAATGGTTGCTTTCTTTGCCTAAAAATAGTATTGATTCTTGGACTAAGTGCAAAGATGCTTTTATTGGAAAGTACTATCCTCCTGCTAAGATTATTGCTATGAGAAGTGACATTATGAAATTTAAACAACTTGATAGTGAACATGTTGCTCCGGCTTGGGAAAGAATAAAAACTTTGGTTAAGAACTGCCCTACTCATGGACTCACTACTTGGATGATTATCTAGACTTTTTATGCACGTTTGAACTTCTCCTCAAGAAATCAGTTGGATTCAGCTACTAGAGGTACTTTTATGGGCCTCACCTTGGGTGCTACAACAAGGCTCCTTGATAGTATGATGGTTAACTACTCTGAATGGCATGTTGAGAGAGCTCCACATGGTAAGAAGGTAAATTTTGTTGAGGAAACTTCCTCCTTGAGTGAAAAGATTGATGCTATTATGGCTATGCTTGTTAATGGGAAAGCTCCTTTAGATCCTAATAGTGTTCCATTAGCCTCTTTGGTTTCTCAAGAAGAGCAAGTTGATGTGAACTTCATTAGAAACAACAATTTCAACAACAATGCTTATGGTAATTATAGGCCTTATCCTCCCAGTGGAAATGCTTATCATGGTAGATCAGGAATGCCTAGTGAAGAAAGAATTCTAGAAGTAGAGAGATCCACCAAGAATTTTATGCAGATGCAATATGAGCAAAATAATATTTTCACTAAAACTATGGAGGAACAATCTATTATCTTGAAAAAAATTAGTCATCAGCTTGAGAATTTGAATAAAGAAATTCCTAGTTTACAGTCAAAAATTTTGAGTGCTGAAAAAAAAAAATCTTCTTTGTCTGAAGCTCAGTCTTTCTTGATTAATAAAATGGCTGCTAAGCCTGAAACTATGGAAAACACCTTTGCTACTGCTCATGCCATACAAGTTACTATTGATGAAAATGCTAGGCTGTTAGCTCAACTCCATGCTAAGTGGGAAAGGGAAGCTGAAAATGATAGAAGCAATAGTGTGTGCACCATCACCACTAAACCACAAGTAGTCCCTATTCCTCCTCCTACTATGCCTAAGCCTATTGATACTACTACCAGTGATGATAAGTTTGACTTTGATATTGATGGTTGCAATATTTCTGAAGTGATTATGTTCTTGCAAAAGCTTGCTAGAAGTCCTGATGCTAGTGATATGCATGTTGCTTTCACCAAACACATTACAAATGCTCTTGTGAAAATTAAGGAAGAGAAGCTAAAACACAAAGCTTCTATTCCTAGGAAAGTAGAAGATAGTTGGGAACCCATTATTAATATGCAAGTGAATGACTTTGATCTCAAAGCTTCATGTGATCTTGGTTCTAGTGTCTCTATTATGCCTAGGAAGATTTTTGAAATGCTTGATTTGCCACCATTGTGTGGCATCCCGCAAAACCACTACTAGAAAATCGCGTTGATTTTGTGCATTGCATCATCATGACCGCATGATCATGTCATCATGCCACATTGCATTTGAGCATCGCCATCATCTTGCATTTGTTCGCATAAAACTATTTTCGAAAAGACTGGTTTTTTTTTTCTAAATACCCCGCCTTTATTTCAATATCCAAAACCCGGGTCTCCGGATTATTTTGTTTCGTCTACCAATGGATTTCAAAAGCCCCGTTTTAAAATAATAAAATATTTACTTTATTTTTAGGGGCAGCCGTACCGGGTAGATCCGACCCAGTCGGCCACCCCCAGTACAAAACCAGCCTACCTAAACCCTTTTCCTACCCAACCCTAGTCTACCCAGCCCCCTCCACATCACCACAGCCACTCACGGCTCGCCACATCCCCCTGGCCCAAAACCCACCCAATCAGGGCCTGTCACCTCACCCCTAACCCCCAGCCACCACACGTGGCCCCGCCACCTGCTCCCAGGTCCACCTCCTCCCCACTCCCACCCCGCCGCCACCTGGGCGCGCGCCCCCACGCGACCCCGCTCCTCTCTCGCCTCGGTCCCACCCGCTGGCCCACCACTCCTGTCCCTCCCATCGCGTGACCGCCCCTCTCTCCCCGCTCCCTCCCCTCGTCTCGTGTTCCCCTGCCTCACGAGCCCTCCTCCCCTTGCGCTCTGCAGCCCCGAGGATGCCGCCAAGCACGCCTCGATCCGCGCCCTCTGCCTCGCCCGGACCCGCGCCGCCCCGGCCGCCTCTCCCGCCAGCGAGCACCGCCGCCACCGCGATTCTCCTTCCCTTCTGCGAGCGCCCCGCGCTAGCCCGCCTCCGCCGCCGGCCGCCCTCGTCGCTGCCGTTCCACCACCTCGCCCCGCCTCCGTCCTCGTCTCTGCTCTCTGCGGCCGTACCCCACCCGCCGCCCATCGACAACGCCATCTTTGGCCTCGTCCTTGTCGCCCCGCGGCCTCTGTCTCTCTCCCGAGCCGCCCGCGCCACGAGATCCTTCCTGCCTGTCGCCTCCAGGAGTGCCTGTGGCCACCCTCAAGTTCTGGGCGTCGCTGCCTATTTTCCAACGACGTCGGGTCCTGCCCTCTCGTGCGTCTTCCGCCCGTGCCTCCGCGAGCCAGGCACGTCTCTGCTTGTCCCAAGGGACCCCCTCCTCTGATTTCAGATGCCACCTTGCCTGCCTTGATGTTGTCCTGTTTTCAGATGCTAGTAGTTCATGTTGAGTTTTAAGTGAAGGTGCTCTTGTTAGCGTGATGCCGCCCTTGTGCGATGTGAAATGCAAGACTGTTTTCGGAAGATCTCTGATGCCAAGATCAATGACCACGGAGGATGCGGACAAGGCATCAAATTTTCCCCGTCAATAAGACCGTCTCGATGACGATGTTTTTGAAGAATGTACATGGCGTACCCCCCGAGGACCCTGACGCTGTTTCCAAGTTCGCCACCGGTGAAT
This sequence comes from Avena atlantica, assembly GCA_910589765.1. Lineage (NCBI taxonomy): Eukaryota > Viridiplantae > Streptophyta > Magnoliopsida > Poales > Poaceae > Avena > Avena atlantica. The sequence continues at coordinate 442,652,400 of OU342734.1, read as the reverse complement.
AAGGAGAAAACCTCAAGGACTTCGACACGGAGCACCAAGATCGCCTCACGGATTCTGAAGCCCGATCCCGGCGAGACCGAACCCGAACCCTCGGAACCAAGATCTTCGATCCGAGATGTGTGACCCCTTTCTCGAGTCCTATTTTTATAAATGTAATATAAAACTTGTTGCATATAAATTTTTCATATCGCATGCATATCATGTGGGTTGGGGCATTATGCCGATTCACCTTATAATTAAATATGGAGTCCATCTGCGGGATATCGTTGTCTTATTCCGGACTCCATTTAAATTGGTGTAGCAAACCGATGCCATGTTTTGTCCTGTTAAGACAACATTTAAATTGTGGGGTATTTAAACAACATGAACCATCTAACTAATTATCGGAACCCCAGTTCTGCTTAATATTGCCTAAATGCATCGCATCCTCGCCATGCCATACATCATACATGCATCATGCCCGATTTTCTACCGTAGTATTAAATAGTCCATCCGGTGTTTCTTTCAGTTCTTTGCTTCTTCACGGATTAGGCCGATGAGTTGATGTGAGTGTCGACCCGATCTTCGAATGAACCTTCGGCAATGTTTTCAGGCGAGCACCTCCCCCCTTTCTACCTATCTTACTTTTATAGTATTTATTCCCTCCTATTGATCTATTGCTATCTGTGTTGCGTTGCTCTAGTTTTCGTACCCGTGATATCCCTTGCAGCCTTATATTGCCTTGGACACATCCTATTACCTGTTGTTTGGTAGATAGTTGGACTTGCGCATCGTAGTCGCTTGCTCAAGTGCTGTTGCGTGTCGTCCAGTACCACAGTTGTTGGAGTCTTGCCGCATGTTTAATGTTGGATATGATCATGGTTTTAATTATCGTTTAATTTAATTATTGTTTAATAACTAAAATTGAAGTAGGTAAATGCAGAGGCACAGGTGGGCAATAGATGTTATTTGGTTGTTAACCGTCCACTTGTGTCCCGTAGGATCCCGAGTTCTTGACACGTGTTCCGAGATCGAGCGCGCTAACCACATGTGGGATGTATGGGCACCCCATCGATTAGTACCTGATTTCAAAGTACTGTACCGGGGGCCACAATTAGTTTGGGGCTTTATTACTATTCTGTACTTATGCCATGCTTTACTGCTTTATTTAAATTGTGCGAAGTACTGCACCTGTACTGTTTAGGTCCGTGACACGTTTTCGCTGTATCGACAAGTCCAGTCATCTTTTCGGGTTCCCAGTCGTTTACAGCCGTCCACACAAACCCTGAGTCCGTCTCGGAGACCGGCCGACTTCGTTGCGGGTAGCTTAGTGGGGTGGCCCCCATGTACTTACTTTGGGTCTGGGAAACGTCATGACTTAGGCCCCGCCGACATACCGATGGGTGTATGTTAACTGATCTGGCAAAAAGGGTCGAAGTGCGTGTGGATACTTTGGTGCACCCCTGCAGGGTTAAATCTTTTCGAAAAGCCGTGTCCGCGGTTATGGACGACTTGGAGCACAGTTCTCGATCATAGACAACTATCACTAAAGTTTACTGCTATAATTTGACTTGTATCCGATATGACTAGTAATCAGCTCCACTATAACGGAATGGCTAAATAAAAGTGCCAACAACTGCTGGGTTTGAGGATATCTCATGCTAATTGTATCTGACTAGTAAGTGTTGCAACTACAACGGAATGGTTAACTAAAAGTGCCCACTGTTTATTATATCAGGATGACTATCTATACCTGACTAGTAATTGCTGCAACGATAACTGAATAAATAAAACTGCCAACTGTGTGAGTTCCTCGGTTGACTTCCTCGTTTGGTCTCGAGGGGGAAACACCGGGATGGGTATGTTTGGTGGTAGTATCAGGTGGGTTCCGGATAGGTCTTTCTTACCCCTCTCTGATAGCCATCAGTTATATCGAGTCTCTATAGGTTGTTTAGTGCATGCTGCGCTGCCGCTGCAGTCCACCATACCTATGTAGGCGAGGACCGCCGAATTCTAGCCTCACCGTGTACTGGCCTCAGTACTGACCGCTCTCTCTTTTTCCTTTGCCCTTTGTTGGCACCCCTTTTGTTTAAGCAGGTTTTGAGATCGACGTCGTTAGCAGGGTTACCCTTCCGGCTTGGCCTGGGCAGGGTTATGGACGCCATTGGTTATTCTTTAGGGCTCTTAGCCCCATTTGCATCTTGTCCGTAGTCGGACGCTGTATCATTTTCAAGGTGATTTGGATCTTTGTACTGTATATCTGCATTCTCGACTCTTTGTGTCGTAGTTGTATATATCTGTTCTGTGGGTTCCATCGTGGACTATTGTGTAATGGTATTACTTCATTTTCCACCCGCACGAAAGTGCCTGGTGGGCACCTTTGAATCGTTTCTATGCGGGTTTGGCGGGAATCGCTGAAACTTGCATAGGGCCGATTCTGAGGGTGTTACACATTGCAAGATTGTTATTTAGATGTACCACTTAATGATAATGCTAAGAAGAAACTCATGGGGAATATTAATAATGTTCTCATTATGGTTAACAATGCTTATGTCCCTGTTGATTTCTATGTTTTGGATGTTGAATACTATGCTTGTTGTCCTATTACTTTAGGAAGACCTTTTCTTAGAACAGTTGGGACCATCATTGACATGAAAGAAGGCACCATTAAATATAATTTTACATTCAAGAAAGGTATTGAACACTTCCCTATGAGGAGAGAGAGGTTACTTTTTGCACCTCCTTTGAAAGCAAGGTTTGATGTTAATGCTTCTTCATTTGAAAATACTTGATTCTTCTTGCTTCTTGTGCCTAACTTAAATGCGTTAAAGTAAGTACTTGTTGGGAGATAACCCAAGAGTTTCCTTGAGTCTTGGAAATTATTACTTCAGTAATGACCTCTCCTTATCCTTTTTGTTTGATTTTTGTGCCACAGATGACCTCTAATGAGAGGGAAGTAAGATTTGGGGAGTTGTTGTCCCGAAACAAATTTCTGTCATCCACCAAAAATATTCGTGAGGAGTCTCTGTAACTCGGATTGAGCTCAAAATTTATGAATAAATCCCCCAATATGTTAGCTAACTTTCGTTAGTTAAACACGTTTTGATTTGAGCAACAGAAGATGTTCGAAAAAAACGGTTTCTACCTGCTGATCTGTTTTGATAGATTTCTGCCATTATTTGCATTTGCTTCTTATTGATTCTTTTTTGGGTTCTCTTTAGGTGAATTGAGATTTTTGAAGGAGTTGCTACAGTATATTGTGTTTTTAGTGAAAACTCTTGCTATTCCAAAGCTTTGCCAGAGGTCTAATATCTTTTCAATAAACTAATGTTGCTAATGAAGATTGTGTGAAGTTTTGTATGAAGGAAAAATTTCAGGTGTCGAGAGAGAATGATGCAATGAGATGAAGAATGGACAAAAGCTCAAGCTTGGGGATACCACCATGGTGTCACCCCAATAAATATCCAAGAGGTACAAGCGTCAAAGCTTAGGGATGCCCAAGGCATCCCCTTCTTCATCAATAAAAAGCTCAGGTCTGTCTAGACACTTCGTTTTTATTGTTTCATGCATAGTTGTGTTGTTCTTGGAGCGTCTTAGTTTTATTTTGACTTGCTTAGTTCATTTAGTTTGCTTGAATAAAGAAGTTTGGACCCCCTTTCTCGCTGTGCTGTTTCAAATAAGTTGATTGGTGTTGGAAAGGAGTAGAAAGTTCTTGCTTGGAGTGCAAGAGGAGCTTGCATTGACTGTGACTTAGACTTTAGCATTCCATGCTAGGTGTTGTTTTAGCATTATGCTTAGTGATTATTGTTGTAGCATGTCTTGTTCTAAACAATTGGGATTGCTTAGTGTGCCTTGAAGAAATTATGCGTCGTTTTAGCATGCAAAAGCATAGTATTGTAGTATTCTTCTTTGATGCTTTGCTTGAGTTGACTTGGCACATGCTCACACCATGTTATGATTATGACAAGTCACCATTAGCCTCTATGATCATTTAGTCCCTGACTTGTAGTACCACTCTTTGCTTTGATTAGTATGCTTTGTTGCTCTGCATGATTATGGCCATTATGCTCTCTTAGTTGGTTGCTCCCAGTCTTTTGCTAGCCTCCACTTGTATGAGTAAGTTCTACTCATGCTTCCAACTCCCAAGAAACCAAGTTTTTCCAAAGTGTCCACTATAAACTCCTATGCATGGTGTGTTACACCATTCCAAGTATATTCTTGTTTTCAGCTATCTTCCAATTAAAAACTATTTTGTTATGTGAAAACTTAGTGATTAAAATCCTCACGAACTTGATGGCACATTATATTCTTTGCCCCTAATAAACTTGAACCATTGTGACAACTTTGTTGTATATGCTTGCACTTATAAGTTGGAATTAGCAGAACCATTTTGTCACGGGGAACGTTTTCAACATTTCACTTGTACTTTGTACTCAGTTGATATCATGCTCTTTTGTCTATGGATGTCACCGGTGTGAAATAAATAGGGAATTTGTAAGTCCATGGAGTAAATATTTCGTGTTAGAGAAACGCCTGGGCCGCTAGCCTAAGCCATGCCTAATCATGGTGGAAACTTGCAGCATCACCATAATGAGCTATCTATGAAGCATCCTCAGTAAAAAGCTATGCATATGGTAAATAAAAAGATTGCTAAGATGCTCATTGTCTGCTTGCCTTGTCATTTTGGTTATGGGAAAGCTCATGTACCATGTGCAAGGGGTACCCCGTTGGCGGTTCTCAATGATATACAAATACTTACAATGACAAGAACTTACCTGTGCCCAAAGTTGAGAATGCATGAGGTGTGGCCCTCGTATTCAAGGGACTTGAGATTGCCAACTTATACTTCGTCAAACATATACTCCACCTTTGCCACTTTAACCTTAACCACTTCAAGATGCTTATGATAGGGGCAATGAGGGCTAAAAGCTAACAAGTACCATAATTTTTTGAATCTCTTTTTGAAACTCGTAATCCCTTCTTCCTTTACAAAAAGGCCTTTCTTCCACCACTATTGAGTCTCCACCTTCTACCTTTAGGCACCATTAAGAGAGCATGGTTGTCATTCTGTGTGAAGTGTTCCAAAGCTTATTAATTGATGCATATTGTGATATTACTTGTTCTTGTGCTACTTGTTTCTAGTCACCCTTGTGAACTTTGAAGGTGTCTTATGCATCTATTTGCTACTCTATGAGGGACAAGCCGATTGCCACTATGCCATGTTTTCTGTATGTGAAACAAACAAACGTTTTTCAATGCATGTTATTCATGATCTTTGTTTGTAGCCTTTCATGTTGCATGCATAGTTACTATGTACTATTGTTAGAACTCCATCTTTCATGCACATGTTTAAAGTTCTTCGATCCCAGCTTTTAATGCTTGCAAATGGTTGGATCTTTATTGTGAGGGTGCATGTCACCTCAAAAATTATTTTGTTTATCACTTACCTAGTCGAGGACGAGCAGGAGTTAAGCTTGGGGATGTTGATACGTCGGAAACGTATCTATAATTTTTGATGCTCCATGCTTGTTTAGTATCTACTTTGCTTTACCTGTCTACACTTTGAAGTGCTTTTTACATGTTTTTTGGTACTAACCTATTAACAAGTTGCAACAGTGCCAAATGCCTGTTTTCTGCTGTTTTTGGTTTCAGAAAAGTTAGTAAAGAAATATTATCGGAATTGGACGGGACAAATGTCAAATTCAATTACTTTCCGTGGGGAACAACAAGTCTAGAGGGGAGCCGGAGAGGCCGACCAGGGCGGCCAGACCCAACCTAGGTGCGGGTGGGCCCTGCCCCATGCCTGGGAGGGGTTTGGCTCCCTTGGTCGCCTCCTCGGCCTCCCCCTTCGCCTATAAGAAGCCCCCCGATGCAGAAACCCTAATCACCTGATCAAATATCCACGAAACCATCTGTAGCCGCTGCCACCATCGTCCCTAGATCAGGGGGGATCTGAAGTTCTTCCCAGCACCCTGTCAGAGGGGAGATCATCCCAGAGGCCTTCTCTCTGGTATGATGCGTGAGTAGTTCCACCTTGGACTATGGGTCCATGTAGAATCTAGATGGTTGTATATCCTCCTTTGTGCTTTCATGTATAGATCTTGTGAGCTCCGTTCATGATCAAGATCTAATCTATTTGTAATCATGCATGTTGTGTTTGCGGGGATCCGATAGATATTGAGATTATTATGTTGGTTTGATTAGTGGTTTTGTCTTTATGATTCTATCATGTCTATGTTGTTTGTGATCTTGCATGCTCTCCGTTGTTAGTAGCTATCTTGGCCAAGTAGTTGCTAGTGACTCTAAGAGGGGGTATTTATGCTCGATAGTGGATTCATGCCTCTAGTTTCCAAGGGAAGTGACAATAATCTATTCGGTTGTAGATGTGATGTTGCTACTAGGGAAAAAACAAAGGTCTCTTGTTCATGGAACATGTGAACTGTTTACCTTACACACTTTGCTTAAAGTAGTTGTCTGTTGCTTGCAACTTAATACTAGAGGGGGTTCGGATGATACATGAAGGTGGACTTCTACTCATAGATACAGTTGGATGGCGGTCTATGTATCTTGTTGTATTGCCCAATCGAATCTCGTAGGATCTTTCTGACTAGTAATTGCATTGTTCTGCCTTGCTCAGTTCCTGTCAATTGCCCTGCTGTAATTTGTTTACCCGGCATGCCATGTTGTTTATCTAAGGAGAGCATCTCTAGTGAACTATGGACCTTGGTCCAATCTTTACCACTGATACATCTTCCACTATTACTTGTTTACTTGCTGCAAACCATTACCTTCTACACCATACGTTTAATCCTTTGTTACAGCAAGTCGGTGAGCTTGACAACCTCACTGATTCGTTGGGGCAAAGTCTTGAGTTTGTATTATGCAGGTCTCCGTGTTGCTTGCAACACCTGTGTGACGTTTCCTTCCTCCTTCTGGTTCGATAACCTCAGTCTCAACTGAGGGAAAACTTGTTGCTTGCTCTTCACATCCTACGCTTGGGGTTACCAACGAAGTGTCGCGTCGAGCATCATCAGATACCTCTATTATTAGCAGTGCGTAGGTAAAGTAGCATGCATCAGGTAATCGGGGTGTGTCCCACAGACGGATCCTAAAATTTTAGCGGTGTGCTAGCTAAATTGGTGTGCCACTGGTAGCCTTTTATCGGTAGCTTACAAGAATTTCGCATGCCAGTGGTATTTTTGCAATCTACTAGAGGTGTGGTACTTAAAATTAACGCCACTAGTAGTTTTCTCTAGAAGGATTTCCCTACTAGTGAAGCACTTTTCAAGAGTCGACAAAAACATGTCTCCATGTTTGGGGTCAAGTTGTATCATGCTGCTCTCAAATGGGTTCTCTTACCATCATCACACTTCTTCACATGAAGGTCGCCCTTCTTGTTAAGTATCTATGTAACATGACTAAAAGCTTACCTTTGATTAATGTTTAACATCTACTAGAATGTTGACAATGTTATCAAATATGTTTTTTTAGTATGCATTACATCTAGATTATGTTCTACCTGAATGTTCTTTCAATAAGGTTGTTCGAAGAAACATGATCTCTTGTGCCACCAGCAGGGATTTTTCTCCAAAACATCATCATGTTTTGCATGCCTGTCTCTAGGATTTAGGGGCCCCAATGCGGCTTACAAAATGAGGTCCTAATTTTTGTTCAAACTCAACAACTAGTGAAAAAATACATTATATGTTTACTTAACTATATAACTTCAAAATGTGCTATTATATACATGCTAAAATTAAACCAAGAAAATAATATAATTGCATGAGTCCAAATAATTTAACTGCAGATAAATCATAGAAAATTGCTAAAGTAGTCCGTTCAATGCCAACAATATTATAGTACCTTGATCAGCCGAACACACAAGTACACCACTTAAATTTTCTCATCGATCTAGATTATGTGTTGAAGATATGAAGACTCTTTATTTTTGAACGGTAAAAGGGCCTGAAGGCCCTAGAAGATGCTTTCAATATCAAGTCGATGGTTACAGTTTACATCCAGCCCCTTACAAGAGAGGGATTTTATAGATAAGGCAAATAAATTTGCCGAAAAGTCCTTAGGGGACAACTGGAAAATGTGATCCAGTCCCCAATCTTCTCCACTGCTTCTGGAGGACCTCGCCGTCCGGGAGCCAGCGCCGCCACCGGGGAGCAAGCCACTTGGGGCACCACGAGGTGTGGATCGTGTGAAGAGGTCGATGCACTTTCGCAGAGACTAATGTGTGCATGCTAGCACCATCGTGGTCCCGCGAAAGAAGAAGCTCGGCTCCGACCGAGCACGGAGAGGCCTCTCTAGCCAAGCATAGCGTAGGCAACAATGCCTTTGCTTGGGATCTCTGCCAAATGTATCTCCGGTGAGGTGAAGAGCACTCCTCACCGCTTCCTGTGGAGCGTCTAGAGCGAGCCGAAGAGAGGTCGTCACTGTCGCCGTCGCATCACCACCAAGACGACGTGAACGAGACATGTGGGTTGTCTTCCTTCCACTCCAGAGCTCCACCGAATCCGCCCCCACCTTAGGAGGTCTACGCCTTTCTCTCAACGTCGGGGTCACGGCATCGCTGGACATCTCCCCCTCGCCACCAAGGCCGGTCAGGAGTATCTCCGCCACGCCGCTCGCTGCTTTGCCTCGGCCACCCCTCGCCTCCATGGCCGATCGGGATGGATGCGAGAGCATCACACCTGTGCGCCCCAAGACAGACAACCACCACTACTTTATTTTGAAGAGTGGTGGCCCTTCTCACCACTGCGGGCTCCGGCCATCGGAGTAGGAGTAACAACAGGATGAACCCTAGAACTCCCAAAATTTGGGTGGATAGATCTGGTGTTGCACTCAATCTACATGGCATGGAGCCCACTACTGGCAACCTTCCAACCCTAAGACTACACCTAAGTACTCTGGCGCCTCCCCTTCGTTGTCTCCAACCGACATCATCGGTGGAGAGGGCTCAGGGGCGGCCCTATGCTCTTTGGAGAACTCTCAACGGGTGATGGAGCAGGAAAGGGGAAGGGGATCTCTCAAGAGAGAAAGACTCATAAGGTCCCTTCTGTATTACTCTCGGCGCAGTTCGCTATTCCCAAATTGCTGCACTCTAAATCCAATCTCTGGCTGCCGCATCAATGCAATCAGCGACCAGCAAATCGGCGATGCACGGATAGAGGAAAACTATTGATCATACGCAAAATAGGCTGGGAGGACAATCATGATCTAGATTTTTTGACCGATTAGTCGATCACGAGGTGGCCTCGTGGCCCTGTGGAACTTGTCTAACGTCTAGGAGGACTTTCTCTGGGCCACAACAACAACATAGGTAGTGGGCTGACCAGAGATTGACTACACGATATATACTAGGCCTAATAATTTGGGTGCCCAAGAAAATGGGGGGGCCTGGGGAGTCGTGCACCTCGCTCGGGCCCATCAATAGCCCTGCTGTTTCGTTTTGCAGCTTCCTTTGCATGCTTTGCTTTCTTCTATATTTTCAAAGACTATTTTCATACTCCTAGTTTTCTCATCGTGGTCATACAGAGAAATTCCTGCTAGAGGCCCCGTTAGCTCTACCTCGTTATAAAATGACTATGTCTTTGTCCTATAACGGTGATCCATAGGTAAGGAACCTATGGTTCCATATATAACATGTTGTTTTCCCATGCTGTAATTTCTGGCCGGTAATGTCAAGGAAACAAAAAGCACATAGCACATGCATGCTTCTTGGTTTTCATACCAAATGATATTGCATTACCTAGGGAATCAATAGTCCCTAATAATGCAACATAGAGGGTGAAATTCTCTAACTCAAATTAGTGCTTTTACCGTTGATCATTTATTTGACTCTTGTGATTAATCTTTGAAAGAACACTCCCTTTGTGATGACATCGGTAATTGTTATGATGAATCTTGTGACTCACTAGTAGATTTTAGTGTTGATGTTAATATTTTTCTCAAAAATGGTAGTCCTACTTTATTCTTGAATGCTCCCAACTATACCTTAGAGGAGATGTATGCCTATGTTGACGGCTACTTGTGTGGTGTGCAATTTGGCATGTTGTCATGATGATTCTAGTGGCAATTATATTGTTGACATAGTTTCTAATGCTTACAACTATTTTACATATTAATTATTTCTTGCCCCGTGGATTTATTTTCTTACAAGATGTTGTTCATAGGAAGCATATGAGACTTAGATATTAATCGGTGTTAAATTTACTTTATGTTTGTTGGGTCTTTTTTCTTCATTTTCACATATCGTGCTTAAGTTCTGCCTCTAGGGTTTATTCGATGCTCTTGTTTATAGAATTTATTATGTGCCGTTGTTGTTAAGTTTTTTGATGTCTTTTCATGGCTCTATGGGAACTTGAAAACTTCCATATTGTTATGTGGTAACACGTGGTTCTGGTGCCGCTGTTGCCGATGACGATGACTCCATGATGGTGCCTTACAAGTCATGTCACTCACTCGCACTCAAGGGTGGAGAGTATGTTTGGCTAGTATTAAAATGACACTTCCTTTTTTCATGAAAGAATAATTATAGAGTTAACATTTTTATTGCCAAGCTGTCTAATAGAGTTAACTGGTTATGAAACCATATTATTTTAAAGTCTGAAATATGGTTTTTAAAAAGTCTAAAAGCTTTTAACTATCTAATAACAAGGCCTAGTTTGGCAACAAAGTTTTTCTAAAACTAAAGTATATCAATACCTTAGTATTTTAGTGTCTAGCAATGCAATATTTCAGTTTTTCTTTTTTCTCAGTTAAAAAAAAGAGGGTCTCACCTCTTTCTCAAATACTTAAAAAAACTCATAGTTTTGGAGAATATTTTAGTTTTAAAACCATATTGTTTGTTGATCCAAACACCTTAAAGTATTTAATACTTTAGGCTTTGTTTTGTACCGGTGTTTTTTAGTGAATTAGTTGGGTTAATCCCCCAGCTATTGGGTGAAAAAAATTCCCTCACCCAATCCCCGTCGTGAGCTTCTCGTTGCGGGCGTGGAAAGAGGTTTTCCAAAACACGAGGAGAAGGTCGCATTTTAGTTTACAGGCTTATGGAAAAGTTTTGGCCGAGATATCCGGGGTTAAGCCCATCCAAACCCGGGCTACAAAACATGCTAACTAGGATACTCAGTGGGTGGCTCACGAAAAGCTCTGTAAAACCTTACAAAGCCGGCCTACAAAACAAGGCCTTAATATTTCAAAAAACCAAAGTATTTTCTTAATATTTTAAAATACTTTAATGCCAAACGGGATTTAAAAGGGACTGGCACGCGACAGCTTTTCACGACCTCCTTAAAATCGATTGTAAGTGAAAAACATGACGTGGCTAGCTCACAACTGGCGCCGAAATGTGGCCCTAGTTTAGGTATTCCACCGCAGGCCGCAGCAGTGCGTACACGCATGAGCAATGTTAAGCACTTGCACATGTACAGTGCGCGCGCAGGCGAGGTGTGGGCCGGCCTGTTTCGAAGGTGAAGCGGGCAGTGGCATGCATGCCACTGGGTTTTACGTGGCAGAGCTCAGTCGGTACGCGGCCAGGGCCCAGGTGGTAGAGACGAGATGGGAGGAGGCGCAGGCTGTTGCGGGCCTGTTGCATGCATGCGCCGTTGCTTTCATGGGCAGGCTCTCTCTTCCTCCCCGTACCCGGACTTCATCCATCACTCCCTTTTCGACCTTGTGTGTGCGTGGGTTTGGTCCACAGTAGTGCAGTGCGGTGGGGCCCCCTTTTGTCGCCGTTTTGATCGGATGCGGGTGTCAGAGGCGGCAAGGCGCCGCGCGTGGCAGGAGGTTAATTAATCCACTCTCTCATGGTCGTTTGGTAGTTTTTCCTCTATGAGTGATTAGTGTTTACTGTACATACTACTCCCTCGAATATAAGACACTTAGGACATGTTTGATTTGTAGAATAGAAAAAATCGTAGGAAAAGGAAAATGTAGGATTACAATATCTTGCCCACTTTAATCCTATAAGAATTCCTATGAACTAAAATTTATTTAACTTCATCGTAGAAAAAATAAAGAACTCTAAAAAAGAGATAGAAGTGCATGTTTGATTTCCTACGAAATCTAGTGCAAAGAATATATTAAGCAGGAAAGGTTACAAAACGATCAAGCTCTAGCAATCAGACAGCATCATCCAGTCCAAAACTTAACCAAGTCATAGTGCTCTCGCAAAGTTTGCAAAAGCATCACTGATCCTAACCTGCTTACGATCAAATTTTACAAAACACACTCTCTATCAATGCTAACTAGGATTTTAACCTTATTGATCAAATGGGCCACCGACGATCTATCAGAAGTTGAGGAATTGATGGCTTCAATCAAAGTAGAGCAATCAGACTCCACAATAATAGAAAGATGGGAGAGTTGAAGTACAGTATGTAAACCCTCCAAGCAAGCCATGGTCTCAGCCTTAAGAGGGATTTTGACACTTATCCATTGTTAGGCTGTTGTTGACTGGTGAGGCTACACGAAGTTTAGTCCCACCTCGCCTACGGGAGGAGGCAACACCCAGCTTATAAGAGGAGATTCCTTCCTCCCTTCAGTCCTGAATTTTGGGATGGCGTGGGCTCTCTTCTTATTGTTGGGCCGTGAGCGCATGAACGTCCAGAATGTGTGTTGAGTGCTGGGCTGGCCAAGTGGACGCTAACATCTGGTATCAGAGCTAGCGATCGCCATGCCTTCCTGAGGGGCTTCTCAGGGGGATGAGATGTTAGGCTGCTGTTGACCGGTGAGGCTACACGAAGTTTAGTCTCACCTCGCCTACGGGAGAAGACCACACCCAGCTTATAAGAGGAAGATTCCTTCCTCCCTTCAGTCTGGGCTTTTGCGATGGAGTGGAATCTCTTCTTATTGTTGGGCCGTGAGCGCATGAACGTCCAGAACGTGTGTTGAGTGTCGGGCTGGCCAAGTAGACGCTAACATCCAACGAGTATGTGCATGACATGACGATTGAGTTGCCCTCCATATCCCTTAGAGCCATGCTGTCACCATCCACAGTACAAGCGCTGAAGGAACCATCCACTAACAACTTCACCCATCTAGTTGGTGGTCTCGACTATTGTTCATCATGCTTCAGCTTCGCCTTCCACTGCACAGTTGATTCAGCAACAAGAGAGGCTCCTTTTCTTTCAAAATGGTGGTGGTGGATATATGCTTCATGTCGTGGAGAAGCTTTGAATACCCACATAGGAACAACTTTGAAACCTCCACAAAAAGAAGCGGCTTTGAACCCTCTACGACTGATTACTGTTTATTGCAGGTACGTACTGCTCCCTTCCTTCGGAAATATAGGATGTTTAAGAACTTTCAGACGGCACTAGAAATTGCGGCAACAACATACAAAAATACCCCCTGCAAACTGTTAGAACAACTATTGACAATTTTAAATTTGAATACCAAGCTCGGGATCGTTGTCCACCGTCACGAGAGAAGAATGGATCCGAGAAATGTGTGCCCCACGTCAGCTGGATCTCGCGCATGGCGTCGCCGAGGTCCTTGCCGGAATCGCGGGCCTACAAGTCACCCAGGCGCGAGCCCGCCCCCACCTAGCTGGCCAACAGCATGCCCCACCCAGCAGCTCGCCGGAATCGACCGCCGACAGCTCGCCGACATGCCAGTCCTACCTACTCCTTCCGTTTAGAAATATAAGATGTTTTAGATTTATGAATAAGATGTATCTTTTACAAACCTAAAACATCTTATATTTTCAAACGGAGGGAGTAGTAGCATGCCGGCAGCCCGCCGCAACAAAGCAGCTCGCCGAAATCGATTAGCCGGCGAATCTCCCCCACCCAGCAGGAGCAGAGCGCACCTCCAGTCTTCTCCTCGTTGCCTCATTGCCTTCTCCTCGGTCCCCCAACAGCAGCTATGGTGATCCCGGTCCTGAATTTTACTCCTCCGCTAATGCAAAATTGACAGTGTGATGCGAGTTGAATCGCCAAAATTGATCACCAAAGTTGACAGATTAGTAATGCAGCAACACACCCTATTCTAGAGCATGGTTTCCCATGAAAGTAATGCGGCAACACACCCTGTTCTAGGGCATGCATGTGTACCGAGCATGCACTGCTCTACTTTGCAGAAATCATTCGGGATATAATTTGGGTACAGACTGAGGCAATGCTGCCATACTACTCCATTGTTCTAGAGCATGCATGTGTACTAGCATACACGGAGTATTTCAAAAATCAAAGTTAATTATTTTTCTTTTTTTGCGAAATAAAGTTAATTACTTTGAACTAACATGGATTTCTCTATGTTAAGGGAATGCTTGCTAGCAACAGAAGATACTCCGGTATATCCATATCAACATATGTACACACCCTCTAGCGTATATTTTTAGAGAGCAGAGATTAATTGTATAATTATGCACAGCTCCATATTAAAATAAAAAGAAAGTCTAGCTAGATTATGCGTCACACTAATAGCCTACCGTGTGATAAACCTCTGGAGATTCGTTTGCCTTGTAGTGTCCAACTGTGTAGAAGACACATTTCAGCGACATGACTTGCGTTTACTGTAGCAGAGAAGAGATGATCGAGCATGCTTTTCTGTATTGTCCGTATGCAAGGGAAATTTGGCAGAAGATTAAGAAAGTGTATGGGGTACATCTTAAGAGGAAATTGATTACCTGTCCGAAGACTTGGCTTCATGATTTCTTGTCCAGGACAACGGACAAAGAATAGATGATTTTTTATATGGTCTTTTGGCATTTGTGGGTTAATCGAAATGGCACAAGAAATGGTGAATCTATGAAGACCCCACATGCAGTTGCCGAACATATCAAAGCTTATGCGGAAATGATTAAACTACACCTCTTCAAAGCGGCTCCTTCTAGGCGTGAGGCTGATCCTTCTACAACTCGTTGGTCCCGGAAGGGATGGTTCATATTAATGTTGATGCAACACTCTTCTCCTGTTGTCGTCAAATGTGGATTGGCGTCGTGATTCGAAACCACAATGGTGAATGTCTTGCTACCTGCAGCGAGTTTCGAGAGGGCGTCACGGCGCCAGAAATGGCCAAAGCACGGGCAATGTGCCGCACCCTGCCCCTTGCTGATGAAGAGCGGTTCCGCAAGATGGTGGTGGTCTCGAACTGCCTTTCAGTGATCCATCGCATCTATTCATTGGTGCCAGATCGTAGTCCTGTTGGGATCATGATCCAAGACATCAAGGCCCTTGCTGAGAAGTTCAGTGATATTTTGTTTAGACATGCTTATCGTCAGTTCAATGAGATGGCACATGTATTATCGTCAGTGATATTTTGTTTAGGCATGCTTATCATAGTCCTGTTGGGATCATGATCCAAGACATCAAGGCCTTTGCTGAGAAGTTCAGTTATATTTTGTTTAGACATGCTTATCGTCAGTTCAATGAGATGGCACATGTATTAGCTTGCTCCGCGGAGCAGTTTACTTCTACTATTTTAGAAACTTTATTCCGGATTACATCTGGCAGACTTTGTGTAATAATTTATTATAATCAATAAAGTGCCATATTCTCTGGAAAAAAATCTGAAAGTAGCAGGGTAAACGGAGTGATCCCTACCTAACGCATGTCTGCTGCATCGCGTATGGTCCCGACGGTCACGGGAAGTCCTTCGCTGGGCCGGCCCAGTACAGTTCAAGGTAAGTTCTTTTTCTTTTTCTGTTTTTCTAATTCTTTTTCATTTTTCTGTTTGTTATTTTTTATTTTATTTTAAATAATGTGAACAGTTTCAAACCTGAACATTTTAAAATTTAAGCAGTTTTATATTTGATCATTTTAAAATCTGAACGCTTTTAAAGAAAAGCAAAAAAAATAGTCGCAGCGTTACCTGGCCCGGCCAATTGCGCTTCAGCCTTCAGGCGTCGCAGCCGTAACGAACACATGAGGCTTTGTACAGGAAACCTGTTAGCGTTTACTTGGCTAGCCCAACCCTTAGTCTATATTCTAAACGTCACTTCATCCCAAAAGTCCGGACTGATGAGAGGAAGGAATCTTTCCCTTATAAGCTAGGTGTGGTCTCCTCCCGGAGGCGAGGTGGGACTAAACCAAGCAGCCTTCACTAGTCAACAAAGGGGTCCTAACATCCCATCCCCTGAGAAGCCCCTCAGAAAGGCATGACGATGTTGGCTCTGATACCAGATGTTAAGGTTCACTTAGCTAGCCCAGCACTTAGCCCACGTTCTGGACATTTATACGCTCACGGCCCAACAATAAGAAAAGAGTCCACTCCATTCCAAAAGCCCGGACTGATGAGAGGAAGGAATCTCTCCTTTATAAGCTAGGTGTGGCCTCCTCCCGTAAACGAGATGAGACTAAACCAAACAGCCTCCACTAGTCAATAGAGGGGTCTAAGAGAAACCATAAACTACTCTGGCGTTAAAAGAACACATAGAAAAAAGACTCGTTATTGGGCCGGCCCGTAAAAAGAAAGCTGCGAGTAGTGAATGACTGCTCGGTAGCGTTTCTGTTTTACAACTCTAAAAGAAAACAGTTTCTGTTTTACGGGGCGAGTGAACTGGCTCGTGCCTATTACTCCTTTCATCTTAAAATATATGTTTTAGATTTTGTTTAGATTTATCTAAATTTTAAAAATCTGAAACATCTATTTTAAAAAGGAGGGATAGTATTTTCCTACATCTAGCTCACTTTGGCTACGGAGTGTGGTTGCTTTGCACGTGAAGTGATTGGGCTGTATTCTCTATACCATGCTACTCCTAGTAGCAGTAGCGGCGGTCCTTGTGGTCCTACTAGCAGCCTGTCAAATAAGTGTAGATGGCCCAGTCTAGACCCGAGACATCCTTTTTGCGATGCTCGGCGTGCTCATAAACAAATGAAACTGCGGCGCCGCCCAAGGAACAGTACTAGTAGAGTATTTTCAGTTCTCCGTCACGTACAACTCGTTAGCATTTGCAACTCTTATATAGTACTCCCTCCGTTTCAAAATATAAGATGTTTTAGGTTTGTGAAGAGAATGTATCTAGACTTGTTTTAGTATGTAGGTTCATTTATTTTTGAAGTGAATCTAGACACTAAAACAAGTCTAGATACTGCTTCACAAAGCTAAAACATCTTATATTTTGAAACGGAGGGAGTAGTACCGCCAGGTGTTTTCCACGGACAAAATTAAAAATCCCGCAGGCCATTGTTTCGTCATCCACACTTGCAATATTCAGGTTCGGGCTGTCGACAAAAATGTCACCATCCTTCTCCCGAGAGCGGCCGCGCGGTTGAGTTTGGCATGTTCGTCGATTCCACCGAACATTACGAGAGAAATCTGGGCATACTATGTGCAAAGAAGAAGGATAGGGTCTGACCGATCGGTGCCATCCACGTTGGCCTTATTTGCAACATCTTTTTTTCCTTTCAAGAAAGCTGACGGACGCTTCGGCGGTTGGCATTATTTGGCCTGATTACAGTTACAGGGTCATTTTCCTTTCAGAAAACTGCCGTATCATTATCTGCTGAGCTCACTGCGATACTGTCCAAAAAGAAAAGTGACACTGCTTCTCTTACATTTGGGAACGAGGTAATAGTAGCTAAAATATAAGATGTTCTAGGTTGTATAGAACGAATGTATCTAAACGTATTTTATGTTTCACACCAAAAGGTGTCTAGATTTATTTGTTTTATAAAAATTAAATCATCTTATATTTTAAAACTTAGGAAGTACTCCTAAGCCAATAGCTACTAGTTTATTGAGAATCAACCAATAGCTACTACTACTAACAAGCATAACCTGGCTATTCTTTTTACCTATAGCGCTGTGTACTATTCCATGGAGCCTACGTGGAAGAAATTAGAACACATCTTGCTAGGTTATATAACCTTTATGCAAGATAAGTCTATGGTGTTGAATGTACTAGGCGTGAGGATAATTCTTCAAAATTCTTCGGCTTCCCCCGCTGACACGTGTCCTCTTAAAATGCCTCAAATTTTGTTTTGCTACAAACATATCTTTTTCTGCTATAAATAGTCCCGCTTTTATTACAAGTAGAAGAAAACGGTTCGTTTTTAAAAAAGAACAAATAGACTGGACCTCACCGGAAAATTCGCCGGAAACCTCGTCGGCGATCTTGTAGCAAAAAAAATATCCTAATGTAGGACTTCGTTGGATACACTCGCTTGAAAAAATGCCACCAGAGACGTAGCAAACAATTTAACCTATTATAGCAAAACCACAAAATGGTCGTAGCAAAATATTTTTTTCTAATGTAGCACAGGGTACATCACCGGAGACATCGTCGGAGAGTTTGTAGCAAAACTATAGAGATCGGTTGTAGCAAAATAATAAAGCAAAAGCAGCAAAAATTATATACATACATAGCAAAAAAGTACACTAAGATAGCAAAACGCTGGTAGCAAAAACAACGAGCTTGGTGTCCGGCTTGTAGCAGAGCGCCCAACCGCTGTAGCGAGCGACGCCGCAGCTGTAGCATCGGGGCCAAGCCGGGATGTTTGTAGCATCGCCGCGAGCCACAAGGGGTGGGGAGGAGGGCTCGGCGGTGCGAGCACCAGAAAGGGCATGCCTCCGATGCAGGGGGGGTCGTGGTGCGCGCGAAGCGCAACTTGCCTTGTCCACCTATTTCCATGCATCTGCCAGGGCATCCCCTTGTCGTGCATGCCTCTGCGACCTTCTTCATGATGGAGGCGACGACGGCGGTGCTCCAAGGGAGGACAACCCGACGACATGCTAGGGGCGCGCGACGGGATTCAAGGTGCAGAGGGATAGAGGGGCGAGATGGGAGAAGGAGGCGAGGTGGCAGAAGGAGGCGTGTCACGGGAGAAGATAGGCGTGCGGGGAGGCTCTCCAGCCGGCAGGGAGCGAAGGCGTGGAAGATTTCTTCTCGATTAGTTTTAGGATACAGAAGCTATAGGTGGATAGGGTCCACAGCGTCAGTGCACGACCCGAGTGCGTGCGAGGCAGACGAGTGCGTGCAAGGCAGACGGCAGACCCAGGGGATAAAACGGTTCCATCCCTCAGGGGAAGAGTATCATTTTCCATGTACAAATCATATAGTTATTCACATGTTCTTTTTATAATATCTGTGGAAATTATAGAAACCCTAATATTTGTTGTGTATTGATTTGACCCTAATGGGCTCTATATATAGACGTAAACATAGGTAGGTGGCGACTTGAAGTACAAGATGTAAAGTCCTAGTCTATCTCTAGTCTATACATGTATACTCCCTTCGTCCCAAAATAGATGTCTCACATTTGTTAAAATTTGAGTAAATCTAGACACTATTTAGTATATAGATTGATACGTCGTAAAAGTATCTATAATTTTTGATGCTCCATGCTTGTTTTATATCATTTGTCTTATGTTTTGTCTATACTTTGAGGTATTTTTATAAACTTTCTGGAGCTAACCTAG
Source organism: Avena atlantica (assembly GCA_910589765.1). Classification (NCBI taxonomy): domain Eukaryota; kingdom Viridiplantae; phylum Streptophyta; class Magnoliopsida; order Poales; family Poaceae; genus Avena; species Avena atlantica. The sequence continues at coordinate 442,633,050 of OU342734.1, read as the reverse complement.
TAACAAGATGCCACAGTGTCAGTTGCCTGTTTTCTTCTGTTTTTGATTCCAGAAAAGGCAGAAAATTAATATTCTTGAAATTGGACGGGACAAAAGCCAATCTTCCTATTTTTTCCGGAACAACACGAAACCACGAAGCAGAGGTGGAGGAGGACACCAGGGTGGCCGCACCCCTAGGCATGGGCCAGCCCTAGTGGCGCCCATAGGGGGTGTGGGCCCCCTGGCCCTCCACCGACCTTGCCTCCTTCGTCTATAAGAAGCCTCCGACCCAAAAACTCTAAATCATCGACCAGAAAGCCACGAAAAGTTCCGCAGCGCCACCGCCACCAAAGGGGAGATTCAGGGGATAGAAAGTCTCTGTTCCGGCACCCTGCCGGGATGGGGAAGTGACCCAGAGCCATCTCCATCGATCTCCACCACCATCTCCATCACCGTTGTTGATTCCCATGATGAGGAGGGAGTAATTCTAGGCTAAGGGCTCTACCGGTAGCTATGTGTTCATCTCTCTCTATGCATGATCTTGTTGTGGTCATGAGCTTTGTAATCAAGTAGATCTACCTTGCTACTCAAGTGCTTAAATAGATCTCTCCTCTCACTAGTGCAAATAGATCCATGCATCACGGTTGTTAAGGGGCTTTAGTCCCGGTTGCCCAACCGAGACGGGGCAATCGGGACTAAAGCCCTGACCCTTTAGTCCCGGTTAGGCCACGAACCGGGACAAACTGTGGTCCACGTGGCCGCTGCTCCGCGCGAGGGGGGAGGAGCAACCGTCCCGGCACATTCCTCTGCCGTGGCACATTCCTTTGCCGTGGCATAGAATTCATTTTGGCACATTTTTTGCCGCGACAGCATTTTGGCCACTTTTTGTGCCGCGGCAAAGAATTCGTTTATATTGTTTATTTTTTATTTTGTGTTTTTACTCATCAATGAAGGAACCATTATATTACACAACATCATCATGATAATAGAGATTCAAGTGTCGAACATATTACATTCGATACACGGGTTTCGTGGACATATATACACAGTGGCGGAGCCAGAAACAAAGCAAGCCCCGGGCCAAAAAACTAAGCGTAATTTTTTTATTATAAAAAACTCTTGTAATAGCATAATATTTTTTACAAAAGCACAATTTTTTATACTATAGCAAACATATATATTTTTGAAATCATCAATAATAGTACTAAATCAATGGTTTAGTTCATTCAAGCCTCACATAATATCATCAATAGTAGAAGAAGAACCAATATTACATTTTGTATTTGTTGATTGGTTCAGTTTTGAGATCGATGGATAAAATATCTTCATCTTGTGTTCTTGCAACATTGAATTAATTATAAACAAATATATCTAATTATTCAACTATCCAAATTCCAATCAGTCATCGGTAGTGTATCCAGTTCAATTACTAATACCTAGCTGAAATTTACCTAGCCGAGCAGAGAACGCAGTGGCTCATAGCGAGGGCGAGCAGGAGCTGCAGCACGAACTGGAGGCCAGGCAAGGGTGGGCCACCGACTCAGGTAGGCAGGGGCAGTCGCCGGTCACGCGAGGCGGTTAAGACTAGAAGCGCCTCGGCGGGGGACAGGATGGGGGAGGGTCGAGGGCCGAGGAGATACCAGATCCGTCGGTCCGGGAGCAAAGGCGGGCGGGGGACGGGCAGCAAACAGCCCGCCGGCGTCGGCGTGAGCCTGGAGCCTGGAGGCATGGCCCTGGCATCCAGGCTGGTGGCGGCGCCCGCTTCCTAGAGCGAACGAGGCGTACGCGCTGGTCGCGAACAAGGACGGTTTTCTCACGGAGTCACCGTCGATGGAGCTGAGAAGGGAGGCCAGACATGCCACTGTCGGGCTGCATCCCGGGCCAAATATTATTTTTCTTAGATGTCAAGCAAGAATTTTCTGTACAACCCGGGACATGGCTTAGGTTGCCCTGGGCCTAGATCCGCCCCTGTATATACATACAAAATAATCTCTTTGTGTCCCTATTGACTATACACCCGTTGCTGTATAGTATTCTCTTTTTGGGTCTAGAACTTCTGTATCCAAAAATCCCGTCAATTCCATCTGAATTGCTCGTATGCGATCCTTTGGCAGAAGACCGCCCGCAGCCGTTCGAGCTGATTTAAAAAATGAGTCAACCTATATGAATGAAACTAAACACAATTTGATGGTAATAAAAAACTATGAAATTTGTTTACGTACGTTAAGTTGCTTTAAATTTCTGTCATTCTCACAACACGTCTGACGGATGAACTCGCAAACATAGTATCCACATAAATTGTTCCCTGGTCCCTGCGTCAGGTACTTTACGTGAACAGAGTTCAATGAAAATAATAATTAAGCATGATAACGGTATCAAAACTAGAATCAAAGAGATGCGCGAATATAGCTAGTGGTACTTACATCTAGTGGTATAAATGTAAGCTCCTCTTTCCAAACACCCCTATCCTTCTTGGTGAACCGTTTCCAAGCACTTCCCGGCGAAGAAAAAAAATAAAAGAAGTTATTAATTACTTGATATCATGAAATTCACGAATGTTGCCGATATAGTGCCATAATGATTAGAATTACTGTTGGAGAATCATCTACATCTCCGCCCATGTCTCAAGGGGTTTATGTTTCGAGTCCATGACTAGTACCCGCCCTTTGTTATGTTGAATGATTAACAGAATATAGTGGAAGTTGTGCATGCATAACTCATCAATGATACACTTAACGTCGAGTAAGCGAAATAGTAAGTGTATACAAGACAATAACATTGACTCGAAGTTGTAAGGAAATAGTATTTCCCTTCTAGTTTATTGAAACCTTAACGTGTGTACAATATTTGTCCTCTGTTGCATTCGAGAATCTTCATTATGCATATTATAGTATGATTATATACATGCAATAAATGAGATGAGATAGCTAGAGACTTAATTAATTACAGAATTAGTACTTACAGACAATAGACACTAATGATCGATTTGTCCAAGCCGTCTTGATTGAATAATCGAAATATTTCACAAAATTCAATGGCTACCACGTCATCTGCTACTTTCCCGTAATGCTTTTTTATAACCTTCAGCAGTATCCAATTAGCCCCAGCCTTTGTGGCATGCATGTATCAGTTATGTAATCTTCGCATTTTTGTTGAAAGATTCTTTACCTCCTCAGGTTTAACGAGAGGTTTCCCGTACTGGTATTTGTATGCTACTTCACCTACGGGGAAGTACTGTAACTGGGATAAGTAGTGGGCAATACTCATACCTTGAGCATCGGCCGCTTCTCCATATAGTGCAACTATCTATGGATCATACTGCTCTTCAGCCGCATATTTGATCGACCCCACATTGGTATGGGAAATCACCTTGAGAGGGGCGCAAGATTGTTTTGTTTGTTCTCCGAGCTGGGAAACAGATTTACCGCTTACACTAGTGCTCTTCGACAGTTGTTGTGCCGCATGTGACTTGAGAATAGAGCGCTCATAGTATGATGACAACTTTGGTTCGGGTTGGTGAAGGCCCTTTAGCATTTTGAACACTCGGGCTTTATCTTCTTCGGTGCCGGGGAACTCTGACTCTTTCGGTCGCCTCTGCTTAGTGAAAAACGCTGCCGCCTCGACGATCGCCATAGTCTCCTCTCTAGTACAGTCATAAGCTCTCTTGGGAGGAACCTTTGGTACTTTTGGAAGAGGCTCCTGTTTACGTGTCGGCGATCGCTTACCACTCCGCAGAGTAGCGGTGGTACGCTTATGCTTTTTTTCCTGAGGCGCCGACGATGGCTGCCGCGGGGGCGAAGGCTGCGCTGGAGACTGGTGAGGCGGAGGAGACGGGTGAGGTGACGAAGACGGCTGCCGCAGCGACGACAACTGCGCTGGAGACGGGTGAGACGGCGGCGAAGATGGCATTGGCGTCTGATTTGGAAGCACGATACATTCCTTTGGCCATAGAATGGTGGCGTTTGTTTCTTCTCCCAGTTCAGTCACATCCCCTTTACCTGAAGGGTAGTCAAGCTTCAACCTTGAAAGTTGGGCATGACTTCATCCACCCTGACAACAGCGTAGCCCTGTGGAACCGGACGACAATGGTAAGTTGGTGCAGGTCCAATTGGCATAGCCGACCGCCACCTTCATTGTTATGTTCACAACTTTCAGATGTAGCTCGCAATGTGTCATCTACGTGATAGCATCCACTGGGTAGCCAACACGAGCCAACGTCAGTGCACCATTGTCATCGTCATCAACCGGGACCTCGGTGGAAGCCACACTGCCTTTTCTATTATTTGATAGGCCGGTAGCATCGAATGCAGGTTATACCACCATGTGATGCTGAGATGGGCCGGTAGTACCTTGCTGGTTACGTGCGTTAATTTGATCTTGTTGTTTCTTTATTTGTTCTTCAATTTTACGCATCCGGTTTGCCTGAATATTTGCTTCAACTTCCGCCTTGTCCTTTCTCCTCGTACGGCTTCTATCAGGATATTTCTTCCTCTCTTCGGGAAACCCAGTGCTCCATGGTTGGGAGCCTATTGTTCCTCGTGTTCGTCCATCGTGTTCCTTATTCCCAAGGGCGAGTGTGAGCTTGTCATTCTCTCTATCGGGAATGAAGTCCCCATCTACAACAACCTTTACTGCTTTTCTTATCTTCTCGATTGGCAAGGGGTCTTCTTTATGTCTTATGTTATATATACACTTCCCTTTTGAGTCCAACATGCCCCCATGCCCGTAAAACCAATTCTTTGCACGTTCGATCCAATCGTCTGTCTCTGGGATGATCTTGTTAGCACGCAGTTCATCCTCAAGTTTCTTCCACTTAGGAATGCCAGCCCTGTAGCCACCTTGCCCCATAGTATAGTGATACTTCGTGTTAGCAGCATTTAGCTTATTCGTTTCAGACATTTTTTTAGCTTTTTCTGATGTCTTGTAATTCACAAACTCAGCCCAGAATGATTTTAACTTCTGATATCGAATCTTCTCAAAATCCGGAGTCTTCTCTTTCACGACATAGTTAAGGTGCAATCTTTTCCTCCAGTTGGTGAATTGTTGGGCCATCTTCTTCAAAGCCCACTCCCTGACCTTCATCTGCATGGATTTGGCATGTTGCTTGGTCTCCTCAACTGGATCCTCCGCATTTGGATCCAGCTCTACCTTCGGTAGGGTGAAATTAAGCATGATCCTCTTCCACAATAAATCTTTGGCCATGCGAGGGAGAAATAAAGACGCTCCCTTTTCTTCCACATTAGCAGGCCTATTCCAATTTTGAATGGTGATCGGGACGAAGTCCCTAACGATTACTCCGCATTGTGCCACAAATTTGTTTGCGACAACAAGGGGAGCCATCGGTTTGCCATCGTCGCCGACTTCTTCGATCCTGAACCTCTCATGGTCTTCCAACTTTTGGTTAGGCCTCGTTTGATATTTTTAGTAGATTTGCTCGATCCGGAGGGCTAAAAGAAGAAAGATCACCGTTAATATTTGTATATAGACAACAGATGATAAATTAATTAATTATATTATATTACACGCACCTTGTCGAGGTTTGTAATATTGAAGGTCCCCTCCGGATCACAGAAGGCATCGCCTTCTCCCTTGCGGAAGGCATCACCTTCTCCCTCAAAGAAGTCGTCTCTTTCGGCAAAAAGAGGATCACCCTCACCGGTGTTGTTCAGAAACTTCGATACATCTATATATTCTTCCCCGCGGATCACACCTTGGATCAACTCTTCCTTTTCTTCGTCTCTGCCATGTGGTTCCATATTTTCTACATAGGTGGAAAAGCGAATAATTCAAAGCAGCTAAGGGAGAAGATTAGGTAGGGTGTTGAGAGATATAAACGCTAATTCGAAGAAACCCTAATATATACATACACAATAATAAAAATGAATTTACAATATTTACAATAATAAAAATCAACTGAAATCAATATTCCGGAGTTCCGAGGAGTGTAAAACCTAGTTCGGAGAAACCTCAGATGCATATGAGAGGGGTCACTTAGGTATACTAGGAGCAGTGGAACATGAGTATAAGACTACAAAAGGGAAACTGTGCAACAAATAGGTAACTCTAGGTACCGACAAAAGACCACATTGGAATCGTGTGCAAAGCGAGAAAGTAAATACTTTGTAAAACATAGGTTCAGAATGAGAGGCTATGCTTGAATTTGTAAAACTGTGTCGTTGACTTATGCCTCGGGCTCGAATCCTATCGCGAAGAACCAATACCAGAAAGAAAGGCGGCAATCAATACATGGCATATTGCAATGCGCAATCAATATATATGACATGTCAGATTTAGAGATCCTACACTAACCCTAGGTGCAACTTCGATTTAAAAGGGTTTGGGATGCCCTGACGAGGACACACCGGCGAACCCACATGTACATAAGGGGTGTCGATGTTTCTTTACCTAAAACTTTCTGTACCACAGGAAATCTACCCACATAGGCTGGCAGCTAGGCCCCTGGCCATGTCGGCTTGCCACGATGGCCACGGCGGCACCACCAGGCGCTATGGTCATCGACGGCGACACAGCGCGCCCCAGCGAGCGCGGCTAGGCGCGTTAGAACTGCACGAAGACGACAATGACCCTAGCACTAGCATCGCCCCTTTTGTTCACTGAAACCTCGTCGACGACGAGCTCCTGCGGCGGCAAAGTGACACCAAGACGATGCAACTATATTAACTAAACCTAATTATAGCTAATATTCCAAATAATCCCTAACTAATAAACCTAATATTAACCCTATATATATTAACTAAACCTAATAATTAATCCCTATATTATTAACTAGATCTAATAATCTCTAAACTAAACCTAATTATCGCTAATTTTTCAAATCCCTAGCTAATTAACCTACCTAATTAACCTATAGCTAGTATACGTATACTATGCATGCATGCCGACGGCGAAACGGAGCAGAGAGAAAGGAGGAGGAGGGCGGCGATGCACCTTTGGTGGTGGTGGCGGCCGGGCCGGGCGCATGGGCGGCAACGGTGGCGCGGTGGTGGCCGCGGTCGGGCAAAGCTGCTTGCGCGGACGGAGGCGGCCAGGGCGCGCGAGGACGGAGGCGGCCGGGGCGTGCGTGGACAACGACGGCGGTGGTGGCGGCCGGGACGCGCGGGTGGCGGCGAGCTCGGGGAGCCTGCAGGCATCGAGGGTGCGGGAGGCGGCGTTCCTGTGCGCATGTCGATGAAACAGAGAAATAAGATGGGGAAGAAGAAGAGGCGCGCGAGTTATAAAGGAAAGACCTTTTGTCCCGGTTGGTGGCCGCAACCGGGACAAAAAGGTCATACGTCCATGTTGGTGCCACCAACCGGGACGTATTCACCACTTTTTTTAATATTTTGGGCTAAGCCCAAACGACGCGCGCAGGGGCCTTTAGTCCCGGTTGGATCTAGAAACCGGGACTAAAGGTCCTGTTTTCAAAATTTTCCCAAATTTTCTCTCTGTTCTCGTCTTATTTTTTATTTTAGGGTTTAAATTTGTAATATTTTTTAAATGATAATTAATTTGAAATATTGGAAAACTTTAAACATAAAAGTGTTTGAATTTGAATAACTAATTCAAAACCATTTTCGGTTTTTAAAAATAATAAATGTGACCATTTAAACTATTAACCATTTTAAATTAAAAATGAATTAACTTATATTTTTTGCATATTAATTTGGAATATTGAAAAACTTTAAACATAAGAAATGTTTGAATTTGAATAACTATTCCAAAGCCATTTTCTGTTTTTAAAAATAATTAATTTAACCATTTAAACTATTAACCATTTTAAATTAAAAATGAATTAACTTATATTTTTTGCATATTAATTTGGAATATTGAAAAACTTTAGACATAAAAAGTGTTTGAATTTGAATAACTAATTAAAAACTATTTTCTGTCTTTAAAAATAATTAATGTAACCATTTAAACTATTAACCATTTTAAATTAAAAATGAATTAACTTATATTTTTTCCATGTTAATTTGAATATTGAAAAAATTTAAACATAGAAAGTGTTTGAATTTGAATAACTAATTCAAAACCATTTTTTGTTTTTAAAAATAATTAATGTAACAATTTAAACTATTAACCATTTTAAATGAAAAATGAATCAACTTATAGTTTTTGCATATTAGTTTGGAATATTGAAAAACTTTAAATATAAAAAGTGTTTGAATTTGAATAACTAATTCAAAACCATTTTTTTAAAAAAATCATTAATATAACAATTTAAACTATTAAGTGTTCCCTTTTTTGAATTTCTTATGCCCATTTTGAATTTTTCCCTTTTCGAACTAAGGTCGAACCGGCGTGCATAAAGATAGGGGACGAGACTCGTTAGAAATTGCATTGGATCTCTGAAGAAACCACATATTGCGAGTCTAAAAATTATTTTTTAAAAAAATCACGGGCGTTAGATCATGTACCTGTAGTACAAACCGGACCCACTTCCTACTTATTCGGCAGACATTTTTCCTTTTCACCCGGGATGGACAGAAAGATTTGAGATGTCTCGGTTGGGAGATATTCCATATAAGGTGGTATAGTATTTTAGAAAAATGGGACGGTAGCATTCTGAAATAGTATTTTGGTGGTTGCTTCACAAAACGACCCATTTTTTGCGCTTGGAAAATGGAAAATGGCTTTTCCGTGCGACGAAAAGGAAAACTTCCTCCTGCAACATTGTTATCCATCCCAATGTACACATGCATGCATAATATGGGCACAGTATCACAAACTATGCCGCGATTCAGCACATAACATCATTCATTTGGATCGAAAGCCGTGAAACCTCGAACATGATAGGTCATTTTGTGAAGATTTTTTCGAGACATGATCAATATACCAAGTATGGTATTTGTCCTTGCAACTATGTCACATAATATGAAACCACGTGAAGGATTTACATTGTTCGAACCTTTTTTTGAATTTCACAGCATAGTAAATCAAAAAAATTCTACGGATGCGAATGGGAAAGCCAAGATCTAATCTAGGAGATGCAAACAACGAGGGGGGATAGATGAGATCTTCATACCCTTGAAGATTCGCACAACGGAACGTTCAACGGAACGTGGTTGATGTAGTCGTACTAGCTTCTCCTCCTCGCGATCCGATCCGATCCAACACCGCAAGTGGCGATGCCTCCGAGAGATGCACACGTACGACACCTCGATGTCTCCTCCTTCCTCGGTTCAGCAAGTGGGGTGGAGAGATAGGTTGGATCTACAACACAACGGCGTGGTGCAAACGGTGGAGAGTTTCTGTGGCAGGGCTTCGCCTACGCGCAGTCGGGAGAGAGAGAGAGGAGGGCAGCAACTTGGCAGCTAGGGCTTGAGGAGGTGTGGGGTGGAGGGTTGCGCCCCTGCCCTCTATAATTAGGGGGCTGGACGGCCCCCTTGGCCCCTCCTCCAAGCCCTAGGGAGGCGGCCCCAAGGGTTGGAGTGGGGGGCAAGTTTTCCCCCTCCTTCTAGAAGGTTTCCCTAGGGTTTCCCCTAGGGTTTGGCTGGCTGGGCCTATGGGGCCTTGTGCCCCTGGCCCAATGCGGCCAGGGCACTCCCTCGTAGGCCCACGCCTCCTCCTGACAAGTGGGGCCATGTTGGTCCCACTCCGGAAGGTTCTAGAAGCTTCCGATACAAATACCGAACAATCCAAAACAATTCTGAAATCCAAAAACGGCTTTCCCTTATATGAATCTTATTCTTCGGACCATTCCAGAACCTCTCGTGACGTCCTGGATCTCATCCGAGACTCCGAACAAAAACTCATAAACCAATTATCCATTCTATCCTAGCGTCGAGACACGTTAAGTGTGTGACCCTACGGGTTCGAGAATATGCAGACATGATCTTCTATCAATAATCAACAACGGGGTCTGGAAACCCATATTGACTCCCACACATTCATCAATGATCATATCGGATGAACCACGATGCCAGGATTCAATTAATCCCATATATATATTCCCTTCGTCACACGATATTTTACTTGCCCGAGATTCGATCGTCGGTATCGGCATACCTAGTTCAATCTTGTTCACATCAAGTACTTTACTCGTTCCGTAATCCGATATCACTTTGTGATTAACACCTTAACCATGTGCTTGCAAGCGGTATTGATATCGACTACCGAGTGGGCCCGAAGTATATCTCTCCGACTTGGGAGGGACAAATCCCATCTCGATACATACAACCCAACAGATACTTTCCGATCACCTGAGAGACACCTTTATGATCACCCTCTCATAGGATGACCTTTGATGACCTCAAATCTTTCTTCCGATACCAGGGAGTTGCATTATCTCATGGTCTAAGGAATACAATATTTGACATAATAAAAGCTTCGCAAAGATGAACACGATGACACAATCTAATTGCTCTGCTTGATTTGGGTATGTCCATCATATCATTCTCCCAATGATATGATCTCATTATTAATCGAAAACTCATGTCTATGGTTAGGAAACCTTAACCATCATTAATCAATGAGCTAGTCCATAGAGGCATACTAGGGACATGGTGTTGTTCATAAACCACACAGGTATCAAAGTTTCCGCTTAATACAATTCTAACATGGAATATAAACTTTATCATGAACAAAAATTATAATAATAACATCTTTATTATTGCCTCTAGGGCATAATTCCAACAGGGACCCACTACGGCCAGCTTGAGGGAGATTCCGTCAGAGCCTAGTCCTCCGGCATCTCCAACAAGCTGGCCATAGAGGCACTCCCTAATGTGTGAACTAGCTAGTTAGCTCCCAGGCGTATTAATCTAGATAGAGAAGTTACAAGCTGCAAGATGGTGTGCGAGAGCAGGGCCACCACTACGGCCAGTTTCAGGGAGATGCCGTCGGAGCCCAGTCCTCTGGCATCTCCAAGAAACTGGTCATAGAGGCACTCCCTAATATGTGACCACGTGCGTTTGGAGATCAGATCTTAATGGTAAGTACGAATCGGGACAACTTCTTCATAGTTCGGGAAAGTCCTTCTACGAATCGGGACTAAAGACCCCCTTTAGTCCCAGTCCAGCCACAAAATAGGACTAACACTCAAGAAATTTATTAATATTAAAAACTGAGACTACAAAATCGAGACTAAAGGCCCCCCTATAGTCCTGGTCTAGCCACAAACCGGGACTAACACTCAATACATTTATTAAACTTGGAAAATTGCAAACATCATAAAATATCCTTCACAAAATGAGCTATCATGTCTCATGGCATTTAGGTTCACAATATGCGGTCGACCGGCCAGACATGAACTAGAGGTACACAATATGAGCATGAACTTCTTGGCGTATGTCCTTCCTTATGATCGCTTCAGACATAACCATGGAGCATCTTCTTTACTTAACAGAATGCTTGAGTCAGTTTTCACTGTGAAGGGCGGAATTTCATCAAACTTATTATAATATTCTGACATGTCTGTCTTGTCCTCGATTCCCATGATGTTTCTTTTCCCTGAAAGAACTATGTGACACTTTGGCTCATCATATGATGTATTCGTTTGCTTATTTTTTCTTTTTTTCGGTCTGGAGGACATGTCCTTCACATAGAAAACCTGAGACACATCATTGGCTAGGATGAATGGTTTATCTCTATAACCAAGATTGTTGAGATCCACTGTTGTCATTCCGTACAACTGGTCTATATTTACCCCTTCCCCATTCAGGTTGACCCATTTGCAGCGAAACAAAGGGACCTTAAAAGAGACTCCATATTCAAGTTCCCATATCTCCTCTATGTAACCATAGTATGTGTCCTTTTGCCCATTCTCTTTCGTTGCATCAAATCAGACACCCATGTTTTGGTTGGTGCTCTTTTTATCTTAGGCGATCATGTAGAATGTATTCCCATTTATTTCGTACCCTTGGAAATTCAATATAGTAGAAGATGGTGATGCGGCAAAACAAGTATAGCTGATCTCTAATAGTGGTGTCATTCAAGAGATGTGTCCACATCCAACCGCCAAAAGACTTCATGTGTTCATCTATAATCCATGAGTCAGACTTCCCTGGGTTGTTGGAGCGTACAATATTCTTGTGTTCCTCGATATACGGAGCTGCTAAGGTGGAATTATGTAGAACTGTGTAGTGTGCTTTAGTGAAAGATCCCCTGTCCCTACATATCATTGCTTTCTTTCCCAGCGTGCCTTTTCCACTTAGTCTTCCCTCATGCCGCGAGTCAGGAACACCAATCGGCTTAAGGTCAGGAATAAAGTCAATACAAAACTCAATGACCTTCTTTGTTCCATATCCCTTGGAGATGCTTCCTTCTAGTCTAGCACGGTTATGAACATATTTCTTTAAGACTCCCATGAACCACTCAAAGGGGAACATATTGTGTAGAAATACAGGATCGAGAATGTCTATCTCTTCCACTAGGTGAACCAGGAGATGCGTCATAATATTGAAGAAGGATGGTGGGAACACCAACTCAAAACTAATAAGACATTGTACCACATCCTTCTGTAACCTTGGCAGAATATCTGGATTGATTACCTTCTGAGATATTGTATTGAGGAATGCACACAACTTCACAATGGGTACTCAAACATTTTCTGGTAGAAGCCCCCTCAATGCAATCGAAAGAAACTGCGTCATAATCACATGATAGTCATGAGACTTCAGGTTTTGGAACTTTTTCTCTGCCATATTTATTATCCCCTTTATATTAGATCAGAAGCCAGACGACACCTTGATACTGTAAGGACTTCAAAAAAGATTTCCTTCTCTGCTTTGGTAAGAGCATAGCTGGCACGACTTAAGTGACGCCCTTTATCTGTCTTGTTCTATGTATGCATGTTCTTTGGGTCTTTCATAATTTGCTGGTCCTCCCGTTCTTCTAGTGTATCTTTTGTCTTTCCATACACGCCCAGTAATCCTAGCAGGTTCACGCAAAGATTCTTCGTCACGTGCATGATGTCGATTGAAGAGCGGACACGTAGAACTTTCCAATATGGCAGCTCCCAAAATATAGATTTCTTCTTCCACATGGGTGCGTGTCCGGTAGCGACGTCATTCGGAACTGATTGACCGCCGGGACCCTTTCCAAATATTACTTCTATGTCCTTGACCATACCAAATATGTCATCACTAGAAGGGAGTTCAGGCTTATTCCGGTGATCTGCCTCACCTTTGAAATGCTTGCCTTTCTTTCTTATAGGATGATTGGTCAAAAGAAATTGTCGATTCCCCAGGTACACAACCTTCTTGCATTTATGCAAATATGTACCTTTAGTCTTATCTAAACAGTGTGTGCATGCCTTATATCCCTTGTTTGTCTATCCTGAAAGATTACTAAGAGCAGACCAATCATTGATGGTTACGAAAAGCAATCCTCGTAGGTCAAATGGCTCCTGTTTGTTCTCATCCCATGCATGTACACCTGGTTTGCCCCACAGCTGTAAGAGTTCTTCAACTAATGGCCTTAGGTACACATCAATGTCGTTTCCCAGTTTCTTCGGGCCTTGGATGAGCACTGGCATCATAATGAACTTATGCTTCATGCACAACCAAGGAGGAAGGTTATAGATACATAGAGTCATATGCCAGGTGCTGTGACTGCAGCTCTTCTCCCCAAAAGGATTCATGCCATCCGTACTTAGACCAAACCATAAGTTCCTTGCATCACCTGCAAAGTCCGGGAAGTCTCTCTCGATTTTTCTCCACCGCGACCCATCAGCGGGGTGTCTCAACTTCCCGTCTTTCTTACAGTCTTCTTTGTGCCATCGCAACAACTTGGCATGCTCTTTGTTTCTGAACATGCGTTTCAACCTTGGTATTATAGGAGCATACCACATAACCTTAGAAGGAACCCTCTTCCGGGGGGGCTCTCCCTCAACATCACCAGGGGCATCTCGTCTGATCTTATACCGCGATGCATTTCATACCGGGCATTTATCTAAATTCTCATACTCCTTACCATGATAGAGGATGTAGTCATTAATGCATGCATGTATCTTCTGCACATCTAATCCTAGAGGGCAGAGAGTCTTATTTCCTTCGTACATACTCTCGGGAAGTTCATTATGCTTTGGAAACTTCGGCTTAATTATTTTCAGCATCTTTTCAAATGCGGAGTCAGTTAGACCACACTCTGCTTTCCATCGCAGCAATTCCAGTGTGGTACCGAGCTTTGTGCTTCCATCTTTGCAATTTGGGTACAACAATTTCTTGTGAGCTTCTAACATGCCCTGCAAATTCAACTTCTCCTTTTCTGTTTCACAGTCTCGCTTTGCATCAGAAATGACCCTACCAAGTTCATCAGCGGGCTCATCTGATGCCCGTTCTTCACCTCCCCTTCCTCTTCATTGTCTTCCATTGCAGTATCACTGTACTCAGGAAACATATGATGATAGTTGTTATCATCATCTTCTTCTTCATTGTCTTCCATCATAACCTCTCTTTCCCCGTGCTTGGTCCAGCAATTATAGCTGGGCATGAAACCTTTCATAACCAGGTGGCCGCGAATGATTTTCGAGGAAGAGTACTCTTTGTTGTTCCGACATTGAACACATGGAAAACGCATAAAACCATTCTCTTTATTTGTCGTAGCCACATTGATAAATTTATCCACGCCTTTAATGTACCCGGGTTCACGCCGGTCACCGTACATCCATTCCCGACCGTCCATCTGCATCATATAACCAAGTTTATAAAAAATGGAACATCATAAATAGTGAAATGACCAATTCACATCGACACATGCATTGTATCAATGACAGATGAAAAGATAAGATTGGTAAACCTCGATCGAGGAGGAAATAAAGAGGAGAAATCTCAAGTGCGTCTCGGGCACCTCCTATATTTTTGTTCTGTGAGTAATTGAATGGGATCATTCACTTAAACATTTCATCAAACACCTCGCATGCATGCATAGGAAAAAATAAACTAGCACACCTCTCACACCTTCCACCAAGAAAAAACAGAGGGGAGGCAGAGGGCCGGGGCGTCGTATTTATAGAGAGCTGGATCATACGTCCCGGTTTGTAACACAAACATGGACTAAAGGTGTGTGGGAGGCCACGTGTCTGGCACCCACAATTTAGTCCCGGTTTGTAACACAAACAGGGACTAAAGGTGTTACAAACCGGCACGCATGCTCCCTCACGAACCGGGACGCATGCCTCCTACCCCCGTGCGGCAGGCCGGCCCGCTCGAACAGGGATGCATGCCAGCATTAGTCCCGGTTCGTGGAAAAACCGGGACTAATACAGTTGGGGGCGCGAACGGATAGCCTATTTTCTACTAGTGTCTTCCCACATGTGTGAAAGTGACAGCATGCATACTGTGGTGGCACTTAGGCTAGAGGTTACATAAATACTCACCGTGCTTTAATAGATCTAGGCTTTTCCCCATGTGTGTGAAAGTGACAGCGTGCGCGCCGTGTGTGGTACTTAAGATAGATTATTTATATACCTGTCATGAGTATATTTTGATTTGGTTGTCTCTATGAAATTGTGGTGTTTGTTGGAACCATCTAGCTCTCAAGGTGACAGTGTGGGGTTATCTATATGAGGAAGGCGGACTTTGAGGTGTGCTTTTGTAGGCCTACGGTGGATTAGAGTGTCCAACCGGAGAGTAGTTAAGAGTAGTATCATGAGGAAAGGATATTTATATGAGAGAGTGTTCACTAGTGAAAGTATGATCCCTAGGCCTTGTTTCTAAACATTGAAACACCGTTTGCATCTACATCTGTTGCATGTTTGCTTGCTTCCATCCTTATTCCGTTTGCCGAGAAGGTTTTGGTCCTTTACCTTGCCTCACCATCAAGATATTTTCTGGCACCGTTACCACTTGTATTTCACTATATCTTCACCGAACTAGTGCACATATACACCTCACAAGTGTATTGGGTGTGTTCAGGACACAAGAGACATCTTGTATCTTGATTGCATGGTTGCTTGAGAGGGAATACCTTTGACCACTTCCTCCTTGAATTCGATAAACCTTGGGTAATCCACTTAAGGGAAACTTGCTGCTGTTCTACAAACCTCTTCACTTGGAGGACCAACAACTGTCTACAAGAATAGAAGTGCATAGACATCAACCTATTTTCTGGTGTCGTTGCCGGGGAGGAAAGGTGCGTGACCCAACATACCACTGCATGTTGTAGTATACTATAGTCGTGGATATAACACTCACGGAGTACCATTCCACAAATATTACATCCTCAGAGTGGTACAACAGAAACAAAGCGGGTACATAACATATATTATCATTACTACAACCAGAAATTACATGACGACTTTGAGATCCTCCTAGGTCCATAGAGGTATCCCGATGACTCAGGCTAAACTATAATATCTTGAAGAACAGAATAAAGAAGTAACTAAGGTTTATACGATATTTAGTTATAGATAGAGGATAGAAATTTATACTACCGGACTAGATCTCTATATATGCAACATCTACACTTCAGATACGTCGGTCTCCATTCCATAGATGTTTTCGTAATTTTTCCCTTCGACGCTTCCGGATACTTCTGGTTCTTCATAGCGGAATTCTTCTTGGTCTTCATTTGGGTATAGTATTTCTTCTTCCGGACCATTATTGTCTTCGGAATCTAGCAAGGGTTAAGAAGATACGTTGAGTACGAGCGTACTTAGCAAGTTCACTAAAAGGAGTGTTTGATGCACTATAGCTACAGCCATAGACCATAGGTCATAGGCAATGTAGGTTTTCATAAAAATTTCTTCAAAGGTTGCTTTTATTCTGAAAAGATATGTCCGTCATCCTTCACAGGTTTACCAGAACTTTCATGGAGTTCCTTTCTTGCAGCATTTGCAGCTCCTTCCCGGAACAGGGAGTAGCAAGTTACAGTTCTTACACTCTGCAGAGGTGCGTTACTTTACCCATGAGAGATCAAATCCTTGATGCACAACCGGGCGAATATTTCCCGTCCACACTTCCTATGCTGTGGGGCCCAGTAGATGATCCAAGCCAATCACTGTCCTTCTCCGCGACCTCGAATACACCACAATTGTGGTATGCCCAAACTCAAGGTAGACCTTTCCCCGTATAAAATGGCTATACCTTAGTTGGTTACACACAACAACCATTAACACTAGTAATCTTTCTTTTGTAAGCCCAGATCCATGGTAGACCTTTCCCCGTATAAAACGTCTATACCCATGATCTGCAACTCACAAATGCCTAGAACAGTGTCCAATGCATGCGAAAGGGAGCCGATCCAGCTGACTTCTTCGTCCCATTCCAAATTTCATGGTTAACACGTAATATACGGCGCAAGAATCACTGGTGACATTGGTTGTTAAGTCCTAGATGATATACTCCTGAGTAGTGGTATTCCAACTATCGGTTTTAATAGATTAGCTGATCAACCCGGATCAGTAACCAATAGTTCATATTATTATCAAAAATAGTGTTTTCCGACCTTTTGAAATGCAGGTGATGCCAACACTGGATTTGCAAAATACTTTACAGAAAATAATCAAAAGACATGAGCAAGTGTGAACTTGCCTTGATATAGCGGAGTATTGTAGTCGAATGTCTCGACTTGACCCTGGACCTTGCGTTCTACAAAAATATCATCATTGCCCGGTAAGGACAATGTTTAAAGAAGCAATATGCTGTTATGCATAAGTAATGAGATGCATATTGCAAAATCCCAAGTAATTCTTCAATCATTGCTAGTGATATATATTTATGATTTATTTAAGATTTTCTTTAGTTTAAGTTTACTTCATAAGGAAGATAAACACATAAAATATGAAGAGTAAAGTACAATTATAATTCTATGGGTTCATGGTATTAGGTAATTATTACAAAATTTATGTTTTAAGTTGTCATGGATTTTAAAGGAATGGTATAGTGTATCTTTGGAAGTGGCAAAAAGAATAACATTTGAAGAAAATATTCTTTATGTTAAGTTATTCAATTCTGAAGATTAATAAGATTAAAGTTATGGTTTCTGATAAGGTTTAAATGCTTTTGAGTTATTATATATCTAGCTTAAGATATCTTAGACCAAAGTAAACTATAAAAATGTAATTGGACTTGAGATACAACATTTGTAGCATTTATTAATTAGAGTTTTATTTATAATAATATAGTTAGTACCTTTCTAATAAATATACTTTCTTAAATTCTTAAAAAGAATTTTATTTATTTTTAAACATTATCTTT
Organism: Avena atlantica; assembly: GCA_910589765.1. NCBI lineage: Eukaryota > Viridiplantae > Streptophyta > Magnoliopsida > Poales > Poaceae > Avena > Avena atlantica. The sequence goes on along the minus strand of OU342734.1, from coordinate 442,614,931 downwards.
ATTATTATTATTTATATATATATTTTTAATGTCATTAAATATTTGTTTTAAATTTTATTAGTAAAATTTTGAGTTAGTATTTTTGTGAGATAAGAGATTTATTTTTATTTATGAAAGTGATTTTTACTTATTTTTAGGAATTTTCCTAAATTTATTAAATTTCATGTAGATATTTAAGGGTGTTAATATTTATTTGTATTTTATTAAATTTTAAATAAATATGATTATATTTTTCTTAGGTGGATATTATTTTAATAGACACTAGGATGTATAAATATATTTTTAGGATTTTTCTACATTTTTCTAGAGCTTAAAATGTGTAGAGGTATTTTAATAATTTCCATTTTTGTTATTATACAAATTGGGCCTAGTTCTTGGGCCCATCTAGCCCAAACCCTAGTACAGTCCATCTGGTTGGGCTAAATCATAGGGCCCAACCTACCGAGTCGGTCAACCCTACCCATATGCTCTCCTCTCTCTCTCTCGCCTCGAACCTTCTTCCTCGCGATGCTGCGGCGCTGCCGCCGTCGCTGCTCAGCTCCGACGCGCTTCGGCCTCCTTGGCCGCCGCCGTGCTAGCCGATTAATTATGATCCGGTGCATCGACTAGTCCTATTCGATTTGAAGGGCATGGCCTTCCTCGATCACGCGTAACCCCATCTGGTGCCTAGGGTTTCTGTGCCTACCACCCTGAGGTGTTTCCATGGCGATACGGTGGTGTTTCGGTGTTGATGTGGGGCCGCCTGGAGGCTTCATCGATGGATGGTTGCTCGGGCGGCTTCGGCATGGTTTAAGTGCCTCAATTTTTCTTGTGCCACCGTTTACTGCGCCCTTCCCCACCGGCCTGCTTCCTCTTCTCGAGCTTAAGCGAGGACCTCCGGTAAGTGGTTCTCCCTCTGCTATGCTCCTCTTCATGCTCTATCTATCTTGCAACATTAATTGTGCTTTCTATGATTACCCCCTGTCTAGGTTTTATTTTTGAACCTAGGGTTCTTCTTCTAGCTGTTAATCTGTTGTGGTACCTGTTGCCCCCTAATGATCCTGGCCTGTTGCTCTTATGTTTGTCAGCTAATTTAATTAGAGTTCATATTATACTTAGGCAACAGATGGACATGTTTTTCTAAATTGATTACAAAAGAAATGTTTGGATTACACCATGTGTCTAATTTCCATTCAGTGAGTTCCTTGTGTATTTGAATGGATTGATATTTGAGTTTAAAGTGCTGAAACTTTGCTTTAGGGAGTAGTTCCTGGAACATATTATATTTGTATGTTGGCTTAAATGACTATCCCATAAATAGAATGAATGTCATGGGTGACTATGGATTTGTATCCAAAGATAATTCGTAGTATTATTCATAGGAAAATGACTTGTTCTTTTATTTGAAATGATTCCTAGTGGCCAACACTAAAGAAATGATTTGACTTTCAGACATAATTGCATGTGAACCAGTGGTTGATTTGTGAATGGTGGATTCTAAATGTATATTGTAATCTTAATGTTCTGATTCTTAACTTGCTGAAGCTTTGCTTCAGGAAGTAGTTTTTCTATAACATTATATCTGTTGGATATGGTAGTAAAAATGGGATATGTTTCAGGTTAAAATGATGATTAGGATGGATCTTATTACCTGTCCAGGTTGACAGAGAGATCAGAATTTTAAGAATGATTCCTAGAATTCTTTTGTCTAGGAAAATGATTATCTGAATTAAATAGCTATAGATGAGCTTTTTGATACAGAGGTGCTACCCTCTCGGAATGTGCCCTGTAGTCTAGCAGCTAAAATATAAAAAGGATGGTCATTTTCTTTGGCTTGTATATGTGCTTTTGGCCTGGTGGTTAAATGATACAATAGCTTAATATGCTCCCTTCATCATATCAGTATGATGTTTTGATTATAGAATGATTATTGTAGCTTTGCTACAATAGAATAAATGATTTCTAGTTTATGAACTAGGAAGATGATTGGAGATATGGTTTGGTTACTTCTATCCAGTGGACTGGGTGGTCTTACAACTGGATGAAGATGGTGGTATTTTACCACATAGGATTTGGCTACTATGGTGCCTCCCTGGAGTGTGCACAGTGGCCAAATCCCAAGCCACAATAGCTGCTATTTTTATTTAAGAGATTTCTTGGCCTATAATATATGGATCAAGTGCCTAATTCAATTCTATGGTTGGTATCGGCTGCCTTTGCTGCTGTGGTGCCTCCATTCCTGGAGTGTGCACAGCAGTGACTAGATAGCACGATTGGTTTCCTTAAGATTTTATCCAAGCCAATGATGCACAGGCTGAGGCCAAATCTTTCTAAGATAAGAACAGATAATTTGTTGGCTTTTAACAGCTCTAGGATGAACTAGTGTAGCACTTCTACACTATACTGAGAGCTTTCTCTCTGACTCCCGTCTGATACTTGTTTTAATTTGTCAAGAACAAGTATTGTTATGGTTCTAGTAATTAACCTGTTGCTTGCAGTGTAGACAGATGATTTGGTGAGGAATCTTGGTCCACTACACCTAGCTATCCAATTGGTCTGCTTTGTCTTGCCACTTTCTTGTCCTTATGGCCTTATCCACCTTGATCTAGCTACTGGGTTGTTTCTGAATTGGTCCTGATCTTCCTCCTCCTTGCTTGTGCTCAGGGACAACTCATTCCTCTTGTGGGGTTGGTTACCAGATCCTACTGTGGTGATCCAGTGGTGTTTTAGATGTGAACTGTAAGAACAAGCAGTGCTCTTTGTGGCTGTATAACTGGAGATTAAGACTAAAGTGTGGGACTTGATCTGGTGGATGTCCTGCGGCTGTGTACTTATTTCTCTCTCTCACAACATCCTCCCGTGTTGACAACACATCAACATGCATGTGTGTGTGAGCTTGCCTCACCCAGATGGATCAGATCAAGTAAAAGGCTTGATATTTCCTTGGATTTTACCTCTTTGCCTTTTACCTGCCCTTGGTGAAACTTGCCCCTAAATTGCCTATGATGTGGTTCTGAGGTAAAGTTACTGATAAGAGCAGATATTATTTTGGTAAAACTTGCCCCAATTTAAATATGCTCAATGATGTGAATAGCAATGCATTTCATTGCCATACTGAGAGCAAAAATAATCAACACTAACTCATATTCAATTTGGTTTACTTTATGCTTTTACAGGAACAAGATCAGAAATTGAAAAGATGTGAAGATGAAGATTAGTTTTAGAATTTTCTTTTAATCCAATTTTTTTGTAATTTCCTTTTCTGTCAAGAATTTATGTAAAGTCATTGTAATATATTAGTTTATCTTATTATTGTAACCATTCTTATTACTCCTTTATTGTAAAACTAATAATAATGTAATATATATTCTTTTAATAAAGAATTGTCCTATTTGTTTAATTATTGTACTTCCTTTTCCATTTCCTTTATTCTCTTATTTTCTTCATTGCAATATTTCTTTATACTTTTATTGTAAAAGAACATTGAAATGTTGGATTTTAATAATGTTTATACTTTTACTTAATATACTTAAATTCATCCCACTCCCATTTTGATGACACTAAACCTAATTCATCGGAGTGAGAGTTCTGATCACTCTAAGTCTTTTAATTTGGCGAAAATTTTATCCAGATTTTCAGATGCATGCATGCAGATGCACAAAACCTTAAATCTACCCCTCGTTTAGTCCTAAATGTTGGGATGTTACAGACTTCCCCCCTTAAATTAAACTTCGTCCCGAAGTTTGTGGTTTCTTGTTCAAGAAGGTTTTCCGATAGTCTTGTCCTGAGTTTTCTTCTTTCCTCCCAGTTTCTTATCTTTCCAAAGTAATGTTTTTGATAAACTCAGCACTCCTTGAGTTTACTCTCAACCTTGATTTGGTGATTGTTAATGCCTAATGCTAATTTATACTTCCTCCCAAAGCTTCATGAGATTACTTTTAACCCTGAACAACTTGATTGACAAAGGACTCCGAATACCAAACATACATGTTGTAGCCTCTTCATCGTGATTCCCTCCAAAGTGTCCACCTCTTAATGGTGATTGTACTCCTCGAGTAACCATCTTGTTAGGACATTCAGATCTCCTATGTCCTTCCAGACCACACCTATAACACACCTTTCCGGTCTTCCTACAATCCCTCCTTATATGAACTGATGCTCCACACTTACCACACATGATTTCTTTCTTTCTTTTTGATGCCTCATACTTTGATGTACCACTTGTGGATATGAATTTAGGTATGAAACTTAAGTTTGATGTTGACTCAGTAAATTGAAACTTCTTCGGTTCCCTTTTAGCTCCTTTATTGGTTAATTTCTTCCTCTCTTCTAATAGCTTATTATAATCATCCTCGAAAGTAATTGCTACATCAACCAGCTCTTGGAAAAATCTTGTTGTAGCCCCTCGTATTTTCATCTTCATATAAGGGTTTAGTCCTTCCAAGAACCTTTTCTTGCGCTTCTCCTCCGTATTAACCTCATCAACTGCATAACGAGATAATTGACTAAACTTGCTAATATATTTCATCACGATTTCATCGTTTTGCCGTAAGTCCATGAATTCTCTCCTCTTAAATTCAATAATGCTCTCTGGAACATGATACTCACGAAACTTCTGCTTGAATTCTTCCCAAGTGAATATCTCTTCTGGTGTGTGCATAGCTAATTGATTCTCCCACCAATTTGCGGCAGATCCGGATAGAAGAAATGTTGCATATCATAACTTCTCCTCATCATTGCATCCTACTGTTTTAAGTTTCCTTTCTGTATCCATCAGCCAATCCTCTGCATCCATAGGTTCTGATGCAGATGTAAAAGGAATTGGTTTGGCGTTCTGGAAATCCGAAAGACTTACTTTGATATCTTTGTTTTCCTCTCCGGGTCCTATTTGTTTGAGTATTTCCTGCATGAACTTATTCTGGTACTCTTGCATCATTTGCATGTATTGCATGAAATTATCCTCTGTCAACGGACGAGTTGATGGTCCAATTGAAATTACATCCATATTGCTTTCCCTCTGCTTAGCTTCTTGTTCCACACGTTGTCCTTCAAACCCAGCTTCTACTCCCGTATCCATACCCTCTCTAGTCCTGCTACATAAAGCGGTTACTCATACTTACATCATGCATATGTTTTCTGGGTTCAACTCTATGCACAGTGCTAGTCACACAAGGAAATCAAGAACCAAATCCAAATAACAACCAAACCTATACCATGTATTATACATGGTTTTATAAACTATTACAAACAATCCTCATATCTACGGTTTGATTCTTACTTGGTACATTACTTGTATGTTACAAGGATTTGCTTGCTCGTATGAGCATGCTCTTACTTCTTAAGTCATGCCTCTCAAACGCTACGATGCACATTACTGGTTATGTACATCATTTAAGCCCTTTACTTCTATGGATTGTCTCTTCTTACTTTTCTCTCTCTCTCTCTAGTACTTCTTGGAATTCCGTCCATGATGACATGAAGTCCGACAACTACCTTCTGTAGTATATAAACATCCAGAGGGTGTGCACTCTTGATTAGAAGTACTTAGATTGAGATTATCCATTGAAAAATGACTAGAAAATGCGTGATCTTCCGTGGAATTCTCATGTTCACCTTCAAATGCACTTTCAAAGCAAGATGTATTCTCTGCTTTTCCTTGACTTAGTTATACATATAGATGTAATAACCGTTAGTTCCTTCTTCCAGGTCAATAGGATTGGTACTACCCCCATATGGATCATAGGTTCCATGCTAACATAACTGGTTTCTACTCCTTTACTAGGATCACAGGGTATAGGATTCTCCATGGTTCTAGTGTAAGATTCTACTCCCCATCCATCGGGATTCCAAACTGGAATACCAGGATTGGATGTTTTCTAAGTTTCTTGTTTTGTCTACGATTTGACCCTTTAGGTCAACATGTCTTTGAGGTTCATCCCTATAATAGACATAGGCTTCAGACTATGGTTCCTCAAACTTATTTTCTTTCTACACCTCTCTTGAGAAGAGTGTTCTAAAATGCCTAGCTTCTCTATCTAACTCCTTGTTGCATTATAATTATTTAGTAGGATCAACATACTCCTCAAGGTTGTATCCAACTCTTGGACTAGAACCTAATGTGTGTCATGATAGGTCTTGAGTAATGTCCTTCTATGACCTATGTATTCGGAAGCTAAGGTAGATTCAGTCTACACAATTGCAGTATGATCCAACTTATGTTCCGAATTTATAGAGGTATAGTAGTAAGATTACTACCTACCAATTTCCTTGGATTCTTGTTTTTCCGAAGCTTAATTATTGCTTCTAGAACTGCTATTTGATACATCGCCGCCATACATCTCATCATCCCCGATGACATTACCTCTCTTATTCCCAACTCTTTTGGTAAGTTATGCACTATACGGTACTGGACTAACACTTTCCTGTGTTGGAAACTGTAAACCTTAACAAAAAGCCAAGATTTGCAATTCCATATTCTATAAAAGTTGTATCGAAAATTCTGTCTAATCCTCTACATAATCCTATATATCACTTGAACATCACTTGGACGTTCCGGTTTGGGTACTGTGGCATCCCGCAAAACCACTACTAGAAAATTGCGTTGAATTTGTGCATTGCATCGTCATCATCATGCATTGTTTGCCAAAACCATTTTTCGCAAAGCCCGTGTGGTTTTCTAAAACGCCCCATCTTTATTCAAACGCCAAAACCCGGGTCGCCGGACTATTTTGTTTTGCCTGTTATCGGGTTGCAAAAGTCTTGTTTGAAATAAATAAAAATTATTAATTATTTTAGTGGGGCAGTCGAACGGGCCGAGTCGACCCGAACGACCGCCCCCGAAATTAAAAACCGGTTCAGCTGTACCCGCCCTTCTAAATCCTATTCCTACCAGATATTCTACCCTCACCCCTCTCCACATCACCCTGGCCACTCACACGCTGCCACCTCACCCCTCCCCAAATCCCCACCAACCCCAACCCGCCACATCAGCCTGGCCACCTCCTCTCTCACACTCTCTCTCTCTCCTCTCTCAACCTGCCTCCAACCCACCCCGCACACCGCCTGCCCCCTGCCAGTCGGGCCCGCCCCTGCCCCGGTCCCGCCCGCCAGCAGGCCACCGCAGCACACACCCCGCGCCACCTCCCCCACCAACCAACCCCTGCCTGCCCCGCGTGACCCCTGGGACCCACCCGCTGGCCCCTGTCCCCCACCGACCGCCCCCACCCCGATGCCTCTCTCTCCCTTCTCTTCCTCCCCGCTGACGCGCACCCTCCTCTCTCCTCGCCTGCGGCCCCGCCGGTCCCGCTCCGCCTGCAGCCCGACGCCGCCCCGCCGCTTGGACCTCCTCCCCTCCAGCGCCTCTCGCCGCCCCTCCCGGAGTCGCCGTCGCCCCAGTCCCCCTCGTCTGCGTCCCGGAGCGCCGCCGCCGGCCCGTGACCACCCGACCCCGCCGGCCGCTGCGGCCCTGCCTCTGGAGCCGCCTCCGTCCGCCGGCAACCCCCCCGGCCTCGCCTCCCACGCCACCACCTCTTCCGCCCGTCCGCCACCAACCGCTGGTCCCGCAGCCGTCCGCCGGCGTCCGCCTCCGCCTCGACCTCGCAGTCCCGCGCGCCCGCCCTCGTCGGCCTCGCCTCCGTCGAGCCGCGCTCGCCCCGCGCCCTCCTCCGCCTCGTTTCCCCTCGCCGCCAGGACCCCGAGCAGCGCCGGCGCAGCCGTCTCCCCGGCCGACCGCCGCTCTCTGCTAGCGACGCCTTCGCTGGAGTCGCCGGCAGCGCAGAACGCGCCCTTCACCGGCCCCTCCGCCTCTGCCCCAACCTCCGCCTTCGCCGGTCCATCTGCAAGCCTCGCGGCCGAGCTGCCGCCACCGTGACGCGGGTCCTCGTCGACCGTTCCCCGTTCAGCTCCTGCCGCTGGCGTGGGCCCCTGTGTTGCTGTGTTGGTGATGCTCAGTGACGTGAGATGAGAAGGTGATGGGTGTGGTGTTACGATGCTAAGAAGATGGAGTCACAAGTCAACCGGGCTTCGACCTGAACATTCCGGTGGACGAGAACGAAAGGTTGGACAAGGTCGCTGGTGGCATCGACAAGATCTTCGATGACCACCGGATTGGATTCAAGTTCTCCCTCGCCGACGAAATCGCCTTCAAGGATCCGAAGGTCCCAACTCCGAACCCGAAGACCGATCCCGAACCCGGCGCCGCGCCATGAACTCCGAAAAACCCCGGTACCGGGCGAGTTCGCCATCGACCTCGAGTTCTCCCACACGGATACCAAGCGACAAGATCATCGTCATCGAACCCTAAGTCCACATGCGCGACAAGTACTCTCTTCCGGACGCCAGGATCTCCGCATGAGGCGACGAACCCACAACATGACCCGAGGACCGCGAATGCGACAAGATCTGCATGCGACAAGAACGACACCGTACAAGGCGAGACCGATGCGCCCCGACACCGACCCAAGTTCCGCACCCGGACGCGCCAAGATCTACCCCGATCCGAGACCCTAACCCCGGAGCCGAGAACGTTCCGTCGAACCCTGAACCCTGGACCCCGACCCCGAACTCCGTCGAACCTGAGACCGACCCCGAACCCCGGACCCCCAAGATCGTCGAGACCCCTAATGTGTGAACCCTTCCCGGAACCCTAATTTCTCAATATAATACAATTGTTGCATATTTAATTGTCATGCTCACATGCATATATGTGGTTTGGGGGTCTTATGCCGATTCACAGAATAATTAAATATGGGGCCCATATGCGGGCAAATCTAGTCTCATATCAGCCTCATTTAAACTTGTGTAGCCAACCGGTATCTTATTTTGCCATGCTAATACAACATTTAAATTGCGGGGTTTCTAAATAACATGAACCACCTAATTAATTGTCGGGACCCCGGTTCCACTTAATATGACCTAATCGCATCGCACCTTTGCCATGTCATGCACCATACAAGCATCATGCCGATCTTCTGCCGTTGTATTAAATATTGCATCCGGTGTTCTTCTAGTGTTTTGCTTCTTCGCGGATAAGGCCGTTGAGTTGATGTGAGCTTCGACCCGATCTTCGAATAACCCCTTCGGCAATGTTTCAGGCGAGCATCTCCCCCTTTCTACCTATCTTACTTTATAGTCTTTATTCCCTCCTGTTGATCTATTGCTATCTGTGTTGCGATGCTTTAGTTTCCGTACCTGTGATATCCCCTGCAGCCTTATATTGCCTTGGACACATCCTATTACCTGTTGTTTGGTAGATAGTTGGACTTGCGCGTCGTAGTGCATGCTCAAGTGCTGATGTGTGTCGTCATATGCCCCAGTTGTTGATGAATTGCCGCATGTTGATGTTGGAGACGATCATAGTTTTACTTACTGTTCACTTTAAATTCCTGTTTAACAACTAAAATTGAAATAAGCAGAGGCATCGGTGGGTGATAGAAAATATTTGGTTTCCGAACGCCCACTTGTGTCCCGTAAGACCCCGAGTACTTGATACATGTTCCTTGATTTATCGCGCTATCCACATCCGGGAGGTATATGGGACCCCCCTGAGCCAGAGCTTGATTCATTCTTATTTCTTGGGGCCACAAACTAGTTTGAGGTTTTATTTACGATCCTGTACTTATGCCATGCTTTACTGCTTTATTTACGATTGTGCGAGGTACTGCACACTGTACTGTTTTGGAAGCGGAATGTTTTCGCGGTATCGACAAGCCCCGTTTGGGGTTCCCAGTCGCTTACAGCCATTGTCGCAGACCTTGAGGCCATCTCGGATCTTGCTTACTCCGTTGCGGGATCTACTTAAGGGGTGGCCCCCTGAAATATTTCTGAATCTTGTGATTGCTTTGTCGTGAAGGCCTCGTTGGGTTTTGATTTGGTTTTTCCGAGGTTGATCGAGTGTGTGTTGCTATTGGTGCACCCCGGCCGGGTAAAACTTTCTGAAAGCCGTGTCCGCGGATATGGACGACTTGGAGCACAGTATCTCGACCATAGACAAGCATAACTAAAGTTTACTGTTATAAATTTGACTTTATAATGACTAGTAATCAGCTTCACTATAACGGAATGTCTAATTAATACTGCCCACAATTGCTTGATTTGGAGTGTCGCTTGCGACCATTGTACCTGACTAGTAAATCTTGCAACTACAACGAAATGGCTGAATAAAAGTACCAACAACTGCTGGGTTTTGGGTTTATCTCATGCTATCTGTATCTGATTAGTAAGTGTTACAACTATGACGGAATGGTTAACTAAAAGTGCCCACTGCTTCATTTATCAGGATGATTATCTATACTTGACTAGTAATTGCTGCAACGATAACTGAATAAATAAAACTGCCAACGGTGTGAGTTCCTCGGTTGACTTCCTCGTTTGGTCTCGAGGGGGAAACGCCAGGATGGGTTTGTTTGGTGTTAGCTTCAGGTTGGATCCGGATAGGTCATTCTTACCCCTCACTGATAACCGCTAGTTGTATCGAGTCTCTATAGGTTGTTCAGTGCATGCTGCCGCTGCCGCTTCAGTCCACCATACCTATGTAGGCGAGGACCGCCGAATTCTAGCCTCGCCGTGTACTGGCCTCAGTACTGACGCTCCTTCTTTTTCCTTTGCCCTTTGTCGGCACCCCTTTTGTTTAGCAGGTTTTGAGATCGACGTCGTTAGCAGGGTTACCCTTCCGGCTTGGCCTGGGCAGGGTTATGGACGCCATTGGTTATTCTTCAGGGCTCTTAGCCCCATTTGCATCTTGTCCGTAGCTGGACGCTATATCGTTTTCAAGGTGATTTGGATCTTGTATATTATATCTGTATTCTTGACTCTTTGAGTCGCTGTTATATATCTGTTCTGTGGGTCCCATCGAGGACTGTTGTGTAATGTTATTACTTCGTTTTCCACCCGCACGAAAGTGCCTGGTGGGCACCTTTGAATCATTTCTATGCGGGTTTTGGCGAATTTTGCTCAAACTTGCATAGGTCCGATTCTGAGGGTGTTACAGGTACCGAGATGTCATTCCTCACTGTAGATAATAGATTATAATTAGTCCTACCAGGTTATAACTTATTATTACCCCAAATTGCATCATAATAAAGAATTATTGCACTAGAAACATGTCAATGTAATTCTCAAGTGAATACTTATCATATTTCTAGAGAACTCTTTACCGTTGCTAACATACTTCCTACAAGTTCTACCCATTTAATAGGTTTCCAACCTAAGGTCAAAGCTTTTGCTCTGATACCAGCTACGGTGACCCAACATACCACCGCATGTTGTAGTATACTATAGTCGTGGATATAACACTCACAGAGTACCATTCCACAAATATTACATCCTCAGAGTGGTACAACAGAAACAAAGCGGGTCCACAACATAAATTATCATTACTACAACCAGAAATTACATGACGACTTTGAGATCCTCCTAGGTCCATAGAGGTATCCTGATGACTCAGGCTAAACTATAATATCTCGAAGAACAGAATAAAGAAGTATCTAAGGTTTATACGAGATTTAGTTATAGATAGAGGATAGAAATTTATACTACCGGACTAGATCTCTATATATGCTACATCTACACTTTAGATACGTTGGTCTCCATTCCATAGATGTTTTCGTAATTGTTCCCTTCGACGCTTCTGGATACTTCTAGTTCTTCATAGCGGAATTCTTCTTGGTCTTCATTTGGGTATAGTATTTCTTCTTCCGGACCGTTATTGTCTTCGGAATCTAGCAAGGGTTAAGAAGATACGTTGAGTACGAGCGTACTCAGCAAGTTCACTAAAAGGAGTGTTTGATGCACTATAGCTACAGCCATAGACCATAGGTCATAGGCAATGCAGGTTTTCATAAACATTTCTTCAAAGGTTGCTTTTATTCTGAAAAGCTATGTCCCTCAGCCTTCACGGGTTTACCAGAACTTTCATGGAGTTCCTTTCCTGCAGCGTTCGCAGCTCCTTCCCGGAACAGGGAGTAACAAGTTACAGTTCTTACACTCTACAGAGGTGCGTTACTTTACCCATGAGAGATCAAATCCTTGGTGCACAACCGGACGAATCTTTCCCGTCCACACTTCCTATGGTGTGGGGCCCAGTAGATGATCCAAGCCAATCACTGTCCTTCTCCGCGACCCCGCATACACCACAATTGTGGTATGCCCAAACTCAAGGTAGACATTTCCCCGTATAAAACGGCTATACCTTAGTTGTGTGTACCATTAACACTAGTAATCTGTCTTTTTCTAAGCCCAGATCCATGGTAGACCTTTCCCCGTATAAAACGGCTATACCCACGATTTGCAACTCACAAATGCCTAGAACAGTGTCCAATGCATGCGAAAGGGAGCCGATCCAGCTGACTTCTTCGTCCCATTCTAAATCTCATGGTTAACGCGTAATATTTGGCGCAAGAATCACTGGCGACATTGGTTGTTAAGTCCTAGATGATATACTCCTGAGTAGTGGTATTCCAACTACCAGGTTTAATAGATTAGCTGATCACCCTGGATCAGTAACCAATAGCTCACATTATTATCAAAAATAGTGTTTTCTGACCTTTTTGAAATGCAGGTGATGGCAACACTGGATTTGCAAAATACTTTACAGAAAATAATCAAAGGACATGAGCAAGTGTGAACTTGCCTTGATATAGCGGAGTATTGTAGTCGGATGTATCGACTTGACCCTGGACCTTGGGTTCTACAAAAATATCATCATTGCCCGGTAAGGACAATGTTTAAAGAAGCAATATGTTGTTACGCATAAGTAATGAGATGCATATTGCAAAATCCCAAGTAATTCTTCAATCATTGCTAGTGAGATATATTTATGATTTGTTTAAGATTTGCTTTAGTTTAAGTTTACTTCATAAGGAAGATAAACACATAAAATATGAAGAGTAAAGTACAATTATAATTCTATGGGTTCATGGTATTAGGTAATTATTACAAAATTTATGTTTTAAGTTGTCATGGATTTTAAAGGAATGGTATAGTGTTTCTTTGGAAGTGGCAAAAAGAATAACATTTGAAGAAAATATTCTTTATGTTAAGTTATTCAATTCTGAATATTAATAAGATTAAAGTTAAGGTTTCTGATAATGTTTAAATGCTTTTGAGTTATTATATATCTAGCTTAAGATATCTTAGACCAAAGTAAACTATAAAATGTAATTGGACTTGAGATACAGCATTTGTAGCATTTATTAATTAGAGTTTTTCATAAGTATAATTAAACATGAAATCTTATGGTTATGGAACTCTGTTTTAAAGATGTAAATTTAGCATGTGTAATATTTATAGACCATACTTTGAGATTTATCTTTATAAATAAAATAGTTGAATTTTATTATAATTTATATAGTGAACTTCAAGTTTGATAAATATGATTATTTATGAATTGTTAATGATTTGTAAAGAATAACTTTGTAGATCCTTGACTTATAGTTAGTTAAGGATTTTAAAAGAATATTATAAAGTTAATTGCTTACACCTAGATTTTATATTAAATTATAATCATGGTTTAGACTACTTCGAGTCAAAAGATTATGTTTTGAATAAGATCATTTCTTACTTAGGAAATAATATTAAACAATTAATAAAACAATTATCTTATTTTAATAACTTAGATAATTTAAGTTATATGATATAAGAACTTTAAAATATTTTTATAATAATATAGTTAGTACCTTTCTAATAAATATACTTGCTTAAATTCTTAAAATGAATTTTATTTATTTTTAAACATTATCTTCATTATTATTTATATATATTTTTAATGTCATTAAATATTTGTTTTAAATTTTATTAGTAAAATTTTAAGTTGGTATTTTTGTGAGATAAGAAATTTATTTTTATTTATGAAAGTGATTTTTATTTATTTTTAGGAATTTTCCTAAATTTATTAAATTTCATGTAGATATTTAAGGGTGTTAATATTTATTTGTATTTTATTAAATTTTAAATAAATATGATTATATTTTTCTTAGGTGGATATTATTTTAATACACACTAGGATGTATTATATATATTTTTAGGATTTTTCTACATTTTTCTAGAGCTTAAAATGTGTAGAGGTATTTTAATAATTTCCATTTTTGTTATTATACAAATTGGGCCTAGTTCTTGGGCCCATCTAGCCCAAACCCTAGTCCAGTCCATCTGGTTGGGCTAAATCATAGGGCCCAACCGACCGAGTCGGTCAACCCTACCCATACACTCTCCTCTCTCTCTCGCCTCGACCCTTCTTCCTCGCGATGCTGCGGCGCTGCCACCGTCGCTGCTCAGCTCCGACGTGCTCCGGCCTCCTTGGCCACCGCCGCCGTGCTAGCCGATTAATTATGATTCGTTGCATCGACTAGTCCTATTCGATTTGAAGGGCATGGCCTTCCTCGATCACGCGTAACCCCATCTGGTGCCTAGGGTTTCTATGCCTACCACCCTGAGGTGTTTCCATGGCGCTACGGTGGTGTTTCGGTGTTGATGTGGGGCCGCCTGGAGGCTTCGTCGATGGATGGTTGCTCGGGCGGCTTTAGCATGGTTTAAGTGCCTCAATTTTTCTTGTGCCACCGTTTACTACGCCCTTCCCCACCGGTCTGCTTCCTCTTCTCGAGCTTAAGCGAGGACCTCTGGTAAGTGGTTCTCCCTCTGCTATGCTCCTCTTCATGCTCTATCTATCTTGCAACATTAAGTGTGCTTTCTATGATTACCCCCTGTCTAGGTTTTATTTCTGAACCTAGGGTTCTTCTTCTAGGTGTTAATCTGTTTGTGGTACCTATTGCCCCCCTAATGATCCTGGCCTGTTGCTCTTCTGTTTGTTAGTTAATTTAATTAGAGTTCATATTATACGCAGGCAACAGATGGCCCTGTTTTTCTAAATTGATTACAAAAGAAATGTTTGGATTACACCATGTGTCTAATTTCCATTCAGTGAGTTCCTTGTGTATTTGAATGGATTGATATTTGAGTTTAAAGTGCTGAAACTTTGCTTTAGGGAGTAGTTCCTGGAACATATTGTATCTGTATGTTGGCTTAAATGACTATCCCCTAAATAGAATGAATGTCATGGGTGACTATGGATTTGTATCCAAAGATAATTCATAGTATTATTCCTAAAAAAATGACTTGTTCTTTTATTTGAAATGATTCCTAGTGGCCAACACTAAAGAAATGATTTGACTTTCAGACATAATTGCATGTGAACCAGTGGTTGATTTGTGAATGGTGGATTCTAAATGTATACTGTAATCTTAATGTTCTGATTCTTAACTTGCTGAAGCTTTGCTTCAGGAAGTAGTTTTTCTGTAACATTATATCTATTGGATATGGTAGTAAAAATGGGATATGTTTCAGGTTAAAATGATGATTAGGATGGATCTTATTACCTGTCCAGGTTAACGGAGAGATCATAATTTTAAGAATGATTCCTAGAATTCTTTTGTCTAGGAAAATGATTATCTGAATTAAATAGCTAAGATGAGCTTTTTGATATAGAGGTGCTACCCTCTGGGAATGTGCCCTGTAGTCTAGCAGCTGGATTATAAAAAGGATGGTCATTTTCTTTGGCTTGTATATGTGCTTTTGGCCTAGTGGTTAAATGATACAATAGCTTAATATGCTCCCTTCATCATATTAGTATGAATTTTTGATTATAGAATGATTATTGTAGCTTTGCTACAATAGAATAAATGATTTCTAGTTTATGAACTATGAAGATGATTGGAGATATGGTTTGGTTTCTTATACCCAGTGGACTAGGTGGTCTTACAACTGGATGAAGATGGTGGTATTTTACCACATAGGATTTGGCTACTATGGTGCCTCCCTAGAGTGTGCACACTGGCCAAATCCCAAGCCACAATAGCCGCTATTTTTATTTAAGAGCTTTCTTGGACTATAATATATGGATCAAGTGCCTAATTCAATTCTATGGTTGGTATCTGCTGCCTTTGCTGCTGTGGTGCCTCCATTCCTGGAGTGTGCACATCAGTGACTAGATAGCATGATTGGTTTCCTTAAGATTTTATCCAAGCCAATGATGCACATGCTGAGGCCAAATCTTTCTAAGATAAGAACAGATAATTGTTGGCTTTTAACAGCTCTAGGATGAACTAGTGTAGCACTTCTACACTATACTGAGAGCTTTCTCTTTGACTCCCATCTGATACTTGTTTTAATTTGTCAAGAACAAGTATTTGTATGGTTCTAGTAATTAACCTGTTGCTTGCAGTGTAGACAAATGATTCGGTGAGGAATCTTGGTCCACTACACCTAGCTATCCAATTGGTCTGCTTTGTCTTGCCACTTTCTTGTCCTTATGGCCTTATCCACCTTGATCTAGCTACTGGGATGTTTCTGAATTGGTCCTGATCTTCCTCCTCCTTGCTTGTGCTTAGGGAGAACTCCTTCCTCTTGTGGGGTTGGTTACCCAGATCCTACTGTGGTGATCCAGTGGTGTT
Organism: Avena atlantica; assembly: GCA_910589765.1. Classification (NCBI taxonomy): domain Eukaryota; kingdom Viridiplantae; phylum Streptophyta; class Magnoliopsida; order Poales; family Poaceae; genus Avena; species Avena atlantica. The sequence continues at coordinate 442,598,510 of OU342734.1, read as the reverse complement.
TCAGATGTGAACTGTAAGAACAAGCAGTGCTCTTTGTGGCTGTATAACTGGAGATTGAGACTAAAGTGTGGGACTTGGTCTGGTGGATGTCCTGCGGCTGTGTACTTATTTCTCTCTCACACAACATCCTCCTGTGTTGACAACACATCAACATGCATGTGTGTGTGAGCTTGCCTCACCCAGATGGATCAGATCAAGTAAAAGGCTTGATATTTCCTTGGATTTTACCTCTTTGCCTTTTACCTGCCCTTGGTGAAACTTGCCCCTAAATTGCCTATGATGTAGTTCTGAGGCAAAGTTACTGATAAGAGCAGATATTGTTTTGGTGAAACTTGCCCCAATTTAAATATTCTCAATGATGTGAATAGCAGTGCATTTCATTGACATACTTAGAGCAAAAATAATCAACACTAACTCTGTTTGTTTTTTATATTTAATTTGGCTTACTTTATGCTTTTACAGGAACAAGATCAGAAATTGAAAAGATGTGAAGATGAAGATTAGTTTTAGAATTTTCTTTTAAACCAATTTTTTTTGTAATTTCCTTTTCTGTCAAGAATTTATGTAAAGTCATTGTAATATATTAGTTTATCTTATTATTGTAACCATTCTTATTACTCCTTTATTGTAAAAATAATAATAATGTAATATATATTCTTTTAATAAAGAATTCTCCTATTTGTTTAATTATTGTACTTCCTTTTCCATTTCCTTTATTCTCTTATTTTCTTCATTGCAATATTTCTTTATCCTTTTATTGTAAAAGAACATTGAAATGTTGGATTTTAATAATCTTTATACTTTTACTTAATATACTTGTATTTGTATTATTGTGAATAATTATTTATAAATCAAATTTCTCCCCTCATAACTCAACAAAACAAAAGAGGTCATGTCAAAATTCATCCCACTCCCCTTTTGATGACACTAAACCTAATTCATCGGAGTGAGAGTTCTGATCACTCTAAGTCTTTTAATTTGGCGAAAATTTTATCCAGATTTTCAGATGCATGCATGCAGATGCACAACATCTTAAATCTACCCCTCGTTTAGTCCTAAATGCTTGGATGTTACAAAAGGTAAAAGGCGCTCATACACGTTACCCACGACAACAGCAAGCCAGAAAGCTATTTTCTGGCGTCGTTGCCGGGAAGGTAAGATAAAAGGTACGCACATCCTCCGATGTGAGTGCTCGAAGTTATTTCCTCTAGATTCTGCAATTTTGTCTTTTTGTTCCTTGTTTTCACTAGTTAGGCTTAATGGAAAACAACAAAAAAAATAGAGAGCTTTATAGTATCTATCTTGAGTTAGGACATGAGGTGTTTGAAGAGAAAATTAAAAAACCTATGGAGCTTTGTTGCATGCTAATAGCAATGTTATTAGTATGAATTCTTTGAACACCATTATTGTTAATGCTATGGAAAATTCTAAGCTTGGGGAAGCTATTTTTGATGAAAATGATCTTTTTAGTCCCCCAAGCACGGAGGAGAAAATTTACTTTGATGATACTTTGCCTCCAATATATGATGATTACAATGGTGAATATGGTATTTTCAGTCCACCTACTATATTTGATGATTATGGCGATGAGAATAATAATGATAGCTATTTTGTTGAATTTTCTCCCACTACAATTAATAAGAATGACTATGCTTATGTGGAGAGTAATAATCATTTTATGCATGTGGATCATGATAAGAATGTTTTATGTGATAGTTATATTGTTAATTTTATTCATGTTGCTACTAAAATTTATTATGAGAGAGGGAAACATGGTCTTATGCATCTCAAAAATATTAAGTTTCCCCTCTTTATGTTGAAAATCTTGAAGTTTCACTTGTTTTGCTTCCCTATGCTTATTGCTTTGTGCTTTCATGACTTGTTTCTTTACAATATTCCTATGCATAGGAAGTGGGTTATACTTAATTTTTTTTTGAATTTGCTTCTCGATGCTCTCTTTTACTTCAATTCATATTTCTTATGTGAGCATCTTCTCAAACTATCAAGCCTAACTTAAAGGCGTTAAAAAAAAGTACTTGTTGGGAGATAACCCAAGAATTTTCTTGAGTCTTGGAAGTTATTACTTCGGTAATGACCTCTCCTTACCCTTTTTTGTTTGCTTTTTGTGCCAAGAATGACCTCTAATGAGAGGGAAGTAAGATTTGGGGAGTTGCTGTCCCGAAACAGATTTTTGTCCTCCACCGTAAACATTCGCGAGGAATCTCTATAAGTCGGATTGAGCTTATATTTTGCGAATAAATCCCCTAGTATGTTAGATAACTTTCGTTAGTTCAACACTTTCTGATTTGAGCAACAAAAGGTCTTCGAAAAAATCAGTTTCTACCCGCCGGTCTGTTTTGACAGATTTCTGCCATTATTTGCATTTGCTTCTTATTGATTCCATTTTAGGTTCTTTTTGAGGGAATTGCTACAGTAGCTTGTGTTTTTAGTGAAAGTTTTTCTGTTCTAAAGCCAACCCCAAGGGTCTATTATCTTTTGAATACACTAATATTGCTAATGAAGATTGTGTGAAGTTCTGTATGAAGGAAAATTTTCAGGTGTAGAGGAAGAATTATGTAATGAGATGAAGAATGGACAAAATCTCAAGCTTGGGGATGCCACCCCAAGAAATATTCAAAAGGTACAAGCGTTAAAGCTTGGGGATGCCCAAGGCATCCCCTTCTTCATCATTAAAAATCTCAGGTCTTTCTAGACACTTCATTTTTATTGTTTCATGCACAGTTGTGTTGTTCTTGGAGCGTCTTAGTTTTTTTTTGCTTTTCATTTGCTTAGGTTTCTTGAGTGAGTTGGTTGATCATAGCACACTTCTTTTGGAGAGAGACACACTATGTTTTCATTACTTAGAACACTATTTTTCACTCTTATTGTTCTGTGAGTGTTCACTTTTGCTAGCACTATGTTTAGCCTTAGTTTTATTGTGTTTTCAGCTTAGAACTTTTTAGGTCTTCTTTGTGGATTTGTGAGACAAGCCACTGGTCTTTATTGTTTATTATCTTTGTGAGTTGTTTCAAATAATTTGATTGGTGTTGGAGAGGAGTAGAAAGTTCTTGCCTGAGTAGTACAAGAGGAGCTTGATTTGACTGTGACTTGGACTTTATCATGTCATGCTAGGTATTGTTTTGACCTTATGCTTAGTAATTATTGTCGTAGCATGACTTGTTCCAAACAATTGGGATTGCTTAGTGTGCCTTGAAAGAATCATGCATTGTTTTAGCATGCAAAAGCATAATATCGTGGTATTCTCCTTTGATGCTTTGTTTGAGTTGACTTGGCACATGATCACACCATGTTACGACTATGAACAAGTCACCATAGCCTCTATGATCATTTAGTCCTTGACTTGTAGTACCACTTTATGCTTTGATTAGTAATGTTTTGTCGCTTTGCATGATTATGGCCATTATTGCTCTCTTAGTTGGTCGCTCCCAGTTTTTTGCTACCCTCCACTTGTATGAGTACGCTAAACTCATGCTTCCAACTCCCAATAAACCAAGTTATTCCAAAGTGTCCACTATAAATTACTATGCATGGTGTGTTACACCATTTCAAGTATATTCTTGTTTTCATCTATCTTCCAATTAAAAAAGTATTTTGTTATGTGAAAACTTAGTGATTAAAGCTCTCACAAACTTGATGGCACACTTTATATTTCTTGCCCCTAATAAACTTGAACCATTGTGTCATCTATGGTGTATATGCTTGCACTTATACGTTGGAATTAGCAGAACCATGTTTTCATGGGGAACGTTTTCAACATTGCACTTGTACTTTGTACACAGCTGATATCATGCTCTTTTGTCTATGTATGTCACCGGTGTGAAATAAAAAAGGAGCTTGTAAGTCCATGGAGTTATGTATTTTGTGTCAGAGAAACGCCTGGCCGCTAGCTTAAGCCATGCCTAATCATGGTGGAAACTTGCAGCATCGCCATAATGAGCAATCTATGAAGCATCCTCAATAAAAAACTATGCAAATAGCAAATAAAAAGATCACTGAGATGCTCATTGTGTGCTTGCCTTGTCATTTTGGTTATGAGATAACTCATGTACCATGTGCAAGGGGTACCCTGTTGGCGGTTCTTTATGATACACATGTACTTACAATGACAAGAACTTATAGGTGAATAAATTTGAGTACCATTAGGTGCGGACCTCGTATTCAAGGGACATGAGATTGCCAACTTATACTTTTTCAAGCATATACTCCATAGTTTGTTCACTTTAACCTTACTCACTTCAAGATGCTTATGATAGGGGCAATGAGAGCTGGAAGCTAACAAGTACCATAATTTTTGGAAGATCTTTATGAAACTTGTCCCTTATGAAGTTCCTTTATTCCACTATTATATTGAGTCTCCACCTTTTACCTTTAGGCACCAGTTAAGAGAGCATAGTTGTCATTCTTAGTTCTATGTGCATTGTCCCAAAACTTATTGACTGATGCATATTGTTGATATTACTTGTTCTTGTGTTATTTGTATCTATTCACTCTTATGAACTTTGAAGGTGTCCTATGCATCTATTTGCTACTCCATGAAGGACAAGCTGAATGTCACTATGCTATGTTTTCTGTATGTGAAACAAACAAACATTTTTCAATGCATTGTTATTCATGATCTTTGTTTGTAACCTTTCATGTTGCATGCATAATTACTTTGTCTTATTCTTAGAAGTTCATCTTTCATGCTCATGTTTAGAGTTCTTTGATCCCAGCTTTCAATGTTTGCAAATGGTTTGATCTTGATTTTGATGATGCATGTCACCTAAAAAATTATTCTTTTATCACTTACCTACTCGAGGACGAGCATGGGTTAATCTTGGGGATAATTGATACGTCGTAAACGTATCTATAATTTTTGATGTTCCATGCTTGTTTTATATCATTTGTCTTATGTTTTGTCTACACTTTGAGGTATTTTTATACACTTTCTGAAACTAACCTATTAACAAGATGCCAGAGTGCCATTTGCCTGTTTTCTTCTGTTTTTGGTTCCAGAAAAGGCAGAAAATCAATATTCTCGGAATTGGAAAGGACAAAAGCCAATCTTCCTAATTTTCCCGGAGCAACACGGAACCACGAAGCAGAGGTGAAGGAGGACACCAGGGTGGCCGCACCCCCTAGGCGCGGGCCAGCCCTAGTGGCGCCCATAGGGGCACCGACCTTGCCTCCTTCACCTATAAGAAGCCTCCGACCCAAAAACTCTAAATCATCGACCAGAAAGCCACGAAAAGTTCCACAGCGCCGCCGCCACCGAAGGGGAGATTCGGGGGATAGAAAGTCTCTGTTTCGGCACCCTGCTGGGACGGGGAAGTGACCCCGGAGCCATCTCCATCGATCTCCACCACCATATCCATCATCGTTGCTGATTCCCATGATGAGGAGGGAGTAGTTCTTCCTCGAGGCTAAGGGCTCTACCGATAGCTATGTGTTCATCTCTCTCTCTATGCATGATCTTGTTGTGGTCATGAGCTTTGTAATCAAGTAGATCTACCTTGCTACTCAAGTGCTTCAATAGATCTCTGCTCTCCCCACGTGTGTGAAAGTGACAGCGTGCATACCGTGGTGGCACTTAGGCTAGAGGTTACATAAATAATCACCGTGCTTTAATAGATCTATGCTTTTCCCCATGCGTGTGAAAGTGACAGCGTGCGCGTCGTGTGTGGAAATTAAGATAGATTATTTATATATTTGTCATGAGTATATTTTGAGTTGGTTGTCTCTATGAAATTGTGGTGTTTGTTGAAACCATCTAGCGCTCAAGGTGACAGTGTGGGGTTATCTAGATGGGGAAGGCGGACTTTGAGGTGTGCTTTTGTAGGCCTACAGTGGATTAGAGTGTCCAACCGGAGAGTAGTTAAGAGTAGTATCATGAGGAGAGGATATTTATATGAGAGAGTGTTCACTAGTGAAAGTATGATCCCTAGGCATTGTTTCTAAACATTGAAACACCGTTTGCATCTATATCTGTTGCATGTTTGCTTGCTTCCATCCTTATTCCGTTTGCCGGGGAGGTTTTGGTCCTTTACCTTACCTCACCATCAAGCTATTTTTTGGCACCGTTACCACTTGTATTTCACTGTCTCTTCGCCAAACTAGTGCACCTATACACCTGACAAGTGTATTGGGTGTGTTGGGGACACAAGAGACTTCTTGTATCTTGATTGCGTGGTTGCTTGAGAGGGAATACCTTTGACCACTTCCTCCCTGAGTTCGATAAACCTTGGGTAATCCACTTAAGGGAAACTTGCTCCTGTTCTACAAACCTCTGCACTTGGTGGCCCAATAACTGTCTACAAGAATAGAAGTGCATAGACATCATAGATTCATCCAAATTTTGATAAATCTAAGACATCTATTTTGGGATGGAGGGAGTACATATTTTAACATCCCCCTCAGTCGTAGCGGGAGTGAAGCGGACGCTTGCGATTGGATTTGAAGTCCGCCATCTTCTCCTCCTTGTCATCATCAACTGCATCTCTGATGATCATGGCCCACACCTAGGGGCGGTGACTATGTCCCCTTCTGGTGTCTCTCTTCCCACTCCCAGTCACAGCGGGAGTGTCGTGGACGCATATGATAACGCGAGCATTGTTGACTGGAGTTGTTGCCGCTGTGTAGCTATAGACGTTGTTGTTGTCGATGTCGAGATAGCCGATTATGATGTAGCCATGGTCGATGTAGGTGTGATCGATGTTGTAGTCGTCATAGTGATGCGGCCGCCGTTGCCGGAGGCGCAAAAAATTGCGCCTTTTTTTGGTTGATGGAGTTCTAGTTGTGGACATTTTGCACCTTGTAGAGGTACCTATACAGTCAGGGCGTCTCTTGGACGCGGTCATAAGTGAGACCACCTGTTTTTCCAAAACTGGAGGAAGGTCACCGAGCACACACGGTTTTGCCAGGATCGTGTGAGCGGTTATTGAGAGGGAGTGGTGAGAATTGAGGTAGACTAAAGGATTTATGCACTAGCCAATTATTCTAAAAGGCCTATCTAATGAAAAGGGCTAGAAAGTATATTTATATTCAACACTTTTCCTAGGTTATTTTAGTCCTTAGCGTGAGATAGGAGCAGGCCACACAATCTTTTTTTTTCTTTTTTTTTTTTAAATTTTGCGTGAGCAGGGTCTTGAACTCAAGACCTCTTGACTCTGATACCATGTAAAAGTTATAGAAACTCTAATATTTGTTGTGTATTTATTTGGCCCTTACGGGAACTATATATATACGTACAGAGGTAGGTGGAGACTTGAAGTATAAGATGTAGAGTCCTAGTCTATCTCTAGTCTATACACGTATACATGTTCTAACAATATCATCGTCATAATTGTATTTAAGCATGTAATTAAACTATAAAAAATCATGGACAATCAATAAGGGGCATAATAATATTGAGTTGACAAAATGTATGGGAAGCCTTGTAAAAAAATATAAACCGAGATGGTATTTGGAGGCTTGGAGCATTGTCGACGATAAATATGCATCAATCATGTATATGACACACTGACAAGAGAGTGAATAAGCAATGGCAGACAATGCCAAGTGATGTCAGACAATGACAAATCAAAGTAGTGCTCTAATTTCTAATCAGTACACAAGTATTTGGTTTATATCGCTCCCTGATTACATGCAAACATGAATCTCTAGGACCATCATACGATATGTGAATGGGGGGTCAACTATCCTCGGTGGTAGCAGATCCACTATGGAAGCATCTCATGTTAGGTGGCTAATCATTGCTCAAAGTTAAATCGATAAAATTTTGTATCTATATTATATTTTGGTTGATTAACTAGTACCAATTGTAAGGCATGGCTCCCTTCATGCCTCGTCACCAAATATTATTTCCATGTGGTGGTGTAGTGGGCGCCGATAGTAATATCAATGTAAACACTTAATTTATATTATTATTTCTGCAGTAACCACCCTTTGAACTCAATACTATTCTAGGTCCCTAAATTTCAGCATTATTTTTGTGAAGCAATGGATTCCCATTAATTTTCCAGAACTGCCATTGCAAACAAAGTTCTTGCAAATGGTAAGACATATAAAATAAAAAAATTCAACTATGAACCGCGTAGGTGAGGTATTCGGCGTAACTCTAGCAAGATACCATAAAATAACTAACCGAAGAGATACCGCAAATAGGCCCGACCTAGATTTTTTTGTAGTGAACCAAAAAACGACCTTCAAAACCCGCATATACACAGTTCTGGTGGTTAGGTTTCCGGTGTCCGCTATCACTCAAATTGGAATTTAAAAATGCTACCCACCCTTCCCTTATTTTTGCATTTCATTCTTCTATTCCTTCTACTCGCTTTTCTAGTTAAGCTGCTCATAAACTAGATCCATAAAACCCACCCAACTGCCTTCTTCTTTCTATAATCGGTCTCTAAGTCCAAATAATCTCCACACACTTGGTAGGAGGGACATTTTAGCCTCTATTTGCCGCCCATGCGCTGCTGGCAATCTCCTACCCCTCCCCTCCCCCGTGTCGCGGCCATAGGCATTTTTGCATCATGTCGTTTTCACCATGGGCCTCATGCACATACCCCCACCGGTTCAGAGGCCACACGACCCCAGTCTGCGGTCCCATCTCTATTCCTCTCGTGTCGTCTCTCTACTCCGCGCACACGCCGCCCATCAGGTACATGAACCTACAAGACTTCCCCACCGACTACTTCACTCCTACGACCATGTAGGGGTTCGTAGCATGGGAAACAAAAAATTCCTACCACATGAACACACACAAGCCAAGATCTAATCTACTAGATCGGTGCAACGAGTTGATAGAGTACTAACCCTTGAAGATTCCAAAGTGGTTAACGAGATCGGATTCTCATGGATGATGTAGTCGTTCACTTGTCGATCTCAAGATCGCGTAGACGGTCCTTCCGGCGCCGCGTTCCGGCAGCGCTTCCGCAGTCGGTCACACGTTTGGTACTCGATGAAGACCTTTCTCTTCCTTGTTCCAGCAGGCTACGGAGGTTGTAGATCTCTCCTCACGATTCTAGCAGCACGACGGTGTGGTGGTGGAAGTAGAGGGGAAATCCCGTAGGGCTTCGCCTAAGCTGGAGCGGATATGGTGGAGTAGAAGAGGGCCCCATGGATCTAGGGTTTAGAGGGCCGAGGGTTTAGAGGTGGTGGCCGCCGGCTAGGGTTAGCTAGGAGGCGGTTTAGAGGGGCTTCTAGACGATGACGACTTGAGAGGGCAAGGGGCCGGCGGCTAGGGTTTAAAGTGGGGAGCAAGGGGACACCCCCTCCCTTCTATTTATGAGAGGGAGAGGTGGTTTGGGGGAGGAGAGTCCTACCCCAAATCCTCCTTGTGGCCGGTGGCAAGGGGAGGGAGGAATCCTTCCCTAGGTGGGATTCCTTTCCTCCCTCCACTAGGCAACCATGTTGGAATTTGACTTTTTTAAATTGGCATTTTACTTTCAAACTAGAGTTTGATTTCTCTCTTCCCATTGCCTATCCAAGTGACCTAGGACATGATGCCACCATTCCACTTTGGTATGACACATCCATGTACCCTTCCCACTCCGGATCGGTGGACCTTCTAGACCCTTCTAGAACTTTCTGGTGAAAACACCGAAACCATTACTTCGTGATCGAATGAACCATTTACATACGATACCAATTTCCCTTTGTCTCGTGATACTTTACTTATCCGAGGTTTGATCGTCGATATCTCTGAATACCTAGTTCAACCTCGTTACCGATAAATACTCTTTACTCGTTCTGTGATATGTGATCCCTTTAGAGCCAGTCACATGCTTGCAAGCTAATTGGATGACATTTCACTGAGAGGGCCTAGAGTATATCTATCCTGCATATAGATGGACAAATCCCACTCCTGATCCATGTGCCTCAACACATACTTTTCGAATACTTAATGCCCCCTTTATAACCACTCAGTTACGAAGTGGTGTTTGATGTCATCAAAGCATCCATCCGGTGATGGTGATTAACATGATCTCATGGTCAAAGAATTTAGGTTACTATATATCTGAAAGCTTATAGCAAACGAACTATTAAAATGACTTGATCTTATGCTACATTTAACTATATGAGTATGTCCATCATACCATTCTCCTAATGATATGATCTTGTTATAACATCCAATGTTCATGATCAGGAAACCACAATCATCTATTAATCAAAAAGCTAGTATTACAAAGAGTCTTTACTAGGGACTTTTACATGTTTATAAATCACACAAGTATTAATTTTTCCGGTTAATACAATTATAGCATGAATGTAAACATTTATCATAAACACAAAGATATACTGACATGCTAGACCACCCATTCGTATGACATGCTAGAGGAAACCTTTGATGGATAAATCCGATCACGTTTCTATTTAGGGTTAGAATCCATCAAATTTCCTAATGTTTCTGTTTTTGGCTTTGTACTTTAAATCTACATGATACAGTAGATGTTGAACTGAGGCCGGGCATCGACATTTCCTCGGAAGAAGCAATATGCTGAACATGAGGAACACGAATATCGCAGAGCATTGTAACTATTTGGACGGGATCGGAGATTAGAGAATAACACAAAATCTTAAAAGTACAAAACCGAATTATGTTCATGGGTCTGAGCGGAATGGATGGCGAGACACGTAAGTCATGGAACAAGGGATGAAATATTAGAATCACGTAGGAAGAATGTTTCATCACAATGGCCACCGTGCAAGCGGTGACGGCAAGCACTTGAAGCAGTAGTGTTCAAGTCTAGCATCCAAGTTTAGCACTGGTATTCGAGGATCGGTAGTATTCGAGTTCACTATTTGTGTTTAGCACTAGTATTCAAAAATCGACATTTGATTTTATATCTACTACTTGAATACGTTCCTTAAAATTGCTAGTTTGTGGTTTGTCGACGAGGCAACCTCTGGAGCAGATCCGGATAACTGGTGCCGTAAAACCCTGCATCTGCTTTGGCCTGGCGTGAGCCGTACCGCAAAGCTTGTTTACAGTTTACCGCATACAGGTTTTGCGGTACTGCGTTTTCTGGCATTTGCTAGAGCTGCTCTTAAGCTAGTCGACTCTAGTTTTTGTATTTGAGGTTATGTGAGTTGGACATGTGATTGTGCACATCCAACTTCTGTTTAGTCTTCTAAAAACAATATACACCACTTTATGGAATGGAACGTAAGTAGCAGCTTTTCTTGCCACATAGCATGGGGAAAAGCAAGAAAGTAATATTCTCTCTTTAGTATCCGGACTCTTGTTCTTTTCCATTTTAAGTTAATACTTATATATACCTGATTTGACAAGACAAGTCTTTTGTTTCGTTGAAAAAGAAGCAACACTAGATTTTGCATCACTTTTTCTTGAGTTAGAATTAGGTTTGCCTATCATTACTACAAAAGTACATTATTAAAATCAAAAGATAGCTGTATCACTGATGACGTCCTGTTTTACAAATATTAGGTTAACACACAAGTTGGGTAGGATGAGCTCAGTGATTCCACCCTCCAAGGTCTTTGTGCAGGAGATGGGAGTTCCTCGTATCCTGCCTAACTTGGTTGGCATTGTAGCCGGGTTCACCGATGGAACTGCCTTCCACGTACGACTAGGTAAACCAGGAAAGCTAAATCTAACAAACAAACAGATGCACCTAACGAAGCCAAAGCTCGGTCGACATCGCCATGCCAGGCTAGCTCTACCGGCCGTGTGAAAATTGACGGCCGCAATAACTCGTGAATTGGAACGAAGCGGACGTGAAGACGAGGCCTCTTTTTCCATCAAGCTGGGCGCACACGATTGGGTGTTGGAGCTCGGCTCGTCTATCTATCTATCCACCCGATCGAGGCGGTTTCCACTCCCAAGGTTCCGTCTAGGCGTACGTGACGCTCTCTCCCATGCCGATAGCCCGCGTAGGCTGATGGCGGTCATCCATGAAGTCACCATGCGGACGTCACGGCCGCTGACGACACCACCCGGCCCGTATGCGCGTAGATCGATCGGTCGGCATCTTGGCTAAAAAAATACTAACACGATCGTGCGCATCGGCTTCTCGAGACACGCTCACATCACCAGCTGCTACCGAGATTCTTCGAGACCGGTTCGAGGGGCTGGATCCGCTAGCTGCAGTGCGTGACCTCCCCGTCGTGATGGCGCTCCCGCGCCGAACAGTGGGGCGAGAAGTCGGTGCGCCGGCCACCCCACCCCCAGCAGCTGTACTAGTATTTTGTTTCCCTCTGATTTTGCGGCTGCAACGTGTAATGCGTGGCGAGATGTTCGGATATTTTTATTACTAATATACTGATGTAGGGAACTGGCGAAGCATGATCTGTGTGTGTGACAGTATTGCGTTGCCGACGTGGTGCTTCGTGGGCGCGCGGGTGCGCATCGCTATCAGCGCTGGTACAGCTTATTCATAGGGCCACGCCTGAACCATGACCTTTCGCCTTTCCAAAATTCAAGCGCTCATATGATGGTACAAGTACGCTAATCAAATGCCAATAGTAACATGTATCCTAGCTAGCTAGTGCTATGTTGGGCAATGCACTCCTGGTCATATTGCTGGCCATGGCAGCGACACATCGCAGTTTACGCGGCTGTAACTTCCTTGTGATTAAAGAGATGGTTTAATTAGTAAGATTATTTAGAGATGGTATATCGCGACTGAAAGTTTGGATGCAGATGGTTCTATGGCGCCAAACAGGCTGACACACAACGACTCTAGATTCCACACGTACGCATGTGCCGAGCTGGAGACAACGATTTGCTCGAAACAAAGACGATGCTGGGTCTCGCTTCTCTGGCATCCAGGTTTAACAACTCGGATCTCCAGCTCTAGGTGTACTATTTCCAAAATATAACAAAGATCTCCAGCCGCTCTAGGTGTACTATTTCCAAAAATATAAGAAAGATCTCCAGCCGCTCTAGGTGTACGCTTTCCAAAATATAATTAAGAAAGATCGTCTGTCTCCGTCGTGAAACTGATTGATTGCGCACCATGCATCAAGCAAACTCCAATAACCCCAAGTCAATTTATACTACTCCTACTCCAATATTTCTGCCCGTAGGCACGCACTAGCAGCTAGGCGCTGTCGACCGTGGGAATCGCCCCTCCATTTTGCCTATAAAAGGGGAGGACCGCCAACTTGAATTTGTATATTAACCAAGGCAGCAGCGAGCGAGTGGCAATACAAGCAGAGCTAGCAAACAAGTACGCACACCATCTTGCCTTTCTTCGTCCTAGACTAGAACGGTCATGGCTTCGGCGATCGCCAACCCTCTCCTCAGTGATCTCGTGGCACACTCCACCAAAGTCCCGTCCAGCCACGTTAGAGCGGTCGGAGACCGCCCGGACCTCGCCAATGTCGACCACAAGTCCGGCGCCGGCATTCCTCTCATCGACCTGAAGCAGCTCGACGGGCCGGGCCGTCGCGGCGTCATCGAGGCCATCGGCTCCGCGTGCGAGAAGGATGGGTTTTTCATGGTACGTGCGCAATCTAGTTGCTGTGATCAATTTGTTCTGCCGCTCGATGATCGACATAGGTTGACACTGGATCTTCTTTAACATACGTGAAGGTGACGAATCACGGCATCCCGGAGGAGGTCGTGGAAGGGATGCTGCGCGTGGCAAGGGAGTTCTTCCACCTGCCGGAGTCGGAGCGGCTCAAGTGCTACTCCGACGACCCCAAGAAGGCGATCCGGCTGTCCACGAGCTTCAACGTGCGCACGGAGAAGGTGAGCAACTGGCGCGACTTCCTCCGCCTGCATTGCTACCCTCTCGAGAGCTTCGTCGACCAGTGGCCATCGAACCCGCCCGCCTTCAGGTGAGCACCTAGTACTACCCATGGCTCCATCAGCGGTCACACTTTTATCGTGACAGAATAAATTTCCATATCTACAGTGCTAGTACACTGAATTTGCCTTCGATACAGTTCTCACAGAATCTTTCAGTTAAAAAACGAGGCTCCGCTTAACTAACATGTTAAAAAACGAGGCTCCGCTTAACTAACATGTGCGTCGCTGCCTCTCTTTTGTCAAGAGGTTGTTGAAAATTGCTGTTCAGCTATAGCATACTGACGAACTGTCCCTGTAACTGTAACAGACAAGTAGTCGGCACCTACTCGACGGAAGCGAGAGCGCTGGCGCTAAGGCTGCTGGAGGCGATATCGGAGAGCCTCGGGCTGGAGAGAGGCCACATGGTGAAGGCCATGGGGCAGCACGCGCAGCACATGGCCGTGAACTACTACCCGCCATGCCCGCAGCCGGAGCTCACCTACGGGCTACCGGGGCACAAGGACCCCAATGCCGTAACGCTGCTCCTCCAGGACGGAGTGTCCGGCCTGCAGGTCCAGCGCGACGGCCGCTGGGTGGCCGTCAACCCCGTGCCCAACGCCCTGGTCATCAACATCGGTGATCAGTTGCAGGTACTAGCAATTTCTATCCTTGTCTAGCTCAAGACTTGGTCGAGCTTGCTGGAGACATAGCCTGCACTACTACTGTGGCTTCTGCTATAACCGTGTTGGCCGTAATTTCGTTCCTGCAGGCGCTGAGCAACGATCGATACAAGAGCGTGAACCACCGTGTGATCGTGAACAGCGAGAGCGAGAGGATCTCGGTGCCGACCTTCTACTGCCCGTCACCGGACGCGGTGGTCGCGCCGGCGGACGCCCTGGTGGATGACGGCCACCCTCTTGCCTACCGGCCCTTCACCTACCAGGAGTACTACGACGAGTTCTGGAACATGGGCCTCGAGTCCGCCAGCTGCCTCGACAGGTTCCGACCCATCGACTGATGGGCTGTTGTCATCTCCTGGGCCACAAGTGTAGCCGCTGCGGATTCTTTCTCCCGGAAAAGAAAATAAGCATAAAGTGGACACCACTAGAGCCGTCAGATACACTTCTGATGGCCATGATTTTCTCCCTCCACTTCCCCTTGTCACTTGAGGGATGAGGGATGACAGGGGTCTTTCACAACGGACCTTATTGGTGTCACTCATTGCTGTCCAATCGTGCCCGAAGAGTTTAGTGAAGTAGATCATGAAATAAATTTAACAATATGCAATTTTAAAACTACTTTTTCATATAGCATGGAAGATTATGCACAATCGTCTGTTCACACTAAATCATGAAAGATTATGCTTGATCCTTGAATCCCCAATAGGATTTAGTAGTTCCCCAAAAGGAACTACTTATTTTCTTAAGGAATCAATGAGAGATAGGCTTTTCACCCGACAAACTCCACTCAGATCTAGCTTCTTCCTTTTGGGGATTCAAGGATCAAGCATTGGTGGAAACAATGCTAGCTTTGCAAATAAGTAAAATAAAGAAAACAAAACAACTTGCTCTTTTAACAAAACATCACCGAGTAGATTTTTTTTACTTTCATCACCATGATGATAAAAGGCAGAAACATACATAGAGGAATGCCATTGGCGAGGTTGTTGAAGGATATAGGCTTTGGTGAGACCAAGGGAAAAAATGTTAGAAATAATGGGGCTAATCCATTTAGGCCCATGTGTATTTCAGATTTTTTCTAAATCTCAAAGCCCAAATTTGTGGCAGCCCATATGTGTTTGGGCCCCATATTTGTGGCAGCTCACATGGAAGTGGAGTGGGAGCTCAAGTTTAGTCCCACATGGAAATTTGGAGGAGAGTTGCACCACCTTATAAGGTGGAGTGTTGCACCACTTTGTAAGTGGGTAGCAATAAGAGAGATACACGTGCGCGCTCCTCCGACGACGCCGCTCGCACGCCCGCCCCCCCCGCGCCGCGCCACGCCGGGATGCGGGAATCGAGCCGAGCTCTATTTTGCTGCTCAGGAAAACTGATCGTGGGACCCGAACGTGTGTAACGTCCCACGTTCGCCTTCGTTAGGGTTTCCTGAGCTTCTCTATATAAAATCCTGCGCGGCTACCGCCACAATACCACCGAAAACCAATCTAGGGTTTTGTCATCCTCTCTACTTGCGTCGTCACCGTAGTCTACTCCATCCCGCTTGCCGGCGTGCACCGGCGGACGGGAGAGCAGGTCTCCGGAACCACTCGCCCTTGTGATCTTGTACGGGAGAGGGCGAATAAGGTTTTTGGAAAGCGCTCCGGGCGACTGCTCGAGTTCTCCATCACGGATCGTCTTCCATCCAAGTCAGGCGGTGCTGTCTACCGTCGTCTTAGTCGTCATCTGCTACGATCACTCTTCCCCAAAGTTTCTACTACGACAATCGAACGGTACGTGCTACGTGCTCCTGTTTGGTTATTCATCATGTTCTGCGAGTACATGTTAAGCTGCTGTTTGTTTCCGATCATCCTGTTGTTTAGTACATCTAGTATGTTCGAGTTACATGAGCTAGTAGCTGGTTTTGTCATGATTTATATTCTGGAATTAATCGTGGAAATTATGACTAATATTCCAACAATCCAAAAACCTTATTGTAGGCAATTTCCTGAATTAACAATGGCTGGTTATACCGATGCACTGAGGCCGGATAAGTTTACCGGTGTGCACTTTAAGACGTGGCAGTACAAGGCTGAGCTTTGGCTGACCACGATGAAAGTGTTCCATATCATTAAAGGCAAACCTGAAGGAGCTATATCTGACGAGGATCAGAAGAAGTTCGAGGATGCCAATACTATCTTTGTGGGATGTATTCTGAGCATTCTTGCTGACCGTCTGTGTGATGTGTTTATGCACATAAAAGACGGGAAGGAGCTCTAGGATGCACTGGATGCAAAGTTTGGTGCTGCAGATGCTGGCATGAACTATATATTATGGAGAGCTTTCATGATTTTAAGATGACAAAGGACCTTCCTGTGGTTCAACAAGCTCATGAGATACAGTGCATTGCCAAAGAGCTCGAACTCCTTAAGTGTACCTTACACGACAAGTTTGTGGCGGATTGCATTATTGCTAAGTTGCCCCCTTCATGAAGGAACTTTGCCACACCTCTCAAACACAAGAGACAGGAGATATCAGTTGAAAATCTGATAGCGTCCCTTGATGTTGAGGAGAAGGCTCGGGCTAAGGACACTACTGAGAAAGGAGAGAGTCATGCTACTGCCAACTTTGTGCAGAAAGTCAAATCTGTAGGCAAGAACAAAGGAAACTTCAAACCCTCCTTTAACAAGCCTGTAAAGACTACAACCTTCAAGAAGAAGAAGACGAACATGGACAAAAGTGAACTGTCTTGTTACACTTGTGGAGAGCCCGGTCACTTTTCCAAGGACTGTCCAGAACGCGCAGACCGCAGAGGGAAAAAGGCCAAGACTGTCAACGTCGTGACCGCTAGCAATACTGATGGGTATGGTAATTTATTTACTGTTCTTTTAGTATTTCAATCACCGTGTTGGTGGCTTGATACGGGTGCTAATGTTCATGTGTGTGCTGACATCTCTATGTTCACTTCTTATCAGGTCGCTCGGGATTCATCCGTCCTAATGGGGAATGGATCACATGCTTCTGTTCGTGGTGTTGGCACGGTGGATCTAAAGTTTACTTCCGGAAAGATCGTGCAACTGAGGAACGTGCAGCATGTCCCTACTATGAACAAGAATCTCGTTAGTGGCTCCCTTCTTTGCAGAGATGCGTTTAAGGTTGTCTTAGAGTCTAATAAAGTCGTTGTTTTGAAACATGGACAATTTATTGGTAAAGGTTATGAGTTCGAAGGCTTGTTCCGGTTTTCACTTTCAGAGTTTTGTAATAAATCCGTGAATCATATTTGTGGTGGTGTTAATGATGATACCAGTATTTGGCATTCTCGTTTATGTCACATTAATTTTGGTTTGATATCTCGGATGTCCAGCATGAGTTTAATTCCGAATTTCACTATTGCCAAAGGTTCTAAGTGCCATAGTTGTGTGCAATCAAAGCAACCTCGAAAGCCTCACAAGGCTGCCGAGGAGAGAAACTTGGCACCTCTAGAACTCATACATTCTGATTTATGTGAGATGAATGGTGTGTTGAAAAAAGGTGAAAAGAGATATTTCATGACGTTGATAGATGATGCTACCAAATTCTGCTATGTTTACTTGTTGCAAACTAAAGATGAGGCTTTAGACTACTTTAAAACTATAAGGCCGAAGTTGAAAATCAACTAGAGAGAAAGATCAAGCATCTTAGGTCGGATCGTGGTGGTGAGTATTTTCCCAAAATATTTGACGAATTCTATCAGGAACACGGAATTATTCATGAGAGGACGCCTCCCTACTCGCCCCAATCAAACGGGGTTGCCGAGAGGAAAAACCGCACGCTGACTGACTTGGTGAATTCCATGTTAGCCAGTGCTGGTTTATCAAAGGCATGGTGGGGGAGGCTTTTTTGACTTCATGTCATGTCCTGAATAGAGTTCCTAACAAGAATAAAGAAAATACCCCTTATGAGGAGCGGGTTGGGAGAAAATCATCACTTTCGTATCTGCGCACTTGGGGGTGTTTGGCGAAGGTCAACATACCGATCCCCAAGAAACGCAAGCTTGGACCCAAGACAGTGGATTGTATCTTTCTAGGATATGCTCCACGGAGTATAGGCTATAGATTTCTAGTGGTTAAATCTGAGGTGCCTGATATGCATGTTGATACTATAATGGAATCTCGTGATGCAACATTCTTTGAGAATATTTTTTCCTATGAAAGATATGCATAGCATTGGTAGGATTTCTTCTGAAATACTTCCTAAATCTAGTGCATCTATTGAGAATTCTGAACAACCACATGAGGAATTTCTTGATAAGGATGACGATGAACCTCTCACGAGGAGTAATAGACAGAGGGTTGCAAAATCCTTTGGTAATGACTTCATCGTGTACCTTGTGGATGATACTCCCAGATCCATTACCGAGGCATATGCATCTCCTGATGCAGATGATTGGAAAGAAGCTGTCCAAAATGAGATGGACTCGATTCTTTCTAATGGAACTTGGGAATTATCAGAACGACCCTATGGTTGTAAACCTGTGGGATGTAAGTGGGTGTTTAAGAAGAAGCTAAGGCCTGATGGTACTATTGAGAAGTACAAGGCGCGTCTTGTAGCTAAGGGCTACACACAGAAAGAAGGTGAAGACTACTTCGACACCTATTCACCTGTCGCTAGACTGACCACCATTCGAGTACTACTATCCCTGACTGCCTCTTATGGTCTTCTCGTTCATCAAATGGACGTGAAGACAACTTTCCTTAATGGAGAGTTGGAAGAGGAGATCTATATGGATCAGCCGGATGGGTTTGTGGTAAAATGTGAAGAGACAAAGGTGTGTAAGTTATTAAAATCTTTATATGGCCTGAAACAAGCACCTAAGCAATGGCATGAGAAGTTTGACAGAACTCTACTTTCTGCTGGCTTTGTCATTAATGAGGCTGATAGGTGTGTTTACTATCGCCATGGTGGGGGAAATAGCGTTATATTATGTTTATACATGGATGACATTCTGATCTTTGGTACAAACATGAAAGTGATAAATAAAGTCAAGTCTTTCCTGTCAAAGAGTTTTGATATGAAAGATCTGGGAGAGGCTGATGTCATTCTGAACATCAAGCTTATTAAGAACGAGAATGGGATTATTTTAACGCAATCTCATTATGTTGAGAAGGTCTTGAGCCGATTTGGCTTTAATGATGGCAAGACTTCTCCAACACCTTATGATCCTAGTTTGACATTACGAAAGAATAAGAAGGAACCAACAGATCAGCTGGAATATTCACAAGTTGTTGGTTCTCTCATGTACTTAGCAAGCGCTACAAGACCCGATATCTCTTTTGATGTGAGCAAGTTGAGTAGGTTCATGTCTAACCCGGGTATTGATCATTGGCATGCACTTGAAAGGGTCATGCGCTATCTATGTGGTACAATGAGCTATGGGATTCACTATTCAGGGAATCCTGCTATGCTTGAAGGATATAGTGATTCGAATTGGATCTCTGACGTTGATGAACTCTACGCCATGAGCGGTTATGTGTTTACCCTTGGAGGTGGCGCAGTATCATGGAGGTCTCGTAGACAAACTATATTGACAAGGTCAACTATGGAAGCAGAACTTACTGCTTTAGACACAGCCACTGTTGAGTCAGAATGGCTGCCTGAGCTCTTGATGGACTTGCCTGTGGTTGAGAAACTTGTGCCGACAATCCTTTTGAATTGTGACAACCAAACTATTATTGTCAAAGTAAACAATTCTAAGGATAAAGCGAAGTCATCAAGACACGTGAAGAGACGTTTGAAATCTGTCAGGAAATTGAGAAACTCCGGAGTAATAACTGTTACGTATATTCAAACACACAAAAACCCGGAAGATCCCTTTACAAAGGGACTATCACGAAATGTGATAGAAAGTGCATCGAGGGAGATGGGGTTGAGACCCATGGATGTCACACCTAGTGGTAACCCAACCTATGTGATCGAGTGATCCCGTGAATTAGGACCTGGGAAGAACAAGCTAGTGGTTTGACTGAGGAGAGTATTTTGTAACCCTCTCTATGTGAAGATGCATAACTCTCATAATCTGTAAGGCAGGTTGGCAACATGCCTTAATGTGTTTCTGTTGGCTTTAATTAGCAAAGATGTCGTCCTATAGGACATTCTTAAAAGAACACACCTATATGAGCTCGACTGTAAACGTCGCGGTCTATGACACTTGGGTGATCTCTAGTAAACTCATGAAGAGACCAGGGAGTATGACTCATATGCTCCAACCCGCGGGGTAAGCTACTGACAGCCAAGTACTAGTTATGGTTTTGAGCGAAATCTATTGGCACCAAACTTGCAATTCAAGGTTCGTCCATTGTTCAAGTTGTTGATAGACGTAGTTCAAGATTCTAGGCGGAAGTTCAACTTAACAGTCTCTGCTGAAACACTGCTATATAAACAAGGAACAAGGATTGGAAAATATTCAAATGGGCATTTGAGATCTGGTGGGAGATTGTTAGAAATAATGGGGCTAATCCATTTAGGCCCATGTGTATTTCAGATTTTCCCTAAATCTCAAAGCCCAAATTTGTGGCAGCCCATATGTGTTTGGGCTCATGTTTGTGGCAGCTCACATGAAAGTGGAGTGGGAGCTCAAGTTTAGTCTCACATGGAAAGTTGGAGGAGAGTTGCACCACCTTATAAGGTAGAGTGTTGCACCACTTTGTAAGTGAGTAGCAATAATACACACGCGCGCTCCTCCACCGACGCCGCCGCTCGCACGCCCGCCCTCCCGCTCGTCTCGTCACGACGCACGCGCGCGCCGCGGGTTGCGGGAATCTCGCCGAGCCGAGCTTTATTTTGCTGCTCAGGAAAACTGTGAGATTTTGACAGACGTGTCAAACAGTTAGCTTATTCGGGTCGCTCCCGGATCGTGGGCTACTATAACCGACCCGAACGTGTGTAACGTGGACTCGGCTCACGTTCGCCTCCGTTAGGGTTTCCTGAGCTTCTCTATATAAAGTCCTGCGCGGCTACCGCCACAATACGACCGAAAACCAATCTAGGATTTTGCCATCCTCTCTACTTGTACCGTCACCGTAGTCTACTCCATCCCGCTTGCCGGCGTGCACCGGCGGACGGGAGAGCAGGTCTCCGGAACCACTCGCTCTTGTGATCTTGTACAGGAGAGGGCGAATACGGTTTTTGGAAAGCGCTCCGCGCGACTGCTCGAGTTCTCCATCACGGGTCGTCTTCCATCCAAGTCAGGGGGTGCTGACTATCGCCGTCTTAGTCGCCATCTGTTGCGATCACTCTTCTCCAAAGTTTCTACTACGACAACCGAACGGTACGTGCTACGTGCTCCTGTTTGGTTATTCATCATGTTCTGCGAGTACATGTTAAGCTGCTGTTTGTTTCCGATCATCCTGTTGTTTAGTATATCTAGTATGTTCGAGTTACATGAGCTAGTAGCTGGTTTTATCATGATTTATATTTTGGAATTAATCGTGGAAATTATGCCTAATATTCCAACAAAAATATGACTATGACCCATTCACTCAATGGAAATAATTTGGAGTACCTTGAGGACATGGAAAAAGGAGTGTCACGTGTCATCCTACGCTATCACTCACCAATCTGAGACCATAAACACCAACCTCGCTAGATTTCTAGGTGTTGTTCTCTAGAACAACCCAAAGCACTTTGCCTAGTGAGTTGTGCCAGCAATGTCATCAAAGGGCGTCGCTAAGCTCAAACACCCTCTTTCTTGTGCATTAAGAGATCTTCTAAAGTGGGCCTACGCCTACACCTATGATCTAGGAGGTTGGGTTGTAACTATTCCGGTGGGTGTTCCACCACTACCCTAGTTTCATTTTTGTAGATTTCTATTTTTCCGTTGTTGCCTTCGAGTAACCTAGTACATAATAGTTTTTTGCTTCTATCTAATCAAATGTCATAGTGCCAACCTATATATATTTCGTCAAAATAAAACCCACCTCCCTCTCTAGCACATTTAGTAATCATCACCGTGAGAACATCACTGAACACTTTATGTTGCGTGGTGTGATTGTTTACCGTTGAAGCCATTTTTCAACTATGACAAACCACACATTAAACATGTACATGTCTTAATATCCGATGACTATCAATCCATAACAAACCCAAATTAACACGTTGCACGTACATGAAGAAGTTCGGTGCAATAGAGATCCCGAGTACCATCATTTCCACCAAGAGAGCCATTGCCAAACATCATGGGAGGCCCTTCCAACAAAGATGATAGGTGTGACGACTCTCGAGTACACCATGTAGCATCGATGAAAGGACCTGCTCATATGCGGTGACGGGGAGATGACCCTCTAGTACTTAGTTGGCTTAACCAGTGGCGGATCTACACATAGTTGCTTAAAATATTTTATATTCATTTTATGGTTACAAATAGGGGAGGAGCCAGCAGAGTGAGTTTTTTTTAGCATGGGCAAAATATTGAAGACCGTTGAACCATGGTCGCTTGCCCATGACTACTGTCACTAATTTATGGCTAAAATCCAACGAGGGATAGTACGCCCAGGCAACTGCCCAGGCTAGCCGGGCTGAAGCTCCGCCACTGGTTACAACGAGTTTGAATAGATAAACATCATATTGTTGCATTCTAATCTTCCTCAATAGGCTCAATGGCAGAAGACCAGATTTATTACACAAATATTTCTTATGCATTGCATGTGTGCATTGCGGTAGAAAGATGGTCTACATCATATACTTTTTGATAAAAAATATAAGATAGAGTACCTAGCATGTGCAACGTCATAATGTCAAGCAAATAAATACTACTACAGTAATATGTCGTGGAATATTATTATTATTAAGCACACAAGCGAAACAAACCCTGGTAACCGGGCAAGCGGGGCATTCTTCCGCCCTGGATCTGCACGTACGGTCAAGCAGCTTTTATTAGCTACTTGGAGCAAGTTTGCTCGCGCCCACATACGTACGATGATAATCACTGCTGACCCCTGAAGAGCTCGAGGCAGTGCTCCTGGTCCAGGTTCCTGCTCCAGAACCTCTTGTAGTACTCGTCGTAGGTGTAGCTCCGGTAGACGGGCTCCTCACCGTCTCCGACGAGCTTCGCCGCGGGTCCGATGACCGCGCTGTTGCACGGGCACAGGAAAGACGCCACCGACAGGCGCTCCTGCGCCGCGTTCACCACCGCCCGGTGCCACACGCTCTTGTACGCGCCGTTGCTCAGCGCCTGCACGTGTTGGCACGCATCAATCAGCGCGCGTCGATCGATCGCAGCCGCATTAATTAAATTAGTTGCTGAACTGATGAATCAATCACCTGTAGCTGGTCGCCTAGGTTGATGACGAGGGCGTTGGGCCTGGGGTCGACGGCGATCCAGTGGGCTCCGTCCTTGAGGACCTGGAGGCCGGAGACGCGGGGGTCCATGAGGAGGATGGTGAGGGCGTTGGGGTCCGTGTGCTTGGGCAGGCCGAAGGTGAGGTCCGGCTCGGGGCATCGCGGGTAGTAGTTCACGGCCATGTGCTGCTCCTGCTCGCCCAGCACCTTCTCCACGTAGTCCGCCTCCAGGCCCAGGCCCAGCGAGATCGCGCCCAGGAGGCGGAGCCCCAGCTGCCGGACCTCCCGGCAGTAGGCGCTGATGGTCTCCCTGCGCGCAGCATGACGAGGGACAAATGGCGTCATGCATGATGTCAGCTTGGTGGAAGTCGCGCGCGGGTTTGTTTGACTACTCTAGATCGACATGCATGGAGCAAGCGAAGTTGGGCACTGTGCTCTGGGTTCGTTGGAACCGTATGTTTCTTCCATAGTTTTTCCGCATGCCGAAGCAAATTTAGGTTGGAAGTCTATTTTCAGATCAGCACACGTATATAGTATGTGCATATTTATCTCCGCTTGGTCACCGATGACGAACTAACTAATGGGAACTTGCCTATTGTCAGTTTGTCAGCCTTCAAAAGAAGTCTCTATATGCTCCGTCTCGCAAAGACTAACCATGGACGGACAGACGTCTACACTAGCGTCCGTCCTGAAGGTGTCGTGCACGTGCAAGACGATCGACAGTTCCTGAGTACTACTGATAAGATCGAAGAAGCCCACGGGTGGAGAGATAGACATTGCAAGCTAGCAAACTTTTGAAGGGACAAAAGGCAAAGAAAACATACCCTATAGGGCATGTCGTGGAGTCTATCCGAGACACTCCACTTTGGCAAACGACAAGGGGCCCACACCGATATACACGTGCTCATTTCGCTCGAATATATAGTGCAGGCATCACTTAGTGGGTATCTAGTTCGATCATTAGAGAGAATCGCATGCAAATGTAGCGCACGTATCCTAGAGCAAGGAACCACAGTGTGCTAGCTAGCTACTACTAGTAACACATGACATGCACAATGCCCTTACGAGAGGCACGCTAATTCTGTACTAGATCGGCGACGGACCCAAATGTGTTTGGGCCACTAGTGCGTGTCATCTTCATCTACACCGGGGTCCGGCCGGGGACTAGCGGCGGATCTGACACTGCTCGTGCATCGCCAGGACAATATCACAAAAAGACTGATTCGCCAACGCCGGCGGGTCCAACGTTGCTAGAGAGGCTTCTAGAGCTCCTATCTAATCTATCTATAGAACCCGACGACAGGACACCCCACGAGAGCCTATCTGCAAGATAAGATTTGTTTCTGATTTGGATCTCGTCCTTTCTATGTTACGGTGTATGGGGAATACATAGCTGTGGAGATTTAAATCTCTAGCTTCCGAAAATGCTACCGTCCTGCTTGTTCATTCTAGGGTCTTGAGCTAGCGTCCAACCATTTTCCTATCTTCTTGAGCATGCATGTTGGTACGTACAATTACTTTGTGTTGCATTACCAATCACTTCAGCTTCTTTCATTGCGCGTTTTTTCTTGTAAATGGGACTTTCATTGTTTGTTACTTTTGCACAGAGGTTATTCAACTAGCTAGGGGATCAAAATCCGATCATCTCGTCCGGAAAATGGGAAGTAGTCTTGGTTGGTACTTTCATTCGAGTTGGATTCTTCTACACCAAATGAAGTTTGGACACACGAAGGAAGTTTCCTCCTCACACTAACATTAGAATAAGCAAGTGAAGGGTGCTTGGAGTTTTCTAGCGCAATTTTTCCAGATTGATGTATCTTATTCAAGCTTCGCCACAGCTAAAGATCAACCGTACGCCAAAGCACGGAGATTTATCAGTGACTGGACACATGGAGCTACAAGACCAATGATATCATAACCAGTTAACATCATATAGCAACTCTTACGGCTTAAATTAGATTCTTCCAATGTGGCACATATAGTTTTTGTACTTAGACCTTTTCATTTACTCCAACTATCTACTAGATAATTCAAAGGACGACAAAAAAATCGTGTTCATATAACACAACAAAGATAGTGTGACTCCCGATAGCTAGTAGCTCGATCAAAACCTAGGTTGTCTTTTTTCGTATGTTCTCTCTCACTTTATCTATCTCCAAACTAGGATCCATTCCGAATGCACTGTGTCAGTGCAAAAGCCAAAGAAAAACTAGTTATGTGTTAGATATTCACTCATAAAACTAAATGAAAATGAGGTGGAGCCACAAATCCTAGGACACCACACCATCGAGTAAAGAAGCCTCACTAATATGACCACTCCAGAGGGTATTCTCTTTCTAGTCCAACCAAATAAGTATGAATATCATATAGTTAGTATAAAAATGATGGTCTATGTTTGTAGAATTTGTAAATTCATCAGTTGCCACTCAGAAATTTTCACTATATGACCAGTCATATGTGATCTCTGTATCCGCCTGCCATCAATACACCGAGTGTCAAATTATTGGTAGTAGTGAACAAGGAGTGATGAATTTAACGGTTTTCCATTCCTAGGGTGACTAAGAAATAACTATTTCTAAGTTGTCACTAAGAACCATCTTATTTACTCAATGGGACTAGTGTGAAAGGTTGATAAGACCTTTATCAAAGGACTATGAATGTTGACTAAGAAATAACCATTTTTAAGTTGACTGGAAAATGGTTACTCCACAATTTTTCGTTGTGTATTACAATTCCCTAACTTTGCCTCCTTACTCATGTCCATCTAACCCAAGATTTAGAGTAAGTTCAAAACATGCATGTGTTCTAGAACGTCTCCGCAACATTGTGCATCATCTTAGCAAGGATCAAAAGTGATGTGGCAAAATGTAAACTTTTCAGGGCCAGGAGCAAAGAGAAGCCTCGGGCAAACCTAGCCAGTGTTTGGGGCACGGTGAAGAAATTTGCATATTGTTTAGTACTATTTGACGATGTTTAGCAATGTTTAACACTGTAGCTTAGCTATCGACCCATGGTGTTGCACTCCTCCTCCGATCGACACTATACCCTTTAGGAATATATTATTAGCCATCATAGTATTTTTTTTTCTTATCACACACTTTTGTATTATTCACTTGAATTTATTTTTCTTCATGTAATATACTCTCCGATTATCAGTGAAACATGTGGAAATTTTTATCACGGGCCGTCTCACCCGCTCGAAGAAATGGTACGAGGAGTGCTCTGGTTGTTGGTAAATATGCATTAAAAGATCATACTATAGTAGTTACTGCTACTTCATCTATGTCGCTTGCTTAACTCATTTTATTATTTTTCTTTTGTTTTGTTGACTGTTTTTTCTGATTCAATCAACCAAGTGAAATCAGTCGATTCCATTTTTCTAAAGTTGATCAATAGTTTTTCCGAATCGAATATTTTTTTTGCATAGTTACAGTTTTAATCCAGACCAAGTGCGCCATTTCAAAAGTGTGCACCATTATATTAGAACGTGTAACAAAATTATATATTCGTTCTTTTACTTGCACATTTTGCTTTTTCAAAATTCATATGGCTGATTGCACTTTAAATATACGCCGGTTTCACCTTTTCAAAATCTTCAACATATGTTTTTGTAATGTGCGAAATAAGTTTGTACTATAGTGTTTTTTAGGACTGTTTTCTTGTAACGTGCAAATGAATTGTGGTCTCACTGAATGTGTTTTCTTATTTTTTTCTTGCATTTCTCCACCTTTATTTTTTTATTTTGTCGGACTAATTTTCTGTGTGTTTCAGGATGAGTATGAAAATTCCATTTGACTGTTGTGCAGTCAGATCCTTAATTATATTGGATATAGACACGTACATGACGATTCTATATACTCAACCTGCCCAAATTCATGTGCAATCAGGCTTGATATGTTTACTTGAAAGTTTCAGGAGTGGAACAGTTGGCTATGAACAGGAGTTGGCTAGTATGCTTACTTGAAAGTTTCAGGATTGGACGGCCAGTCGGGCACGAACTCCTCCAAGGGATGGCAATGAAGGCGCAGATAGTCCCGCCAGTTGTGCACCGTCTCCTTGCGGACGTTGAAGCTGGTGGAAAGCCTTATCTTCTTGGACGGCTCGTCTGAGTAGAGCTTCGCCTTTTCCTCCGGCGGGAGCCGGAAGAACTCCAGCCCCACGGCCATCACCTTCGCCAGCAACTCCTCTGATATCCCATGGTTTATGACCTAGAAGAAGAAGAAATTGGCACATCTAACCTCATTATTTGTGATGCATGTGTCATCAATCAGAGTAAGCACCTGGAACACACCGCTATCTAGCTAGCTAGCTAGCTCCAACATTCCAAATCGGTGGCGTTCATGTCCCAAGAAGCATACGATACCTAGCTGTCCATGTCTGAATAAGCAAGCATAGGGCGAATCAAGAGAAAAACCTGGAAGAAGCCGTAGGTGCGGCAAGCCTGATCGATCTGGGCGATGACGCGATGCATGTCCGGCGAGGCGAGATCGATGAGAGGGATGTTTGTGTCGGTCGCCACATCGGCGAGCCGCGGCCGGTCGTGCTCGGGCCGGGTGTAACCCTCGGGCAGGCTGTCGCGGTAGGCGACGGTGGATAGAAGCTGGTTCGCCATGCCGAAGTCCCGCCGAGCAGAGGCACACTCTAGCTGTAATAAGCGGAGAAGAAGGGGAGCGAGCGAGGGGGGTCGCGCGAGAGAGTACTTGAAGACTTGGTTAGCCGAGCGCCGGCCGTGGCACGCGTCTAAGCGTTGACGCGCGCGGTGACTGGGACGGTACAGTGAGCTTTGCCCGGGCGTCACGTTGTATCTAACCTGGCCCACTGGCTGGCCCATTTCCAAATTGGCCCGTCCAACCAATCAAGCCTATCCCCTCCCCCACCCAAAAAGATGGCGTATATTCAAGTTACACCCCTGCAGATTTTCTTTGTCTCCTAACACAAGCTGTGGAATATGCCGCAGATAAAACGGAAAGGGCCGGCAACCATGGCGCATGTCACGCTAGAGCTGTCTCTTTGTCGTCAATCTTATAAAAAAGAGATGTACACGTTGTTAGACGTGACAGGACTCAAGGCACGTCAGCAAATCAAAGTGCTTTACCAAGAGTAAATCTTCCAAGTGCCATGGGTATCCATACGACTACCACATCAACGATAAACAACTAAAGATCTAGGTGAATGTACGTCTGGGATGAACTCTAACAAAGAATATGCTGAGCATCTAAGCTGGAAGAAGGTTTGTTGAACCCTGCTCCGCTCCCGTGTAGCGCCGCCCCGCCCGCTGCGGGGCGTCTGCCTCTCCTCCGCTACAGCGCCGTCGGCGATGATGCCAGGGCTAAGCCTGGGAGGCGCGACGGCGAAGATTGTTTCTCTCGTGCGCTGGGTCTCCAATGGATGCGGTGGTCGATCTCTCTAGACTACCGGCGGTGATGGTGGCAACAGCGGCCGGAGCTAGGCAGCGGGCCTGCTGCCGCAGCCGGCGGCTCGGCAGATCGTGATGGTGATAGGAGGTGCTTCGTTCTTGGCATGGCTTTAACGGGGAGGATCTCAACCTTCCCGCACCCTCTGATCCGGCCATCTTCGGAGGCGGTCTAGTGTTGATGTTCCATGTCTTGCTTCACGTCACGAGGACGTCTGTCGCGACAATCCTGGGCTTGGAGGTGGTGATCATATCCTCCATCAGAGGTGGTCGGCCGAGGCTGGTTTGGCGGATCTCGCTATCCATCACCGAGTCCCGCCAGCGAGTCGGTAAGACCTAGTTGCCGGTGAAAACCGACCTGGCTTCGGTCTTGGCGGGTGATGGTAGCGTTTATACGCCGTTACCTTGAAGAAGGCATCACCATGCGACAATTGTTAACACATTCGTGTTGCTCTGGGAAACCCTAGGACCTGGCTCCCGGATCGGACGATGACGGCTCTACGGTATCGTGTTCTCTCTTGTGAGCATCGTTTTGTGGAACAACGTCGGATGGCAGATGCTGGAGGTGGAGCGGCTCTGTCTTGCAAGGAGCTCCAGCGACGATGTCAAGTCATGCCTGAACGATAGGTGCTATGCTGAGTCATGCCCGGTCGGCAAGTGCTACACACGACATATCCTCTAGAGACTTCAAGTTGTGTTGGTTGGAGGTACTTGGTAGCCTGATGTTGCGGCGTACCGGTGGCAACCCTGACGTGCTTTGGAGTTAACGCGCTAGGAAGTGGTGTTACTTGACACCACGGTGGTGTCAGTGACTAGTGGCGAGAGTCTGTGCATCGACACCCTAGAGATGGGTTGGCGAAAGATATCGGAGGCCGCAACATCCGGAGCTGAATGCGTTGGTGCCGTTTCCTGGATATGCTAGGCGAATTTGGGCTCGTTGCTTGCATGGGCGTTCTGTTTTTCAGGTTTTGTCGGGAATTGGCGATGGACTGTCTGGTGTTGTTTTGATGCTCTTTTGTTTATATGATCTTTGTAATGGGCTTTGCCTGATTTTAATATTTCAATAATAAATAAAAGCTGTGTGCATCGCTCGCTGGGCTCCCCCACCCATTTAGAAGGAAAAAAACTAAGCTAGAAGATCTTTTTTCTTTACAAAATCTGGCGGTTCTGCATGTCGACTGGACTGCTACTATTGTTTTTTTTTTGTAATGCAGTTATGCAAGTCTACTCAGGGTTGTTCTTTCTAATTAATCATGCGCTGCATGAATCGGTAATGGAGTATTATTGTTGTTGAAGTACATCGATGTAAAGTTTACACGCGTGACTAGTTGTAGCCGTGCAGTAATATAGTTTTAGATCAAATTTAAAATACAATCATAGCAATAGTTATGAAATGGAGGAGTAGGAGTAATCTATTACATGAGATTATAGCGTCCAGTGGCGTGTGGGCGCTGGCGTCGTCAAGGCCAAATCACGAAGGTGGTAGTGTACATCACCCCTCTTTGCTTCACCACTTGTGGAATAAAATCCTTGCGGTAGTGATCTACATCGCTGTCCGTACCAGCAAGACCCGAGACCAGATCAAAGTCACCGAACTAGGCAGTCGTCATGCCGCTTTGATCGACCTGATTGGCCCCTAAACTGGCATATATTGTCCGTAGTACCGTAATCATTAGCATGGATATAGATGTCATCTTCCCTTGACCTGGCCATGCGTTGACGCAGCAAATCAGGACAGAGAAGTTCGGTACTGTAGTGTAGTAGTCTTTCCAGTTGTTAGGCACCCTACCTACTCAAATTGCACATCGTCTCCCTTACGACACGTTCTGAATCAGGACATGACAAAGACGAAACCAGTGAAGGAGAGCTGCTTGGCGGTGTAAGGACGGATCACACATCGCGGATTTTCCAGCGACCGTGAAAGGGTAGTGGGTAGATCACTCTTGTATGCATGCATACATGCATGGGTAGCAATGTCCCGTGACACACACTTTGGCGCCTTTTAATTAGGATTAGGACATATACGAGCGGTACGATCTATTTAGGACACTCAAACTGTTTAAAATGGCCCAAATAAATTGACACGATGTATAAAAAATGGATCGTGGTCAATTTAGATCACGGGGTGCGTCTAGCGGGGTTGACTCATTTTGACGTCCCGCCCGCTATCAAGGATTGAGGCAGTGGAGTTAATGGCGATATCCCATCGCCGACCATCACATCGGCTTCCCGCGCAGCCACTCGGTTTCCATCCGTCCTTGCTAGCTCTTGTTTGTCATGCGCGCCATCGTCGTTTCCCGCCTATGGTTAGAAGTCTCTCGCGCCCGTCCAGGACGTTTTCCGCTCAGGCCACGAGATATAAATCATGTACGCGGCCGCTGGGAGGTCACCAACCCAAGCTCACCAACTATGCCTCGTTGTAAGATAGACACATATGGTCCCACTTCAAGGACATGTGCAGTAACGTGGAGGTGCATGCGACGGAGATGGCCTAGCACTATGAGGCCCAGCAGGTGCTGGAGGGGGTGGTCGAGAAGGTGGAGCGTAAAGACACTACTGACGCGGTGTGTCAGCTACGCCTTGTTGCGGCCATGGAGGCAACAGAGACAGTGGCGCGCGATGCCGCCACAGACGTGGTGCGCGAGGTACACCACGACATGGCGTGATCGGTGTGCGAACACGCGGCGGATGATGCGGAGGAGGTGGAATGCATGTGTGGCTCATGCGGCTGCTGTGATAGTGGTGATGCACATGGAGGAGGAGGACAATGAATACTACCTCGATGACTTCGGTGACGAGCCCAAGGAATCCATGCACGCGAGGACCAACGAGCAATGGGCTATCCTTGAGTCCTACAAGACCGCACATCGCGACATCCGTGGTCGCTCATTATTGGCGGCCGAGCGGGTGGCACAGGCCAGCCGTGTTGACCACGTAGGGACCAAGGAGAGGACGGAGGCGGAAGACTCCGCCGGTGGAGCGTGGGATGATGGCGCACGCAGAGGCGGAGGCACGAGAGTTCATTGCGCGTGTTGCGATGGCCGACCACGAGACGGAGGTGCGCAGTGGCGGAGGCTGAGCGGGTGGCGCAAGTGGGGGAGGGACCACTGGACGGTAGAGATGGAGGTGGCGTTGGACCACCGGGCCAATGAGTAGGAGAGGATGATGTTACTGGCGGCGGACTATCGCGATCCTGCTAGTAGAGACCATCGTTGCGCCACCGCCGTGCAATGCTAGAAGCAACGCGCCATCTATAGAGCACGCCACGCAATCGACAGCCAAAAACCTCTGGTCATGCCGAACGCAGGGACAACAAGGAGTAGACGCGTCGGCCAGGGTGCAGGACGGCGAGGAGCGTAGGCCGCCGTACTTTAGTTTAATTAGATGTAGTTCTTGATATAACTGGCTAACAATCTAATGGAAAAAGATTATCTAGAGTAATATGTCACTTTCACACGGGACTAGTGGTCGACGGACACGCACGCAGTCTGTGGCGCATCCGGCCAGACAAATTCGTTACCCAAAATTGGTGGGCAAATATATGGGCATCATGTCCTAATATAAAGATGATGCAACACATCTCGCTTATATTTCTTTAGAAAGGGAAAACTCACACAATCTAAATTTAAGAATAAACAGAGTATAGCCTTAGGTACTTTGACATAATGTTTGAATAGCAAATGTGTTATCTTGAGCAAACAATATCATATTTGCTATCAAAAGACAATATAACACATGCATTCCCTTTATCCCTAGTGAGGTAACAAAAGAAAGATAAAAATCATAGTGAATCTCAAATTTTCTGTCCATATCCAATCACCATCACCATGTTATTCCCATGTAATACACACGTTCTCCCACACATGTGCTTGCATACAAGTATGATCAAAACAAGTAATTAATAACGGAGTACATAATATGCATCTACCAATACATATTACACATGGTAGAATTCCAATCTCAATATCATATCATAAAACAAAAATCCACCATATAGGAATTACATAGATGACCATAAATCATGTTAGACATCTCATATGGTTCTAAACAACAATATCATGAGAGAGAGAGAGAGAGAGAGAGAGAGAGAGAGAGAGATGTTGCCGCAAACCCATAGTCTAAATATGGACTACTCCCTCTTCATCATGGAGACGCTGTTTATGATGTTGAATGATACCTTCGATCCGGATTCACATATGTATATAATAGCTTTTTTCCTAGAAGAACTAGGTTTAATCGAACCTTGAAAAGCAATGCTAAAAGGAAATAAAAACAACACGTCTACAATACTTTGTTTCTTTGTTTTACCTTAGTTTACCGAACCAATCTAGTTTACTTTTATAATTGGTTGAATAAATGGATGGAGATAGGCCAGGATTGAAGATCACATGCAGCTGCATATCATGGGATAAAAGATAATAATAAGCATAATCATGTGTAATGTTTAAATGAAGATAATCTCTTGTGGGCAACACATCATAGTATACTAGAGCCCCCGTGATGCAGCGGGCATAGTAATAGTCTTTTAATCCAACCGAGTGCACACCAAAGCAACGGGCTACAAATGATTATTAAGTATAAAACACAGATCAAAGCATTAAGTGGTGATGTTCTTGTGATCCGAAATGGGTCGCTAAGCGAAAACGGTACTATCCTTTCTGTCACTGAGGTTCCTATGAGATAGACGCTAGCCAAGTATCTCACATCAAGCCTTTATCAATCTATGGGATCTTCGATACCTACAAGTCCACATATCGAGACAAGATACAAAGAAACAAAAGATATAAATCTCAATTGCAAACAAAATACAATAATTCTATGATTAGATGCACATAATTGATGCGAGGTTTCTCCTGTTGGGAATATGCCCTAGAGGCAATCATGTGTGATGATATTTCCCATTGTATTCATAAAGTTATTAAGTAGTCCTTGTATAAACATCTGATGTGTATCATTGAATATGTGATTCAGTTGTGGAACTATGCATTCATGTTGTTTGTACTAAATATCCTTGGTCATTGAGGTTGTACTGGACACACAACTTAGACCAATGTGAAAGTTGGCTTGATGACTCGGTTCCACTTGTCATGGGCATGGAGATGCTATTCCAACTTACACAGACTAGGCTAAAGAGTTTAGCGAGTCGGATTGACCCATATTGAGGTACAACGAACAAAGCTGTCATTTGTATATCTCAATCAATGTAATCCTTAGACCTGAGGTTGTTGCATAGTCCGAGTTGAGGATCACCGACTTAGGTTCTGTCAAACGCTGATCCGTAACTGGGCAGTTATAAAGGCAGGGTTCGGGTCGACTGAGAATCAAGCTGCGTGATGTGAATAACCAAGATGGGATTTTGCCCCTCCACTCGGAGAGATATTCTCTGGGCCCTCTCGTGAGATATGATTCGGAAAGCATGGCCATGCACGACTCGGTTAAGTGTTAACCAAGGCGATCGGCTAAGAGTTAGTCGGGTGAATCACTTATCTCGGATCGAGAAGAGAGTTGGACTATTTAAGGG
This sequence comes from Avena atlantica, assembly GCA_910589765.1. Classification (NCBI taxonomy): domain Eukaryota; kingdom Viridiplantae; phylum Streptophyta; class Magnoliopsida; order Poales; family Poaceae; genus Avena; species Avena atlantica. The sequence continues at coordinate 442,563,846 of OU342734.1, read as the reverse complement.
ATGACATATATTCGCCTATAGTCTGACAAGGTATATCGTGAGGCAAAAGGGACTCAGACGTAAGTCGCATTGGAAAGGCAAGTCGTCATGACTCTTTGGTGCATGGGAATCGGCATGTTCTGCTAGGAGCCGATGCCGATTGATCGATTGTGAGTCGGACTCTAATCGTGTCCAAGTAACCATGATCCTGCGGGGTCACACACTTAAGAGCGGGAGCAAGTTCGGATTGGATCCGAATCTGTAATCTGGTTGGGTTGGACCTAAATCAGATTAGGACTGAGTTAGTGAGTTGGACTCACGGTGACTAGTGTTAAATGGGCTTTAGTGAATGGGTCGCGTGAGCAGAGCCCACGTTCACTCCCTATATATAGTGGAGCACAGTAACCCAGAAAGGTTAATCGTTGTTCGGTTAGGTCATTCCATGTGTTGGAAACCCTAGCTCCACAGCAGTCCAGCCGCCGTAACGAACCTAGCAGTTCGCCGCCGACGCTCCTCCTTGTACGTGTGGATACCAGCAGAGGTGCTATACGATCAGCACCAGGACGATCGGATCATGAGGACTGCACTGCATCAACTGACGCGCTTCATCAGTAATCCGCAACCGCGCGTCTAGTGGTAAACCTCGTGGCCTTCTACCTCAGCTAGATCTTGGGATCACCACGTTAGAGGAAAAAGTTTTGTTTTATCTCTGCGTGGCCCAACAGTGGTATCAGAGCGATAGCTTCTGGTTTTAGGCTCAAGATCTCGCATATGAGATATGCAGTAGGCTATAGATGAGATCTATGTGCTGTTTTGGTGGTCGATCTATGAGATAGATCGGTTTTGTATGAAGTTGATTGGATCAACTGTACTCGGGGAATGGTAGATCTGATTTCCGTGGTCATACTGCTGAGGTCGTGGAACGACATACCCCTACCGGTCGGCTTCCGCCATCGGGGTAGACTGTGACACGTAAATCCAGAAGCGGTGATCGAAGATCAAAAAGTTTGATCGAATCGGAACGATGGTCGGAATCCATGTTCGGATCGTAGATGATATCTATGTTTTCGGAAAAATCGTCGGGCGCTGCCCGCACCCGCGAGGGGCGCTGCCCCTTCGATCCCCGCCCGCTATCCGGCTAGCGGGACCGCCGGCTTCGCCCTGTCGTAGCGCCTTAGATGTCGTTGCGAGTTTCACAACGCCGGTAGATATTGTATCTATGCATAACTTGTTTTTGCAGGAAGTTGTGAATGGTATGGTTCATGTGCATGTGATGTATGTGTGTAATCCATACGTGATCTGCGAATCACGGTTTTTGTCAGCCGCCTGGAGCCTAGGTGCTGTCACTTTATTGTATAACGACCTGCGTGTCGGATTCTCTATGTAATTTACTTTACTAAGCTAGTGTAGCTGTTTGAGAACCCGGAAGGCATGCAAGGCGTTATACATGTCGGCGACATGGAGTAAGACGGCAAGTGACAAGAGTTGGCACGAGTCGGATTACAGGCTTTGTGGAGATGGAGATCGCCATGAAGAGAGCCATACCATTTCACATTATAATTGCTTTATTTTGTGTTATTGTTATGTCTCAGTTTTACCTCTATTAGATAGTCGGTAAAATTCAATCCCTCAAAGAAGGTCTAGTCGGTTTTCCCGCCAGTGTTTGCACCATCACAAGTCGGACATTTTTGGTAGTGGGCTCATAAAATTGAGGTGCTGCCAATTCTTTTCGACTAGGTGGGTTCGAGTCGGACTCTTACTGCAGAAACATTAGGTAAGCTAGACGGGTCTATCACAACGGTTGTGGGACTCGGGGAAAGGTCAGATGGGAGCCGGGGCATGTGATGCCACCCGTCCAACAGGAGTCGCATGAGATGCGATTGACAAGGAGTTGTCTACCTAGATCACTTGGCGGCTAGCGGTGATGCTAAAGCTCACTAGCCGACTTGCTTATTTAGGATCCTGAATCACTAAGTAACCATCGGAGGGGTGTTGGTTCTAGTGGGAGCATAAAATATTAAAATGTTTAATATGCTTGCTCTTTTATGAATACATGTCTTAAGTGTTTTGCATATTTTCTGTTGTAGATCATGGCACCAAGTAGCAGTCACTCTCAGATATCCTGTTTTGCGTTGAGAACCATTCTTGAGAAAGATAAACTGAACGACACTAATTTTACCAACTGGTATCGAAATCTGAGAATTGTTCTCAAACAAGAAAAGAAGGACCATGTCCTAGACAACCCACTTCCAGATGAGCCGAATGAGAATGCGACTGTCGCAGTCACCAATGCCTACCGTCGGGCTAAGGATGAGTCCACGGATATCAGCTGTCTTATGCTTGCTCACATGGAACCGGACTTGCAAAAGCAGTTCGAGCATGTTGAGGCCTACGATATGATCGAAAGCCTCAAAAGTATGTTCCAGACTCAGGCGAAGACTGAGAGGTATCAAGTCTCTCAGGCTTTGCTGAGTTGCAAGCTTAAGGATGGTGATCCACTGAGTCCGCATGTGATCAAAATGGTTGGTTACGTGCAGTCTCTGGAGAGGCTTGGCTACCCCATAAGCGAAGAGTTCGCTACGGATATAATTCTGAACTCTCTTCCTAGTGCATATGGGCAGTTCATTTCGAACTACCACATGCATGGTATGGACAAGAAGCTCACTGAATTACATGGGATGCTCAAGCAGGCAGAGGCGGATCTCAAGAAGGGCACCAGTCAAGTGTTGATGGTGCAGAATAAGGCTAAGTTCAAGAAGAGTTCTTGGACTAAGAAGAAGGCTAAGTCAGGAGGAAAGCAGGCTCAGGACCCTGTCCCAAGCGCTTCCTCAGGGACTAAGCCATCTCCTTCAGCCGGATCCACTTGCTTCTACTGCAAGGCGGATGGTCACTGGAAGAGGAACTGCAGCAAGTACTTGGCCGACAAAGCCAAGAGTGGAGGTATGACTTCCGACTCAGGTACACTTGTTTGCAATGTTATAGACATATATCTTGCTGATGCACCTAATAGTTCTTGGGTATATGATACCGGATCAGTTATTCACATCTGCAACTCGTTGCAGGGACTGGTAAGAACTAGGAGCGTAGCAAGAGGCGAGGTTGATATTCGAGTCGGCAACAAAGCAAGAGTTGCTGCGTTGGAAGTCGGCACGATGCAACTTCATTTACCTTCCGGATTCATTATGGAACTAAATAATTGTTATTATGTTCCAGTGCTCAGTCGAAACATTATTTCTGCTTCATGTTTGATGAGGCAAGGCTATGAGTCGAATATCAAGAATAATGGTTGTTCTTTGTATTTGAATGACATGTTTCACGGCTTTGCACCCGTCCAGGACGGGTTATTTATTTTGAATCTTGATGGTGAGTCGGTTTATAACATAAATGTTAAAAGGTTGAAACCAAATGATCTGAATATGACTTACTTTTGGCACTGTCGGCTTGGTCATATAAGTTGGAAACGCATGAAGAAGCTCCATGATGATGGACTCCTAACTTCGTTCGACTTGGACTCGTTCGAGACATGCGAATCTTGCCTACTCGGCAAAATGACCAAGACACCTTTTGCAAAGAGTTGCGAAAGGGCGTCCGACTTGTTGGGACTAGTACATAGTGATGTATGTGGACCAATGAGCACGACAGCCAGGGGTGGTTATGAGTACTTCATTACCTTCACTGATGATTTGAGTAGGTATGGATATATCTACTTGATGAAACATAAGTCGGAAGCCTTTGAAAAGTTCAAAGAATTCCAGAATGAAGCACAGAATCAACTCGGCAAGAAAATAAAGTTTCTTCGTTCGGACCGAGGAGGCGAGTACATGAGCCATGAGTTTGATGACCATCTGAAAAGTTGTGGAATAGTTCCTCAACTTACTCCGCCAGGAACGCCACAAAGGAATGGTGTTTCGGAAAGGCGGAATCGGACCTTGTTGGACATGGTACGATCAATGATGAGTCGGACAGATCTGCCTTTATCATTTTGGGGTTATTGTCTAGAAACAGCGGCGTTCACACTAAACAAAGTACCATCAAAATCGGTAGAGAAGACACCGCATGATATGTGGACAGGCAAAAAGCCGAGTTTGTCCTTTCTTAAGATTTGGGGTTGTGAAGCTTTTGTCAAGCGACTTCAGTCGGACAAGCTTACGGCCAAGTCGGATAAATGTATTTTCGTGGGGTATCCGAGGGAAACCTTGGGTTACTACTTCTACAACCGAGAAGAGGGCAAAGTGTTTGTCGCTCAGAACAGTGTCTTCCTTGAGAAAGAGTTTCTCAGTCGGGGAGTAAGTGGGAGCACGGTGCAACTCGAAGAAATTCGAGAGGAATCGGCTAATAGCGAATCGGCTAATAGCGAATCGGCAAAAACCTTGGAGGTTGAGCCGATCGTGGCAGCTGAGCCGACAGCAGCACCTGTACTATGAAGATCGGCAAGATTACGAAGTGTTCGTGATGTGTTACTGTTAGACAGTGATGAGCCGACAAATTATTCGGAAGCGATGGTGGGATCTGATTCCGAGTCATGGCTTGGAGCCATGAGATCCGAGATAAAGTCCATGGATGAAAATCAAGTTTGGAACTGTGGCATCCCGCAAAACCACTACTAGAAAATCGCGTTGAATTTGTGCATTGCATCGTCATCGTCATGCATTATTTGCATAAAACTATTTTCGCAAAGCTGTTTTGTTTCTAAACGCCCCATCTTTATTCAAACGCAAAAACCCGGAGCTCCGGAGTATTTTGTTTTGTTGCTATCGGTTTGCAAATGGTCCAATTAAAGTAAATAAAAATATTAAATTATTTTTTTAGCGGGGGCAGTCGAACGGGCCGTCCCGACCCGAACGACCACCCCCAGGTTTTACAACGGTCCAACCTGCCGCCCCATCTAAATCCTAAGTCCACCCAGCTTCCTACCCACACACACCCTCCACCTCACTCCACCCAACCAGAACACGCCACATCACCCTTGCCCACCCCTCACCCACTCAAATCCTGCCACCTACCCCCCTCTCCCTCTCACCACCTGCCAGCTCACTCCACGCACGCAACGCCCCCAGATCCCACCTCCCACGCGCCTGGCCCCGCCCCTGGGACCCGCGGCCCCACCCTGGCACTCACCTGCCCCGTGGCCCCGCACACCCCACCACGCTGCGTGCTCCCTTCTCCCATCTCTCTCTGAGCCGCTCTTCCCCGTCCCTTGGCGAGCTTCGCCCTGCCCCAGCGACCGACCTCCTCCCTCCCTGCTCCAAGCTCGCCCAGCGGACCCGGCCTCCGCCGCGCTGACTCCCCCCGACCTCGCCTCCGACCGCATCGCCGCCAACCTCGCCGGGCTCCCCAGCACCTCCGGCCCCCGCAAGCCCCGCCGCCTGCGCGCGCCAGCTACCCCGAGCACCCCCGCGCGCGGGCCCCGCGTCACCCCGACCCCGCCAGCCGGCGTCCGCGCGAGCGCCCCACCGGCCCCGCATCGGCCTCGCCATCCTCCCTCGGGCAGCCCTCCCTCCGCGCCGTCGAGCTCGCCCGCCGCGGAGCCCCCGCCGTCGCCGCTCCTCCGCCCCTTCAACCTCCCAGACCCCGCCGGCATCCACCTCCTCCCTCCCCTCCGGCAGCTGCGCCCGGCCGCGTCTGCGCCCCGCCTCCGGCGGCTCCGCGCGCCCCAGCGACCCACGCACGCGGTGCCCCCCTCACCTCTGGCCCCACCCCGCCGCCGGTGCCCCCCTCGCCAGCGAGCTCTGCTCGACCCCGTCTGCCCCGGCGCCCTCCGCCTCGCGCCGCCCCTCTCCGGCCGTCCCCGTCCGAGCCCCTCCGTGCGCCGGCCGCGTTCCCCAGCGAGCGTCGCCACTTCGCCGACCTCCGCGACAGGGCCCTGACACATGATGCCAAGGTAGGGAGTAGTGGTACTGCCGCTGGGCTGGTGTTGTCCAGAAGACGGTGAGGCTCCGAAGTCTATTCGAAGAGCCATGTTTTGCTACACGAGTTCAAGATCTCCCGGAGGCCTTCGTCTAAGACACCAAGAACGCCTACACGGACGCCGAGATCCCCGGACCCGAATACCGTACCTTCGCGGAACAAGTTCACGACCAATGACCGAGGTCGGAACCCCAAGATCTTCGGGAGACACGCCAAGCTCTTCCTCTCGAACCCGACGAGCCCCCGACGCCAATCCAAGTCCGGCTTCCCGGAACGCCAAGACCTACCCCCAGAAGCCCGAGAGAACGATCCCGCTGAGAACGGACCCGCCGAACCCTGGACCCTGAGATCGACCCTGAACCCCGGAACCCCCAAGATCGTCGAGCCCCCTCTGATGTGTGACCCTTTTCCGAACCCTATTTTATAACTTAATAACAACTTGTTGCATATTTAATTGTCATGCTCACATGCATATCTGTGGTTTGGGGGCCTTATGCCGATTCACCGAATAATTAAATATGGGGCCCATATGCGGGCAAATCTAGTCTCATATTGGCCTCATTTAAACATGTGTAGCGATCCAGCTCCATCTGTTACATTGCTAAACAACATTTAATTGCGGGGTAGCTAAACAACTTGAACCATCTAATAATTGTCGGGACCCCGGTTCCGCTTAATTTGACCTAAATGCATCGCCCCTTTGTCATGCCATGCATCATACATGCATCATGCCGATCTTTCTGCCGTTGTATTAAATATTGCATCCGGTGTTCCTTCTAGTGTTTTGCTTCTTCGCGGATAAGGCCGTTGAGTTGATGTGAGCTTCGTCCCGATCTTCGGTTGTTCCTTCGACAATGTTTTCAGGCGAGCATCTCCCCCTTTCTACCTATCTTACTTTTATAGTATTTACTTCCCTCCTGTTGATCTATTGCTATCTGTGTTGCGATGCTTTAGTTTTCCGTACCCGTGATATTCCCTGCAGCCTCATATTGCCTTGGACACATCCTATTACCTGTTGTTTGGTAGCTAGTTGGACTTGCGCGTCGTAGTCGCTTGCTCAAGTGCTGTTGCGTGTTGTCAAATGCCACAGTTGCTGATGTATTGCCGCATGTTGTTGTTGGAGCTGATCATAGCTTTACTTATTGTTCACTTTAATTTCCGTTTAACAACTAAAATTGAATAAGCAGAGGCATCGGTGGGTGATAGATAATATTTGGTTTCCGAACGCCCACTTGTGTCCCGTAAGACCCCGAGTACTTGATTCCTGTTCCTTGATTTATCGCGCTATCCACATCCGGGAGGTATATGGGACCCCCCTCAGCCAGAGCTTGATTCCGTCTTATTTCTTGGGGCCACAAACTAGTTTGAGGTTTTATTTACGATCCTGTACTTATGCCATGCTTTACTGCTTTATTTACGATTGTGCGAGGTACTGCACACTGTACTGTTTTGGAAGCGGAATGTTTACGCGGTGTCGACAAGCCCCGTTTGGGGTTCCCAGTCGCTCACAGCCATTGTCGCAGACCTTGAGGCCGTCTCGGAGCTTGCTTACTCCGTTGCGGGATCTACTTAAGGGGTGGCCCCCTGAAATATTTTTGAATCTTGTGATTGCTTTGTCGTGAAGGCCTCGTTGGGTTTTGATTTGGTTTTTCCGAGGTTGATCGAGTGTGTGTTGCTATTGGTGCACCCCGGCCGGGTAAAACTTTCTGAAAGCCGTGTCCGCGGTTATGGACGACTTGGAGCACAGTTTCTCGATCATAGACAAGCATAACTAAAGTTTACTGCTATAAATTTGACTTATAATGACTAGTAATCAGCTTCACTATAATGGAATGGCTAATTAATACTGCCCACAATTGCTTGTTTGGTTGTCGCTTGCGACAAATGTATCTGACTAGTAAGTATTGCAACTACAACGGAATGGCTGAATAAAAATACCAACAACTGCTGGGTTTTGGGTTATCTCATGCTAATTGTTTCTGACTAGTAAGTGCTGCAACTATAACAGAATGATTAATTAAAAGTGCCCACTGCTTATTTTATCAGGATGATTATTTAAACCTGACTAGTAAATGCTGCAACGATAACTGAATAAATAAAACTGCCAACAGTGTGCGTTCCTCGGTTGACTTCCTCGTTTGGTCTCGAGGGGGAAACGCCAGGATGGGTTTGTTTGATGATAGTGTCAGGTTGGTTCCGGATAGGTCCTTCTTACCCCTCTCTGATAACCGTCAGTTGTATCGAGTCTCTATAGGTTGTTTAGTGCATGCTGCCGCTGCCGCTTCAGTCCACCATACCTATGTAGGCGAGGACCGCCGAATTCTAGCCTCGCCGTGTACTGGCCTCAGTACTGACGCTCCTTCTTTTTCCTTTGCTCTTTGTCGGCACCCCCTTTTGTTTAAGCAGGTTTTGAGATCGACGCCGTTAGCAGGGTTACCCTTCCGGCTTGGCCTGGGCAGGGTTATGGACGCCATTGGTTATTCTTCAGGGCTCTTAGCCCCATTTGCATCTTGTCCGTAGCTGGACGCTCTATCGTTTTCAAGGTGATTTGGATCTTTGTATATTATATCTGTATTCTTGACTCTTGAGTCGCTGTTATATATATCTGTTCTGTGGGTCCCATCGAGGACTGTTGTGTAATGTTATTACTTCGTTTTCCACCCGCACGAAAGTGCCTGGTGGGCACCTTTGAATCGTTTCTATGCGGGTTTGGTGAAATTTGCCCAAACTTGCATAGGTCCGATTCTGAGGGTGTTACAGAGTGGTATCAGAGCTCAGAAGTTGCGATACCCCACAAGTCCAGCCTGTAGGATAACCTAGCTAACGGCCGAAGTAGAGTGTCAAAACTATTTTTGAAAATCGGTTGGATCGTTCTAATTAGGTCTGATTTTACTCCTTACCCCTCTGCTATTCTCCTCTTATCTCGACGTGTTTTGAATCCGCTCTCTTCTCTTTCTTCGAGTCCAGGATTTCTCGTGGTTGGGTTTCCGTCGTACCTTCAGGGTTTCGAATTCTCCCTTTTGTAACGGAGGCGCTACGATCATCAATCTGCAACTTGTCTGTTGTACCCTTCATCTGATCTTTTGTTCTTGAGCTCTTTATCCAGATGTGTTCCTTGCTGGATATCAGTGTCGTTGAAAAACATATGAGAAGGACGAGCTTTGGTGAAGTTGGAGTCGACCTTGAGCACGTGTTGTTCATGCCAATGGAACCATCGCGGAACCTAATCATTGTGTCTTTCATACGATTTCTGCTGGCAGCATCCCTTTGTTCCGGATACCACCTATGAAGATCTTCAGTCTAAATCTCGAGAGTTGAGTTGCCTGATTCTCCTACCCATGTATAGAGTTGACAGTTGGGTCCGGGATGGACTGATCACCCTACCCGACTCTTACTGTTCGCTCTGTACATCGAACTGGTGGATCAATGTAACTTTTCCCTCTTCTAACGGAAGTTAGGGGTGGCTTTATTTGCGATACCCCTACCTTCGACCTTTTGTTTCCGGAGTGCTCTCTCGACGATCAGGAACAACGACCCTTTGTTGGTGGTGTCGCCGATTCAAGATGAAGAAGGAACCCTTGTTAGTGGTGTCGCGAGGATCTATACGAAGCGAGAAGATGCAGATCGCCGACCTTCCTTCCGGTACCATGAGGCGGATCTCGAGGGCGAGATCCATTGTTAGTGGTGTCGAATTGTGGCATCCCGCAAAACCACTACTAGAAAATCGCGTTGAATTTGTGCATTGCATCGTCATCGTCATGCATTGTTTGCATAAAACTATTTTCGCAAAGCTGTTTTGTTTCTAAACGCCCCATCTTTATTCAAACGCAAAAACCCGGGGCTCCGGAGTATTTTGTTTTGTTGCTATCGGTTTGCAAATGGTCCAATTAAAGTAAATAAAAATATTAAATTATTTTTTTAGCGGGGGCAGTCGAACGGGCCGTCCCGACCCGAACGACCACCCCCAGGTTTTACAACGGTCCAACCTGCCGCCCCATCTAAATCCTAAGTCCACCCAGCTTCCTACCCACACACACCCTCCACCTCACTCCACCCAACCAGAACACGCCACATCACCCTTGCCCACCCCTCACCCACTCAAATCCTGCCACCTACCCCCCTCTCCCTCTCACCACCTGCCAGCTCACTCCACGCACGCAACGCCCCCAGATCCCACCTCCCACGCGCCTGGCCCCGCCCCTGGGACCCGCGGCCCCACCCTGGCACTCACCTGCCCCGTGGCCCCGCACACCCCACCACGCTGCGTGCTCCCTTCTCCCATCTCTCTCTGAGCCGCTCTTCCCCGTCCCTTGGCGAGCTTCGCCCTGCCCCAGCGACCGACCTCCTCCCTCCCTGCTCCAAGCTCGCCCAGCGGACCCGGCCTCCGCCGCGCTGACTCCCCCCGACCTCGCCTCCGACCGCATCGCCGCCAACCTCGCCGGGCTCCCCAGCACCTCCGGCCCCCGCAAGCCCCGCCGCCTGCGCGCGCCAGCTACCCCGAGCACCCCCGCGCGCGGGCCCCGCGTCACCCCGACCCCGCCCGCCGGCGTCCGCGCGAGCGCCCCACCGGCCCCGCATCGGCCTCGCCATCCTCCCTCGGGCAGCCCTCCCTCCGCGCCGTCGAGCTCGCCCGCCGCGGAGCCCCCGCCGTCGCCGCTCCTCCGCCCCTTCAACCTCCCAGACCCCGCCGGCATCCACCTCCTCCCTCCCCTCCGGCAGCTGCGCCCGGCCGCGTCTGCGCCCCGCCTCCGGCGGCTCCGCGCGCCCCAGCGACCCACGCACGCGGTGCCCCCCCTCACCTCTGGCCCCACCCCGCCGCCGGTGCCCCCCTCGCCAGCGAGCTCTGCTCGACCCCGTCTGCCCCGGCGCCCTCCGCCTCGCGCCGCCCCTCTCCGGCCGTCCCCGTCCGAGCCCCTCCGTGCGCCGGCCGCGTTCCCCAGCGAGCGTCGCCACTTCGCCGACCTCCGCGACAGGGCCCTGACACATGATGCCAAGGTAGGGAGTAGTGGTACTGCCGCTGGGCTGGTGTTGTCCAGAAGACGGTGAGGCTCCGAAGTCTATTCGAAGAGCCATGTTTTGCTACACGAGTTCAAGATCTCCCGGAGGCCTTCGTCTAAGACACCAAGAACGCCTACACGGACGCCGAGATCCCCGGACCCGAAGACCGTACCTTCGCGGAACAAGTTCGCGACCAATGACCGAGGTCGGAACCCCAAGATCTTCGGGAGACACGCCAAGCTCTTCCTCTCGAACCCGACGAGCCCCCGACGCCAATCCAAGTCCGGCTTCCCGGAACGCCAAGACCTACCCCCAGAAGCCCGAGAGAACGATCCCGCTGAGAACGGACCCGCCGAACCCTGGACCCTGAGATCGACCCTGAACCCCGGAACCCCCAAGATCGTCGAGCCCCCTCTGATGTGTGACCCTTTTCCGAACCCTATTTTATAACTTAATAACAACTTGTTGCATATTTAATTGTCATGCTCACATGCATATCTGTGGTTTGGGGGCCTTATGCCGATTCACCGAATAATTAAATATGGGGCCCATATGCGGGCAAATCTAGTCTCATATTGGCCTCATTTAAACATGTGTAGCGATCCAGCTCCATCTGTTACATTGCTAAACAACATTTAATTGCGGGGTAGCTAAACAACTTGAACCATCTAATAATTGTCGGGACCCCGGTTCCGCTTAATTTGACCTAAATGCATCGCCCCTTTGTCATGCCATGCATCATACATGCATCATGCCGATCTTTCTGCCGTTGTATTAAATATTGCATCCGGTGTTCCTTCTAGTGTTTTGCTTCTTCGCGGATAAGGCCGTTGAGTTGATGTGAGCTTCGTCCCGATCTTCGGTTGTTCCTTCGACAATGTTTTCAGGCGAGCATCTCCCCCTTTCTACCTATCTTACTTTTATAGTATTTACTTCCCTCCTGTTGATCTATTGCTATCTGTGTTGCGATGCTTTAGTTTTCCGTACCCGTGATATTCCCTGCAGCCTCATATTGCCTTGGACACATCCTATTACCTGTTGTTTGGTAGCTAGTTGGACTTGCGCGTCGTAGTCGCTTGCTCAAGTGCTGTTGCGTGTTGTCAAATGTCACAGTTGCTGATGTATTGCCGCATGTTGTTGTTGGAGCTGATCATAGCTTTACTTATTGTTCACTTTAATTTCCGTTTAACAACTAAAATTGAATAAGCAGAGGCATCGGTGGGTGATAGATAATATTTGGTTTCCGAACGCCCACTTGTGTCCCGTAAGACCCCGAGTACTTGATTCCTGTTCCTTGATTTATCGCGCTATCCACATCCGGGAGGTATATGGGACCCCCCTCAGCCAGAGCTTGATTCCGTCTTATTTCTTGGGGCCACAAACTAGTTTGAGGTTTTATTTACGATCCTGTACTTATGCCATGCTTTACTGCTTTATTTACGATTGTGCGAGGTACTGCACACTGTACTGTTTTGGAAGCGGAATGTTTACGCGGTGTCGACAAGCCCCGTTTGGGGTTCCCAGTCGCTCACAGCCATTGTCGCAGACCTTGAGGCCGTCTCGGAGCTTGCTTACTCCGTTGCGGGATCTACTTAAGGGGTGGCCCCCTGAAATATTTCTGAATCTTGTGATTGCTTTGTCGTGAAGGCCTCGTTGGGTTTTGATTTGGTTTTTCCGAGGTTGATCGAGTGTGTGTTGCTATTGGTGCACCCCGGCCGGGTAAAACTTTCTGAAAGCCGTGTCCGCGGTTATGGACGACTTGGAGCACAGTTTCTCGATCATAAACAAGCATAACTAAAGTTTACTGCTATAAATTTGACTTATAATGACTAGTAATCAGCTTCACTATAATGGAATGGCTAATTAATACTGCCCACAATTGCTTGTTTGGTTGTCGCTTGCGACAAATGTATCTGACTAGTAAGTATTGCAACTACAACGGAATGGCTGAATAAAAATACCAACAACTGCTGGGTTTTGGGTTATCTCATGCTAATTGTTTCTGACTAGTAAGTGCTGCAACTATAACAGAATGATTAATTAAAAGGGCCCACTGCTTATTTTATCAGGATGATTATTTAAACCTGACTAGTAAATGCTGCAACGATAACTGAATAAATAAAACTGCCAACAGTGTGCGTTCCTCGGTTGACTTCCTCGTTTGGTCTCGAGGGGGAAACGCCAGGATGGGTTTGTTTGATGATAGTGTCAGGTTGGTTCCGGATAGGTCCTTCTTACCCCTCTCTGATAACCGTCAGTTGTATCGAGTCTCTATAGGTTGTTTAGTGCATGCTGCCGCTGCCGCTTCAGTCCACCATACCTATGTAGGCGAGGACCGCCGAATTCTAGCCTCGCCGTGTACTGGCCTCAGTACTGACGCTCCTTCTTTTTCCTTTGCTCTTTGTCGGCACCCCCTTTTGTTTAAGCAGGTTTTGAGATCGACGCCGTTAGCAGGGTTACCCTTCCGGCTTGGCCTGGGCAGGGTTATGGACGCCATTGGTTATTCTTCAGGGCTCTTAGCCCCATTTGCATCTTGTCCGTAGCTGGACGCTCTATCGTTTTCAAGGTGATTTGGATCTTTGTATATTATATCTGTATTCTTGACTCTTGAGTCGCTGTTATATATATCTGTTCTGTGGGTCCCATCGAGGACTGTTGTGTAATGTTATTACTTTGTTTTCCACCCGCACGAAAGTGCCTGGTGGGCACCTTTGAATCGTTTCTATGCGGGTTTGGTGAAATTTGCCCAAACTTGCATAGGTCCGATTCTGAGGGTGTTACAGGAACTTGGTTGATCTGCCAGACGGTGCAAGACCCGTCGAGTGCAAATGGGTCTTTAAGAAGAAAACTGATATGGATGGAAATGTTTCAATCTATAAAGCACGCCTTGTCGCGAAGGGGTTCCGACAAGTTCAAGGAGTTGATTACGACGAGACCTTCTCGCCCGTAGCGATGCTTAAATCAGTTCGGATCATGTTAGCTATAGCGGCCTATTTCGACTATGAGATATGGCAGATGGATGTCAAAACGGCTTTCCTTAATGGAAATTTAACCGAGGACGTGTATATGATACAGCCCGAGGGTTTTGTCGATCCGGCTAATGCTGACAAAGTATGCAAACTTCAGAAATCCATTTATGGGTTGAAGCAAGCATCTCGGAGTTGGAATATTCACTTTGATGAGGTAGTCAAATCGTTTGGCTTCATCAAGAGTGATCATGATTCTTGTTTGTACAAGAAGTTTAGTGGGAACAAAGTAAATTTTCTAATCTTATATGTGGATGACATATTACTGATTGGAAATGATGTCCAGATGTTGCAAGAAACCAAGGAATCATTGGAAAGGAGTTTCTCAATGAAAGACTTGGGTGAGGCAACATACATCCTCGGAATCCGGATCTATAGAGATAGATCAAGGAGGCTCATTGGATTGAGTCAGAGTACTTATTTGGACAAAGTGTTGAAAAAGTTCAACATGGAATCGTCTAAGAAGGGGTTCTTACCGATGTCCCATGGTGTAAAACTTAGCAAGACTCAGTGTCCTTCGACAACCGATGAGCGAAGTCGGATGAGTGCGATTCCATATGCTTCTGCAGTTGGATCCATCATGTACGCCATGATTTGTACTAGGCCGGATGTTTCCTATGCTCTAAGTGTTGTGAGCAGATACCAGGCTGATCCTGGAGAGATCCACTGGACAGCGGCTAAAAATATCCTAAAGTACTTGAGAAGGACTAAGGATATGTTCTTGGTTTATGGTAGTGAAGATGAACTCAGTGTAAAGGGTTACACGGATGCGAGTTATCTCACCGACTCTGATGATTCTCGTTCGCAATCCGGATACGTGTTTATTATAAACGGAGGTGCTGTGAGCTGGAAAAGTTCCAAGCAAGAGACTGTGTCTACGTCTACAACAGAGGCTGAGTATATTGCCGCCTAGGAGGCAGCAAAGGAAGCTGTTTGGATGAGGAATTTCCTCATGGATCTTGGTGTGGTTCAGGGCTCGTCCAATCCGTTGGACGTATATTGTGACAACAATGGTGCTATTGCACAAGCCAAGGAACCTAGACAACACCAGAAGAACAAGCACATACTCATGCGGTACCACCTGATTCGCCAGTTCGTGGATGAGGGTGATATCAAGTTATGCAAGGTACACACGGATGCAAATATTGCAGATCCGTTGACAAAGCCGTTACCCCAGCCGAAGCATGAGGAGCACCTGAGAGCCATGGGCATTAGATGCTTAGACATGTGATGTCGGAAGATTGACTCTAGTGCAAGTGGGAGACTATTGGGAATATGCCCTAGAGGCAATCATGTGTGATGATATTTCCCATTGTATTCATAAAGTTATTAAGTAGTCCTTGTATAAACATCTGATGTGTATCATTGAATATGTGATTCAGTTGTGGAACTATGCATTCATGTTGTTTGTACTAAATATCCTTGGTCATTGAGGTTGTACTGGACACACAACTTAGACCAATGTGAAAGTTGGCTTGATGACTCGGTTCCACTTGTCATGGGCATGGAGATGCTATTCCAACTTACACAGACTAGGCTAAAGAGTTTAGCGAGTCGGATTGACCCATATTGAGGTACAACGAACAAAGCTGTCATTTGTATATCTCAATCAATGTAATCCTTAGACCTGAGGTTGTTGCATAGTCCGAGTTGAGGATCACCGACTTAGGTTCTGTCAAACGCTGATCCGTAACTGGGCAGTTATAAAGGCAGGGTTCGGGTCGACTGAGAATCAAGCTGCGTGATGTGAATAACCAAGATGGGATTTTGCCCCTCCACTCGGAGAGATATTCTCTGGGCCCTCTCGTGAGATATGATTCGGAAAGCATGGCCATGCACGACTCGGTTAAGTGTTAACCAAGGCGATCGGCTAAGAGTTAGTCGGGTGAATCACTTATCTCGGATCGAGAAGAGAGTTGGACTATTTAAGGGATGACATATATTCGCCTATAGTCTGACAAGGTATATCGTGAGGCAAAAGGGACTCAGACGTAAGTCGCATTGGAAAGGCAAGTCGTCATGACTCTTTGGTGCTTGGGAATCGGCATGTTCTGCTAGGAGCCGATGCCGATTGATCGATTGTGAGTCGGACTCTAATCGTGTCCAAGTAACCATGAGCCTGCGGGGTCACACACTTAAGAGCGGGAGCAAGTTCGGATTGGATCCGAATCTGTAATCTGGTTGGGTTGGACCTAAACCAGATTAGGACTGAGTTAGTGAGTTGGACTCACGGTGACTAGTGTTATATGGGCTTTAGTGAATGGGTCGCGTGAGCAGAGCCCACGTTCACTCCCTATATATAGTGGAGCACAGTAACCCAGAAAGGTTAATCGTTGTTCGGTTAGGTCATTCCATGTGTTGGAAACCCTAGCTCCACAGCAGTCCAGCCGCCGTAACGAACCTAGCAGTTCGCCGCCGGCGCTCCTCCTTGTACGTGTGGATACCAGCAGAGGTGCTGTACGATCAGCACCAGGACGATCGGATCGTGAGGACTGCACTGCATCAACTGACGCGCTTCATCAGTAATCCGCAACCACGTGTCTAGTGGTAAACCTCGTGGCCTTCTACCTCAGCTAGATCTTGGGATCACCACGTTAGAGGAAAAAGTTTTGTTTTATCTCTGCGTGGCCCAACATCTCCCCAACCCGCAGCCCATGAGGACTACTCACTCATAACGACTAGATCTAGGATAGAAAACATTGTGCAAAATACTTAGATTGAAATCGAATATTCTTACAATGGTCGCCAAATCACAAGGAGATCTAAAGTACAAAGTAGTGGCTATGGCTAATGGACGGGACGGATGATGGAAGTGATGAACAATTGATGAACGATGGTGTGGATATCCTTTGGTGGTGTTGTGATGTAAACTAAGAATGGTGGCTCCCTTGCTGGCGGCTAGAGCCTCAAAATATATAGGCGTTTTCAGGAAAGTCGTAGGGTTTGACGAGATGAAATAGCCGCCACCTGGTATGGGTAGACGGTACGAAAGGAACCTTACCGTACCGGTGGTCATTACGCGTACTGACGCCCGGAAATGGCTTCCCAATTACTTGGTTGTGTGGACTTCCTCAAAATCCTTCATTATGACTCCTGATTTCGCATTAAAAGCCGTGATTTCTTGCACAACATAATTCAAAGAACGATTTTGCATATCTTTGTAATTATTAGTCATTAGTGTCAAGGATTGAGAGTTTCTTGTCAATTGATTGACTAAAAAATAATGTTTAAACGCGGTGGAAGATGGAAAATTTTGGAGCCCTCACTGAAGAAGGTGGAGATCCAACTAGAGATGGTTCCCCTTGCAATATTTTGATGATCCTGGCTTTGTTTCGTGATTTCTCTGTTTTCTTCGACTCTCCTCTGAGATCATGACAATGATCTTTTTATAGGCATTTTTAGGTCAACACATCGATCTAGTGTTGAAGATGGACGGCTGACGATGCTCTAGGAGGGAAAGGGAGGGGTGGCGCGGACCCCTCCCTAGGTCATGCCAGCTGGGTTCTTTTGGGCCTTAGACCTAGTGCTCAATAAGGTTCTCGTGATCAAATGATCCTCATAAAATCCTAGGTCCATTTGACTTTGTTTAGGTTCCTAAAAGTTAAAAGTATGCAAAAAAGAGTTTTTCTGCCTGTAGAGTTATAAACCAAATAAGGGGATCATTGGTAAATCCCCATAAATCAATGTAAAATATGGATATAATAATATATATGATGCAAATATGATGGAATATGTGACAATAAACTACAATGTTCATGTATGCATTTTACATTCATTAACGTCCCTAAGCTTAAAATGTGGTCTTCCTTGAGAATGGAGGTGATAAAACTAAACATGGACCATGTAGTTTGTTGTTTAAGTTGAACATATCAAGTCATGATCTTTGTTTCATCAAGTTATAAAGTTCACTTTTTAAAGAATGACAACAAGCAAAAAACTTATAAAGTGATATTTCTCACCTACCATCTATGCTTAACAGTATATCAATCATGCATAAAAACAAATGCACAAAGTAATATGGACCATTAAGCATGCAAAGTGTAAGTGTAAGTGAAAGTGCATTGTGTATTGGCCTACTTTGGTCTCAGAATCATGTAACTTCTTCATATATGTGGACACTTTGAAGTAATAGAAAGTAAGTAGGGAAATATATGTGCTAGAACTTTATATTATCATAACATATGATAAGAGCAAAAATAATATAGTTTTGGGATAGATAGCTCATGTCAGTGGTAATCATAAACGTTTGTCTCCAGGCATATTTTGTGTTTATGGTTAAAGTGAAAGTAAATATACTCCTTATATGTGATGACCCACAAGTATAGGGGGTGTATCGTAGTACTTTGGATAAATAAGAGTGTTGAACCTACGAGGAGCAAATGGTATTGACAAGTGGTTTCGATCAGGAATTCACTTTAAATACTAGAAAACGGATTTTTAAGGGTTTTTGATAAAGCAGATAAATAAAGTGCGAATAAATAAAAGACAATAATAATAATTGTAGCAAGTGTCCCAATCCTTTCTTAGCAAAGGACACGCCGGTTGTATTACTTATGAGGACCAAACGTTCTCGAGGACAGATGGGAATATTGTCAAGTGCTTTCGCTTCACATAGTTGATTAATCTTCTTTGGTTGGACAAGTGTTGTGTGGGTGAACCTATGCTAATGTACTGACCTTACTTGGACTAGTACAAACTTGTGATTATACCCCTTGCAAGAATCTGCAACTACAAGAAAGTAATTAATATAAAAACCTAACCACATCATTAAACTCTGAGATCCTACACTTCCTTATGCAATGGTTTCCTAACGAGGGTTTAGGTTTCTGTCACTCCGGCAACCCCACAATTAGTAGCCAAATACACAATGCATTCCCCTAGGCCCATAAATTTTAAGTATCATGTAGTCGACGTTCATATGACACCACTATAAGAATAGCACCACAACTTAAATATCAAACCATCGAATATTTCTCAACACAATTCCACTACTAACAACATGACTTCTCCCATGTCCTCAAGAACTAAACGAACTACTCACGAGACATCATATGTATCAAGATCAGAGATGAAATAATGATAAGTAACAATCTGAACATGAACATATTCAATGGTTCCACTCAATAGAATCAACTACAACAAGTAGTCAACACCGGGAAAGTTTCCCCTAATAACTATGCAATATTCAACCCAATTGTTACATCGGGATGGAGTGGTGATGATGGTGTTGGTGGAGATGATGGCAATGATGATGATGATCCCGATGAAGTCTAGCTTGATGACAGTGTTGATGCTGACGATCTCTCTTCTTCGGGAAGGAATTTCTCTGGCAGAATTATACCTGCCGGGGAGCTCTTTCTCTCTATGTAGTTTCCGCCCCACAGAGGCGGCATAATCTTTCTATGGTCGCTCCCTGAGTCTTAGGGTTTCAGGAGGATTAAATACGCCAAAGGGAGATGCCAGAGGTGGGCCAGGGTGGCCACACCACCTGGTGGTGCGGCCTAGGGGGGCCCGCGCCAGGGGGTGGTGTGGGCACCCTGTGGCCCATACCCACTCCTTCTAGCTTCCTTCGTCTTCTGGAAAAATAGGAATTTCCGTATATTTTCCGGGATTTTCTGATCTTCGCGAATATTGCATCTAGACAGCGCTTTTTTCCATCAGAATCCTAACTCTGGCGGTTGATCCTCCAAAAGTCATCAAACATGCAAAATAGATGAAATAATATGAGTATCATCTCTTAATATGAAATATATCAATGAATAACAGTAAATTATGATATAAAATAGTGATGCAAAATGGACGTATCAACTCCCCCCCAGCTTAGACCTCGCTTGTCCCCAAGCAAAAGCTGAGCTCAATAAACATGACTACAGGTTTATGGAGTGAAATGTCGATGAAAATAATACAGACAAGAAGCATCACACTTACCAATACACAAATAATAATAGAAAATCATAATTGGTGATGGCAAACTTTGTTCTTGGTCAGAGAACAGTTAACAAATCATATTTAGTTTTAAGCAAAGATTTTATAAAGGAGTTTATATTGTAGGAGTCTCTTGCTCAAACATAATGGTCTTTTCAACTACAAAGATATCTTTCAAAGTCATATCCATTCAGATAAGAGCATTGTGCAAAACAAGGAACATAAGAAACAAGATTGAATAAATAAACAAATGGATGATTGAATCACAACAACTCAAATGCTTGCTTGAGATAGAGAGGAATAGGTTTAATTACTCAACATAAAATTAAAAGATAGGCCCTTCGCAGGGAAGCAGGGATTTCAAGTTTCATAAAGAGCTTCCAAAAAATTATGCTACTTGCTAGCTTTGAGCTCTCATTGCCCCTAACATTGGCATCTTAAAGTGATTAAGGTTAAAGTGACACAGATATGGGGTATATGCTTGACAAGTTATAATTTGAAAATCTCATGCCCCTTGCGTACGAGTACCGAACCTCATGCTACTCAACTTTGGTCACAAGCAAGTTCTTGTTGGAGATATGCCCTAGAGGCAATAATAAATGTAGTTATTATTATATCTTTGTGTTTATGATAAATGTTTACATTCATGCTATAATAGTATTAACAAGGAAACATTAATACTTGTGTGATTTGTAAACTTAACTTGAAGTCCCTAGTAAAGCCTCTATATAATACTAGCTTGTTGGTTAATAGATGATTGTGGTTTCCCTATCATGAACATTGAGATGTTATTAACAACAAGATCATATCGTTAGGAGAATGATATGGTGGACATACTCCTATAGATAAGCGTAGCATAAAGATCAAGTCATTTTAATAGTTCAATTGCTATATGCTTTCTGATACATAGTAACCTAATTCCTTCGACCATGAGATCATGCATATCACCTTTACCGGATGGATGCTTTGATGACATTAAACACCACACCGTAACTGGGTGGCTATAAAGGTGGCATTGAGTATTCGGAAAGTATTGTTTGAAACACATGGATCAAGATTGGGATTTGTCCATCCATATGACGGATAGATATACTCTGGGCCCTCTCGGTGAAATGTCATCCAATTAGCTTGCAAGCATGTGACTGGCTCACAAGGGATCACATATCACGGGAACGAGAAAAGAGTACTTATCGCTAACGAGGTTGAACTAGGTATGCAGAGATACCGACGATCAAAACTTCGGATAAGTAAACTATCGTGAGACAAAGGGAAATTGGTATCGTATGTAAGTGGTTCATTCGATCGCAAAGTAATCGTAGAAATATGTGGGAGCCATATGAATTTCTAGATTCCTCTATTGGTTATTGATCGGAGAAGTGTCTCGATCATGTCCGCATAATTCACGAACCGTAGGGAGACACACTTAAGGATTCGACGTTGTTTGAGTAGTTATGGAATGATGAGAAAGAGTCCGAATGTTGTTCGGAGTCTCGAATGGGATTCGGGATATCACGAGGAGATCCGGAATGGTCCGGAGAATAAGATTCATATAAGGAAAGTCCCATTTCGGAGTTGGAGAATGGTTTCGGTGTTTTCATCGGGAATGTTCTAGAAGGTTCCGGAATGTCCGGCACTCCGGAGGGGAAGGGTACATGAATGTGTTGTATCAAGTTGATATGATTGCATCATGTACTAAGTGTCATCGCTAAACAAAACAGAGGATTAAATCAAATCCTAGTTTGAAAAGTCAAACGGCTAGTTTGAAAGTCAAACGGCTATTTTTGGGAAGTGGAAAAAGAGGAGGAAACCGAGTTAGGGAGGAGTCCCTCCTCCCCACCGCCGGCGCACCACCCAAGCCGAGTTGGGGAGGGACTCATCTCCCTCCCCTTGGCCGGCCGGCCCCTCCACCTATATAAGGAGAGGCAGGGCTCCCTCCTAGAGACACACAAGATCCTCTCCTCCAAACCCTAGCACCAAGCCACCGCCGGCCCTAGGGCAAACCGCCGCCGCCTAGCTAAACCCTAGCCGCCGGCTTGCTCCTACTCGGCGTGTCTAAACTCTAGATCGTCGAGGAACTCTCTCATACACCACCATACTCGCTCCGGCTTAAGGCGAAGCCCTGCGAGATCTCCCCTCTACTTTCGGTACCACGTCGTTGTGCTGCCGGAATCGCGAGGAGAGTGCTACAACCTCCGCTGCCTGCTAGAACAAGGGAGAGGAAGGTCTTCGTCGAGTATCGAACGTGTGACCGACTGCGGGAGCGCTGCCGGAACGCAGCGCCGGAAGGATCGTCTACGCGATCTTGAGATCGGGAAGAGTACGACTACATCACCCACGAGAATCCGCTCTCGTTAAACACTTTGGAATCTTCGAGGGTGAGTTATTCTATCGACTCGTTGCTACAATCTAGTAGATAGATCTTGGCTTGTTTGTTTGTATGCGGTAGAAATTTTTTGTTTTCCATGCTACGAAACCCTACAGTGGTATCAGAGCCGTGTCTATATGTAGATCTGTTGCACGAGTAGAACACAATGGTCATTGTGGGCGTTGATGCTTTTATTGTCGATTGCTTCTTGTGTTCTTTGCATCTTGCAGTATGTTGGGATGAAGCGGCCCGGGCTAACCTTACATGACATCGTTCATGAGACTTGCTCCACGCTTGACATGCAACTTGTATTGCATAAGTGGCTTTGCGGGTGCCTGTTTCTCCTAGCATAGTTAAGATCTAATTTACAACGGGTGATTAACAATACTAGTATCAATGTTGTGGTTCATGTTCGTAAGTTAGAACGACACTTACTGAAAGCCCCAAACCACGTAAAATATGCAAAGAAAGTATAGGCGTCTAACTTTGTTTTGCAGGGGTGTGCTGTGATGTGATATGACCATGATTGTGATTATATTTGATGTATGCAATGTTCCTTATTGTAAGTTGGGGCATGAGCCATATGGTTGTCTTTAATTTATGTTAAGACCCGCGTGTCTATTCAAAGTAGTTATAATAGGTTGAAGCTGGTGGACGACAACTATGGAGAAGCGTCATTAACCTTGATGCAATGCCGGTGATGATGGAGATCATGTTCTTGCTAGAAGATGGAGATCGGAAGCACAAAGAAGAAAGGCCATATCATATCACATATTATGAATTGCATGTGATGTTAATCCTTTATGCATCTTGTATTGCTTAGTAGAGGACGGTAGCATTATAAGATGATCCCTCATGCACATGAATTTAAAATCATAAAGTGTTCACCCTTAGTTAGCACCGTTGCTAAAGCTTGTTGTTTCGAAGAACCACGTGATGATCGGGTGTGTTAGATTCCGCAAGTGTATACAACGTGAGCAAGCCAGATTTGCTCATGCGGAAACTAAGGTTTGATCTTGACGAGCCTAGCATGTACAGACATGGTCTCGGAACACGGATCACCGAAAGGTAAAGCATGAATCATATAATAGATATGATGAACATGTCGATTGTTCGCCATTGAAACTATATCAACTCTCGTGATGATCGGTGTTGATGTGGTGGATTTGGTTCGTGTGATTACTAAAAAAATGTGAGGGATATTGTTTTGAGTGGGAGTTCACCTAGATTAATTTTATTATTAATTTGAACTCAATTTGTCATAAACTTAGTCTAAACTATTGCAAATATGTTGTAGATCAATGGCAGCCCCTACCATCAATTTTAATGCGTTCCTAGAGAAAGAAAAGTTGAAAAACAATGGAAGCAACTTCGCGGATTGGTTCCGCAATTTGAGGATTGTCCTCACAGCTGGTAATTTGACCTATGTGCTGGATGCACCGCTGGGTGACCCACCTGCAGCTGATGCTCCCGATGAAGTAAAGAATGTTTACCTCACTCGAAAGACTCAGTACTCCACAGTTCAGTGTGCTATCTTGTATGGTTTAGAATCGGAGCTTCAGAAAAGGTTTGAAAATTCAGACCCATATGATATTGTCGAGGATCTCAAATTGATCTTTGAGACTCATGCGGCAATTGAAAGCAATGAGGCTTCTGAAAAGTTCTTTAACTGCAAGATGGAAGAGGGCAGCTCCATCAGTGAGCATGTGCTTAAGATGTCTGGGCACGCAAACAAACTTCAAAGCTTGGGTATTGTGATTCCTAATGCTTTGGGGATTTACCGTGTCCACCAATCACTACCACCAAGTTACAAGAACTTTGTGATGAACTACAACATGCAAAACATGAACAAGATGTTGCCAGAACTCCTTGCCATGTTGAAATCTGCAGAAGTGGAGATCAAGAAAGAGCACCAAGTGTTGTTGGTCAATAAGACCACCAAATTCAAGAAAGGCAAGTCTAAGCAGAAGGGACACTTCAAGAAGGGTGGTAAGAAAGTTACCACGCCGACGAAGAAGACCAAGGCTGGACCTAAGCCTGATACTGAGTGCTTTTACTGCAAGGGAGAAGGTCACTGGAAGCGGAATTGCCCAAAGTATTTGGCGGATTTGAAGAACGGCAACATCAAGAAGAAAGGTATATCTGATATACATGTTATTGATGTGTATCTCACTAGTACTCGTAGTAGTGCCTGGGTATTATACTGGTTCGGTTGCTCATATTTGTAACTCGAAACAGGTGCTGCGGAATAAACGGAAGCTAGCGAAGAACGAGGTGATGATGCGCGTGGGAAACGGATCAAAGGTTGATGTGATCGCGGTCAGCACGCTACCCCTTCATATACCATCGGGATTAGTTTTATACTTAAATAATTGTTATTTGGTGCCTGCGTTGAGCATGAACATTATATCGGGATCTTGTTTATTGCGAGACGGTTACTTGTTTAAGTCCGAGAATAATGGTTGTTCGATTTATATGAGTAATATGTTTTATGCACATGCACCTTTGATAGATGGTCTATTCTTATTGAATCTCGATAGTGGAAATACACATATTAATAACATTGAGGCTAAACGTTTGAAATCGAGCGATAATTCGACCTATATGTGGCACTGTCGTCTTGGTCACATTGGAGTGAAGCGTATGAAGAAACTCCATTCCGATGGACCTCTTGAATCACTTGATTTCGAATCACTTGATAGATGTGAAGCATGTCTGATGGGTAAAATGACCAAGACTCCATTTTCTGGTATGATGGAGCGAGCTACAGACTTATTGGAAATCATACATACCGATGTGTGTGGTCCAATGAGTGTAGCATCGCGCGGTGGTTATCGTTATGTTATTACCTTCACGGATGACTTGAGTAGATATGGGTATATCTATTTCATGAAACATAAGTCCGAAACTTTCGAGAAGTTTAAGGAATTTCAAAGTGAGGTAGAGAATCAACGTAACAAGAAGATTAAATTTCTACGTTCTGATCGTGGAGGTGAATATCTAAGTTACGAGTTTGGCGAGCATTTGAAGAAATGCGGAATACTTTCGCAATTGACACCGCCGGGAACACCACAGCGTAATGGTGTGTCCGAACGTCATAATCGAACTCTCTTAGATATGGTTCGTTCTATGATGTCACTTATAGATTTACCGCTATCATTTTGGGGTTATGCATTAGAAACAGCCGCATTCACTTTAAATAGGGCACCATCTAAATCCGTTGAAACGACACCGTATGAATTATGGTTTGGGAAGAAACCTAGATTGTCGTTCCTTAAAGTTTGGGGATGCGAAGCCTATGTAAAGAAGTTACAGCCGGACAAGCTTGAACCCAAAGCGGAAAAATGCGTCTTCATAGGATACCCGAAGGAAACTATTGGGTATACCTTCTATCATAGATCCGAAGGCAAAATCTTCGTTGCCAAGAATGGATCCTTTCTAGAGAAGGAATTTCTCTCGAAAGAAGTGACTGGAAGGAAAGTAGAACTCGACGAGGTTGTCGAACCTTCTCTCGAAATTGCGAGTAGGGCAGCACCGGAAGAAGTTCCTGTGGTGACTGCACCAATAAGAGAGGAAGCTAATGATGATGATCATGAAACTTCGGTTGAAGTTGCTACAGAGCCTCGCAGGTCAACGAGAACTCGTATCACTCCAGATTGGTATGATCCCGTTATGAGTGTCATGTTGGTGGACAACACCGATGACCCTGAGACATATGAGGAAGCAATGATGAGCCCAGATTCCAATAAATGGCAAGATGCCATGAAATCCGAGATTGGATCCATGTACGAAAACCAAGTATGGACTTTGGTGGACTTACCGGATGGCCGGAAGGCCGTCGAGAACAAATGGATCTTCAAGAAGAAAACAAATGCTGATGGTAATGTTACTGTCTATAAAGCTTGACTTGTCGCAAAAGGGTTTCGAAAAATTCAAGGAGTTGACTACAATGAGACTTTCTCACCAGTAGCGAAGCTAAAGTCTGTGAGGATTATGTTAGCAATCGCTGCATATTATGATTATGAGATATGGCAGATGGATGTCAAAACAACATTCCTCAATGGAGACATTGATGACGAGTTGTATATGATGCAACCCAAAGGTTTTGTCGATCCTAAAGATGCTAACAAGGTATGCAAACTTCAACGGTCCATCCATGGATTGAAGCAAGCATCCCGAAGTTGGAATCAATGTTTTGATAAGGTAATCAAAAGTTTTGGTTTTATACAAACTTATGGAGAAGCTTGTATTTACAAGAAAGTGAGTGGGATCTCTGTAGCATTCTTAATACTATATGTAGATGACATATTGTTGATTGGGAATGATGTAGACCTTCTTAATAGTGTCAAGGAATATTTGAATAATAGTTTTTTAATGAAGGATCTTGGCGAAGCAGCTTACATATTAGGCATAAATATTTATAAAGATAGATCAAGACGCCAAATATCATTGTCACAAAGTACATATTTGGACAAAGTTCTAAAGAGGTTTGGAATGGAATATAGCAAGAAAGGGTTATACTTAAACTAAACAATTCTAGTCTTTTCTTTTCTGCCATATATTTATGAGATTCTCTTTCAGTATTTCCTTTTCTGTTTGAAAGAATCTATCAACATCAATAGTGGAGTCATACATATGACACATAATCCAAAGCGTGTATAATTAAATACCAATGTCTTTGGACTTGCACTTTGAAGTAGATCACCATTATCAAATGTTTGGTGTTCTTTCAAATTCCTTTCTTTAGTAATCTCTTGGTGTAGTAAATATTTTACCTACATCAAATATTCACCCTTATCATGGAATTATCGAAGATCAAGCTACTTTTAGCTTGTAATGGTGAATCGCGAGTATAATGTTGCTCTCCAAAACCCTTTTGTAGGATTAGGACAACTAGTGTCTCCAACCTTTTGCAAATTCTCATCAAATATGAGAACATGACTTTTGCCATATTATACCCTGTCATGTTGCAACCAAAACTTTGTTTCAGATATCACAATATCTTCCACACATCATGGTTTCTGAAACAACTCTTTCAGATCCTAGATAACCTTGATATTAAGACAATCCTTTGAATATCAAGAATCATGGAGACAAACATGATACTTATACACTAACACTTGGAATTGTCACTCTTGTTTTAATACCAATTATTAAACTTCATGGAGTAACCAGAACTTACTGAAAGTTTGCAATAGGACTTTTAAACTTTAGATTAACACTTCAAAACAATACGATACCAGTTCGTAAAGTAACTAACCAGAATTCTATAGTTCTATCATCTCAATTATAACTAAGCGTAAGGTGGTAAACGGATGCCAATGACTACAACAACTATGCAAATTCACTTTGATTTAATTTATGATAAATTGAGTTCTAATTAATAATTAAATTAATCTAGGTGAACTCCCACTCAAAACAATATCCCTCACATTGTTTTAGTGATCACACGAACCAAATCCACCACATCAAAACCGATCATCACGAGAATTGATATAGCTTCAATGGCGAACAATCAACATGTTCATCATATCTACTATATGACTCATGCTCTACCTTTCGGTAATCCGTGTTCCTG
Organism: Avena atlantica; assembly: GCA_910589765.1. Classification (NCBI taxonomy): domain Eukaryota; kingdom Viridiplantae; phylum Streptophyta; class Magnoliopsida; order Poales; family Poaceae; genus Avena; species Avena atlantica. The sequence goes on along the minus strand of OU342734.1, from coordinate 442,536,068 downwards.
AGGCCATGTCTGTACATGCTAGGCTCGTCAAGATCAAACCTTAGTTTCCGCATGAGCAAATCTGGCTTGCTCACGTTGTATACACTTGCAGAATCTAACACACCCGATCATCACGTGGTGCTTCGAAACAACAAGATTTAGCAACGGTGCTAACTAAGGGTGAACACTTTATGACTTGAAATTCATGTGCATGAGGGATCATCTTATAATGCTACCGTCGTCTACTAAGCAATACAAGATGCATAAAGGATTAACATCACATGCAATTCATAATATGTGATATGATATGGCCTTTCTTCTTTGTGCTTCCGATCTCCATCTTCTAGCACGAACATGATCTCCATCATCACCGGCATTGCATCAAGGTCAATGACGCTGCTCCATGGTTGTCGTCCACCGGCTTCAACTATTACAACTACTTTGAATAGACACGCGGGTCTTAACAGAAATTAAAGACAACCATATGGCTCCTGCCGGTTGCCGACTTACAATAAGGAACATTGCATACATCATATATAATCACAATCATGGCCATATCACATCACTGCACACCCCCTGCAAAACAAAGTTAGACGCCTCTACTTTCTTTGCATATTTTACGTGGTTTGGGGCTTTCAATAAGTGTCATTCTAACTTACGAACAAGAACCACAACATTGATACTAGTATTGTTAATCACCCGTTGTAAATTGGATCTTAACTATGCTAGGAGAAACAGGCACCCGCAAAGCCACTTATGCAATACAAGTTGCATGTCAAGCGTGGAGCAAGTCTCATGAACGATGTCATGTAAGGTTAGCCCGGGCCGCTTCATCCCAGCATACCGCAAGATGCAAAGTACAGCAATCAACAATAAAAGCATCAACACCCACAATAACCATTGTGTTCTACTCGTGCAACAGATCTACATATAGACACGGCTCTGATACCACTGTAGGGGTTCGTAGCATGGAAAACAAAATTTTCTATCGCATACAAACAAACAAGCCAAGATCTATCTACTAGATTGTAGCAACGAGTCGATGGAATAACTTACCCTCGAAGATTCCAAAGCGGTTAACGAGAGCAGATTCTCGTGGATGATGTAGTCGTACTCTTTCCGATCTCAAGATCGCGCAGACGATCCTTCCGGCGCTGCGTTCCGGCAGCGCTCCCGCAGTCGGTCACACGTTCGGTACTCGACGAAGACCTTCCTCTCCCTTGTTCCAGCAGGCAGCAGAGGTTGTAGCACTCTCCTCGTGATTCCGGCAGCACAACGGCGTGGTACCGGAAGTAGAGGGGAGATCCCGCAGGGCTTCGCCTTAAGCCGGAGCGAGTATGGTGGAGTATGAGAGAGAACTATTAGTGGTCTAGGGTTTAGACACACCAATTAGAAGGCTCTAAACCGAAGGCTAGGGCAATTAGAAGCTCTAAACCAAAACGGCTCTAAACCGGAAGCTGTGGCTAGGGTTTAGATTTAGAGGATATGAACTTGTGTGTCTAGAGGAGGAGGCCCTGCCCCTCCTTTTATGGGTGGAGAGGGCCGGCGGCCAAGGGGAGGGAGGGGAGTCCCTCCCCAACTCGGCCTAGGTGGTGCGCCGGCTTGGAGAGGAGGGACTCCTCCCCCAAGTCGGTTTTGCCTCCTCTTGCTTGTTTCCCACAGTTTCTTGTTTTAGCCGTTTGACTTTCAAACTGGCCATTTGACTTTTCTGTTTTAGGATTCAATTTAATCCTTTATTTGGAACAGCAAGAACACTTAGTACATGATGCAATCATTCCAATATGCAATGGCACATTCATGTACCCCTCCCCCCGGAGTGCCGGACATTCCGGAACCTTCTAGAACATCCCCGATGAAAACACCGGAATCATTTCCGAACTCCGAAACGGGACTTTCCTTATATGAATCTTATTCTCCGGACCATTCCGGATCACCTCGTGATATCCCGGATCCCATCCGAGACTCCGAACAACATTCGGTCTCTTTCTCATAATACCATAACTACTCAAACAACGTCGAATCCTTAAGTGTGTCTCCCTACGGTTCGTGAATTATGCGGACATGATCGAGACACTTCTCCGATCAATAACCAATAGAGGAATCTGGAAATTCATATGGCTCCCACATATTTCTATGATTACTTTGCGATCGAATGAACCACTTACATACGATACCAATTTCCCTTTGTCTCACGATAGTTTACTTATCCGAGGTCATGATCGTCGGTATCTCTGCATACCTAGTTCAACCTCGTTACCGATAAGTACTCTTTTCTCGTTCCCGTGATATGTGATCCCTTGTGAGCCAGTCACATGCTTGCAAGCTAATTGGATGACATTTCACCGAGAGGGCCCAGAGTATATCTATCCGTCATATGGATGGACAAATCCCACTCTTGATCCATGTGTTTCAACCTACTTTCCGAACACTCAATGCCACTTTTATAGCCACCCTGTTACGGTGTGGTGTTTGATGACATCAAAGCATCCATCCGGTAAAGGTGATATGCATGATCTCATGGTCGAAGGAATTAGGTTACTATGTATCAGAAAGCATATAGCAATTGAACTATTGAAATGACTTGATCTTTATGCTACGCTTATCTATAGGAGTATGTCCACCATATCATTCTCCCAACGATATGATCTTGTTGTTAATAACATCTCAATGTTCATGATCAGGAAACCATGATCATATATTAACCAACAAGATAGTTTAACAAGAGGCTTTACTAGGGACTCTTTTATGTTTACAAATCACACAAGTATTAATGTTTCCTGTTAATACAATTATAGCATGGTATGTAAACATTTATCATAAGTATGAAGATATGATAATAACCCACTTTATTATTGCCTCTTGGGCATATCTCCAACAAGTAGATGCTACTTTGTTTATGAAATCGTCCTACTATTTTTCTATGCATTATCGTGTATTTTGTAGATGCATGTGTAGGATGATACTATCACTATGATATGTCCTATTATGTGGTAGGACCCTCTTTGTAGATGAACCACCGTTGGTAGATGTGCTTAGCCATGCTTGATGAACGAGGGCTGGGTTACATCATTGATACTTGTTTTCTCAAAGTATTGGTTTGTGAAAACTAAAACAACTTAATCAATGAACCCCCTGGGTGTGATGGTATTGATAAGTTTTGGTGGTTTCATTGCGGAAAGGCACCCAGGTATCAAGAGAGAATGATTGGCTTCTTTATTGTGTAGCTTACGTGTACAACCATGTGCCAATAATGAAATGGGCGGTTGGCTGGACTTAGTAGGTTGTGGTAACTCGAACCCGCGTATCCAGAGATGTAGAATTTTGGTAGGTTGGACCGGTGCGCGTCGGGATTGAGGAGCTACTTCCCGAACAGTCTCTTCTTGGTCTTCTCCCTATCATCACCCAAAATGAGAGTGATGGTACGAGCTGGGCTGGCCAAGTCACATGGGTAAAGTGTACTAACCTCTGCAGAGTGTATAATCTAATCGATTAGCCGTGTCCCCGGTTATGGACATCTGAGTTGCTAGATATTGATTCCATGACATGTTTCTCGCTCATTCTAATTTCATAATTGCTTTTAATATTGTTGGTATAACTTAATTGGGATCTTTTCAAAGAAAATCGAAAACTGTTTATGAAAGTAGGACAAATGTATTTGCAAATGCAAGCCAGACACAGCTCCACTTGCCAAATATGCATGTAGATGTTAGTGATATTGTCTCCTTTACTAGCTCTACTTGCCATACATTCCATGTATTGACCCTTCGGGGCTGCTACGTTTCATGTTGCAGGTTATTCCGATTCTGATTAATCGTTATAGGCCACGGTACTCCACTCGGCACTTGTTCACTTGTGGGCAATTTGAAGATTGGAGATCTATATTCGTTTATGTTGCTACCTGAATAATTTGAGCTAGCTTTATGCTAAGCTTTTATTGTAATAACGGTACTCTGGATCTTTGTAGATCATGATACACGGTTATTTGCTATGATTATCTATCTTACTCTATTGTGGGCCAATGAACCGATTCAGGGATTGGCATGTCACATAGAGGTCACGGTCTTTTCAGAACCGGGGTGTTACAACTGACCACGAGCCTGGTGCTGCTGACGTAAACTGGGATCCCGTGTATAACAGGTGGCCCAAGTGTGGCCATCCCTGATACAGTAAGTGCAGTGACGAAGAGAACCATGGCGACCCTGACCACGAGCCTGCTGGTGCTGACTCTGACCCTGAGACTGCTGGTGCTGACTCTGACCCTGACCTGGAGGAGTGGGTAGTATCGGCGGTGGCACAGAGGACCGCGGCTGAGTCGAGGGAGAAGACGGCAGAGGAGGACCACGAGTAGCAAGGACAGACGGAACCGCAAAAAGACCAGCACCACGGAGACGAGTCTTCTTAGCCCGAAGCTCAGACAACACCTCAGAGATCGGAACACGACCACGAGCATTCAACTAAGCATGGTCGGCCTCGAACTCCTGGCGGAGCAGAGATAGAAACTCATAGATGCAGTGGAACTCCAAATCCGAGCGCACAATCTGGCAGCACGGCATGTGCCACAAACAACAGTACAGAGAGAATCAAGCTGACGCCAGATAGCAGCACTCTGAGTATAGAACTCATCAATAGTGGAATCACCCTGCTGAAGAACATGCTCCTGGCGAACCACAGACAGGTAAAGAGCATCCCCAGACGGCTGATAGCGCTGACGGAGATGGGGCCACTGAGCAGCAATAGTAGGAAGACTCATGAACTCAGCGGCAAACTGGACAGAACACTGGAGGTGAGAACAGCAGCAACACAAGCATCCTCATCTACCCACGGAGTGTAGGCCGTCAGATCGAGGCGATAGGTCTCGAGATCAGCAGAGTACTGTTTGAGCTTCAGCTCATATGCAGCAACAACAATATCATCGGCACCCTGAGCAGCATCCTTGGCCTCCTGAGAAGCATCAGCACCAAGAACGATCAGCGGCGGAGGAAGAGGAGCCATAGGAGCAGTGGGGCACGGCGGACAGGAGACCTCGCCAGAGAACACACCCCATAAACGTAGACCGCGCATCTGAACGCGTATAAAGGCAGCGAAATCAGAATAATTCGCGTCATCAAAGATCACCGGGCAACGAGGAATCGCAACATAGCCCGATGCATAAGACATCTCTCTCAATTTTTTTTAATTTTTTAATATTTTTTTTGGATCTAGAACTAGATCTGGCTGCTGAAAGTCAACGCTCGCGAGCAGCAATCTCCAGCCAATTCCTCCTAGAACAGCGCACCACCAATGATCTGAGCACTGGGATAAGCTAGATCGGGGCAGCGCGAACCTATTCCGGGAGAAATCGAGGCCGGAACGGAAGGTGGCCGAGACGGGCCCGCCGAGGCCGGTCAGAGACAAGACCGAGGGAGGCCGAGCAGGAGATCCCAGGCGGGCTCGGGGACATCGATCGGGGTGGGCTCGGGGGGAGACGATCGGGGCGGCGCCGATCTGGATGGCAGCACCGCGCGTGGACGAGCAGGACGGCTTGCGCATGGAGGACCGCGCATGGAGGACGGCGTCGGTGGCCCGCGCGTGGAAGACTGCGCGTGGAAGACTAGGACGCGACGGGCTCGGCGGACGACCCTGCAGCAGATCCGATCTGCAGATGGCGTTGCCAGCAGATGGGCGGCGGCAGGTCCGATCTACAAATGGCCGGAGACAGCGGCAACCGGCGGCGACGTCGGAAAAACGACGATGACAGGGACGGTGGCGGCTGTGACGATGTTGCAGAAAAACTGTCTAACCTAGCTCTGATACCATGTCAGGAATATGCAACATGTATTTCTCTAGGGACCAAAGACTACAATATATAGTATATGTACAGGTGGAAATATGCATGAAAACCCCTAACAAGTAGGGACATACAATATACAAATATACATCTAACAAAATTCAGACACAGGTACTATGACACAAATTTTTAGAATTTCTGAGACATTAGAACTAACGAGGTCTTGAAAATGATATGGGATAAACATCTGAGCACAAGAACTCTATTAATATCTTACCATATTGTTAACCGAAGAGACTAGAAAAGAGATTGTCGACAATATTTCCGTGTTGTAAGAGATAAGCTAGAGACAAATATGGTTGTACCAAATGCCATAAGTAGACTTTCAACTTAGATTATTCCTTCGATTTCTACGTCGAGGTCTAACAATGTTGTACCTTGTTCACAAAGATTTGCATGTGAATGCGCGGAAAGTGTATTTGGCTTCCAAGCTATAGTGATCCTTTCGTTTAAAAAATTAAAAACCATTAAGTTTAAAAGAATCTAAAACTAAATTCTGGGCATAGTCAATGTTGTATCCTATAAGCATGAAAAATCGCAGCCCAAAATTCTTTATATCGCGGGCTACACAAAAAAAGACAAAATCTGATAAAATTTTGAGATGTAGAACTATGTATAGTCAAATCCACACTTTTGTTATTTCTATGTAGCTCATGATACAAAATACTTTAAATTGATATTTCATATATATTTATAGGATAAATCATTGGCTACACCTTGGATTGTTTTCAGAATGTTTTGAAACTCAAAATTATAGTTTTGGATTTGTTTAAATCAGAATACCCGTGTGCACCAAATCTTCACTCGAATGCCATGAGCCTAACTTCTTTTGTGTGTGTAGGAAGCATCCCAATTTCATTTAAAAACGAAAGATGTCATTGAAGATTTTTAAGTTCTCTATAACGTTATGTATGAGATGTTTTTTTTAAAGAGTATATATTAATATCACACGGATACCAATTACACACAGCCACTGCAACAACGTATGCCCTAGCGGCCCAAGGAATGCACACAACTCGGAAAAAAGAAAAAAAATTAAAAAAAGAAAAGTACCGCTACAGAGAACTAATTCTTAAATTAACGACACTAACATCATCAGAACAACACCAGTAGTCCTCCACTCCAATAGCAATGCCTTCAAGAAGGAAACAATGCCAAGCGTCGTCGTTGCCCGATCAAAGATCACAGGTTTTCACCCTGGAGAAAGTCCTTGCTCACAAAACAATGCCTTCAACAAGGTCATTGCCAGGCACAACCAGTTAAGCCCAGACCTTGGATTTTCACCCTGCAAGATAAGATTGAGACCTATCCTTGTGTTGTCTTCCTGCACCAACAGTCGCTGCAATGAGTCCCAGATCACGCAGCCAGTTCTCTGTTGCCACAAGAACAAAAATCACCATCGCTACCCTTATATTTCTGCTTTACTGACATTCTCCGCATCTGACTTTATCATGGCTCTAAGAATGGCACTTGGTGGGAACAAACAACAGAGCTTCGCAACGCTTCCGCTGAAACCAAACGGCTAGAAAAACAAGGTGCGCACGACCGAATACCTTCCGATCCAGCAATCTTCAGGCATGTTACGCCCATGGGAGTTCGTCGGTGGAGCCTTCTGAAACCCGCCTCTCTAGACCAGATCAACGAGGGCAGATATCAAGCAGATCTTCGTCTTCGTGCGAAAGAAACCAAAGGACCACCTCCTTTATTAGATCCGACACAGCGATCCCCACACCGTCGGCTGGTTTCTGGAGAACGGATCGAGCAGGCAATTAGGGATAGAGAGCCGATCTAGGTCTTCCAACGGAATCCCATCGCCGACACCTTCTCCACCAGAACGCCACCCGCCCCACTTCAGTAAAGGCCGCCGCCTCCAGATCCGAGCTCCCACGAAGCCACCGCCGACCGGAGCGGCGTAGATGTCGATGGCGAGGGGGCCCCGTCCAGCGTCGGCGATATCGTCCCTACCGCCGCGCTGGGGCCGGGAGGCCAGATCCCCGCCGCACCCATCACCGGCGCCATGCACTTAGGCCGGCGGCCCTCCGGGGGCGACGAGGAGGGAGAAGGATGGAGGTGGCGAAGGTGGCAGCGGGGTTAGGGTATGGCCCCCTCGGTCGCCAGGAGGGGGCGACGCGAGTGGGAGACGAGGCCCTACATTCCGAATCATAATAAATTCTGTTTTTTAATAGCATGTATATAGACGTGTTTATTGTGTCCGTTCACTCTTTTCAGCTCATATATAGGTCATATTAATATACTCTCTCCGACCTATATTATTTGATTTGGATTTACAAAAATTGGATGAACCTATATACTAAATAATGTCTAGATTCATCAAATCTACACAAATTGGAGTCAACTAATATGGGTCGGAGGGAGTATCTTAAACCTGTTTTAATTTGTTCTAGTCCCCCGCTTTTACCTGGACTTTTTTCTGTAGGACTCAATAGAACGTTGCAGTAAAGACGTCAATTTTGAGTGAATGGAAGAACTAAAAGAAAAAAAATGTTTTCTCATCTTGGAAACAAAAATAGCTCGGCTTCTAATACATGGGCTGAATATTGGCAACTTACCAGAGCATACTAACCATATACACATAAGATAGTGGGCCCTTTCACGCTGTACCCTAGGCGCTTTCTTGCAATGGCCCAGGGCCGGCCTGTTTATCCATACGTGGAGGGATGTTTTCTGGTCACAGCAAATCATGCTTTATTATGTAGCCATACCAGATGCTCAAAAAACAAATGTAGCCATACCATAACAGTTTACATTATCGATCATGGTCTCAATATCAAAACCTGGTGAATCATCACGCCATACACATTCGTACTTCCGGATTATAAGTTCTGCGCGGATAACTAGTTTGCCAATTTAGGTTGTCAATTTCAATAATAAAATAAAATAATATAGCATAAAAATTATACCATTAAAAAATTTAGAGGTTATATTTTCTAATGATATAACCTTTGTGATATATAAGTTATATTTTGTTGTTCAAATAAATAACCTAGGTATGTACGTAGGACCTATAATCCTAAACAGAGGGAGTACCATATAAATTTAGTTGAAAAACGTGCAGCTCCATTCGCCTTACTCAGACAGTGCTAGAACTCGATTTTGGCAAAATCCAGAGCCACCAGGTAGCGATCCCACTGTAGAAAACTCCATTCGCCTTACTCAAACCTGCCAATCGGCCTCCCGCCTTCTTTGTTTCGACGACCTCTAAGGCCTTGTTTGGTAGCCAGGTTTTGTAAGCGTTTTCATGTGTTTATTACCGGCCCAATCCATCGTCAGCAATTACACTCCATGGGCCGTTTGGCAACCCGGTTTGTAAACGAGTGAGCCTATGTAAAAACATAGAAACCTGCCGACCCGACGAGATTTTGAGACGCGAGTCGACCTCGCGTTTTATCCACTCGCGGCAGCAGTACAGCAAGGTATCGCGGTGGAGCGCCGCATCCCATGTCCAAACAGCGTGTTTCAGTGCTAAGGGATTTATTAGGAAGTGGATTAGGTGAGTGGAAGTGGATTGGGTGACACACGTGTTTTCATCAAATTCACCTAGGATAAATACACTACAATACCCTGATACCAAACGAGACCTAAAGGGTGTGCAAAAAACTCTTTTACTCCCTCTTTCTTGCTAAAAAATCTTATATTATGAAACAGAGAAATATACATCACAACTCACATATACAAATGGAGAAGAACGGAAACTCAAATGAACAAGGCGTGTTGCACAGTCACACTGACGATGATGTCTCGAAACCGAAGAAGTTGACTTTTTTGATAATCAGAGCTTTATTGCTTAAAAGATTTCAGCATTACACACATACACATAACTAGGACGCAGACATCTACAACATGTCCAAGCTGAAAAACAAAAATAAAAAGCAAAATGTGTGTAATCTTGAAAAGCTATAAGAGTCTCAGGAATTGTGCCCTCTCCCCGACCTAACCCTAGGAGCCGTCGTCATCGCTGCCGGAGGGGCCAGTGGGCAAAGCCCAGGTGCCCCAAGGAGGGTGGCGACGGGGATCCCTCTCCCCTGGTTGGTGGTGCGACACGGGCCGTTGTCGCCGAGAGTGCGGGTTGTTGTCGGTGTGGCAGGCATAGGTGGAGGCTGGTGGTGGGCGCCATGGCGGGCGGTGGCGATGGGATGACCGGTGGAGATCTGGTGGGTGTGGTTGCCTGGACCTTGGCCCAAATGTGTTCTCCCCCGCATTCGATCTTCGGATTTCGGAGGATCTCCGTAGGTCTCTTGGCGCCAGGTTGCGGTCGTGGCGGCTCGGGCTGCCTACTCCTCTGCCGGCCTAGATGGTGGGGAATTGGGCGGCCGGTCCCATGGGGAGCCAGCGGGCGGCAGCATGTGGGCCGACGATCTGCATAATAAAGGTGGCAGTCTTTGACCCTCTCAAGCCAAGACAAAGATCTGTCTGATGTTTCTCTATATTGATCTAGTTACCGTGTCGTGTTCCGGAAGGCTCCGCCGATATACTCCATAAGTGCGATCATGCCGAGGGATTGCTGGATTGGATAGGATTCGGTCGTGCGTATCCATGTTTTACTCTGATCGTTTGGTTTCAGGGGTGCACTTCGAAGCTTTGTTGGTTGTTAAGATCATGGGGTATGTTCTTGCTCCATGGGGCTGACGAAGAATGTCATGAAGACCAAGATCTGTGGACTGACAATGGTGGTTCAAGTCTGGGTGGTAATGAGGAATTGGCTTGGTGATTCGTGACTTGAAGAAGTGCATGCAAGTGGGGGCGGATGCACACGAGAGATTCACGGTTCTATCTTTCAGGGTAAACCCAGAGTCTGGCCTTAATTGGTTGTGCATAGCAATGGCCTTGTCGAAGGAATTGTTTTGATAGTGTGAACTTTCTTTAGGGTGAAAACCTAAGATCTTTGATCGGGCGATGACGGTGTTTGTGCACTGTTCCCTTCTTGGAGGCGTCATTTTTGGAGAAGTTGGACTTCTGGTGCTGTCTTGGAGGTGGTAGTACTGTTGTTCCAATGAATGGGTCACTGTAGCGGAACTTCCTTTTTTGGCCGTGTGTATCCGTATGGACGCTAGGGCAATGTGTTATTGCAGAGACTGGGTGTAATTGGTATCCTTTAATATTAATATATGATCATTTCCAAAAAAAATGAAAAGCTATAAAAAACTCCTAAGAAGATGAAGGATCAATCCATAGATCATGTTGCCATCCATATTGGATAAACATATTATTGGAAATAATGGGATAATAATTTTCCGCCCATGTTATATTTTAGATATTCCATAAATGTCAAAGCTCATGTGTGTGAAAACCCATATGTGATGCATCCCATGTTGGTGTCATCTCACATGTGAGTGGCAAGAGGAGTGAGAGCTAAACTTTAGTCCCACATAGAAAGTTGGAGGACAGTTGCACCGCCTTATAAGGTTAAGTGTCTCACCACTTGGTAAGTGAGTGGGAATATAAGAGCTACACGCACGCTCCTCCTCCGACATGACGTGATGCGGTTTGCAGAATGAGCATCGAGCAAGCTTATGTTTTTGCTACTTAGAAAAACTGCTATGGTTTTGACAGATGTGTCAACAGTTCAAACGGTTAGTCGGTTTAGGTTGCTCCCAGATCATGGGCTACTATAACCGACCTGAACATGCGCGATGTGCACTCGCTGACCCGAATGTGTAGGACGTCTTGTCCCACGTCATGTCCGTTACGGTATTCTACGAGCTGCTCTATATAAGCATATGTGCGTCTTCCACCACGCGACACACTGAAACAAAACTATGTGTTTTGCCTCATCTCTGCTTGCGTCGCCACCGTAGACTACTCCATCCCGAGCACCTGCATGCACCGGCAAATGAGAGAGCAGGTCTTCGAAGCCATTCCTCTTTGTGATCCTAAACGAGAGAGGTCGAATAAGGTTTTTGGAAAGCGCATCACGCGACTGCTCAAATTCGTTATCATGGCTCATCTTCCCGGTCGTCAAGAAGGAACATGTGCGCATCAGCTTCTATGTTGTCTTCTTTGGCCAATCTCTGCACCAACGGTATCTCCATCTACAAACGATAAGTATAGGCACTGTGTTCTGATATGTTATTTTACTATGGATATTGTAGAGTTTGCATTGCTACTATTCATGTTGATTACTACATCTATGTTAGACTTTCACATGATCATAGCTGCCGTAGTCATGAAATATATTCTATAATTAACTATGAAAATATTTCATAATAATCCAATACATATATTTCGACATGTGCCCTCTAACCATATAGACATATCCGTAAGTAGGCCGCGATTCTCCACACACACAGTAGAGACGACCATAAGTGGAGCAAATTAGTAAACCGATAGATAAGCTGCATGATACGTCCAATTTGCATCACCATTCTATAATTTGCCTCTATTCGTTGATATATTTCTTATTAAGAGGTCTTACTTATGTCTTTTCATCTGTTTTTGTATGTTGGATGATTCTTGGAGGATGAACTGCCGGAGTCAGGTTTCTGATGGAAAAATAGGTGTTTTGATGCAATTTCACGAAGATCAGAAAAATACCAAAAAAACTACTAGTCAACACCTGGAGATTTCCTGCTCCATACCACTAGTCAACACCTTCTGCTACTCGTTGGGATCGACACTCCTATTTATCAAAAGTACTACGATACAACCATATACTTGTGGGTCATCAAGACTATTTTCTGACGCCATTTTCGGGGAGTGAAGCGCTATTGAAGAGTGGAACTGGTAAATGAAACTTCTACTGTGAGTATTTCTTTTTATTTCTGTTTGTTACTTTGTTTCCAATATGGATAACCCACTTGGTTTTCTGTTTAGGAAAACTACTACCACTGTTAGGGTAGTAGATGAACCACCACCTGTTGAGATAGATCCTTTTAAGATACATACAAGTAATGTTGATCGTGTTATGGATAATTATTATTTAGGAGATGGAACTGTCCATCTTGGTGATCACTTGCTTTTTATCCATGAATTATGCGGATTGTTTAAGTGTGCAGGTATCATAACTGAACAGGTGAAGAAGTTACTCTCTATATCCTTGAAAGGGAGAGCTGAAGAATGGTATAAGCTGCTGAAGAATGGGCACTCCATGGAATGGGAGGAAATAGTACCTCTCTTTTATTCTAAATTCTATCCTCCTAGTGAAATTCATAAGGATAGGAATCTGATATATAACTTTTGGCCTCGTGATGGAGAGAGTACAACTCAAGCTTGGGGGAGATTGAAGTTACTGATGCTTAAATGTCCTATTCATGAACTCCCTAACAATATTATTATCAATAACTTTTATGCTAGGCTTTCTCTTTATGACAAAGATTTACTAGATGCTTCTTGTGCTGGATCATTCACACGTATGAAGGAATAAGCTAAATGGGATCTCCTAGACCGTATTCAAGAGAACACTAAAGCATGGGAGAATGACAAAGTTAGGTATAAATTATGATTATGAGTGCATTAAATCCTTTATGGGAACTGATGGCTTCCATGATATTAGTACTAAGTATGGTCTTGATTCCCAAAGTATTGCCAATTGTTTTAAGGCCTTTGCCTCTTACATAGAAATTCCTAAAAAGAAGTGGAATAAGTACCATGCACCTTATAAATATGTTGTTAGTCGTATTCATGTTAAAAGCACCAAAGTTTGTACTATTGATCATATTTTGCATGAACCTTATGTTGAGAAAATACCTTTCCCAGCTAAGGTAAAGGAGTATTCTATTATGATTAGTGCGAATAACAAAAGTACAAAGAAAACTATGGAACTCGATGAGCAAATGAATATTGAACCTGTGGTAGCTATTGTGAAAGATCTTGACACTAGAAATATAGAGGTTGAGCACATTGTCTTCTGTGAAGATGCTTCAAATATTATCTCTCATCCTAGTAAATCTAGAAAAGCTAGTGTCCCTGTGCTTTCTGTTAGAATTGGTGATCATTGCTATTATGGTTTATGTGATATTGTGTTAGTTCTAGTGCTATTCCTTATGAGCTTTACAGGGAAATTATGCATGAAATTGGTCCTTGTGAGCTTGAGGACATTGATGTGGTTATTCACCTTGTTAATAAGGAAACCATTTGCCCTATTGGTATTGTAAGAGATGTGGAGGTTCTCTGTGGTAAGATTAAGTATCCTGTTAATTTTCTAGTGCTTAATTCAGCAGCTAGCAAAACTTGTCCTATCATTTTTGGTGGACCTTTCTTGAACACTTGTGGAGCTATTATAGATCGTAAAAAGGAAAAGGCTTTAACTAAGTTTGATGGAGATTCTTTATGAGTTTAACTTTTCCAAATTTGCTAAAGCTCCTTGTGAAAATAGCTTGCCTAATGAAGATTTCAGGATGGAACAACTTGCTTATATTGATCCAGTTTATGACCTTGGACCTCTTTTTGATGATTGTAAGTATGCTCATTCTGATGATAAAGTTGTTGTCAGTGACAGTTATATTGTCAACTTTATTCAGAGTGCTACTGAAAGTTATTATGAGAGAGGGAAACATGGTTTTATGCATCTGAATAATATTAAGTTTCCCAACTTTATGTCGAAAGCTTTGAAGTTGCATTTGTTTTGTATTCCTATGTTATTGGCTATTTGTTTCAACAATTTGTTTTCAAATGATACTCCCATGCATAGGAAGTGGGTTAGACTCAAATGTGTGGGATATTTGCTTCTTGATGCTCTCTTTCACTTCAAATATATATCTCCTATGTGAGCATCTTTGAAATTTTCAAGCCTAACTAAAATTCATTAAAGAGAAGTACTTCTTGGAAGATAACCCAATAGTTTTGTCGAGTCTTGGAAGTTATTACCTCAGTAATAACCACTCCTTATGGTTTTTGTGTCAAGATCAACTATTTTTGAGAAGTAGAGGAGTTGTGAAAAGTGGTTGTCCTGGGACAGATTTTTGTGCTGCATTGTGAAAATTCGTGAAGGAGCTTAGTACAACGACTGGGGCTGTAATTTGTTGTTCTTGTTCTCCAAGTTGTTACCCAACTTTTATTAGTTTTGCACTTTTTGATTTGAGCAACAGAAGGTTTTCGAAAAACTCAATCTTTACCTGCTGGTATGTTTTGACAGATTTCTGCCTTCATCTGCATTTGCCTCTTATATTGATTCCCTTCCAGATTCTTTTTGGGGTTTCAGGAAAGGAGTTGCTACAGTAGATTTTGTTTTGATGGACTTCAGTTGAAGTGTAAACCTAAAGGTTTATTGTTTTTGCATACACTAATGTTGCCATTGAGGTTTGTGTAATGCCTTGTGAGAAAAGAAATTTCCAGGAGAAGGAGAAAAGTAATCTCTAGAGTCCGTCTTTGAATAGGTTACGAGACGAAATAGAGGAGGAAATAGAGGCCAGGGTGGCCACACCCACCCTAGGCGCAGGCTCCAGCTAGCCGCGCCTGGAGGGGGTGTGAGCCCCCTGAGCTCCGTCTCCGCCTCGTTTTTGAAGGGAATATGCTTGAGAGGCAATAATAAAGTGGTTATTATCGTATTACTTGTTTATGATAAATGTTTATTTTACATGCTATAATTGTATTAATACGGAAATGTTAATACATGTGTGTTCAATAAACAAAAGGAAGTTCCTAGTTATGCCTCTCTTATAAACTAGCTCATTGATTAACAAGATGATCAAAGGTTTCCTGATCATGGACATTGGATGTTGTTAATAACGAGGTCACAACATTAGTGTAATGGTGTAATGAACAATCATCCGAAGTATATCATTACGATCAAATTCATTGAGTTTATATTGCTATAACAACTTACGAAATGATCCTAATCCTTAGACCATGAGATCATGTCAATCACTAACACCGGAAGAGTTTCTTGATGACATCAAATGTCACACCGTAACAGGGTGATTATAAAGATGGGTTCAGAACTACTAAGGTGTTATGTTGAGGCCCATGGATCGAGAGTGGAATTTGTTCATCCCGATGACGGATAGATATGCTCTAGGCCCTCTCGGTGATATCACATTGATTAGCTTGCAAGCAAGTGATTTGATCACTAGAATGTTATATCACGGGAACGAGAAAAGAGTGCATGTCAGTAACGAGATCAAACTAGGTATGGAGATACCGATGATCGACTCTTGGACATGAAATATATCGTGAAACAAAGGGATTAAGATACTAGCGTAAAAGGTTCTCACGATCACAAGAAAGTCATCGTTGAATGTGTGGGAGTCAGTACAGATCTCTAGGTCCTACTTATGATTATTGATTAGAGAGGGGTCTCGACCATGTCCACATTATTCGCGAACCGTAGGGTGGAACACTTAAGAGACACCGACATCCATTTGGAGCAAAAGTTTCATGCCGGAAAGAATAACAAGCGCAGGAATTTATTTCACTAGATACCGAAACTGGTGTTCGGGTGAAATTGCAGAAAGTGTTTTTGCATGTGAAATGAAATACTAGCAAGGGATTATATGTGAATGTTTGTCATTAAAGTAATTGACAAAATTCTGAATAAATAAAAGGAGTTTTGTTTAATGAGAGTTTGCATTAAATTTGGTGGAAATTTAATGGGAATTTGAGTGGGTTTTTGAGTGTAGAAAATTGAAGGGCCATTTTGTGAGTGGAGTGTCCACCCACATGAATTAGGGAGAGGTGGGGGCACCATGCATGGCCAGCGGCCATGCCCCCTTGGGCTGCCCCCTCCCCTATATAAGGAGCCCCTCCTCTCACTTCTCACTCACACCTCCTCATGAACGATCTCTCTCCCCCTCTAGTATTTATCCCCCATGGTCTCGGACTAGCGAGATACATGTTCCTGGTGGCTATTCGGCAAGAAAGAGTTGTGCTTCCGCTGCATCGCTGGAGCGAGGAGGCAGAGGTTGCTCGGTGCCTCGGACGTGTGTGCGAGCACAGATGCGCTCCTGGTTTGCGGCGCTAGGACTTCCTCTCGATCTTGAGATCGGCAAGAGATCGTCTACATCAACCACGAATTTGGACTCGTTAAGCTTTGTCGGTCTTCAAGGGTATGTTCTCTATGGATGTATATCCGCCCGTTGCTTGTATCTAGTAGATAGATCTTGGTACATAGTTGTTCCCATCGTAGGAAATTTTTTGTTTTCTATGCTGCGAACCCTACAGTGGTACCAGAGCCGGATCTATGCGTAGATGCTTTGCACGGGTAGTACACATATGAGTATGTGGGCGATGATGATCATTTTATTGCTTCTTAGTTGTACTTTGGATATTGGTGGCATAGTGGGATGAAGCGGCCCGAACAAACTTTACATGTCCTCGCACATGAGACCTGTTCCACGCTTGACAAGCAACTAGTTCTGCATAAGTGGCTAGCGGGTGTCTGTCCCTCCTACTATATTCAATATCTAATTTGCAACAAGTTGTCAACAATTTGGTTATCCTTGTTGTGGTTCATGTTCATAGGTAAGAACGGTTCTATCTTTGAAAGCCATAAGCCACGTAAAACTTGCAATGGATAAATTAGAGGCGTCTAGTTTAGATTGTTGCTGGACTAGTGTTATAATATGGTGATGTTGTAAGTAGAAGTATGAGATGATACTCTTATAACACACACAATGTGTAAGTTCCATAGACCTTGGCCTTACACATAGAGGTATGATAGTGATCATACCAAGGAGCACATGATGGAGATCATATGCGGGAACCATATCATTTCACTTACAAACATGACATGTTTGTTGCATCTTATATTGCTTGTTTGGTGTTTTATTAGCATAATAAGATGATCCCTCATTTAGATATCAAGATAAAAATGTGTTCTTCCTTAAGTATGCACCGACAATGTTTCGTCGCTTCAAGACATCACGTGATGATCGGGTGTACTTGAATCCACGAGCATATCTCGGGTGTAAGACAGTTACACACGTGAATACTAAGGTTCTTACTTGGCGAGCCTAGCATGTACAGACATGGCCTCGGAACACGGACCGAAAGGTTAAGCATGAGTCATATGTTTTGTTATGATGACCATATGGATGCTAGCCTTTGAAGCTACACCGCCTCACGTGATGATCGGACTTGGTGTAGTGGATTTGGTTCATGTAATCACGAAAAAGGCACGAGGGATGTCGTTTTTGAGTGGGAGTTCATTTCTAATTTGGATTAGTAGAACTCAATTTATCATAAATTAAATCAAAGTGAATTTGCATAATTTGTTGTAGTCATTGGCATTCGTTCACCACCTTATGCTTAGTTGTAATTGAGATAATAGAACTATAGAATTTTGGATATTTACTTTACGAACTAGTATCGTATTGTGTTGAGTGTCAATCTAAAGTTTAAAGTCCTATTGCAAACTTTCAGCAAACTCTGTTTACTCCATGAAGTTTAATAATTAGTATTAAATCGAGAGTGACAATTCCAGTGTTAGTATCTAAAGTATCATGTTTGCCTCCATGATTCTTGATTTAAATATCGAGATTATCTAGGAGCTGAAAGAATTGTTTCAGAAACCATCATGTTGACAGATATAATGATATCTGAAATAATGTTTTGGTTGCAATATGATAGAGTATAATATATGTTCTCATATTGGATGAGAATTTGCAAAGGTTGGAGATACTAGACATCCTAATCATCCAAAAGGGTTTTGGAAAGTAACGTTATACTCACGATTCGTCTTTATAAGCTACATTAGCTTGATCATGAAAGTCGTCATGATAAGGACGAATATAAGATGTATGTAAAGTATTTACTACACTAAAAGATTACTAAAGAATGGATTTTGAAAGAATACCGATCATTTTGATGATGGTGATCTACTTCAAAGTGAAAGTCCAAAGGTATTATTATTTGAATATACATGCTTTGGACTATGTGTCATGTATATGGCGCCAATTTTGATGTTGATAGATTCTTTTAAAAGGAAAAGGAAATGCTGAAAGAGAATCTATAAAATATATTTGGCAGAAAAGAAAAGATTGGAAATATCCAATTTAGGTATATA
Organism: Avena atlantica; assembly: GCA_910589765.1. Lineage (NCBI taxonomy): Eukaryota > Viridiplantae > Streptophyta > Magnoliopsida > Poales > Poaceae > Avena > Avena atlantica. Next base: position 442,517,304 of record OU342734.1, on the reverse strand, counting down.
GATGATATACATGTTATGGTTGTATTATTTGCTTGTTAAACAATGTGGTTCTTGGGTATTGGATACCGAATTGGTTGGTATGAAATTTCATATGAAACGACGCAATTCATAAACCACAATGGCCTAAATAACTAGCAAGAGAATATGTGATGATGTTCATCGAAAACAAACAAACCGTTGTTTGTATTTCTCGTTGACATCAAAGCTTGACTTCAAGATTTGTTTTAATAATTGTTATTTAAATCAGGTATTATGAGAACAAAGGTTGTTCAAATAATTACCGTATTCCATATAAGATGGATGATTTACAAATCTAGTTGGAGAAATCACATCCATAAAAACTAATGCTAAAATGTGGCAAGACAAATGATTGAAAGATCACTTACGAAGTGACATTGCCGTTTAACTTATATTGGAAAGAAAACATGAAGCATCTACATTTTCATGGATTTTGGAGTCTTTGATTTGATCAAGTGACGCTTGTGAGACTTTCCTCGGGATAATTGAAACTTGTTTCAAAGGCCAAAGAAGAATGAACGACTAAATATTGGAATTTATACATATCGATGTATGTAGTCCATTATGTAAAGTCGTAAGCGATGGATTTCAACTTCATATGCTTTCTCCAGAAATTTGAGTGAATGCTCACTTAATGAGAAAGAAGTATGAAATATTTGAAAACTTTCAAAGACTTTCAAGATGAAGTGGAAAATCATTGTAACAAGAAAATGAATGGTTTATGATTTTATCATAAGGGATTTATTTGAGTTGCAAGTGTAACAAGAAATAAATGATTTATGTTTTTATCATAAAGGGATTTATTTGAGTTACAAGTTTAGCAAAAACACCTCGATTTGCATCTCTTGAAACACCATACGAATATGGAGTGTTTGAGATTTGTAATAAAACCTTGTGTGACATGGTTGGATCAAAAGTGTTATTTATAAAACTGCCATTATGTTCTAAAAGATTAAAAGCTTTAGAGACTACCGCTTTTACACTGAAAAGAGCTCCATCTTGAACCGTTGAAATGACACCATGGAAGTTATGGTTGGGGTAAAACCCAAATTGTCATTTCTTAAATTTTGGTATGCTAAACATAAGTAAGATGTTTACAACCGAAGTCGGATGAGCATGTCTTTGTAGGTTATTTCGAATAACAATTGGTTATTCCTCCATAACACCAAGGACAAAAGGGTTTGTCACTTGAAACGTGAAGTTTCTTGAAAAAGGAATTTTTCATAAAAGTTAAGTGGGAGGACAATAGAACTTTGATAAGGTTAACGGACCTTAGCTAAATGTGCTGAGTTGCGCAGCGCCGGAAAATGTTCCGGAGGCAGCCAGAATGCTCATAGATTATGTGCCTCAAAGGTCATGGTCATGGAGATCTAAGTTCTTATTGAACCAAGTAGGTCGGATAAACAATCAAATACTAAGATTTGAGAGTAAATCATTATTGTTTGACAATGATGAACCGACTACATGCAAAGAAGCGATGATGGGCCCTGACTCCGTCAAATGGCTTGAAGCCATAAAATCCGTGATAGTTCCATACACGAGAAATCAAGTTTTGAACTTGGAAGACCCTTCGAAAAGGTATAAAAATCTATCGGTCATATTTGGATATATAAAGAAACAGACATGGATGTTTCACATCTCTAAAATAGTCGACATATCGTAAAGTATTTTACGAAAATGTTCAAGGAGTTTACTATAAAAAGATTTGATCTTTCATAGCGATATTTAGTATGGACGGATTAAAGTAGAAACCACTACATATAATTTGGTATATGGTAGATGAATAAACAAAACAGATTTTTTATAAAAAGAATGGTTACCTAGGACGTGTGCATGACACGATCCAAAGGGTTTTGTTAATTCAAAGGATGCTAAAAGGGCATGCAAACTTCAATGGTTGAAGTAAGCATTGCGGAGTTGGAATCTTCACCGTGATGAAAAGGAGTTTTCATCTGGAGACGATGAAGATGCTTTCATTTGTAAGAAATTAAGTGGGAGCACTAAGACATATTTCTAATACATTATGTGGAGGACATCTTGTTGATTGGAAATGATATATCTTTTATTGACAAAGGTTAAGAATTTCATTCCGATGAAAGACTTAGGCATAACCCGAATATTTAACATGAATGTCTATAGTGGATAGACTATGACGCTAATATGGTTATGCCAAACGTACATATATGAGATATTGAAGGAATTCAATATAGAAACGACAAGAAAGGTTCTTGTCGCATGGAAAGGAATTGAATCAAGATTCAAGTGTATCGACACTTGATAAGTGAAACAAGATTCAAGTGCTATGACACTTGATGAGTAAAATCACAAGGATGTTTTGATCAATCATACCATGATATGTACACATCCAGATATGTCCTATGCTCTAAGTGTTATGAGCATATACCAGAATAAATCATAAAATGATCATTTGACGATAGTGAGGATATTCTTATGGTCTTTTGGAAGAACTAAGAATATATTTGTGTAGAGGTGACAAACGATTACAAATAGTTCATTGTAAAGTGTTACATTGATACTAGTATTGTCACAAGATACAAATTAAGTTTATCTCAATTTAAACTATGAGACAATGAAATGGAAAGGAGTTTCCATGATGGGTTTGGATGCATTCCAAAGTTAAGACACGGTGACGGATACTACAACAAAAGGCTAAGTATATGACTGCTAAGTAGCAGCAAAGGAGGGAATTTGTGTCAAATAGTTTGTTATTAAACAAAGGTTTCCTGATCATGGACACTGGATGTTGTTCATAACGAGGTCACAACATTAATGTAATGGTGTGATGAACAATCATCCGAAGTATAGCATTATGATCAAAGTCATTGAGTTTATATTGCTATAACAACTTACGAAGTGATCCTAATCCTTAGACCATGAGATCATGTCAATCACTAACACCGGAAGAGTTTCTTGATAATATCAAACGTCACACCGTAACAGGGTGATTACAAAGATGGGTTCAGAACTACTAAGGTGTTATGTTGAGGCCCATGGATCGAGAGTGGAATTTGTTCATCCCTATGACGAATAGATATGCTTTGGGCCCTCTCGGTGATATCACATTGATTAGCTTGCAAGCAAGTGATTTGATCACTAGAATGTTATATCACGGGAACAAGAAAAGAGTGCATGTCAGTAACAAGATCAAACTAGGTATGGAGATAACGATGATCGAATCTCGGACATGTAATATATCGCGAAACAAAGGGATTAATATACTAGCGTAAAAGGTTCTCATGATCACAAGAAAGTCATCGTTGAATGTGTGGGAGTCAGTACGGATCTCTAGGTCCCACTTCTGATTATTGATCGGAGAGGGGTATCGATCATGTCTGCATTATTCGCGAACCGTAGGGTGGCACACTTAAGAGACACCGACATCCATTTGGAGCAAAAGTTTCATGCCGAAAAGAATAACAAGCGCAATAATTTATTTCACTAGATACCGAAATGGGTTTTCAGGTGAAATTGGAGAAAGTGTTTTTGCATGTGAAATGAAATACTAGCAAGGGGTTATATTTGAATGTTTGTCATTAAAGTAATTGACAAAATTCTGAATAAATAAAAGGAGTTTTGTTTAACGAGAGTTTGCATTAAATTTGGTGGAAATTTAATGGGAATTTGAGTGGGTTTTTGAGTGGACAAAATTGAAGGGCCATTTTGTGACTGTAGTGTCCACCCACATGAATGAGGGAGAGGTGGGGGCACTCTCCATGGCCGGCGGCCATGCCCCCTTGGGCTGCCCCCCTCCCCTATATAAGGAGCCCCTCCTCTCACTTCTCACTCACACCTCCTCGTGAAGGATCTCTCTCCCCCTCTAGTGTTTATCCCCGATGGTCTCGGACTAGCGAGATACATGTTCCCGGTGGCTATTCGGCAAGAAAGAGTTGTGCTTCTGCTGCATCGCTAGAGCGAGGAGGAGGAGGTTGCTTGGTGCCTTGGACGTGTGTGCGAGCACGGATGCGCCGCTGGTTTGCGGCGCTAGGACTTCCTCTCGATCGTGAGATCAACAAGAGATCGTCTACATCAACCACAAGTTTGGACTTGTTAAGCTTTGTCTGTCTTCAAGGGTATGTTCTCTATGTATGTATATCCGCGTGTTGCTTGTATCGAGTAGATAGATCTTGGTACATAGTTGTTCCCATCGTAGGAACTTTTTTGTTTTCTATGCTGCGAACCCTACAGTTTTCGCACCAGTACCTTCCTTATGCATTGAAACTTCGTAATATATAACCCCCCGGATCCCCCGAGGCTCGTATATCGTGTTCTTATCGTGTTTTTGTTTCGATCTGTTTCTGTTAGGAAATCTTCTCAAGTTTAGAGCACCATGGTCTCCGCCAACAACAAAGGCGAGAAGCCCGAGGAAGATGATCCTCAAAACCCCAAGGAGGAGGAGATATTGGTTGGGGATGAAGAAGACATGGAGGAGGACGAGCATCCGGATACCCGCGCTACCGTCGCAAGCATTGGAGTGGTGGCAAATTCTACCAAGCTTAGAAGGACAGCACAGATGTCTACAAGAGGAAAAACCCCACGTCATATCCTCGCTCCACGGTCACCTCCTTCACATACCAAGAAACCCTTCCATACTCTTATACATGAGCAACAATACCAACAGGTGCCCAAAGGGAACTTGCCCTCGGTTTGGGATCTGTATCGTTCTAACCATGCAGGGAAGGAACACACTAAGAACGAAGAGTGGGGTAAGAATAACAAGGGCTGGGATTCTCGGTTCGATATGATCATGAACCGCATTGAGCAAAATTTGGAGTTGATCCATACTCTGACCTTCGAGATTGAGGATTTGAGGAAACTAATTTAAGAGCTTATCAAGAGAACACCACCATCACTGAAGGAGTAATTCCTCATCAGGTTTGGCATCCCCTTGGATTGTTCCAAGCTTGGGGGAGTGTCGTGGTATCACATCATTATCTTTTATCTTTTACTTTTTTAGTGGATTCATATCTTTGGTAGAGAATTTATCTTATAGGTTGGTTTTGCATTGTGGAAGTATCTATCCTTTAGTTCATTATCTATGTATCCCTTGGTGTGAGTGCTTTTATGGAATATTTAATGAGAAGTTTCATCTTTTACGTTTTGCACTTCTTATTTTAGTTTGCAATCTCTATTATATGATTGATCTTGTTGATCAGTATTGGTATCACTTTGGGAGCATCAAGTAGATCTAAATTGGTTTTGGCAAACCGAGCTCTGGTCAGTAGTAACAATTTTTGAGGTTTGAAAGGAAAAGAGAAAAAGTTTATAGGCTTTTTGTATCTTTTATTTTCTTTCTTGATTGGCCCATAAGCTTAGTATTCTTTATTTAAGATCTTTTGTGTCTTCAAGTAATATTGCATGTTTGGCTTTATTACTTGTATGTTTGCTTGTTTCCTTCAACTCTTTTGCTTGCTACCCAGCCCTGCTAGCCAAAAACCTATTTTGAGAAGGACTACTTCTCATGCATATAATCCCTTTGAACCAAAACCTGATCCATTTGTGTCCACCATATCTACCTATTGGCATTATTGATGTTCCAAGCAAATTCTCAACCTTCATCTATCTTTTGAATTAAAAACTATTTTGTTATGTGAAAACTAGTTAGTAAAGCTCTCACGAACTTGATGGCACACCTTGTTTTCTTGCCCCTAATAAACTTGAACCATTGTGTCATCGAATTGTATATGATTGCATCTATACGTTGGGATTAGCAGAACCGTGCTGTCACGGGGAACGCTTTCAACACTTATGGATACATATCCAGTTGATATCATGCTCTTTTGTTTGCGGATGTCGTCGGTGTGAAATAAAAGGGGAGCTTGTAAGTCGATGAAGTTATGTATGTGTGTTAGAGAAACGCCTGGGCCGCTAGCCTAAGCCATGCCTAATAATGGTGGAAACTTGTAGCATAACCATAATGAGCAATCTGTGAAGCATCCTCAATAAAAACCTATGCAAATAGCAAATAAAAAGATCGTTAAGATGCTCACTGTTTGCTTGCCTTGTCATTTTTATTATGGGATAGCTCCTGTATCATGTGCAAGGGGTACCCCGTTGGCGGTTCTTTATGATACACATATACTTACAATGACAAGAACTTACCGGTAACTAAAGTTGAGTAGCATGAGGAGCGGCCCTCGTACTCAAGGGACATGAGATTGCCAACTTATATTTCGTCAAGCATATACTCCATATTTTTTCACTTTAACCTTAATCACCTCAAGATTCTTATGATAGGGGCAATGAGGGCTCAAAGCTAGTAAGTACCATAATCTTTTGGAATCTCTTTATGACTTGAAATCCCTGCTTCCCTCTATGAAGGGCCTTTCTCCTATTTATAAATTGAGTCAGTAAACCTACTTCCTCTCTATCTCCAGCAAGCATTTGAGTTGTTGTGTTCCAAGCATTCATATGATGATTTATTCAATTATGTTCTTCATCTTCCTTGTTTGCACAAGACTCTTATCTATTGAGTATTACTTTGAAAGTCATCATTGTGAAAAACCTTTTATGTTTGAGCAAAGAGTACTCTTGTTGTGAAAACTTCTAAAAAGATTTTTGTGGAACTGTTTGCCAGCTATTCTCTGACCAAGAACAAAGTTTTCCAATTCCAATTATGATTTATCTTTATGCATCTCTATTGTGACTCCTCTACTTGTTGCAAGCTAAGTTATATAATGGTGAGTTGCTTTCTTCTATGAGTTGTGTAATGGTAAGTGTGATGCTTCTTGTCCGTATTATTTTATCGACACTTCACTCCATAAACCTGTGGACATGTTTACTGAGCTCAGTTTTCGCTTGGGGACAAGCGAAGGTCTAAGATTGGGGGAGTTGATACGTCCAATTTGCATCACCATTCTATATCATAATTTGCCTCTATTCATTGATATATTTCTTATTAAGAGGTGTTACTTACGTCTTTTCATCTGTTTTTGCATGTTGGATGATTCTTGGAGGATGAACTGCCGAAATCAGGTTTCTGATGGAAAAAGAGGTGTTTTGATGCAATTTCGCGAAGATCAGAAAAATACCAGAAAAACTACAAAAAAACATATTTTCCCAGAAGACGAAGAAAGCCAGAAGGGGAGGCGGAGATGGGCTACAGGGGGCCCACACCCCTAGGCGCGGGCCACCCATAGGTCGCGCCTACATGGGGTGTGGCCTACCTGGCCCACCTCTGGCTCTGCCCTCTCACCTATATCATCTCCTCGAAACCCTAAAACAAGGGGGGGGGGGCGACCACAGAAAGATTACATCGCCTCTGCGGGGCAGAAAACACCGAGAGAGAAAGAGCTCTCCGGCAGACAGATTTCTGTCGGGGAAATTCCTTCCCGTAGAGGTAAGATCGTCGCCATCAACACCATCGTCAAGCTAGACTTCATCGGTATCATCATCATCATCCACACCATCATCTCCACCAGCACCATCATCACCACTCCATCCCGCTGTAACAATTGTGTTGAATACTTGCATAGTTCTTAGGGGAAACTTTCCCAGTGTTGATTACTATTGTAGTTGATGCTTGTGAGTGGAACCATTGGATTATTGTTTATGTTCAGATTGTTATCCATCACAATATCATCTTTGATCTTGATCCATATGATGTCTTGTGAGTAGTTCGTTTAGTTCTTGAGGACATGGGAGAAGTCATGTTGTTAGTAGTGGATTTGTGTTGAGATATTATTCAATGGTTTAGTATTTAAGTTGTGGTGCTATTCTTCTAGTGGTTTCATGTGAACGTCGACTACATGATACTTCACCATTTATGAGCCTAGGGGCATGCATTGTGTATTTGGCTACTAATTGTGGGGTTTCCGGAGTGACAGAAACCTGAACCCCCGTTAGGAAACCATTGCACAAGGGAGCGTAGGATCTCAGAATTTAAGGTTGTGGTTAGGTTTATACCTTAATTGCTTTCCTGTAGTTGCGGATGCTTGCAAGGAGGTTTAATCACAAGTATGTATTAGTCCAAGTAAGGACGGTACATTAGCACAGGTTCACCCACACAACACTTACAATACCAAAGAAGGGTACTCAGCTATTTGAAGCGGAAGCACTTGACAGAATTCCCATGTGTCCTCGAGAACGTTTGGTACTTATAAGTATTTCCACCGGCTTGTCCTTTGCTAACAAAGGATTAGGCCACTTGCTGCAATTGTTCGTTGTCTTTATTACTTGCACTTTATTTTTTGCTTTATCATAAAACCTCTAAAAATCCGGTTGTTTAGTATTTACAGAGATTTCCTGCTCGATACCACTAGTCAACACCTTCTGCTCCTCGTTGGGATCGATACTCCTATTTATCGAAAGTACTATGATACACCCCTTATACTTGTGGATCATCACTACATAAGAAAGGAATTTTTGTCATTAAAAAGCATTTCATTTCTACATAGCTTGACCAAATAAAGACAAACATTCCCATCATAATAAGAATTCTAAACATGTGATCAATATCATGTAGGCAGTTGCCAAAAATATTATAAGATTATAAGCTAGAAGCTACTTGGATGACTAACCATATAGGATGAGTAAATTTGTACCGAAATAATTGGTGTTTAATTTATCACATGATGGTGACAAAATACATCCTTTTAACTTCCTTGCCAATTTCGCTTTATAAGGTTGTCTTTTTTGAAGATGACACCTCGACGGGGATACAAAGCAAAGAATTTTTTTATCTTTTTTAAAAAATGGGGGTGGTACCACGGGCCTTTGCATCAAAATGATGCACACACGACCTTCTTTATTTATTATTCATCAAAACCTTATAGAGAGAATGCAAAGATCGACCCAAAGTCACATCTCTAACTACAACCTCGATGAAGGGGGTGGCCATGTCTGAGCCAGCACTCTGACCACACACCAACACACATCATCACAAACCCGGAGGGCCCAAAACTTCCCAACCGCAAGTCAAAAACATAAACCGGTCCAGCTGATCATCAGTACACACCAAAGTGCACGTTCAAGCCGCCGATGCCACCGTCTTGCGCCAACCCATTTTCAAGAGGATCAAAGTAATGACCTCGTCAGTCCTGCCATCGAAGTCACAACGGCGCCAAACAACTCCACCATCCCTGCGCGCCTCTAAGACCCCTCGGCACTATGCTGCTAAGTCTCGCCATCCAATGCACTTGAAACCACTAGGTGATCCGTGTGCATAGCACCTACCGAACAAGGCATGACTGAGCGTAGAACCTGGTGGTTAGGAAATACTTGACATCTCCACCGAACTCTCCGTGCAAGATGAAGCCGCCCAACCTTCTTCCCCTTCGACCAACAACTGCTCCAAAATGATGCCCCCAGGAGGGAGAATGGCGTCGAGTGTTGTCATCATCCAATCTAGGATACCTAGATCTAGGGTTTCCCCGGAGTATCCCGAGCAACGATGCTAGAGTTGTGTCAACGATGCCTTCAACAAGGGAACGATGCAGAAATGCCGCCATCGTTCACCATGACAAAAGTTGGCTCGGTTTTCTCAGGGATTCACGCATCCCCACCAACTGGACCATGATGCAGCCACCAAGACATCTTGACGAACTAGCACACAAAAATTTTAGATGCCCTGCAAAGGACTGTCACCGTATGGATCCACTAGCGAAGACAACACAGCGCGCCGCAACCTTGCAGCACGCGTCACAACTTGTTGGGGATATAACCCTAGGTACCCCAGAGTGGAGGTATAAAGAGACCTCAAGAGAGTAGTTGACATTTCTATAGAAGAATGTAGACATATAAATATATATATCAAAAGATATGAGAAATTAAGAAAGAAATATAAAAGAGAAAAGGGAGAAAGGGGACCTGGGCCGAATTACAGCTAATTCGGCCTAATTCAGCTATCCCTCCTAGGCCAACACAGCGCCAACGGGCCGAATCAAGCTCCACTCGGCCGTAGTGGGCTGAATCACCTCAGATCCGGCCCATACCGCCAAACCTCCGTCGGGTCAGCTCCTTCACCACCCCGCCTCCATCGCTCCTCAATGCACCGAGCTGGCATGCCCCGACGCCGCCAACACTCAGCCAGGACGCCGAACTCCCGCCTCGCCACATCGTTGTCCCGCGATCATCAGCCGGCTGGGCCGTATTCGACCCATCCAGGGAACCTCGACCACATCGTCTCTCCGCACGCGTGGCCAACACATGCCTCGCCCGGGTGGGCCGGTGACCGAGAGTCGGCCCACCGCGGACCACACCTCCACAACAGACTGGGGCACCTTGCCGCCAGTGCTACCTGGGTGGGCCGACACTTGCCTTATCCGGCCCACCACGGGACAGCGGCCATCAACTCAACCTGACCCATCTTGGATGGGCTAGAGCCGACTCAGCCAGCCCATGCCGAATTAAGGAGTAGCCCGGCTGGGCCATTGGGGCTTTTTGTGCTGCCTGGGCCGAACAACACAAGCCCAGGCCGAATCAGCCCTAACCAGGCCGGTTTCTTCCTTGTTGTTTCTCTCCAGGCCGAATTACCACATTATCCAGGACACTTGGGCCGACCAATATCATTCCAGATACCTCATTATTCATCTCCATGTGCCTCCACGATCTCCACAAGAACACTCCTTCAGATCAAGACAAGACCAACAAGTATCACGCCAGTCTTGGGACGCCCATGGCTCAGACTGGCACATGGGCATATGGAATATGCCCTTGACATCAAGAAGATGCTAGAGAATATGCCCTTGGCATCAAGAATAAGCTAAGGAATATGCCATGGAATCTCAAAAGATGCCAAGGCATATGCTGAGCATCTAAGAAGATGCCAGGAATATGCTACGCAGATGCCAAGCGTATGGAACAAGCCTTGTCCCCTGGGCTCCCCTTTATAAGGAGCACCAGGGGGAACATTCAAGGAGAGGCCCCGAAGGGCTCTTCCCCTCTCTGCTCAATAGGAGCTCTCCTTCTTCTTCCTCCTCCACTCTCACAGAGAGATCTAGATAGAGGCATAGGAGATACAGCTCAAGGAGCATGATTATAGCCACAAGTATGGTAAGATTATAAGAGATTAGATGTGTAGAAAGAGGTGTTATCTCCACATGAGAGCCTCAATCCAATATACATTGTATTTCTCTTTGTTCATACGAGTGCGGTCTTCACTGCATCATCCCTCCCCGGATTCCTCCACGTCCATCGACCCCAACTTTAGCCTACCCATGGCTTATGCCGTGACACCACCACGACATTTGGCGCCCACCGTGGGGCCTTTTAGTGGCGTTGGTTGGGTTTCCATCCGGACGGGAGCATCTTCATCAACCTCATCTTCATAGAGCACCTTCAGCTCCTCCAGGCAAACAGAGAACAGAGAGGTAAGAAAAGGGGTCTCCAAGTCTGACTCAGCAAGGCAGGTAAGACTCAGCAAGAATGGATCAGACTCTTCTCCAAGCATACTGTAAGTAATAGATAACTCGGCCACCAACATTCGATCCTTCACCCCGGGGAGAAAATAACTCAACCTGGGGACTAGCCAACGTATCCATAGAATCACCTTTAGATGGAGAAAAACTTATGTTGATTTGGGTATGTATTTGCCAGCTTATTGATAATTCAGATAGAATTTGAGTCAGCTTATTGATGATTCAGATAGAATTTGAGTCAGCTTATTTATAATTCGGATAGAATTTAAGTCAGCTTATTTATAATTCGGATAGAATTTGAGTCAGCTTATTTATAATTCGGGTAGAATTTGAGTCAGCTTATTTATGATTCAGATAGGATTTGAGTCATTTTATTTATGCTTTGGATTGACCCTCAACTCAGCTCACCAGCCAGCTTATTGATGATTCGGATAGAAATTGAGTCAGTTTATTTATGCTTTGGATTAACCTTTAACTCAGCTCACCAGCCAGCTCATTGATGATTCAGATAGAAATGGAGTCGGTTTATTTATGTTTTGGATTAACCTTTAATTCATCTCACAAGCTTATTGATGATTTAGATAAAATTTGAGTCAATTTATTTATGCTTTGGATTAACCTTTAACTCAGCTCACCAGCCAGCTTATTGATGATTCGGATATAATTTGAGTCAGTTTATTTATGCCTCGGATTAACCTTTAACTCAGCTCAGTAGCTTATCTCTGATTGGGACTAACATTTGATTCAGCTTGCCAGGGTATATTATAATCCGGATTTGTATTCGGACTTGGCGTACTAGCTTATCTCTGATTTCAGACTAAAGTTTGATTCAGCTCACCAGATTGTCAGGTTATGTTATGTCTCGGATTGATATTTCACTATCTTGCCAGGTTATCTCGTATCTCGGATGACTATTTGCCAGCTTATCATATCTCGAATCTATATCTCATATCAACATCTCGAATCAGATCTCTCAGCGATTAGCCCTATTATCATATCCCAAAACTTAATCTCGGATCTATATCCCGGATCCATATCAAAGGCAAATTGACATCATCTCATTGGATCAAATTATATCTTGGCAAATAGATGACTCGGATTTGGAATCAGATGACTCAGATTTGAGTCATATAACTCGGATCTTGAGCTAGATGACTCAGACTTAAGACATAAGTCAATTTTGAGTAAAATAACTCGGATTTGAGTCATATACCTCGGATTTGAGTCAGATGACTCAGATTTGAGACGTAAGTCAAAATTGGGTAAAGTAACTCAGATTTGGAATTAGATAACTCGGATTTGGGTCATATACCTCGGATTTGAGTCAAATGACTCAGATTTGGGATGTAATCAAAATTGAGTAAGGTAACTCGGATTTGGAATTAGATGACTCGGATTTGAGTCATAAACCTCGGATTTGAGTCAGATGACTCAGATTTGATATGTAAGTCAAAATCGAGTAAAGTAACTCGGATTTGGAATCAGATAACTCGGATTTGGGTCATATACCTCGGATTTGAGTCAAATGACTCATATTTGGGATGTAAGTCAAAATTGAGTAAGGTAACTCGGATTTGGAATCAGATGACTCGGATTTGAGTCATAAACCTCGGATTTGAGTCAGATGACTCAGATTTGAGATGTAAGTCAAAATTGAGTAAAGTAACTCGGATTTGGAATCAGATAACTCGGATTTGAGCCATATACCTCGGATTTGAGTCAAATGACTCAGATTTGGGATGTGAGTCAAAATTGAGTAAGGTAACTCGGATTTGGAATCAGATGACTCGGATTTGAGTCATAAACCTCGGATTTGAGTCAGATGACTCAGATTTGAGATGTAAGTCAAAACTGAGTAAGTTAACTCGGATTTGGAATCAGATAACTCAAATTTGAGTCATATACCTTGGGTTTAAGTCAGATGACTCAGATTTGAGACATAAGTCAAAAATGAGTAAAGTAACTCAGATTTGGAATCAGATAACTCGGATTTGAGTCATATACCTCGGATTTGAGTCAGATGACTCAGATTTGAGACATAAGTCCAAATTGAGTAAAATAACTCGGATTTGGAATCAGATGACTCGGATTTGAGTCATATACCTCGGATTTGAGTCAGATGACTCAGATTTGAGACATAAGTCAAAATTGAGTAAAATAACTCATATTTGAGTCACATAACTCGAAATTTGAGTCGGATTGGAAGCACAAGACCAATGCAACCCACACGAGATAACTCGGATCATAACTTACCCAAAGGGGTTAAAAGAGCGGTGCCCAAGAAGGCCAGAACTCATAACTTACCCAAAGGGGTTAAAAGAGTTGTGCCCAAGAAGGCCAGAACTCATAACTAACCCAAAGGGGTTATAAGACCAGTGCCAAAAATGGCCAGAAGTCAAAAACTTACCCAAAAGGGTTATGACTAGTGCCCAAGAAGGCCAGAAGTCAAGAATTTACCCAAAAGGGTTATGACCAGTGCCCAAGAAGGCAAGAAGTCAAGAACTTACCTAAAAGGGTTATGACCAGTGCCCAAGAAGGCCAGAAGTCAAAAACTTATCCAAAAGGGTTATGACCAGTACCCAAGAAGGCCAGAAGTCAAAAACTTACCCAAAAGGGTTATGACCAGTGCCCAAGAAGGCCAAAAGTCAAAAACTTACCAAAAGGGTTATGACCAGTGCCAAAAATGGCCAGAAATCATAACTTGCCCAAATGGGTTAAAAGACCAATGACAAAGAAGGAAACTTTATGTCTATATGCAACTCTGGGAACATTTTAGTATAAAGTCTATGAGCGACTCTACGAATTCCACATAGACTCGGGGACTAATGTTGGGGATATAACCCCAGGTACCCCGGAGTTGAGGTATAAAGAGACCTCAAGAGAGTAGTTGACATTTCTATAGAAGAATGTAGACATATACATATACATATATATATATCAAAAGATATGAGAAATTAAGAAAGAAATATAAAAGAGAAAAGGGAGAAAGGGGACCTGGGTCGAATTTCAGCTAATTCGGCCTAATTCAGCTATCCCTTCTAGGCCAACACAGCGCCAACGGGCCGAATCAAGCTCCATTCGGCCGTAGTGGGCCGAATCACCTCAGATCCGACCCATACCGCCAAACCGCCGCCGGGTCAGCTCCTTCACCACCCCGCCTCCATCGCTCCTCAATGCACCGAGCTGGCACGCCCCGACACCGCCAACACTCAACCAGGTCGCCGAACTCCCGCCTCGCCACATCGTTGTCCTGCGAGCATCAGCCGGCTGGGCCGTATTCGGCCCATCTAGTGAACCTCGACCACGTTGTCTCTCCGCACGCGCGGCCAACACATGCCTCGCCCGGTGGGCCGGTGACCAAGAGTCGGCCCACCGCGAACCACACCTCCACAACAGACTGGGGCACCTCGCCGCCAGTGCTACCTGGGTGGGCCGACACTTGCCTTATCCGGCCCACCGCGGGACTACGGCCATCAACTCAACCTGACCCACCTCGGATGGGCCAGAGCCGACTCAGCCATCCCAGGCCGAATTAAGGAGTAGCCCGGCTGGGCCATTGGGGCTTTTTGTGCTGCCTGGGTCGAATAACACAAGCCCAGGCCAAATCAGCCATAACCAGGCCGGTTTCTTCCTTGCTGTTTCTCTCCAGGCCGAGTTACCACATTATCCAGGACACTTGGGCCGACTAATATCATTCGAGATACATCATTATTCATCTCCAGGTGCCTCCACGGTCTCCACAAGAACACTCCTTCGGATCAAGACAAGACCAACAAGTATCACGCCAGTCTTGGGACGCCCATGGCTCATACTGGCACATGGGCATATGGAATATGCCCTTGACATCAAGAAGATGCTAGAGAATATGCCCTTGGCATCAAGAATATGCTAAGGGATATGTCATGGCATCTCCAAAGATGCCAAGGCATATGCTGAGCATCTAAGAATATGCCAGGAATATGCTACGCAGATGCCAAGCGTATGTAACAAGCCTTGTCCCCTGGGCTGCCCTTTATAAGGAGCACCAGGGGGAACGTTCAAGGAGAGGCCCCGAAGGGCTCTTCCCCTCTCCGCTCAATAAGAGCTCTCCTTCTTCTTCCTCCTCCACTCTCACAGAGAGATCTAGATAGAGGCATAGGAGATACAGCTCAAGGAGCATGATTGTAGCCACAAGTATGGTAAGATTATAAGAGATTAGATGTGGAGAAAGAGGTGTTATCTCCACATGAGAGCCTCAATCCTATATACATTGTATTTCTCTTTGTTCATACGAGTGCGGTCTTCACTGCATCATCCCTCCCCGGATTCCTCCACGTCCATCGGCCCCAACTTTAGCCTACCCATGGCATATGTCGTGACACCACCACGATACAACTCTACGCCACTAGGCTGCCATGGAAGCACCACTGCTAGGCAGATCAACATTGCTAGGCCACGAGCCCGCCGCACCAGGTAAACCACGCACTCACCACTGGGTCCCTCGACCTCCGCCGCCAAAGATCATCGTCGCCACCCAGGTAAATGATCCACACAACAAAAAGCCTCAGGAAAGAAATGCCCCGCCTCCGTCATCGAAGGGGTGGGATCCGCCGGCTGCGTCCTCCGACAGAGGCGGATCTTCATTTTCCTTTTTTTGTTATCAAGTAGTATCTCTGGTTGAACCATTGCTCTATAGGTGGAATCTCATGAGAATTTACCACTCTCGTGTAGGTTCCACCAAAACTCATCGTCCCATGGCTATAATTGCACTATTATCAAACATTGGAGAAAAGTGTTCCAAGATGCAAGTCTAGGATCAATTAAATCTCTTTCAAAGTGTCACATTCGTTGGAGATGACTCCAAAACCATAGCAATCTTATAGCTCTTATGATGAATAGTATTGTATAGTGCCAGATATTTCCCCCGGAGTGTAGCATTACCCAGCCAATCATCCTCCCAGAATATAATTTTCGAGTTAGACTTACAGATGATCCAAATCAGAAGATGTGTTTCTTCATAGCCATTAGAGCAACCCATAAATACGAGTCCCCGGGTTTCCAATAATCTCGGGACAAAGCTTTGAACCTATTATTTTATTTTTAGGAGTGTTCTCCATACACCATCTTCCATAACTAGCTTGTAAAGCCATTTACCTAGGAGAGAAGTATTTTTAACCTCAAGTTCGTGAATACCTAGCCTATCTTGTCATGCTCCTTCATTATGCATTTTGAACAACCATTTGCTGAGTAAACACATATTTTTTTTTAACTCAAGCACTTCTATACCCAAAGCCTCCTTAGTGTTTCGATTGTTAAAATAAATTGGCTAGTCCTTTTTATCAGTCCGAACTTTTGATTGCGTTGGCTAGTGCATGTAATCCAATATGGTATCAGAGCAGGAGGTCCTGTGATCATATTTTGGCCAACGCAGAAATTAAAAACAAATATTGCGGTTCCCCAAACACACGTCACAATAGGCCAAATGGCGAAAGAAGGAGAGTGGGTGGGTGAGTGTTGAAATAAATTGTCTAGTCCTTTTCATCAGTTCGAATTTTTGGTTGCGTTGACTAGTGCATACTGTACAATTTAATATCGGTCTACATATAATATTTCACTTAGTTAAACAATAGTACTACTTCTTATTCTCATCATGTTGCAAAAGAATCTCGATCTCAAAATAACTAATCTTTTGAGACCCCTAGTATCTAAAAGAAAGACAGCATAGAGTCAAAACAGTATTAATGAGGACCGCGATAGAATGGAAGCTTGGTGTGCGTCTGCGACTCTGCGAGCATCCAGGCTTTCTTTCGAAGCGTTGATCGCCATAGGAAGAAGGCAAACGTGTCGAACAAAGCATGGGCGCCCTCAGATTATCTTAACCTTCCTCATGAAAATATCGTGCACGGCAACCAATTGTCAAATTGACAGCCACCCAACTCGCAACCCCCTTGATGCATCGCAGCACACCAAACTTACTTGCAAATGGCGATTTATAGAGGCGTGGTTCTGGCGAAGTTAATATACCTACGCACAGCTCAAGCGTTGCTGATTTAATTTACCACAATATGGCCCATCCCTGGCCCTGCAGTGATCACGGCTACGACCTTGTGCTGCGGCGCAATCTCTTGGCCTTCCACCACCTCCTCGACTACGTCCGCTTCGTCGCGGCAGTCGTCCTGGACCGCCTCGGCGTCGTCTCGTTCGAAGGCGAGATGCTGCCGGGGGATGCTTGGGGTGAGCTCGTCGACACGGCGGCGATGGAGCGCCTCATGGAGGCAGCGTTCTGGCAGCCCGGCCCGCCGCCCCCGAAGAAGAAGCTGTCGTCCGTGGCGCCGCTGTACAGGCAACGGCGGGGTGCACCGGGGGAAGACGGCGAAGGAGATGATGAGGATGGGAGCGAGGCGATCTGCGCGATTTGCTTGGCAGGGCTGGACGTGGGTAGGCACCGGGTCAGGGAGCTGTGCAAGTGCTCCCACACGTTCCACGCCGCGTGCATCGAGTCTTGGATCGCCGGCGAGGAGGCCGGCACCTGCCCGCTGTGCCGCACGCCGACGCTACCAGCGGCGTGGAATGGTTGGCCTGAAGCGGTGCCACGCACGTCTTGATCGAAACCTTGAGCGCTGAAGGGCATTAGGAAGTCAGGATCCAAATATCTCAATCTCGTCACTGAATGCAGGGCGACACGCAGATGTGTACGTGTACAGTACAAAGAATTCTACGTGGCCAAGAAGCATTTTACATGCATCAGGGCACTTTTTCATACTCCGTTTCATATTACTCCACGCGTTAGGCATGCTAAAAATTAAACTTCATAACATTTGACCAAATATATTATAGAATCAAATATCCTAAAATCTAAAGAGAAAACCTGGGCTCCCTAGTCCCTTGGCACACACAGAAACATAAATTGCCGGGGATTTTTTTATTTTTTCCATAGCACTTTTTTATTTTTGTATTTTGTATTTCTGAAAAATGCCTAGTCGTCGATGTTTGGATGCACAGGCTAGCAGGACGTTGGGTGTGAGATTCCTCACGCTGGCGCGTTAGCACAGCTCTAAAATATTAACATTTAAAATATCTCATATATATACATAATATGATGGTATATTCCACCTTATCTCTATTGTTATTATTTTTACTAGCTAAATGCCCGTGCGTTGCTACGGCATATAAAACCATAAAAATATTATACCACAAATATAAAATATTTTATTTAAAAGTGATATTGCATTATAGTGGTTTATTAAGGAACGAGCAGTGAGCAAACCTAGATGCGTTCCACCTATCCTCACAACACTTGACACCGGTGCTCCAGCCATGCGAGCACCCGCATGAGGCACGTCCACCTCTGGTGTCGATCCCTACTTCTGCGACGCAGGGCCTTGCGCCACCAAGGAACCCTGGCCCATGTCTGCCGCAGCCGCTTCCTCCTCTCCTCCACTTGCGAACCGATGATGCATGTCTGTAAAATGCTTCCCTTCTGGCTCGTTTTCTAGCGTGCCCTAGTATTGTGCGCCATCGAGGTAGGCGAGGCCATGCACCACATCCCACGTCAGCTTTCCCTCCATGAGCCTAGGCAGGCATGTGCACTGCTGTGATGCAAAACCTAATTTGGCAATCACTAACAAAATAACTCAGAAACCAAGTCCAATAAAATAGCTCAAACATGCATAAAATAAAATTGAACTTTATCCACATTACAATTTTTCGACTGCAATTGAACCGTCTCGAAAATAAAAATTGAATCACCTCTCAACTTTTCCAACAACAATGAATGAAAGACCCATCAATATTTTGAACCGCAATCTATTTTCCCCTTTCTTTTCTCATAGAAAAATTGCATTGACGCACCGAAAAAAGGTTTGCCATTTCCCCCTCATAAATTAAGATAAGTTTACGCATCAAGCCTCTGTCGATTTTATTTCTGTTGTCTAGTTATTTGAGTTAGCAAGATAATATATTCATATTTCATATTGCACGCTGCTAAGTTTAACTATTCGACTGAGTTGCCTCCAAAAGATCCAGATTCATCAAGAAAGTTGGAATTACTATGCTTGAACACCATGAATCAGCATTGTACTAAGTTGGAAACACATACAAAATGTAGATAGGACCGTACAATACTAACAACAGTTCACCAACTACACAGGTAAGCCGCAAGAAGGCACTCATGATCTGCCAACTCTTACGCCTCCTCAGAGGTCTGAAAGAATCCATCCTTCCGCCACTGCTCGAGCCTCCCGGAGCATCCATGGTGTCCACCACAATCCACAAATCAAATCAAGAAACGCCAACTCCAAACACCAAGAACAGTTGCATTTATCGGGTCTCTCCTCGCATAATCCGCCTGAAACGTCACATGTAATAACTTGCAAACATACCTAGAAAGGATCAAACTTAAAGACCAGAAACATGTAATTATTGGATACACTATTGTGTCAATGTGAAATAAACCTACCAAGCTGCATTAATCAACACGTAGTATTAGAAATAAATAAATATTTAGTTTATGTCCCCATCTTCAGAAAAGATTTGCACAATAGCCGGTCAATGATACGGGCTACAGCCAATAATAGATGGGTGAAAGCAAGAAAAGTAACTTGGGATAAATTTGCGATATTTTCTAGTGCTACTGAAATATAGGAATCCAAGCATTACCATTTATGTCAAGACATAATCGAAATCTACATTTAGATTCATCCGACAGGTTCATCAAAGGTGTGACTATGCCTAAAAATTTGATGGTATGTTCTATGGTGAGAGGAGTCATCTAATGCGAGCACTTGACCTTCCACAACAAGATAGCACAGGCCCTCCACCACCGCACCAGCGGTGATCGATGAACATCTAACCTGGACCGGAACACAGTAAGCAAACAAAGGTTTAGCCGTTGCAGATGGGCAGCTGTGCCCGGCCATACACCTGCGACCTGGAATGGCATCAAATGTTGCTTTCTACTCTTAGATGCGGTTGTTTTCAACCATACAAGCTGAAGCTAAGCAAAAAGTCACCAGAGAAAAATGAGGGCACAAATTGTAGACTAAAAAGCAAGACGAAATTGTAAACTGGCACCAGTTTACTTATGCTGATAGTTTCAAAATGAGGTATCATCTGCATGTACCAACACTCTATCAATACATAGTACTCATGGTAACAGCACATGCAAATACTGCCACTGTTGTTTTAAAAAACCAGGACAAAAGACTAACACGAGATGGACCTAATTAACCTGCAAATTCATCTGTCCAAATCAAAACAACAACCCGCAACTCTGGGCAAAATCTCTCTGCTCCTGGGCTCTACTTCAGATATTTTATCCACAACTTATATTTTTTCAGATAAAGCAAAAAGACCCACATGGAATTACTTAGTCAAAATCAGATCTCAATCTGAATCGCGATGGAGGGCCTGACAGCGCGCATGTCACTGCTCATGGTTTATAGGGCAGAGGAGCAGTGCAGCGAGAACGCCAGGCGCTGCATCACCAATTGAATGGCTAATACTGAAGAGTATAGAGACTATAGCATTTTGTCTGAGTGGTTGGAGCAGTGGTGAAGCAAACCGAGATGTACCTGGACTCCAAAGCATGCTACATGTGAGGTGGAAGAGATGCTGCCATAGCACTGGTCCTGGTTGCCTTGAGCAGCTTCGTGAACACACAACCCATCAGAATGAAAGATAAAACCAGTACGCTGATTCCTTGTAACACCGTTCATCCAAAACAAAAATACATTAAAAAAATCTGATGGCAAATCCAGATCTGAGACGGAAGAACGGGATGGGAAGAGACTGGGGTCCGTGGAGCTCCAAGGTCGGAGAGGACAGATCCTGAAATGACGACTTTGTTCCCCTCTTCGTCCACCATATTGCCCGCGACTGACTTGTGATGAGGACGATCTCGAAAGTCGGGAGCGACTGAGATGGGTGCCGTTGAGCTCCTCGCGTGGTCTGGCGGCTACAACTCATGGTCATGGCACGCGGCGGGTGGCGGCTTGAATCTCGCCCAGCAACATCTCCACCCGCGGCGGCGCCGAACAGGGAGCAGAAAGAGGGCGTCGATGTGAGGGAAGGAATCGTGTGATTTGACTTGCGGTGGCAGACTATGCAAATACCCCAAACAACCAGGGGTAAAGTCGTCCAATATAAAAGCGGACGGAAAATTTGGCTGACTAACCTACCTCAGACAAAATTAGTAGATAGATTATAATTATATATTTAACTTTATAATGGCTCAAACTTCGTGAACCTAAAGTGTGAAGTAATATGAAACAAAAGTATTAGCTCTTGTTTAACAAAGTGCTATATTTGGCATGTTTATGACTGCCTTGCGATAAGAATAGCTAAGCTTATTGGAGGCTTAAAGATCTGAAATGTTACCAATACCGAACCGATACGGGAGAGACGTGAGAGGCTCTCCAAGGCCACGGCTAAAATCCATTTAGGGTTCCTTTCCTCCATCGGCGACGCTATCGGTCTGTCCTATCTTCGGAGGCCTTAGAGCCTTGGAGGTGTGGCAGACCACAGCCCCTCGGCGGCGGGAGATATCTGTATTTTGTTTAGACTATTTTTAGTGTCTTTTTCAAAATATTGGGCAACGACTACGTCCTGAAATCAGAATAAAATCCTCTATTTTCGGTGTTCGTTTAGAGCGGTATGTCATATGTGTGCCGCACATGCATGGAGGCATACTTTTTTGCATCAAATATTTTTCCTTGGAGGCGTTAGAATTACACATGCACGAGCCCGCACGTACACCTATCTACGAGTCGAGCTGCTCGTTTTTTATTTGGCACGTATATGTTGGTCGATGGGGGTTGTCAAACTAGTGAGGAGACAACGTTGACTATCTCTATCTCTTTTTTTGTGTGGGTAGACTATCTCTATCTTTGTATAGTCTTAATCATGTATTGATTCATCACTGAAACTAACCGTGATTTTATTAGAGTAAATAATAACGCATAAAAGTTTTAGCCAATTCTATTATCCATGTTGTCCAGATTTTTTTAAGGTTGTTGGATGACAATGGGAAGGACACACAACAACATCACGGTGGAGCCCTGCTCTCCCGGAAGAGGGCCCCGCCGCCCGGGATTACCTAACGCAGAGAGATCACGTGCCCTTTCATGCTCTGTCCCGCGTTGCTGGTCGCTGGACCGTGCACTTGTGATAGAATATCTACCGGTTTTGATACGGTTTAACTAGATAGATTCAGTTAGGTGCCTTGTACGTCAAGAATTGTATCTTACCTAACTTTACCATGTAAATCATCTGATATATATATATGGAAGCATAGGCCGGCCGTGTGTGCTGCGCAACCTTCCCCAACTCTGTATTCTGTTATGGTATCAGAGTGTAGGCAATGCTAGCCACGTAAAAATCTTCCGCTGCTTCTTCCTCCCAGATCCCATCGCGCCGCCACCCAACCTTACCTCCGATGGCTACCTCATCAGCTCTTACCGACACCTCTGCCAACGCAGTTGTCTCCACCATGCCTGCTCTCGGCGCTGGATCCTCAACATCCGCCTCCCCATCCAGTCTTGCGTCGTCCATTACCATCAAGCTCTCCGGCGAGAATTATCTGTTTTGGCACGCTCAGGTGGCTCCTCTTCTCCGCAGCCAGCTGCTCATGGGATATGTGGATGGAAGCTTTCCATGTCCCGCTGCTGAAATCACACTCGCCCAGGAGGGTGTGACCGTGAAGCAGCCTAATCCCGCGCATGGCCGATGGGTTCAGGTCGACCAGGCCATCCTCTCGGCGTTTGTTTCGTCGATGACTGAAGGGGTGGTCGGAATGGTCCTCTTCGCCAAGACGTCTGCCGAGGCATGGCAGACGCTCGAGGGTGCTTTCGCCTCCATGTCGATTGCTCGATTGACCGGCATCCGCACCCAGATGGCGCAACTCAAGAAACATGAACTTTCCATCACGGTCTACTTCTATAAGATGAAAGCGCTCTCTGACATGCTGACGTCCATCGGACAACCGCTGCGTGACGAGGAGTTCGTCTCGTTCATCCTCGCTGGACTCGACGGCGACTACGACGCTCTTCATCAAGTCGTCACCGCGCGGAATACACCCATGCCTATCCGCGACCTCTTCGCATAGCTGCAGGCAACAGAGTTCCGCGTCGAGTCGCGCCGGGCTGAGTCCTCCATCAACACTCCCTCAGCCCACGTCGCGGCGTACGGTGGCAGACATCCTGGCTCGAAGCCCTTCTACCGCGCCCCTGCTCCACCGGCATATGCGCCTGTTCCTCAACCCAGGCTAGCTCCCTCCGCTAATCATGGCTGAAATAACGGGGCAGCAACGACAACCGTGGCCAGTTTAATAACGGCAACGAAAATCGCGGCCGTGTCACCTGTCAGCTGTGCGGCATCATCGGGCATACGTCCTCAAGGTGCTACAAGCGTTTCAACCGGGACTTCCTCGGCATCAGCAATGACGGCAGTGGCACCGAACGCCAAGTCGCCATCAGGGGCGGAGACAGGGAGGGGCGAGCAGGGGCAGCGCCCCCCCTATGATTTAGATTTTGTAACTAAAACTATGCATCAAAGTACTATTTGTATGATGTTTTATCTATTTCAGCCACACCCCCTCCCTAATCAAACTTATAACACTAATACAATCTAATTGCCCCCCTAAATGATAAATTCTGGCTCCGCCCCTGGTCGCCATGGCCATGGAGGCCACTCAAGTTGGCCACGGCGCTCACGGTGGCCAGACTCAGCAAGCTGGACACACTACGTCCTATCCCGTCAATCCGACGTGGTATGCGGATTCTGGAGCGACCCATCATTTCACGCATGAGCTAGAAAGACTCACAACCAAGGAGCCGTACCTCGGCAATGATCAAGTCCATGCGGCGAACGGGCAAGGTAGGCAAATTCATAATATTGGTCACGCGATTTTACCTACTCCGTCGTCGCAACCTTTGCATCTTAATAGGGTCCTTCATGTTCCACATATTACTCGTAATCTTCTTTCTATGAGTAAACTTACACATGATAATAACGTTTTCGTTGAACTTCACCCAAATTCTCTTTTTGTTAAGGACCGAGCCACCCGGGAAACTCTTCTTAGAGGTCGTTGCCATGAGGGTCTCTACTCCATATATGCTCCTGTTATCAAGCAAGCCCTCAGCAGTGTTCGGGTGTCACGTGATAAGTGGTACTGTCGTCTAGGTCATCCGTCATCACAAGTCGTTCAGCATGTTCTCCATAGTCATGATTTGTCATCTCATGTAGAGTCAAGTAGCAATAAATCAGTGTGTGATGCTTGTCAACAAGGCAAAAGTCACCAATTACCTTTTTCTTCATCCACTTGTGTAATAAACGCTCCTTTAGAGCTCATTCATTTAGATGTGTGGGGCCCTGCCCGAACTTCTATAAGTGGTCATCGATTTTATGTCAGTTTTGTTGATGATTATAGTCGTTTTACTTGGATTTATCTACTTAAGCACAAATCCGATGTTTACCATGTGTTCCTTCAATTCCAAAAACATGTGGAACGTCGTAAAATTGTGCATGTGCAAACTGATTGGGGTGGCGAGTATGAGAAACTCCATCCCGTCTTTCATGATCTAGGCATATAACATCGTGTGTCTTGTCCACACACTCATCAACAGAATGGCACCGTTGAACGCAAACATCGGCATATTGTTGACACAAGCCTTACTTTGCTTGCGCACGCCTCCTTACCACTGCATTTTTGGAGTGACGCATTTTCCACGGCTTGTTTTCTTATTAACCGTCTCCCTAGTCGTACCATTGACTGTAGGGTTCGCAGCATAGAAAACAAAAAAATTTCCTACGATGGGAACAACTATGTACCAAGATCTATCTACTAGATACAAACAACGGGCGGATGTATATCCGTAGAGAACATACCCTTGAAGACCGACAAAGCTTAACGAGTCCAAACTCGTGGTTGATGTAGACGATCTCTTGCCGATCTCAAGATCGAGAGGAAGTCCTAGCGCCGCAAAACAGCAGCGCATCCGTGCTCGCACACACGTTCGAGGCACCGAGCAACCTCCGCCTCCTCGCTCCAGCGATGCAGCGAAAGCACAACTCTTTCTTGCCGAAAAGCCACCGGGAACATGTATCTCGCTAGTCCGAGACCATGGGGGATAAATTCTAGAGGGGGAGAGAGATCCTTCACGAGGAGGTGTGTTGTGAGAGGAGGAGAGGGGGGGCCTTTTATAGGGGAGAGGGGGGGCACCCAAGGGGCATGGCGCCCAGCCATGGGGCTGCCCCCACCTCTTCCACATTCATGTGGGTGGAGCTCCCACTCAAAATGAAAAGCCTCCACTCCCATTAAAAAGCCTCCACTCAAAAATCCACTCACATGCATTAAATTTCCACCAAATTTAATGCAAGCTCTCATTTTAAATAAAACTCTTTTATTTATTTATTCAGAATTTTGTTAATTACTTTAATTAACAAACATTCACATAAAACCCCTTGCTAGTATTCCATTTCACATGCAGAACCAGTTTCAGCAATTTCAACCGAAACAGTTTCGGTGTCTAGTGAAATAAATTCCTGCGCTTTCCTTTTCTTTTCGACATGAAACTTTTGCTCCAAATGGATGTCGATGTCTCTTAAGTGTGTCACCCTACGGTTCGCGAATAATGCGGACATGATCGAGACCCCTCTCGGATCAATAATCAGAAGCGGGATCTGGAGACCCATACTGACTCCCACACATTCAACGATGACTTTCTTGTGATCGTCAGAACCTTTTTACGCTAGTATCTTAATCCTTTTGTTTCGCGATATATTACATGTCCGAGATTCGATCATCGTTATCTCCATACCTAGTTTGATCTCGTTACTGACATGCACTCTTTTCTCGTTCCCGTGATATAACATTCTAGTGATCAAATCACTTGCTTGCAAGCTAATCAATGTGATATCACCGAGAGGGCCCAGAGCATATCTATCCGTCATCGGGATGAACAAATTCCACTCTCGATCCATGGGCCTCAACATAACACTTTATTAGTTCTGAATCCATCTTTATAATCACCCTGTTACGGTGTGACGTTTGATGTTATCAAGAAACTCTTCCGGTGTTAGTGATTGACATGATCTCATGGTCTAAGGATTAGGACTAGTTCGTAAGTTGTTTATAGCAATATAAACTCAATGACTTTGATCGTAATGCTATACTTCGGATGAATGTTCATCACACCATTACACTAATGTTGTGATCCCGTTATTAACAACATCCAATGTCCATGATCAGGAAACCTTGATCATCTTGTTAATCAACGAGCTAGTTTATAAGAGAGGCATAACTAGGAACTTCCTTTTTGTTTATTAAACACACATGTATTAACGTTTCCGTATTAATACAATTATAGCATGTAAAATAAACATTTATCATAAATAAGGAATACGATAATAACCACTTTATTATTGCCTCTCGGGCATATTTCCTTCAGTCTCCCACTTGCACTAGAGACAATAATCTAGTTTGAAAACTTTGCGTATTGAACACATATGGCTTTCTGGTGTTCCAAATACGCAATTGCAAGTGGTTAACATAATCTACGGATCTGATGCTTTCAGGTCCGTGTGTATTTGCATGTCTTTGCGTCTCCACGCATCACTCATTCTCTGCGAACCACACCTTAGTTTGATAACAAACTACTTGACACAAATTCCCTCCTTTACTGCTACTATAGCAGTCATATACTTAGCCTTTTGTTGTAGTATTCGTCACAATGTCTTAACTTTGGAACTCTTCCAAATCCATCATGGAATCTCCTTTCCATTACATTGTGCCACCCATAGTTTAAATTGAGATAAACTTAATTTGTATCTTGTGACAAAACTAGTATCAATGTAACGCTTTACAATGAACTATTTGTAATTGTTTGTCACCTCTACACAAATATATTCTTAGTTCTTCCAAAAGATCATAAGAATATCCTCACTATCGTCCAATGATCATTTTATGATTCATTCTGGTATATGCTCATAACACTTAGAGCATAGGACATATCTGGATGTGTACATATTATGGTATGATTGATCAAAACATTCTCATGGTTTCACTCAAGTGTCAAAACACTTGAATCTTGTTTCACTTATTAAGTGTCGATACACTTGAATCTTGATACAATTCCTTTCCATGCAACAAGAACTGTTTCTTGTCGTTTCTATATTGAACTCCTTCAATATCTCATATATGTACGTTTGGCATATCCATATTGGCGTCACAGTCTATCCACTATAGACATTCACGCTAAATATTCGGGTTTTGCCTAAGTCTTTCATCAAAATTAAATTCTTAACCTTTGTCAATAAAAGATACATCATTTCTAATCAACAAGATGTCCTTCACATAATGTATTAGAAATATGTCTCAGCGCTCCCACTTAATTTCTTGCAAATGCAAGCATCTTCATCGTCTCCAGATGAAAAACTCATTTTTCATCATGGTGAAGATTCCAACTCCGCGATGCTTACTTCAACCATTGAAGTTTGCATGCCCTTTTTAGCATCCTTTGAATTAACAAAACCCTTTGGATCGTGTCATGTACACGTCCTAGGTAACCATTCTATTAGAAGAACTTTGTTTTGTTTATTCATCTACCATATAACAGATTATATGTAGTGGTTGCTACTTTAATCCGTCCAGACTAAATATCGCTATGAAAGATCAAATCTTGTCATAGTCAACTCCTTGAACATTGTCATAAAATATTTTACGACATGTCGACTATTTCATAGATGTGAAACATCCATGTTTGTTTCTTCATAGATCCAAATACGACTGATAGGTTTTTACACCTTTCCGGAGGGTCTTCCAAGTTCAAAACTTGATTTCTCGTGTATGGAACTATCACGGATTTTATGGCTTCAAGCCATTTGACGGAGTCAGGGCCCATCATCGCTTCTTTGTATGTATTCGGTTCATCATTGTCAAACAATAATGATTTACTCTCAAATCTTAGCATTTGATTGTTTAACCGACCTTCTTGGTTCAATAGGAACTTTAGACCTCTGTGACCGCAACCTTTGAGGCACATAAGCTATGAGCATTATGGCAGCCTCCAGAACGATTTCTGGCGCTGCGCAACTCAGCACATTTAGCTAAGGTTCGTTAACCTTAACAAAGTTCTATTGTCCTCCCACTTAACTTTTATGAAAAAATCCTTCTTCAAGAAACTTCATATTTCAAGCGACAAACCCTTTTGTCCTCGGTGTTATGGAGGAATAACCAATTGTTATTCGAAATAACCTACAAAGACATGCTCATCCGACTTTGGTTGTAAACATCTTACTTATGTTTAGCATACCAAAATTGAAGAAAGGACAACTTGGGTTTTACCCCAAACCATAACTCATATGGTGTCATTTCAACGGATCAAGATGGAGCTCTTTTCAGTGTAAAAGCGGTAGTCTCTAAAGCTTTAATCTTTTAAAACATAATGGCAGTTTTATAAATGACACCTTTGATCCAACCATGTCTCACAAGGTTTCATTACAAATCTCAAACACTCCATACTCCTATGGTGTTTCGGGATATGTAAATCTAGGTGTTTTGCTAAACTTGCAACTCAAATAAATCCCTTTATGATAAAATCATAATTCATTTATTTTCTTGTTACACTTGTAACTCAAACAAATCCCTTATGATAAAATCATAAACCATTTATTTTCTTGTTTAAAATGATTT
This sequence comes from Avena atlantica, assembly GCA_910589765.1. Lineage (NCBI taxonomy): Eukaryota > Viridiplantae > Streptophyta > Magnoliopsida > Poales > Poaceae > Avena > Avena atlantica. The sequence goes on along the minus strand of OU342734.1, from coordinate 442,488,243 downwards.
TGCACTTCATCTTGAAAGTCTTTGAAACATTTTCAAATATTTCATACTTCTCTCGCATTAAGTGAACATTCACTCAAATTTTCGGAGAAAGCATATGAAGTTGAAATCCATCGCTTACGACTATACATAATGGACTACATACATCGATATGTATAAATTCCAATAATTTAGTCGTTCGTTCTTCTTTGGCCTTTGAACGAAGTTTTAATTATCACGTGGAAAGTCTCACAAGCGTTACTTGATCAAATCAAAGACTCCAAAAATCCATGAATATGGAGATTCTTCATGTTTTCTTTCCAATATAATTTAAACAGCGATGTCACTTCATAAGTGATCTTTCAATCATTTGTCTTGCAACATTTTAGCATTAGGTTTTATGGATGTGATTTCTTCAACTAGATTTGTAAATCATCCATCTTATATGGAATACGGTAATTATTTGAACAACCTTTGTTCTTGTAATACCTGATTCAAATAACAATTATTAAAACAAATCTTGAAGTCAAGCTTTGATGTCAACGAGAAATACAAACAACGGTTTGTTTGTTTTCGATGAACATCATCACATATTCTCTTGCTAGTTACTTAGGCCATTGTGGTTCATGAATTGCGTCATTCCGTATGAAATTTCATACCAACCAATTCGGTATCTAATACCCAAGAACCACATTGTTTAACAAGCAAAGAATACAACCATAACATGTATATCATCTATATACCTAAATTGGATATTTCCAATCTTTTCTTTTCTGCCAAATATATTTTATAGATTCTCTTTTAGCATTTCCTTTTCCTTTTAAAAGAATTTATCAACATCAAAAGTGGCGCCATATACATGACACATAGTCCAAAGCGTGTATATTCAAATAATAATACCTTTGGATTTGCACTTTGAAGTAGATCACCATCATCAAATGATCGGTATTCTTTCAAAATCCATTCTTTAGTAATCTTTTAGTGTAGTAAACATTTTACATACATATTCTATTCACCCTTATCATGACGACTTTCATGATCAAGCTACTTTAGCTTATAAAGGCGAATCGTGAGTATAACATTACTTTCCAAAATCCTTTTGGATGATTAGGATGTCTAGCATCTCCAACCTTCGCAAATTCTCATCCAATATGAGAACATATATTATACTCTATCATATTGCAACCAAAACATTGTTTCAGATATCGTTATATCTGCCACACATGATGGTTTCTGAAATAATTCTTTCAGCTCCTAGATAAACTTGATATTAAAACAATCAAGAATCATGGAGGCAAACATGATACTTAAGATACTAACACTGGAATTGTTACTCTCGATTTAATACCAATTATTAAATTTCACGGAGTAAATAGAGTTTGCTGAAAGTTTGCAATAGGACTTTAAACTTTATATTGACATTCAACACAATACGATACCAGTTCGTAAAGTATATATCCAGAATTCTATAGTTCTATTATCTCAATTACAACTATGCATAAGGTGGTGAACGAATGCCAATGACTACAACAAATTATGCAAATTCACTTTGATTTAATTTATGATAAATTGAGTTCTACTAATCCAAATTAGAAATGAACTCCCACTCAAAAACGACATCCCTCGTGCCTTTTTGGTGATTACATGAACCAAATCCACTACACCAAGTCCGATCATCACGTGAGTCGGTGTAGCTTCAAAGGAGAGCATCCATATGGTCATCATATCAAAACATATGACTCATGCTTAACCTTTCGGTCCGTGTTCCGAGGCCATGTCTGTACATGCTAGGCTCGCCAAGTAAGAACCTTAGTATTCGCGTATGTAACTGTCTTACACCCGAGATATGCTCGTGGATTCAAGTACACCCGATCATCACGTGATGTCTTGAAGCGACGAAACATTGTCGGTGCATACTTAAGGAAGAATACATTTTTATCTTGATATCTAAATGAGGGATCATCTTATTATGCTAATAAAACGCCAAACAAGCAATATAAGATGCTATCAAACATCACATGTTTATTAGTGGAATGATATGGTTCTCGCATATGATCTCTATCATATGCACCGTGGTATGATCACTATCATACCTTTATGTGTAAATCCAAGGTCTATGGAGTTTACGCGTTATGTATGTTGTAAGAGTATCATCTCATACTTCTACTTACAACATCACCATATCATAACACTAGCCCAGCAACAATCTAAACTAGACGCCTCTAATTTATCCATTGCAAATTTTACGTGGCTTAGGGCTTTCGAAGATAGAACCGTTCTTACCTACGAACATGAACCACAACGAGGATAACCAAATTGTTGACAACTCGTTGCAAATTAGATATTGACTATAGTAGGAGAGACAGACACCCGCTAGCCACTTATGCAAAACTAGTTGCATGTCAAGCGTGGAACATGTCTCATGTGCGAGGACATGTAAAGTTTGTCCGGGCCGCTTCATCCCACTATGCCACCAATATCCAAAGTACAACTAAGAAGCAATAAAATGATCATCATCGCCCACATAATCATATGTGTACTACCCGTGCAAAGCATCTACGCATAGATCCGGCTCTGATACCACTGTAGGGTTCGCAGCATAGAAAACAAAAAAATTTCCTACGATGGGAACAACTATGTACCAAGATCTATCTACTAGATACAAACAACGGGCGGATGTATATCCGTAGAGAACATACCCTTGAAGACCGACAAAGCTTAATGAGTCCAAACTCGTGGTTGATGTAGACGATCTCTTGCTGATCTCAAGATCGAGAGGAAGTCCTAGCGCCGCAAAACAGCAGCGCATTCGTGCTCGCACACACGTTCGAGGCACCGAGCAACCTCCTCCTTGTGGCATCCCGCAAAACCACTACTAGAAAATCGCGTTGATTTTGTGCATTGCAACGTCATCGTCATGCATTATTTGCCAAAACTATTTTCGCAAAGCCCGTTTTGTTTTCCAAAACGCCCTATCTTTAATTCAAATGCAAAACCCCGGGCCGCCGGATTGTTTTTGTTTGACAAATATCGGTTGCAAACGGTGTATTAAAAATAAATAAAAATTATACTAATTTTAGTAGGGGCAGTCGAACGGGCCAACCCGACCCGAACGACCGCCCCAGTTTTTCTAACGGTCCACCTACACCTGCCCTTCTAAATCCTAAGCCCACCAACTATCCTACCCACACCCCTGGCCACCTCACTCCCTCCTATCCCTGCACGCCACCTCAGCTACCCCTCTCCCCTAACCAATCTGAGCCAGCCACCTAACCCGGCCCCACCCTCTCTCATCACCACACACGCAACACCACCCGCGCACGCACCCACGCGACCCAACCTCCCTCTCCCCTGTGGCCCACAGGCCAGTGCCCCACGCGCCTCTCACCCAGCTCACCCCTCGCGCCACGCACCCCCCCAGGGCCCCGCCGGTGCTGCTCCCTCGCCGCTCTCCTCGCCACCGCCACCAGCCTTCCCTCCGGCCTCCGACGCGCGCAGCCTCGCCGCCCGCCGTCCTCCGGCGCCTGCCCCGCCTCCGCGCGATGAGCGCCGCCCGCGAGCGACCCTCCCCAGTCCCCAGTCCCCGCGCCGCCTCCCGCCTCCGTCGAGCCCCAGGTCGCCGGACCCCGCGCGCCCCGGCCGCGCACCTCCGCGCTCGCCAGCCGGCCTCGCCGCCCGCCGGCCCGTCGCCGCCGCCGAGCCTGCGCCGCCAAGCTCCGCCAAGCCGCCTCCGCGCCGCCAGGTTCTCGCGCGCGCGCGCGCCTCCGCGGCCCGCCTGCGCCGCCAGTGCCCCGAGCCCGCGTCCCTGCGCCTCCTCGCGGGCCTGCTCCGCCGCCCCCTGCAAGCTCCGGCTCGCCCCGCTCCACCCAGCGTGCCGCCAGGCCCCATGGCCGCCGTCGACCCTCTCCGGCTCCCCCGCTTCGCCGCGCCCCGCACGCCGCCAGCAAGCCTCCGCTCGAGCCGAGCTCCCCGACCCCACGTCCCCCTGCACGCGAGCACGGTCCTCCCTCTCTGCAAGCGCCGTCGCTCCGGTGCCCCGTTCCCGCCGTCCGTGCCGCTGCGTCGAGCTGCGCGCCTCCTTCGGCCATCCACGAGTGCGAGTGTTCAGATGTGGTGACATGGCGGCTACAAGAATATCCGGTGTGATGACTCACTCGCTCGAGACTCTCCCGATGGAGTTCACAGAACGCCAGGATCTTCGACATGAACAAGATCTACCGATGACCCGACCAAGGTCCGAAGACCGAACCCCGGCGCGTCAAGATCTCCTTCCCGAAAACAGGAACGCCAAGACCTTCTCGGGACATCGAGTTCGCCATCACGGACGACAAGCCCGCCTTCATGGAACCGCAGACACGGGAAACCGCAAGACCTTCTGCCCGGATACTGCAAGTACCCCCCTCGAGGACGCCGAGATCCACAATCGGAATCAAGGATGCCGAGACCCCGATGCGACAAGTGCATCAAACCGAACGAGAGGACCGACAACATGGCCGACCCCTGCGAATGCGACAAGAACGACACCGAACCAAGATCTACTCCCGATATCCGATAACGCTCCCGCCGAGACCGAACCGTCGAACCCTGAGACCGACCCCGAACCCCGGAACCCCAAGATCGTCGAGAGACCCCTAATGTGTGAACCCCTTCCTGGAACCCTATTTTTATAACATAATAACAACTTGCCACATATTGAATTGTCATACTCGCATGCATATCTGTGGTTTGGGGCCTTATGCCGATTCACCTAATAATTAAATATGGGGCCATATGCGGGCAAATCTAGCCTTATGTTGGCCTCATTTAAACTTGTGTAGCGAACCAATACTATAATCTTGCTTTGTTAAAACAACATTTAAATTGCGGGGATCTAAACAACTTGCACCATCTAATTAATCGTCGGGACCCCAGTTCCGCTTAATATGACCTAATTGCACCGCACCTTTGCCATGTCATTCATCATGCATGCATCATGCCCGATCTTCTGCCGTTTTATTGAATATCGCATCCGGTGTTTCTTCTAGTGTTTTGGTTCTTCGCGGATAAGGCCGTTGAGTCGATGTGAGCTTCGCCCCGATCTTCGGTTGAACCCTTCAACAATGTTTTCAGGCGAGCATCTCCCCCTTTCTACCTATCTTACTTTTATAGTCTTTATTCCCTCCTGTTGATCTATTGCTATCTGTGTTGCGATGCTTTAGTTTCCGTACCTGTGATATACCGTGCAGCCCTATATTGCCTTGGACACATCCTATTACCTGTTGTTTGGTAGATAGTTGGACTTGCGCGTCGTAGTTGCTTGCTCAAGTGCGGATGTGTGTCGTCATATGCCACAGTTGCTGATGCCTTGCCGCATGTTGATGTTGGAGATGATCATAGTTTTACTTATTGTTCACTTTAATTCCTGTTTAACAACTAAAATTGAAATAAGCAGAGGCATCGGTGGGTGATAGATAATATTTGGTTTCCGAACGCCCACTTGTGTCCCGTAAGACCCCGAGTACTTGATACCTGTTCCTTGATTTATCGCGCTATCCACATCCGGGAGGTATATGGGACCCCCCTGAGCCAAAGCTTGATTCCGTCTTATTTCTAGGGGCCACAAACTAGTTTGAGGTTTTATTACGATCCTGTACTTAGGCCATGCTTTACTGCTTTATTTACGATTGTGCGAGGGGCACACTATACTGTTTAGGAATTGTGACCCGTTTACGTGGTATCGACAAGCCCAGCCACACTTTCGGGTTCCTAGTCGTTTACCGCCGGCCCCACAAACCTTGAGGCCGTCTCGGAGTCAGCTAGCTTCGTTGCGGAATCTACTTAAGGGGTGGCCCCCTGAAATATTTCTGAATCCTGTGATTGTTCAGTCGTGAAAGCCTCGTTGGGTTTTGATTTGGTTTTTCCGAGGTTGATCGAGCCTGTGTTGCTATTGGTGCACCCCGGCCGGGTAAAACTTTCTGAAAGCCGTGTCCGCGGTTATGGACGACTTGGAGCACAGTATCTCGATCATAGACAAGCATAACTAAAGTTTACTGCTATAAATTGACTTTATAATGACTAGTAATCAGCTTCACTATAATGGAATGGCTAATTAATATTGCCCACAATTGCTTGTTTGGGTCGACGCCAGCGACCATTGTACCTGACTAGTAAATCTTGCAACTACAACGAAATGGCTGAATAAAAGTACCAACAACTGCTGGGTTTTGGGTTTATCTCATGCCATCTGTATCTGATTAGTAAATTGTTGCAACTACAACGGAATGGTTAACTAAAAGTGCCCACTGCCTACTTTATCAGGATGATTATCTATACTTGACTAGTAATTGCTGCAACGATAACTGAATAAGTAAAACTGCCAACGGTGTGAGTTCCTCGGTTGACTTCCTCGTTTTGGTCTCGAGGGGGAAACGCCAGGATGGGTTTGTTTGGTGTTAGTTTCAGGTTGGTCCGGTTAGATCATTCTTATCCCTCTCTGATATCCGCCAGTTGTATCGAGTCTCTATAGGTTGTTTAGTGCATGCTGCCGCTACCGCTTCAGTCCACCATACCTATGTAGGCGAGGACCGCCGAATTCTAGCCTCGCCGTGTACTGGCCTCAGTACTGACGCTCCTCTTTTTCCTTTGCCCTTTGTCGGCACCCCCTTTTGTTTAAGCAGGTTTGAGATCGACGTCGTTAGCAGGGTTACCCTTCCGGCTTGGCCTGGGCAGGGTTATGGACGCCATTGGTTATTCTTCAGGGCTCTTAGCCCCATTTGCATCTTGTCCGTAGCTGGACGCTCTAGCGATTTCAAGGTGATTTGGATCTTTGTATAGTATATTTGTATTCTTGACTCCTTGAGTCGCTGTTATATATATCTGTTCTGTGGGTCCCATCGAGGACTGTTGTGTAATGTTATTACTTCGTTTTCCACCCGCACGAAAGTGCCTGGTGGGCACCTTTGAATCGTTTCTATGCGGGTTTGGCGAACTTTGCTCAAACTTGCATAGGTCCGATTCTGAGGGTGTTACAGAGTGGTATCAGAGCTCAGCAGTTGCGATACCCCACAAGTCCAGCCTGTAGGATAACCTAGCTAACGGCCGAAGTAGAGTGTCAAAACTATTTTTGCAAAATCGGTTGGATAGTTCTGGTTAGGTCTGGTTTTACTCCTTACCCCTCTGCTATTCTCCTCTCACCTCTACGCGTTTTGAATCCGCTCTCATCTCTCTCTTCGAGTCCAGGATTTCTCGTGGTTGGGTTTTCCGTCGTACCTTCAGGGTTTCGCTTTCTCCCTTTTGTAACGGAGGTGCCACGATCGTCAATCTGCAACTTGTCTGTTGTACCCTTCATCCGATCTTTTGTTCTTGAGCTCTTTATCCAGATGTGTTCCTTGCTGGATATCAGTGTCGATGAAAAACATATGAGAAGGACGAGCTTTGGTGAAGTTGGAGTCGACCTTGAGCACGTGTTGTTCATGCCAATGGAACCATCGCGAAACCTAATCAGTGTGGCTTTCATACGATTTCTGCTGGCAGCCTCCCTTTGTTCCGGATACCACCTATGAAGATCTTCAGTCTAAATCTCGAGAGTTGAGTTGCCTGATTCTCCTACCCATGTATAGAGTTGATAGTTGGGTCCGGGATGGACTGATCACCCTACCCGACTCTTACTATTCGCTCTGTACATCGAACTGGTGGATCGATGCAACTTTTCCCTCTTCTAATGGAAGTTAGGGGTGGCCTTATCGCTGATGCCTCTATCTTCGTCCTTTGGTTCTCCGGAGTGTTCTCTCGACGATCAGGAACAACGAACCTTTGTTGGTGGTGTCGCCGTTTTCAAAATGGAGGAGGAACCCTCGTTAGTGGTGTCGCGAGGATCTACACAAAGCGTGAAGACGGAGAACGCCGACCTTCCTTCCGGTACCATGAGGCGGATCTCGAGGGCGAGATCCATTGTTAGTGGTGTCGAATTGTGGCATCCCGCAAAACCACTACTAGAAAATCGCGTTGATTTTGTGCATTGCAACGTCATCGTCATGCATTGTTTGCCAAAACTATTTTCGCAAAGCCCGTTTTGTTTTCCAAAACGCCCTATCTTTAATTCAAATGCAAAACCCCGGGCCGCCGGATTGTTTTTGTTTGACAAATATCGGTTGCAAACGGTGTATTAAAAATAAATAAAAATTATACTAATTTTAGTACGGGCAGTCGAACGGGCCAACCCGACCCGAACGACCGCCCCAGTTTTTCTAACGGTCCACCTACACCTGCCCTTCTAAATCCTAAGCCCACCAACTATCCTACCCACACCCCTGGCCACCTCACTCCCTCCTATCCCTGCACGCCACCTCAGCTACCCCTCTCCCCTAACCAATCTGAGCCAGCCACCTAACCCGGCCCCACCCTCTCTCCTCACCACACACGCAGCACCACCCGCGCACGCACCCACGCGACCCAACCTCCCTCTCCCCTGTGGCCCACAGGCCAGTGCCCCACGCGCCTCTCACCCAGCTCACCCCTCGCGCCACGCACCCCCCAGGGCCCCGCCGGCGCTGCTCCCTCGCCGCTCTCCTCGCCACCGCCACCAGCCTTCCCTCCGGCCTCCGACGCGCGCAGCCTCGCCGCCCGCCGTCCTCCGGCGCCTGTCCCGCCTCCGCGCGATGAGCGCCGCCCGCGAGCGACCCTCCCCAGTCCCCAGTCCCCGCGCCGCCTCCCGCCTCCGTCGAGCCCCAGGTCACCGGACCCCGCGCGCCCCGGCCGCGCACCTCCGCGCTCGCCAGCCGGCCTCGCCGCCCGCCGGCCCGTCGCCGCCGCCGAGCTTGCGCCGCCAAGCTCCGCCAAGCCGCCTCCGCGCCGCCAGGTTCTCGCGCGCGCGCGCGCCTCCGCGGCCCGCCTGCGCCGCCAGTGCCCCGAGCCCGCGTCCCTGCGCCTCCTCGCGGGCCTGCTCCGCCGTCCCCTGCAAGCTCCGGCTCGCCCCGCTCCACCCAGCGCGCCGCCAGGCCCCATGGCCGCCGTCGACCCTCTCCGGCTCCCCCGCTTCGCCGTGCCCCGCATGCCGCCAGCAAGCCTCCGCTCGAGCCGAGCTCCCCGACCCCACATCCCCCTGCACGCGAGCACGTTCCTCCCTCTCTGCAAGCGCCGTCGCTCCGGTGCCCCGTTCCCGCCGTCCGTGCCGCTGCGTCGAGCTGCGCGCCTCCTTCGGCCATCCACGAGTGCGAGTGTTCAGATGTGGTGACATGGCGGCTACAAGAATATCCGGTGTGATGACTCACTCGCTCGAGACTCTCCCGATGGAGTTCACAGAACGCCAGGATCTTCGACATGAACAAGATCTACCGATGACCCGACCAAGGTCCGAAGACCGAACCCCGGCGCGTCAAGATCTCCTTCCCGAAAACAGGAACGCCAAGACCTTCTCGGGACATCGAGTTCGCCATCACGGACGACAAGCCCGCCTTCATGGAACCGCAGACACGGGAAACCGCAAGACCTTCTGCCCGGATACTGCAAGTACCCCCCTCGAGGACGCCGAGATCCACAATCGGAATCAAGGATGCCGAGACCCCGATGCGACAAGTGCATCAAACCGAACGAGAGGACCGACAACATGGCCGACCCCTGCGAATGCGACAAGAACGACACCGAACCAAGATCTACTCCCGATATCCGATAACGCTCCCGCCGAGACCGAACCGTCGAACCCTGAGACCGACCCCGAACCCCGGAACCCCAAGATCGTCGAGAGACCCCTAATGTGTGAACCCCTTCCCGGAACCCTATTTTTATAACATAATAACAACTTGCCGCATATTGAATTGTCATACTCGCATGCATATCTGTGGTTTGGGGCCTTATGCCGATTCACCTAATAATTAAATATGGGGCCATATGCGGGCAAATCTAGCCTTATGTTGGCCTCATTTAAACTTGTGTAGCGAACCAATACTATAATCTTGCTTTGTTAAAACAACATTTAAATTGCGGGGATCTAAACAACTTGCACCATCTAATTAATCGTCGGGACCCCAGTTCCGCTTAATATGACCTAATTGCACCGCACCTTTGCCATGTCATTCATCATGCATGCATCATGCCCGATCTTCTGCCGTTTTATTGAATATCGCATCCGGTGTTTCTTCTAGTGTTTTGGTTCTTCGCGGATAAGGCCGTTGAGTCGATGTGAGCTTCGCCCCGATCTTCGGTTGAACCCTTCAACAATGTTTTCAGGCGAGCATCTCCCCCTTTCTACCTATCTTACTTTTATAGTCTTTATTCCCTCCTGTTGATCTATTGCTATCTGTGTTGCGATGCTTTAGTTTCCGTACCTGTGATATACCGTGCAGCCCTATATTGCCTTGGACACATCCTATTACCTGTTGTTTGGTAGATAGTTGGACTTGCGCGTCGTAGTTGCTTGCTCAAGTGCGGATGTGTGTCGTCATATGCCACAGTTGTTGATGCCTTGCCGCATGTTGATGTTGGAGATGATCATAGTTTTACTTATTGTTCACTTTAATTCCTGTTTAACAACTAAAATTGAAATAAGCAGAGGCATCGGTGGGTGATAGATAATATTTGGTTTCCGAACGCCCACTTGTGTCCCGTAAGACCCCGAGTACTTGATACCTGTTCCTTGATTTATCGCGCTATCCACATCCGGGAGGTATATGGGACCCCCCTGAGCCAAAGCTTGATTCCGTCTTATTTCTAGGGGCCACAAACTAGTTTGAGGTTTTATTACGATCCTGTACTTAGGCCATGCTTTACTGCTTTATTTACGATTGTGCGAGGGGCACACTGTACTGTTTAGGAATTGTGACCCGTTTACGTGGTATCGACAAGCCCAGCCACACTTTCGGGTTCCCAGTCGTTTACCGCCGGCCCCACAAACCTTGAGGCCGTCTCGGAGTCAGCTAGCTTCGTTGCGGAATCTACTTAAGGGGTGGCCCCCTGAAATATTTCTGAATCCTGTGATTGTTCAGTCGTGAAAGCCTCGTTGGGTTTTGATTTGGTTTTTCCGAGGTTGATCGAGCGTGTGTTGCTATTGGTGCACCCCGGCCGGGTAAAACTTTCTGAAAGCCGTGTCCGCGGTTATGGACGACTTGGAGCACAGTATCTCGATCATAGACAAGCATAACTAAAGTTTACTGCTATAAATTGACTTTATAATGACTAGTAATCAGCTTCACTATAATGGAATGGCTAATTAATATTGCCCACAATTGCTTGTTTGGGTCGACGCCAGCGACCATTGTACCTGACTAGTAAATCTTGCAACTACAACGAAATGGCTGAATAAAAGTCCCAACAACTGCTGGGTTTTGGGTTTATCTCATGCCATCTGTATCTGATTAGTAAATTGTTGCATCTACAACGGAATGGTTAACTAAAAGTGCCCACTGCCTACTTTATCAGGATGATTATCTATACTTGACTAGTAATTGCTGCAACGATAACTGAATAAGTAAAACTGCCAACGGTGTGAGTTCCTCGGTTGACTTCCTCGTTTTGGTCTCGAGGGGGAAACGCCAGGATGGGTTTGTTTGGTGTTAGTTTCAGGTTGGATCCGGTTAGATCATTCTTATCCCTCTCTGATATCCGCCAGTTGTATCGAGTCTCTATAGGTTGTTTAGTGCATGCTGCCGCTTCAGTCCACCATACCTATGTAGGCGAGGACCGCCGAATTCTAGCCTCGCCGTGTACTGGCCTCAGTACTGACGCTCCTCTTTTTTCCTTTGCCCTTTGTCGGCACCCCCTTTTGTTTAAGCAGGTTTGAGATCGACGTCGTTAGCAGGGTTACCCTTCCGGCTTGGCCTGGGCAGGGTTATGGACGCCATTGGTTATTCTTCAGGGCTCTTAGCCCCATTTGCATCTTGTCCGTAGCTGGACGCTCTAGCGATTTCAAGGTGATTTGGATCTTTGTATAGTATATTTGTATTCTTGACTCCTTGAGTCGATGTTATATATATCTGTTCTGTGGGTCCCATCGAGGACTGTTGTGTAATGTTATTACTTCGTTTTCCACCCGCACGAAAGTGCCTGGTGGGCACCTTTGAATCGTTTCTATGCGGGTTTGGCGAACTTTGCTCAAACTTGCATAGGTCCGATTCTGAGGGTGTTACACGCCTCCTCGCTCCAGCGATGCAGCGGAAGCACAACTCTTTCTTGCCGAAAAGCCACCGGGAACATGTATCTCGCTAGTCCGAGACCATGGGGGATAAATTCTAGAGGGGGAGAGAGATCCTTCACGAGGAGGTGTGTTGTGAGAGGAGGAGAGGGGGGGCCTTTTATAGGGGAGAGGGGGGCACCCAAGGGGCATGGAGCCCAGCCATGGGGCTGCCCCCACCTCTTCCACATTCATGTGGGTGGAGCTCCCACTCAAAATGAAAAGCCTCCACTCCCATTAAAAAGCCTCCACTCAAAAATCCACTCACATGCATTAAATTTCCACCAAATTTAATGCAAGCTCTCATTTTAAATAAAACTCTTTTATTTATTTATTCAGAATTTTGTTAATTACTTTAATTAACAAACATTCACATAAAACCCCTTGCTAGTATTCCATTTCACATGCAGAACCAGTTTCAGCAATTTCAACCGAAACAGTTTCGGTGTCTAGTGAAATAAATTCCTGCGCTTTCCTTTTCTTTTCGACATGAAACTTTTGCTCCAAATGGATGTCGATGTCTCTTAAGTGTGTCACCCTACGGTTCGCGAATAATGCGGACATGATCGAGACCCCTCTCAGATCAATAATCAGAAGCGGGATCTGGAGACCCATACTGACTCCCACACATTCAACGATGACTTTCTTGTGATCGTCAGAACCTTTTTACGCTAGTATCTTAATCCTTTTGTTTCGCGATATATTACATGTCCGAGATTCGATCATCGGTATCTCCATACCTAGTTTGATCTCGTTACTAACATGCACTCTTTTCTCGTTCCCGTGATATAACATTCTAGTGATCAAATCACTTGCTTGCAAGCTAATCAATATGATATCACCGAGAGGGCCCAGAGCATATCTATCCGTCATCGGGATGAACAAATTCCACTCTCGATCCATGGGCCTCAACATAACACTTTATTAGTTCTGAATCCATCTTTATAATCACCCTGTTATGGTGTGACGTTTGATGTTATCAAGAAACTCTTCCGGTGTTAGTGATTGACATGATCTCATGGTCTAAGGATTAGGACTACTTCGTAAGTTGTTTATAGCAATATAAACTCAATGACTTTGATCGTAATGCTATACTTCAGATGAATGTTCATCACACCATTACACTAATGTTGTGATCCCGTTATTAACAACATCCAATGTCCATGATCAGGAAACCTTGATCATCTTGTTAATCAACGAGCTAGTTTATAAGAGAGGCATAACTAGGAACTTCCTTTTTGTTTATTAAACACACATGTATTAACGTTTCCGTATTAATACAATTATAGCATGTAAAATAAACATTTATCATAAATAAGGAATACGATAATAACCACTTTATTATTGCCTCTCGGGCATATTTCCTTCATTGACATGCAAACACCACTTGAGCGTCCCCTTCACGAAACGCCTGATTATACCTTTTTTAAGGTTTTCGGGTGTGCATGTTGGCCCAATCTTCGTCCATATAATAATCATAAACTTGAGTTTCGTTCAAAGAAGTGCGTTTTTCTTGGCTATAGCTCCTTACACAAAGGATACAAGTGTCTTCATGTTCCCTCTAATCGTACTTATATCTCTAGGGACGTTGTTTTTTATGAAACTTGTTTTCCCTTCGCCAACATGCCATCACACCTTTTACCTTCAGATGTTACGGAGTCTTCGTTAATTTCAGCCGATCAATTTATGGATATTGCATACCCTGCACCGTTGCTTGCTAATCATGGTGCGGGATCTGTACGTGCTACTCGGTTGGAGCTTCTTACGCCAGAATCTGGTGCTCATGACGATCGGTCTGGCTCTCTGCATGTACCGGTCACGTCCACTCTGCATGGCGCTGCCTCGGTTTCACTTCCTGAACCAAACGAGCTCGTGACGTCTCGCTTCGTACACGCCTCCCGCGACCACGCGTCCCCGTCGCTCACGACCGCATCGTCGCCAACCGCTTCCTCTACTGCGTCCGCTGCAGGTTCCCCTGGCCCGTCATCGCCTGGCCTCCCCTCGCCTCCCGAGCAGGCCGCTGCTGAGCAGGCCGAACCGGCCGCTGCAACCGGCCCGGTTAGTCGCCTTCGACGCGGACTGCTGCAGCCCAAGTGCCGTACGGACAGTACGGTCGCCTGGCATGCTACACTGGGCTCTACGAAACCTACAGCTACACCTCGCGATCACTGTGAGGCTCTCAGCCTCCCACACTAGCGCTCAGCGATGGAAGAGGAGTACTCAGCTTTGACACGCAATGGCACCTGGACACTTGTGCCGCCGGAGCCTGGCATCAACCCGATTGATTCCAAATGGGTTTTTAAAGTCAAACTGCATGCTGATGGTTCAATTAACGTTACAAGGCGAGACTTGTTGCCAAAGGGTTTAAACAAAGATATGGTCTAGACTATGAGGAGACATTCAGTCCGGTTGTCAAACCTGCCACTATTCGTCTGCTGCTCTCCTTTGCTCTGGCACACGGATGGCATCTTCGACAGCTCGATATTCAGAACGCTTTTCTTAATGGTGTTCTTGATGAGCAGGTTTTTATGCGTCAACCGCCTGGCTTTACTGACCCTGACAAGCCCAATCATTATTGTCGCTTGTTTAAGTCTCTTTATGGGTCGAAGCAGGCTTCTCGTGCTTGGCATGCACGCCTTAGTTCAGTCCTTGGCACTCTTGGATTTGCACCTTCCACTGCTGACACATCTCTATTCACACTTCATCGCCCTGATGTGACCATCTATTTGCTGGTTTATGTTGATGATATCATTGTTATCAGTTCGACAGCTCCTGCTATTCCGCGGTTAATTGATGAGCTTCGGTCTGAGTTCTCTGTTAAAGATCCCGGTGTTCTCCACTACTTTCTAGGCATTGAGGTTGATTCTCAGTCTGCTGGCAGTCTTGTTCTTCGACAGCGCAAGTATGCTCTTGAGCTCCTTGCGCGTGCTGGCATGCTCAAGTGCAGTCCTGCTCACACTCCTATGGCTTCTTTTGAGCGTCTTTCTAGTACGGATGGTTCCCTTCTTTCAGCTGAGGAGGCTACACGGTATCGCAGTCTTGTTGGAGGTATCCACTATCTCACTATCACTCGACCTGATTTGTCCTTTGTTGTCAACAAGGTCTGCCAATACCTTCACGAGCCTCGCAGTTCTTATTGGTCTGCTATAAAACGCATCCTTCGTTATGTGCGTTTTACCATTGATGGTGGTCTCCGGTTCCGTTCCTCTTCATCTACACTTCTTTCTGCTTTCTCGGATGCTGACTGGGCTGGCAGTATGGAGGATCGGCGATCAACCGGGGGATATGCTATCTTTTATGGAGGTAACTTGATCGCCTGGAGTGCTCGTAAGCAAGCCACAGTTTCTCGGTCTAGCACGGAGTCTGAGTATAAGGCTCTTGCAAATGCTACAGCTGAGCTTATTTGGATACAGTCGTTGTTACGAGAGTTTGGTGTTCGTCAAGAGCAACCTCGAGTTTTATGGTGTGACAACATTGATGCAACGTACTTGTCCTCGAATCCAGTCTTTCATGCACGGACGAAACATATTGAGGTTGACTTCCACTTCGTTCGAGAGCGTGTCTCTGAGAAACAACTCCAGATTCGGTTCATCTCTTCCAAAGATCAGATTGCTGATATTTTTACAAAACCTTTGTCGTTACCTTTATTCGAGCATTGTAAACGCAATCTCAATCTTTTAGAGCCGGTTGAGATTGAGGGAGGGTGATAGAATATGTACCGGTTTTGGTACGGTTTAACTAGATAGATTTAGTTAGGTGCCTTGTACGTCAAGGATTGTATCTTACCTAACTTTACCATGTAAATCATCTGATATATATATGGAAGCATAGGCCGGCCGTGTGTGCTGCGCAACCTTCCCCAACTCTGTATTCTGTTAACTTGGACATGGTCCGTTGTCAATGGCCGCGGGAGGTACGCACTCCTCAGAGACGTTTGTGCTCCACACCCGCTGGGCCGTGGGGCATGTAGATGGCCAACATGGCAGCGGAAATCCCTGCCGGCCGCAGGTTTTCACGGACTAGAGCCGACGTGGCAGCGGAGACCCTCGCCCTCCGCCGGTTCTCGCGGTCTCGACGGGCGAGCTGGCTGTGGAAACTCTTGCTGCACGCGGGTTCACGCAGCCAGCGGCCGATGTGGCAGCGGAAAACCTTGTTGGTCGTGGGTTAATTATCACGGATAGATCGTGCGGTGGGTACTTTATCGTCTAATATGGTAGCGCAAAGTGCTCGCCATCCGTGGATCTTTGCGTTGAGATCGTGTGTTGTGCACGTGTTTATTCTGCTACACGACACGCCTCATGTACGCTTTCTAAAGTGGACGTTTTTAACTCACGCTAAGAACATCGGTGCCTCCGGATTATCACGACGCCGTGCCTCTGGGGTCTCGCGACGCCGCTTGGAATATAAAGCATGGCTAATCCTTCTCTCTGAAGTATGTCGCTGCCTCTAACTAGACAACAACCGCTTGTGGGTGTTGTCTTGCTCCTGTAGTCAGTTCCATGTGTCTTTCTGGTGAACATGCCTAGAGCAAACGATGGATGTGCCGATGGGCGCTAGCCGGATTAGTCACATGATGTGCTCGTGCTCAGCCGCTACCACCCTTTCAGCGATCTTTCCCAGAATGGGCGGAGTTGCTTAAGCATTGCCATGTAGAGACCCACCACGCGTTAGAAGGACGGCTACCGTACTAGGCTTCTTCCTTTCTTCGTAGGACAAAAGGGTTCGCCGAACGTGGTAGTACCCTGAAAGGGTAAAGATGGTTAACCTAGAGTGATGTGAATAGGTTTCTACGATGGAGGATGAACGACGATGGCGGTAGTGAGGCTCAGGTGGTCGAAGAAGGCAGCTTTGCAACGTTGTCAGGCGACAGTGCAGTGAACTATGATGTGCAGTTCCTCACGGCGACCTTGCAGGTGTCATGGGAAATGGATTTCTATTCCTCAAGTGGTTGTAGTCTCCTCTGCCTTTAGTGAATCTCCAATGTTGCGGTTCAGTGGTTTTGGGGTTCTGTTGATGGGGAGAAACATGTGAGGCGATGCGGTCAAGCAAGCAAAAAAAGATGGAAAGAGGGGGTCGGGAGAGACGAAATCGACCCCCACCCCGAGCTTCGAAGCTCTATAAATGGCAATGGCGGTAATATTGAAAACAATCTCACTTTCGGCAGCCTGGAGACTAAGTGTTGTGGGGGGGCGGGGGGCGGGGGGAGGGGGGGGGGGGGGGGCAAAGGACTGCGGGGTCATGGGGGTATTTAGGGGCAGAAAAGCATGGATGAGGGGGCAATATATTGGCCAAAATTCGAAGATTTTCTCTAGCGGTTTGAGTCGGAGTCGGAGGCGAAGGCGTGCTCGTGCGGGAGTTCGTCCCGAGTTGGACATCGATGATGAAAAGTGTGTCCCACATGTTCGCAACACACATAAGCGATGCCCTGAGGACCGTCAGGTGAAAAGGAGGATCGCCGTGATGGTGCCTCATACCGCCTGTG
Source organism: Avena atlantica (assembly GCA_910589765.1). Lineage (NCBI taxonomy): Eukaryota > Viridiplantae > Streptophyta > Magnoliopsida > Poales > Poaceae > Avena > Avena atlantica. The sequence goes on along the minus strand of OU342734.1, from coordinate 442,470,643 downwards.
CAAGCTGTGTTCCGATTCCCTAGACTGGCCGGCTTATCGGATGGCTTGGCTTGGTCATGCGACCTGCTCTTATATACTGTTCCTTCTCTTCTATTCGATTTCACTTTCAATTTTCTATTTTAATTAAGATTTTATTTTAGAGATCCAATTTGATTGAAACCACTTTAAATTTGTTAAATTCGGGATAACATTTTAGGACACTGAGGTAACCTTTTTCATGTCCAAGAAAAAGAAAAAATAGTAATTTCTTGCAATTTCCTTTATAGGTAAAATAGAAATTTTAAAATAGATTTTGATTAAAAGGTTTTCAAATGGAGGGTTTTGCACGATGACATGATGCAATTCATATGAATGGTATGCAATTATCCAATTCTAAAAATTGGGATGTTACATCCCCTCTATTAGAAAGATTCGCAATATTGTTAATAGTATGAAAAACATCTTAAACCAAATTGAAATGAGGTTGAGTAGCTAGGCCCAAAATGAAAGAGAACAAAACATACAAGTGAGCACGGCCGGAGTTGGTCAGGAAGAATTAAACCAACCCAAGATCGAGCCTCTGTCCCAGAATACCCTGTTCTTGATAAGAGAGACACCGTACAGGGGCGGAGGTAGCATGTAAGAACTAGTGTCAAATGACACCAATTTGGAGTATGTTTTAATATCCTTTCAGAACTAACAAAAATACTCTCTCAAATATGCAGTCGGACCACCATACTTGGAGGAGTAACACCAAATGCGCTTTGTTTTGGCTTCGTCCTGCCACCATATGTACCTTAAGTTTAGGGATGAAACCATCAATACCTACTCAAAGTCTCCAAAGCTAGAAGAAAATGATCACTTGTAGAACACATTAGCCTAATGCTCAACAAAAATGTCCTCGATGAGTGGCTTATTTCTAATGGTCTAAAGGGATCAAGACAGGTCCACGAAACCAATTCTAATTAATAAGGTGACAAGCTAGTCATAAAATTTCTTTAACATCATAAAAAAAGACGCTATAGATCATATGAATTGCTACCATGCTTGGAGATAAGTTGTACAACTTCATTGTTACGTTTAAAGTTGATATTTTCCGAGCCTCCTCCAAAACCAACTTCCCTTATAAAATATGACCTACTCTTGCTGAAATATTAGAATTGGAAGAAGACTTGTTAGCAATGTATGATATTCTAGATGCAAATGCTTGCAAATTAAATATTTTCATGGCATTTCCTCAAAGAATGCAGAAGAAATGGGTTCCCAAGCAAATCAAGACACGGTGATATGTATGAAATATTCATTGGTGATGTAGTGGTGTAAAGATTAGGTATTTATAAAATTGGCTCACTTTGGTATTTGTGACCACAGTCTTCTGTAACTTACTTAGTAACGCCCTAAAGATTTTAAGATAATTGACTCTGGTTGTCTCTATGCATTTGTGCTTTATGGACATGAACATGACATTTCTAATTGTGTATGATGAGATAATTAATAAGTACCTTGTAGCTTTGTGATGTGAACTTTGGGGTGTTGTTTTCACTTTCCTCTCTCTTTCTTTATTTTGCTTTGAAAAGATCATAGAACAATTGATGATTTCTTTAATGAAAATTGATGAGGAGCCTCATTGTTTCAAAAACAAAGTGCGGGAGAAGGAAACTAGCCAAATATTACATCCACACTTCTTTGAATTTTGGTAGCTTTGGTAATGAAGTCCACGCTGCCACACATGAATACAACGTCAGTCACACCGCCCGAGACGCCCTTTCCCTAAGGCGTCATGGTTGTGACTCGTAGATCTTCATCGTGTTTTCCAGGAGAAAAGAACTCCATAGTAATAGTGAAGACATTCCATCGTTAATTTAACTATTAAAATATATGTTATCACTACTGCAAAGGAGGAACACGCCAAAGATGTGTTGGCTCCGTCAGACGGACGGAACCGTCAAGTACTTTACTTTGTCGTGTCTGTGCAGTAAACACACGGCACATGCTTTGCCGTGTTCCGGGCGCAAAGACACACGGCAAAGGGCTTTTGCCGTGGCTATCGTTGCCGTGTGGCATTTGCCGTGTGCATACACACGGCAAAGGCTTTGCTGTGTTCCGAGAGGCCTTTGCCGTGTGGTAACACCCACACGGCAAAGAAGCTTTCTCCCGTAGTCTATATACTGCCTCCGTCTTGGTTTGATCTCGTGTTTGAAAAAAGATTTGAATGGTATAATTTGTACAGTATTGAACTTATCTAAAATATTAACAATTAAACTTTTGGTAAAAATACGGAAAGAAGTTAAGGCGCCACCTAAATATGGACCAAGGGGGTATGAAACATGCAAGCAGTGATACAACTTTCACAAAACAGACAAAATTCAGGGGTACCTCGTCTCCTCTTAGATCATTAACACAGTGGCATAGTACTTACGGAACACGAATGCGGCATTCAACGAGTCAATAACAAACTACGTACATATGTAAATTGTATGACATGCACGTCTAGGGAATACTACCAGGACCCTGAATAGGAACCACTTTGCTTGTACTATATATCTTCTGTGCTGAACTTATTGGGCTGGCTTGACGTAGCGATCGTCTCGACTTTTCCCCTAACTACTATCAAATTATGGATGTACGTCCACGTACGTAGACATGAACTTGTACTAGTACGAATTATCTTGAACCACTCCTTTTTCCTGTACAAAAAGCAAGCTAGTACCACTCAATCCTCATCTACACAACTACTCCCTCCGACCCATATTAATTGACTTGGATTTGTCAAAATTTGGATGAATCTAGACACTATTTAGTATATAGGTTCATTCAAAATTTGACAAATCAAAGTCAGTTAATATGGGCCGGAGGGAGTAGTATTATTGTGCTTATCCTGCCAGCCACTAGCAAAGCCTATATAATCTTCTCCATAACCTACTGTAGTAGACGACACCAGCATTCGCAAAAGAGAAAGACGTCACTATCTTTCAAAACTATTTTTTCTCGCTTTATGCATGGTCTCTAAAGAAAGCTCTCCCTTTCTATCTTCTCTGCTAGCAGTGCGTGATACGATCAATGGTTTCTTTCTCTGGAATCACTGATCTTATTACATATATATATATACGGCTTGGCGGTTTGGCGCTAGCATATGTCTGAGGTAGGCATATGCATGTCAATATTGCCGGCCGGCCGCCGAACTCGAGTGACATCGCGCGCACGGCATGCAAGAGCAAGACCCCTGATCACGCTGAACTCGTGAGGGCATTGTAGAACGGTTTAATTCTGGACGAAGAAGTCCCAACCGGAAACAAAGTGACGTTCTAGCCGTGCGATGCAGCAGTTTTACTGTATCATCATATATATATATATATATATATATATACGTGCACGTGTTGGAAGGGGACAACACGTTCCAATCCACGTTTTCTCGTGCCATGGAGGGAGGGGTCACAGTACGTACCGCGTCGACCGATCGGTACGGCGAGCTGCACCGAGGAGGAGCCCGCGACGGCGTTGCTCGCACGGAATTGTAGAGCGCGCGCGACAGCCACGCCGCAACGGCAAAACTTTTGGTTCCTCTCCCTGGACATGAGCGACACACAGCCCTCTCGAAACACGATAAAACGAGCCGCTTTCTCTCTTGGGCCTTTTCGTGAACGTACCACCCCCTCGCGTTCTTCCCCTCTGAATCAGAGACGCGCGCACCGCGGACGGCGTGCCCGTGGCGTGTCCATCTGGTGATCGGCTGCCTTCCGGCCGGGCTCCGGCTGTCTTTCGCGTCGCGCGCCGGGATTCTTCTCGCCCACCGGCCGGCAACGCGCGTGCGCGCGTGATGACGTTCCCGCTGGTGTGCTACTGCAACTCGGTGCCCCGGCCCGTGGCCGCCGTGCTCAAGTTCTTCCACGCCACCGCGCTGGCCGTGGTGCTGGTGCTCTGCCTCCTCGGCCTCTACGAGTTCCCCTACACCCCCGAGGACCACGCGCCGCTCATCCACGGCCGCCGCCGTCGTCCCATCGGCGACGACCTGCCCCCGGACACGGTTAAGCAGCGGCTGCCGCCGGTCAAGTTCGTCGCGCACCTGGCGGAGCGGCCGCGGTTCTCGGCGTCCAAGAGGACGGCTGCGGCGGGCCGCCACGACGACGCCGAGCATCAGGAGAGTACGTGCAGGGTGTGCCTGGAGCCTCTGGAGCTAACGGACGAGGTGAGGCGCCTGGGCAACTGCTCCCACGCCTTCCACACGGGCTGCATCGACCGGTGGATCGACGTCGGCGAGGTGACGTGCCCTCTGTGCCGCTCCAACCTGCTGCCGCGTCAGCGCGTGGGGCTGCTAGCCAGAGCGCGGCGGCTAGCCAGCTAGTCCTACCTCCGTACCCTCGATCGGTTGTACGTGTGCAGTGCAGGTAACAGTTTTGTCAATTCAGGCGGCAGCAGTCACGGCGCGCTGGCTGCCGGATGTGTGCGGGCCAACCGCGCGCGGCTCAAGGCGATCAAGGACGACTAACCACCAGCAGTACCTGCGCTAATCAACAAAATTATTGACAAACGGATGGACACAGGTGTACCGTCCGCGCGTTGGGGGAAAAGTATCACTGATCACAATAAAGATTGCGCGATTGAGATGGGTTGGCAATGTGTCCTATATACTCGCTTATTGTCTGCATCCTTCAACCAATAAACTGTTCTGGCGTTGGGTACAAAAGCTGAACACTGTGTTGATGTATGTTGTTTTCCATCATTCATTTCTTCTCATTATTCAGTTTCAGCTGCATGATGCAATCGATGTGTAACTAATCATCATTACATTTCTATGTAAGATCATGATAAATATAGCCAATCAATGGAACAATAAAGTACATAAAGTAAACCTGTCATCTTTTGTACTCCCTCCGTCTAACTGACTTAGGCTTGACTAGATTCAAATATATCTAGGCGTATTATTTTACTGTATAGATATATTAGAATCTAGACAAACTCAAATCAGTTATTCTTAAACGGAGGGAGTGTGATGCTTTATGAATTCAACATCCGCTTACCTTAGAATTCACTTGGAGGATTGAAATCTTTAAGATTTTTCCTTATGATGATTGTTTGGTTCGTAGGATTCGTCTTATTGGAATGTTTTCAAATGATTCATTTATATTAAGGAAGATGCTAAGCATGTGTTCAATGGATGTGCTATAGTCAGAATCATTTGGGGGCAACGTCCTGAGGTGGGCAGACCTCATTCATGCTAGTCCTACCAATGACCCAAGTCTCTTCGACAATGGTGGTCATCGGTTAGAGATAATCTTCAAAGCCCAAAGCGAAGAAGATTAAACACTATCGTCATGTTTACCATGTGGGCAATATGGCAAGAGAGAAACGGGAAAATCTTTAGGAACGAGTTTAGAACAACTCAACAGGTTATTGATCAGATCATGATGGATGTGAGACGGTGGGCTAAAGCAAGCAAGAGTTGTTTCCTCCTTACGACTGAATAAGAGTCAGTTTTGCGTTTAAAAGGATGGTTCTCTATAATAGATAAATGCGAGTAGAGCGCCGTACAAAGTTTTTTTCCCCTAAACCTAGGGTTAGGGTTTCGCAAAGCCTCCGGCGACCTTAAGCCGAGAGTTCGTTGGCGCCGATCTCGTGATCGTCGGGAGGATGGAACAAGGCGGAAGTAGCGGAGGAGGAAGAGGCAAGAGAGAGGAGGACGTTGAGACTCTCCTGAGTCGTCTGGAGTTGCACGAGGATGATGGCGATGAGTTCGTCTGGGAGGATGAGATTGGGGACATAGCGATCAATGCTAAGTGGCTCGCGATCGCTCGCGTCCATACAGATAAGGGTTTTAGCCCGTCGGCCTTGTTCACTGATATGCGATCTGCCTGGAGTCCGGCGAAGGAAGTGCGGTGGAGGCAGATTGAGGAGAATCTGTTCACGATTCAATTTGGATGCTTGGCGGATTGGAACTCAGCCCTGATCAATGGGCCTTGGCTTTTCCGCAATAGTGCTCTGATAATCAAAGAGTATGATGGGTTTACTAACCCTAGATCGGTGGTCCTGGACAAAGTTGCTGTCTGGGCTAGGGTACTCAAGCTGCCGGATAATTATCTCAATGAGGTTGTGATTAAAGGCATGTGCAGGAAGATGGGAAGAATTACCGAAGTCCAGATTAAGCTACCGGCGGGTTATGTTGGCTCCTTCGTCAGACTGAGAGTTGAGTTGGATGTCAACAAAAAGCTAGAAAGATTTGTCTCCATAACGAAAGGAGGGAAGAAGGATTGGTACCAAGTCAAATATGAGAAGATGCCCACGTTTTGTAATTTCTGCGGATTGATTGGCCACTGGTTTGAAGAGTGTGGTACAGGAGAGCATGATGCAGCGAAATTCGAATGGGGTGACTTTATTCTGGCTGATAAATGGAGAAGCAGAGGGGGAGGCCGTGGATCGGCTGGTGGAAGAACTGGTAGTGCAAGGGGCAGTAGGAGAGGGAGAAACCCTTTTGGACGTGGAGGAGGAAGAGGAGATCCTGGGCTAGGAGATTTCCCTAGTGGGAATAACTAGAAAGGGAAAGCATCGGACAGTCAGGAGGAGGAGGATGTGCTGGCAAGAAGCAAGGACGATGGCCAGTCAGGGGGAGATGTAGACATTAACATGGCTGATGTTTACATGTTAGGGAAGAAGAGACTTGCACTGAATTCTAGCGCGAGTAAGGAACCATCTGTGAACGCACTAGCAGTGGTTCCGGCGGGTGGCGGGTCTAAAGTTGCTAATATGATTGGAGTGTTTACTCATTCTGGTGAAACAGACTTGCTATTGACACCCCAGAAAAATGCAAATAAGAAGAAACAGAAAGGAGGAGATGGTGAAGCAGTGGAGAAATCGAATGATGGATCGGCGGCATCCCGAGAGGATGGCCGCTGGGAGCAATGAATATCCTAAGTTTGAACTGTCGAGGTGTTGGGCGGCCTGAGACAGTTCGTGAGATCAGTGACCTAGTCAGGTTGCGACGCCCTCATCTGGTTTTTCTCTCGGAAACCAAGATGAATGATAAGAGAGCTCAGGACTTGAGGTGGAAGTTTGGTTTTTCAAACGCTTTTGGAGTAAAAAGTGTTGGGCTAAGTGGTGGACTATGTCTATACTGGAATAATGACTCAAGGATTACCTTGAAATCCTTTAGTAATTCCCATATAGATGTGTTTGTTCAGAATGATGAGGTGGGGGATGGAGAATGGAGGTTTACTGGATTCTACGGTAATCCTGCCAGATCGAGCAGGAAGCTTAGCTGGGACCTTCTAAAATTTATGAGAAGGGAGTATAACAAGCCATGGTTATGTGCTGGTGACTTTAATGAAATTCTCTACTCCACTGAACAGATGGGGGGGATGAGAGGCAAGAATGGATGATGGAGGGATTCCGGGATGCTATTGGGGAATGTAGATTTGATGATCTGGGCTTCTATGGATCGCCGTACACATGGGATAATAAACAGCAAGGAGACCGGAACATCAAGGTCAGACTAGACAGAGCGTTGGGTGATGATAGGTTTATGGAGTGCTATGACAACATAATTGTTAATCATGTCCAATGCTACGAGTCTGATCATTGTGCCCTGCTAATCTCGGTTAGAAGATCGGATTGGATAGAAGATGAAGTGAATCCAAAACCGCTCAGGTTTGAGAATGCATGGACACGGCATGGTCGCTACTCTGAGGTAGTAGAGGCGGCATGGAAATCAAATGGCCAAAACCTCCAAGAGTTATACAGTGACTTAAGTGTCGTCCGTCAGAGTCTGAAGAGCTAGAGCTCTAATGAATTTGGTTCTGTTAAGAAACAATTACAGACCTTGCGGAAGCGACTGGAAAGTGTGAGAACAAAAAATATGCTGCATGGCCCAACTAGAGAGTAAAATACTCTTATGGCAAGGATTTCTGAGTTGCTAGCGAGAGAGGAAGTTCTGGAAAGGCAGAGATCTCGTGCCCTGTGGTTGGCGGATGGGGATCGTAACATATCCTTCTTCCATGCAAAAATGAAAGAAAGAACAAGAAGGAACAAAATTAAATCCTTGAAAAGAGTTGATGGCTCTGTCGTGTCATCTCAGGAAGCGTTGGAGGCAGAGGCGATTGGGTTTTACAAAAACCTATTTACGGCACAGGAGGATACTGATGCAAGGCTGGTGACAGATTGGGTAGCGCCGAAAGTGACAGATCAGATGAATGACTAGCTTTGCAGACCAATTAGTGATGATGAAATTGAGCAAGGCTTATGTATGATGCATCCTGACAAATCTCCTGGACCAGATGGGTTGACCGCTGGTTTTTATGTTCGTCAGTGGAATGTTATGAAACAAACTATCTGTTCGGCTGTCAAAGAATTTCTGGATGGAGGTAATATGTCAGAGGTTGTCAATGCTACTGTCCTTGTTCTGATCCCGAAAATCAAAAACCCTCAGTAGTTAGCTCAGTACAGGCCAATCTCCCTATGCAATGTCCTGTATAAGTTGGCTTCTAAGGTTCTGGCACTTCGGCTCAGTCCATTACTAGATATGGTGATATCGGAAGAACAAAGTGCATTTGTGCCTGGACGATTGATTTCAGATAATGTCTTGCTTGCTTATGAATGCGTTCATTATTTGAAAAGGAAGAAAGGAAAGTCTGGAGCGTGTGTTGTCAAACTTGACATGGCCAAGGCCTATGATAGGGTGTTATGGGCTTATTTGAGAGGTATTATGACCAAATTGGGTTTTGCAAGTATTTGGATCGAGCGGGTGATGGGCTGTGTGGAGACAGCATCCTTCTCTGTGAGAGTTAATGGAAATTTTTCTGACATTTTCAAACCCTCAAGGGGTATAAGGCAAGGGGATCCCATCTCGCCTTACCTCTTTTTAATTTGTGCAGAAGGGTTCTCTTGCATGCTGAAATACTATGGCGCGGGACACTTATCTCGAGGGGTTAGAGTTGGGATTCACTGCCCCTGGATCTCACACTTGTTATTTGCAGATGATTCCTTAGTGTTTACTCAGGCAACTAGCGATGGAGCTAGCAGATTGCAGGAGATTTTGGAGCTATACATAGTGGGATCCGGTCAGATGGTGAATAAGCAAAAGTCTGCTATTTTCTTCAGTGCAAATGCGGATGATGGAATGAAAGAGGTGGTTCATACTGGTACTGATATCCCGACAGAAGCTTTGGTGGAGAAATACCTGGGACTTCCAACTGCACTTGGGAGATCCTCGGATGATCAATTTGAGCATATTGTTGCTTCTATTAAGAAATTGGTTCAAGGATGGTTGCCAAGACTACTGAATAGTGCTGGAAGGGAAGTATTGATAAAGGCAATTTGCTAGGCAATCCCTACTTACTCAATGAGTTGTTTCAAACTATCCAAGAAGTTATGCAAGAAGATCACAGCTATTGTAGCACGTTTTTGGTGGGGTGGGGATGAGGTGAAGAGGAAGATGCACTGGGTTAAGTGGTCTGATCTTGCTAAACCCAAAACGTGTGGTGGTATGGGTTTTAAGGATTTCGCCCTCTTTAATAAAGCTATGCTAGCGAAACAGGGGTGGCGTTTGATTTCTAACCCAGAGTCACTTTGTGCGAGAGTCTTGAAGGGTAAATATTTCCATAATGGCGACTTTATGACAGCAAGCAATAAGAGGAATTCATCTCACACTTGGCGTGCAATTTTGTATGGGAGAGAAGCTCTGAACTTGGGCTTGGTTAAAAGGCTAGGAGATGGAAGAGAGACTAAGATTTGGGATGATCCTTGGATCCCCACTAATCCTGGACGGATACCACTAGTAAGGAAAATGGATTCTGACGTGACTATGGTTCATGAACTCTTGGACTCAGACACGGGGGAGTGGAATGAAGAGGTTTTGATGGCGAAGCTGGAAATGGTGGATGTCAATGCAGTCTTAAAAATCCCAACTGGTCACTTGGAAGCTGATATGTGGGCTTGGCATCTAGAGAAATATGGCATGTTCACGGTCCGGTCAGCATACAAGGCCCTACTGGAAATAAACGAGGTGATTGAACCGATGGGCGGTTCTGGTGGATCGGAACAGACTACTGGAAAAAGCTTTGAAAGATTAAAGTGCCACCAAAGGTTCGGAATTTTTGGTGGCGAGTCATTAAAGGATATATCCCCTGCAGATCGGTTCTTAAAGGGAGACATATAGAAAGGATCTCCTTCTGTTCGGCTTGTGGTAAGGATGAAACAATCTGGCATGCCTTCTTCCAGTGCACCTAGGCGAAGCTCTTCTAGTCAGAGATTAAGGATATAATGGGGCTGCGGGTGCCCCAGCTTCATCCGGCGTCATGGGCTACTGATCTGATTGATGGCTCCAATGTTGATCAGAAAGAGGTAGCCATGGTTCTTTGTGGATGTTGGGCGGTTTGGTCTGAAAGAAACACAAGGCATCATGGCGATCAGAGCAGGACAATGCCTTGTGATGCCATGGTTCTTTGTGGATGTTGGGCGGTTTGGTCTGATATTGCATCCGATCTTGTGATTACTGGCCAGAGGGGCCGGGAACTAAAGGCAAGAATTAAACCGAAGTGGACAACTCCAGTTGAAGGCGTGACAAAGATTAACGTTGACGCGAGCTTCAATATTTCATGTGGTAATGGCTCAACTGGTCTTGTTATGCGAATTTTTTTGGGAGAACTGAAGAGAGGTCAAGCTATATGGTATGGTGCTGCTTCTAGTGCGATTACCATGGAGACTCTAGCAGTTCGGGATGGGGTTAAACTTGCGTGTGAATTGGGACTATCGAAGGTTGAGGTTGAAACTGATGCAAGTGTGGTTGTTAATCTGTGGAAGAGACGAGATGATGAAAGGTCTGAAGTGGCTTCGATCCTTAGGGAGATCGAGGAGCTGACCTACAATTTTGAAGGGTTTCAACTGAGTTACGTCGGAAGGGATGCTAATGTTGGAGCATATTTATGTGCTAAGCAAGCTACTGCTAGCCGTCGTAGATGCTTGTGGATTAATTATGTTCCTCACTTCTTAGAGCAATGATTGCTGAATAATTGTAATCCTTGTGATTGATGAATGAAAGTTGTTAAGTCGCAAAAAAAAGGATGGTTCTCTATGGGCCGCCTCTTCTCCTGTTGCTAGGTCGTCGTAGTGTTTCTTGGTATCTGGTCGTGTACTTTGCCCTATGTGGCTTTCTTCTTAATATTACACATGCCTCCCGCATGGTTCAAAAAAATCATTTATATTAAATTTTGATGAAATCTTGCATCGCCCAAATCTCACGGAAAAGATTCTTTGTTTCCCCTATTTTGAAATCGAACAAACAAAAATCATATAGAATATGAATATGAAGATATTGCAATCTTGCGAGTATCTTATTTTTATTGTTTTTAGAATCCTGCAAATTAAAAAGCCCTTAAAGGCTAAGGGTTATCAAGGCGGAGAAAATATTGTACATCATTGTGTCAAGAGCAAGTGTCAACTGTTGTCCAAAGCGGTGTCCATGTACTAGTTGTGATTTATAATCAACAATGTTTTTGAAATGACCAAGGTTTGGATAGTGTATCGACAACACCTCGAGTTAGCAATGCCGTTTCATAGCCTCCAAAAAGTTGAAGCACTTTTTTCTGCCATATTATTTTTCACCTATTCAGTTATATTTCAAGTGTGTTCTTATGTTATACCCTTTGTCTCTCAGTAGGTGGTGTATAAAGCAGCGCCAGAGACCGAGTCCCCGCTCCCCCGTCTCGCTCACCCCCCGCGCGGGCGACGAGGCGGGCCCATGCCGCCGTCGCCTCTAGCCCCCTCACCCTCCCGCCGCCGTTGGTGCCTGCCGCCGGGCTAAGCCCTGGCGGTGCCGGAGATGGTGGTTGAGGCGCAGGCTCCTGACGCCGTCGGTGGAGCACCTCAGAGCCGCCGGGGGGGAGGGGCATGGCCCTAGCGATCCCAGCGTTTCCTCTACAGCGACGGCTGCCTCCAAGGTCGGCGATGGGAGGTGCAGGGGTTCCAGGCGACGGCGCCTGTAGGGCCGGACCTGGGCCATCTTGGCCCGATCTGGGCCCGACGGGCACCGGCCAGGGCCCTTGCTCACCTCGGGTGGGCACCTCCCCCTGGTTGCCCTGTGGCCGGTGTACTGGATCTAGGCTGGGCGGGCCTAGATCTGGTACTCGTGTGACAATCTTGATCGGGGGCCCTGCGGGCGGCACGGGGGCATTGTGCTTGCCAGGATCATCCATTTGCGCCCTAGCGGGTCCAGGTAGAGTTTCTCAGACCGACAATGGGTCGGTTCTCCCGGGTGAGCATGGAGGTGGCGGTGCGGCTACTTGGCGGCAGGGAGCGACGGCAGTTGCTCTCCTAGTGGACGGATAAGTCGGGGCTAGTGTAAGGGTTGATTTGGACGACGATTCCCCTGCTGCACTGCGGCGGCGGGGCTTCACGGACCCTTTGGGGGTTCGGTCGGGCCAGGAGGGCCTGGTTTGCCTCTACGTCCGTATCCGGTTGGTTGCCACCGTCTGATGGTGGAGGTTGTTCCCTTTTGGCAACCTCGACCAAAGTTCCTTTTCTCTATCTTACTGGCCCTTCTTCGGGTTTCACGGTGAGACAGCGGTGGCGGCTGCAAGACTGTGGTGGCATGTGTTGGTGGGCTGCGAGCATGGTAGAGCATTGCAAAAGCGTCCGAGAGTGTGTGTTTTGAGGGGTCACGATAAATCTCTGTCTTCATGACACCAACACGAAGACACCTGCGGGTGCCATCGTCCTTCCTTAAAGGGCGTCGGGTGTACTTCTTCCCTACCTCTCGGAGTGCATCGGAAGAAATCCTAGGACTAGTCCGGGCAGCAGCGTCATCATCGTCGTTCCCTTCTTGGAGGTGTTGCTTGGTGCGTGGCGCTTCGGAGTGCTAGGCTTGTGGTAGTACTTACACTAGTGGAAACGAGGTCTTTTGTTGATCCCGAAAAGGGGCTTTAACACCGGTTCTTCTACGAACCGGTGTTAAAGGGGGGGCCGTACCAGCGTGGCCCCTGCGGCATTAAAGGAGCCCCCCCTTTAACACCGGTTCGTGGCTGGAACCGGTGTTAAAGGGGGGCTGGGTGGTGCGCGCGGGAAACGAAATAAATGCCCCACCCTTTAACACCGGTTCCTGTCTGGAACCGGTGTTAAAGGTGGGGCATTTATTTCATGCATTAAAGGGGCATTTTTAATTCAAAAAATATGATATGAATTTAGAAAATTTATATCTTTTTCATTTCAACTCAGAAAAATATGAATAATATATCATAATTTTCATAAAAATAATTTCTATCCATTCATGTAAATCATTTTATATTTACTTTACATGAAAATTTTCAAAATAATTAAAGCACTTACATATAAATTTTGATTATTCAATTCAAACAAAAATAAATTGTTAAATCCTAAAACTTTGAACATAAGAAATATTAAGCATCTAAAAAATGATTTTTATTAGATCAAATCATATTTTAATGCCGCATATTTTGTATTAACATTGGTCATAACATTGGTCATTTGACCCGCGAAAGCCCCCCCCTTTAACACCGGTGTTAAGGGGGGGGGGCTATATAAGACACCACCCCAGCCCGCACACACCCCACTCTTCCATTCTTTCACATTTTGGAGCCTAGCAAGAGGGTGTGAAGAGTGCTAGTTTGTGTTTTTTTCATATGCACTAGAGGTGTTAGGTGAAATGCCCGAGAGCTCAAAATAAGCTTTCTTGTTGCTCTTTCCGTCTCGGTCGAGGTCGGCAACTATAGTTTCATGTGTCATTGATGTACTATATATATAAATGGTCATCTCCCTATTATTTTTTGCTTGACCGCAGTGGTGTCCCTGCTCTCGAAAACCATCTTGCAGCTTGTAACTTCTCTAACTAGATCAATACGCCTCGGAGCTAACTAATTTCACATATTAGGGAGTGCCTCTATGACTAGTTTCTAGGAGATGCCGGAGGACTGGGCTCCGTCGGCATCTCCCTGAAACTGGCCGCAGTGGTGTCCCTGCTCTCGAAAACCATCTTGCAGCTTGTAACTTCTCTAACTATATCAATACGCCTCGGAGCTAACTAATTTCACATATTAGGGAGTGCCTCTATGACCAGTTTCTAGGAGATGCCGGAGGACTGGGCTCCGTCGGCATCTCCCTGAAACTGGCCGTAGTGGTGTCCCTGCTCTCGAAAACCATCTTGCAGCTTGTAACTTCTCTAACTAGATCAATACGCCTCGGAGCTAACTAATTTCACATATTAGGGAGTGCCTCTATGACCAGTTTCTAGGAGATGCCGGAGGACTGGGCTCCGTCGGCATCTCCCTGAAACTGGCCGCAGTGGTGTCCCTGCTCTCGAAAACCATCTTGGAGATGCCTCAAACTGGCTGGAGGACTGGACTCACAAGGATGCCTATTTATAGTACAAGCAGCTCGGCATAATGTCGACACTCACGACATAATGTCGACACTCACCCCTATTATTAGTATTGACTCATCTTTAGTCCCGGTTGGTGTCACCAACCGGGACTAAAGGTTCATCTTTAGTCCCGGTTGGTGACACCATCTGGGACAAGATACAAGCCGCACAACATAATGTCGACACTCACCCCACTCTAACGCAATCCCTTCAGTCGCGGTTGGTTTCTCCAACCAGCACTAAAGATGAACCCTTACATTTACTATCTCCCAAACCTTTTCGTCCATCCCGGGTAAAAAGGACAAATGTCTGCCGAATCGGCAGGAAGTGGATCCGGTTTGTACTACAGGTACATGATCTATCGCCCGTGATTTTTTGAAAAAATCATTTTTAGACTCGCAATATGTGGTTTCTTCAGAGGTCCAATGCAAGTTCTAACGATGCTCGTCCCCTATCTTCATGCACACCGGTTCGACCATAGTTAGAAATTCAGATAATTCAAAATGGGCATAATAAATTCAAAAAAAATCCGAACAATGAAAATCCTTCGCGTGGTGTCATATTTTGTTACATAGTTGAAAGGAAAAATACCAGACTTGGTATATTGATCATGTTTCGAAAAAACCTTCACAAAATGACCTATCATGTTCGAGGTTTCATGGCTTTCGGTCCAAATGACCGATGTTATGTGCTGGATCACGGCATAGTTTGTGATGTTGTGCCCATATTATGCATGTGTGTGGACATTGGTATGGAGAACAATGTTGCAGGAGGAAGTTTTCCTTTTTGTCGCACGGAAAAGACCTTTTCCATTTTTCGAGCGCAAAAAACGGGTCTTTTTGTGAAGTAACCACCAAAATGCCGTTTCAGAATGCTACCGTCCCATTTTCCTAAAATACTAGACCACCTTACATGTACTATCTCCCAACCGGTACATCTCAAACATTTTCATCCATCCCGGGTAAAAAGGACAAATGTCTGCCGAATCGGTAGGAAGTGGGTCCGGTTTGTACTACAGGTACATGATCTATCGCCCGTGATTTTTTGAAAAAATCATTTTTAGACTCTCAATATGTGGTTTCTTCAGAGGTCCAATGGAATCGCCCGTGGAATCGCAGCGACGAGGAGAGCAATAGGATCTCGGGAGAACAGGTCAAGAAATTCTTTGCACCTAGACGGGCCGAACCAAAGGAGAAAATAGATCCGGCGGTGGTGGAGAAGTTTTACAAAAATCTTTTGAAACCTGAAACCCCACTTGTGCCGGACTACGAGCGCCAGATTTTGAAGGCGGATGCAAGGCGCCGTAGGGAGACTGAAAGTAGCAGTCGTGAGGCACCCCAGAAAACAGTTCCCTTGCTCGGAGAGCAGGAAAACCAATCATGCGCCCCGCTCCAAATGTTTGACAAACGGGATGCTCCTCCCGTAGATGATTACGAGGCAGAGCTACAAAGAAAGGCCAATGAGATGGGGATGACTTACATTGCATACTTGAACGTCATGGGAGACAACTTGCCCAAATGCGATGTCAACCCCATACAACCATGGAAGTATGGGAAGAATCTAGTCAAGAAAGAGGAGCTCAAGAATCTACCAACAAAGATGCGAAAATTGCACAAGTGGTACCTTCATTTCTGCAAGACGAGAAAAGAAGAATGGATCACGGCGCATATAAGAGATCAGATTTTCTTGTGCGGAGACGACGCGATCGACTTCAACATTCAAGACTTGCATTTTCTATTCAATCAGAAGGAACTCGACAAATCTGCCATCAGCCTTTATTTTGTGTAAGTACTATTTCTGTAATTTTTATCTCATCTCATTCACTTCATTAAATGCATGTATATATATATATGCTCACCATATATGTATATACTATTATGCAGGAAAAAGGTTATGGAATGCATGAAAGGAGGCCCTTTTGACATTGGGTTCGTTGACCCAAATAGAGTTCATGAAGAAGTGGTAAGAGACAAACCCGGGCAAATAGAAGATTACTTGCTAAAGTCTTTACTGAGACAACAAACCAAAAGGGAAATACTATTGCCTTACAACTTCTCGTGAGTACTGTTACCCTCTCTCTTGTACACATTCTGTTTCGGCTTACTCGATGTTAAGTGTAACTGATGATGAGTTATGCGTGCGTAGGTTCCACTTTATTCTGCTAGTCATTCAACCCGACTCAGGAAAAGTCCTTGTCATGGACTCGTTACGAAAAGAAAAAGATCTATGGGCAGACTTTAGAGAGATGCTCCAGAGGTAATTTCAATCATATTATCGCACTAGATCGGCAACTTTCGTGACAATAAGTAATTAATTACTCCTTTATCCATTTTCTTTGTCAGACAGGGTTTGGAAAATGTTCAGGGGCAGGGCCGTGGGTGAATGGTCAGAAGAACTAAAATTTGTAGACCAAAATGTAAGTAATACTAGCTAGCTTCCAATTCCATTATATCATGCTTTATTGATTATTATTTTGATTGAACTCTCTATTCTCGTAAAGTGCGCGCATCAGGGATACGGCAATAACTTATGTGGGTACTATGTTTGCGAGTTCATTCGCAACACGATATGTGCGACGGGCCAAGCCGCACTAGAACAACTTAGAGTAAGTGTCGTGGGAATGGCCACGGCAGATGCTGCAATCGGCAGCGAGTAGTAGAACGAGGGGCAAGGGCGGCCAGCCATCTGCGGTGCGAGATGAGGGCAAAGACACAGGGTTTTACCCAGGTTCGGCCCCCCGGAGGGTAAAGACCTACTCCTGCTAGATTGTATTATGGATGTGTTTACAATAGGCGAACTCGGCGACTAGGCGGCGAGTTGCTTGGGTGTATGAGGGAACGTGTCTCTACTCACCCCATAGGGAGGTTTATATAGGCTCACCTCCCCTAGGGTTTACATATCTCAACCGATTCGGTTACAGCTTCGGTAATCGTTTAACCTAGACCGACTGGGCCTATCTACTCGCCTGGGCCTTCATCTTCCAGTCGCCTGGCACCTTGCTGGGCTTTGATCCACTCGCTGTTCTGCAGGCCCACTCGCCAGCCCTTGGGCCAGTCGGAAACGTCCCGCTGAGTATACCCCAGTAGGCGTATCCCCATCAGTAGTCCCCGAGGCCGTCGTTGATTAGGCGTGAGTGGCTGCTGGCAGTCGGAGTATACGGCTTCAAGTTGGCATCCAGTCGAATCGTCGGCGGGCTCCTGCATGAAGGAAAAATCCGGCAAACCGAGTTGCGTCTTGGGTGAGTCGAGCCAACAGGACGCGGTCTCGGCGAGTGGCTTAGCGAGCCGAGTAGCTGGAGGTGGACCGTCAGGCGTGGTCAAACTAGCCGTTAAGGTAACTCAACGGTAACTTTCGGCGTAATCATCGCGCGGTAACGGCCCCCTAATTTGGCGGGCAACTCCCGCTATATAAGAGGAATGGTAGGCTATCGCAGAGCCAACCGCCCACCATTTCTTCCGAGTGCGCACATCTTCCGTCCTTTTCTTCCGCGACCCAATCGACCCGAAATCCTCCGTTCTCCAAACAACCTCTCGGCCATGGCCCTCTCCACCGAACCTTGGGGCAGATCCAAGTGCACAAGGGCGCAGCTGGCCTCCTTCGAGGAGGCCGGAATCCTGCGGGCCGGCTGCTGGCGTATCCCCGCAGCCGGAGAAACGACCCCAAACCCGCGAGAGAGAGAGTTCGTCTGTTTCACCAGTCACCTCGAGCGGGGGTTAGGGTTTCCCACGTCTTTGTTCTTCCGGCGTTTCTGCGCCTACTACGGGATCCAGCCCTCAGATCTGGGTCCCCACAGCATCGAGCAACTCGCCATCTTCGTGGCGTTCTGCGAGTGCTACTTGGGCTGCCGGCCCTACTTTCCCTTGTGGCAAGATCTGTTCCATGGACGGATCAGCCGCGAGGAGGCGGGCGGCCCAATGCTAGCCGCGGGCGGCTTGACTTTCCAACTCAAGTCCAAAGCTTCCTTCTTCGACCTGATGCTGCCGGCCAAAGCAGCGAGCGACTGGAAAAAGTCATGGTTCTACGTGACCGAGGCGACTCCGGAGGACGAGGCGGAGATCCCGCGGTACTCGGCCAACCGTTCCGAGCCACGCCACCTCCAGGTCGGCAAGCTCCCCGACGACCAGCGGATGGTCGTCGACGAGATGCTCCAGACCATCCGTGGTCTGAAGAAGAAGGGGCTCCAGACGGTAAACTTGTACAATTGTTGGCTTGGGCGGCGGCTCGTTCCGCTCGCCCAACGCGACCATTACATGTACCAGTACACGGGCCGGGGGGGACTCGACGAAAGCCTGCCTCGACGAGTGGAAGCTGGAGGACTACCTCTCAGCATTGAAGAAAATCACCCAGGCGGCGTACGCGGATGCGCAGGCTGGGGTCCCCCCTACACCGCGAAGCGTCCGGCTCCGACGGTAATTTCTTTATCTTGTTCGCAGTCGCAGCATGTGCAGTCGCGGTAATTCTAACTCTGTTTCGTGTTCGTCGCAGCTGTTCCAAGTGGTGGAAGGGTGGCTACCACCCGCCGATGACGAGAGCCCCAGGCCATCCGCCCAGGATACAAGCGAATCACCACCCGCCAAGGGCAACGAGGACGACGAGGACGAGTCCGAAGAGGAAATTGCCCCACTGGTCCGAAAGACCCGCGGGCAACGTCAGCGCGAAATCGAAGCGAGCAGGAGCCTCGAGCGTCATGATGATGACGACGAACTCCCAGAGACCACCTCGCGCCGTCAGGCCACTCCTTCGAAGAAGAAGAAGAAGGAAAAGGAGGCGAGGGCCCCCCTGAGGAGGAAAGCGAAGCCGCCGAAGACGGCCTCACCGCCGCACTCAACGAGCAGCTCTGATGCTCACAGCTCGGCCGGTGACGGCACGGCCCCGGCGACGACCGCGCTAGATGCGCCATCCGTGGAAGTGCCGCTGGCCTCAATGCCTCCGCCCTTCGCGCCGGTCTCCGGGCTAGGGAAGGCTCCGGCTGCGGCGACTTCGCCTCGCAAGGAGGTACCGAGCGTGGCGGTCTCGCCCGGCAAGGAAGCTCCGGCCGCGGCAGCTCCAATTTGCGAGGAGGCCTCCGCCGAAGGCGTCCCGGAGGCACCAACCGCTACCTCAACGTCAAAGAAGCCGTCCGTATCCTGGGCCCCCGACGTCCTGGAACTGGGGCTTAGTCGCCGATTGGGCCCTGAGCTGGAAAGACCGGCCGGCCTTCGTACAGGGCTGCGTTTTATTCCAGTCGCCAAGTGAGTGCACTCGGCCTTTTCTATTTTCTTTTAGTACCTCGATTGTCTTTTATTGATTTGATTTGATGTGCAGGACCGGAGTGAAAAAGATGGGCCACCCGACCGTGGCCAAGGTACCCTCCGCCGCTAGCGAGGAGGATCCTTCTCGTAAGAGGAAAGTGGACGAGGTCGACGCCTCAGCGGACGGCAGCAAGAAGGCCAAGGGCGACGACATCGTCGCTGTCTCTGACGACGCGGCGGCCGCGCCGGCTGGACCCGCAGTGGAAGCAATCGCGTCTACGAAGGAGGACGTTTCCTTGCCTAGGCCGGAGGAAGCGACTTCCTTTGGGGCGGGTGCCTCGATTGCTACCTTCCCCCGCTTCGTGACCAAGACGGCCACGGCAAGTGGGGCTGCACCCCCGAGCCTCGCTCCAGGGACCGCCGACGCTGAAATCGACCAACGTCGCGGGCACACGCCGGCGCTGCTTACGTCTGTGGACGCAGTACAACTTCATGGCATGCTTGGTGCGGCCATCCAGGTACCTCCAGTCCCCGAGGATCAGGTCGGTGCTTAGCAGCGGCTTGATTCTTATAGTTTCTCGTTTTGTACTTTCGAATCCAGTCCCCGAGTGCGTATGCGCTAAATTTTAGCGGGTATGCACTGAGGAATTTTCGTGGTCGCCGGTCCCCGAGTGCGCACATGCTAAATTTTAGCGTGTGGGCACTGGGTAATTTTCGTGGTCGCTAGTCCCCGAGTGCGCACTCGCTAAATTTTAGCGGGTGGGCACTGAGTAATTTTCATGTGTGCTGACTTTGAAGATGTACAGGGTCTGCTGCTGGAGTCGGCAGAGCGATTGGCTGCGAAGCAGCGTGCTGAGAAGGAGCTGGCCACTACCCAAGAAGCAAACAAGGAGCTTCAGGCTGTTGCTGCGCAGGCGGAGGTGGCTCGGCAGGAGCTTGTCCCTGCTGGTGAGTTGGTGGCGGCGCGATCTGCGTTAAGTGCTGCTGAGCAGAGGGTCACCGACCTCGAGCGCGAACTGCGGGAGGCAAAAGAAGAAGCAAGCTCGGCGAACGGGCGAGCTAAGGCCGCCATTGCGGCCGCAGAGGAAGACCGCAAGGTGTCGGAAGCCCTCATTGTTGGGCTTCAGGACGATCATACGTCGCTTCAGAGCTTCATCACGGGACTCGCCCGCCCGTTGCTTGGTGAGTCCGTCTTCCCTTCCTTTCAGTTGTATTGTTTGTGGTTTCCATGGTGCTCATAATTGTCTCCTTCTCGCAGGTCGTGTTATTGGTAGCCAAGAAGAAGCGAGCTCTCTTGGCGCGAGGGAGTGCGTAAGCATGCTCGTCGACTCGGCGACGCTGTCGGCGACGTGCATCCGCGCCTACCTTCAAGAGATGTCGCCCACGGAGGTTATTCCCAGTGACCTCGTTGAGGTGTGGGAGTATTTGGAGAAGGCGCCCGCGGTCGTAGAGTTCATGACGCGGTCGGCGTTTCGGCGTGGAGCGTCGACAGCGCTGAGCCTTGGACTCGCCCACTTCCCCGAGGATTTCGACCTCGACGATGTGACGAGTGGGTATCCTTCGTCGACTGGCGCGGTGGATCTGTCCGAGGTTCTCAAGTTGCAGGAGCGTGCCGCCGCGTACTCGGAGCGTGTCTGGGCGATGGGCGACCTCCTTCCTTACCAGGAAACGGTCGTCGCGCCGAACGACCCCGAGCCGCCGCATCGTGACTTCAAGGTTGAGCAACCTTTCCGCTCGGCGATGGCGGGTGAGCTGACGACGTATCCGTCAACTCCGTACACCGCGTTCATCCGTAGGCGCCGGGATTCTGGCGCGTCGTCGTCGAAGCCTGCAGAATAGGGTAGCTTGCCTAGATGTGTTAGCAGCAGTTCTGCCATGCGGGCATAATTTGTAATATAAGACAATGCGATATGCGATTGAATGGAACGTTGTGTGCATTTTGCTATTTGTTTGTGTGTTTTGGATTGATTTTGGATGAGTCCCCGAGCGCGTCCGCCCTTTTGTGGGGTTCACCTCGTATATGATGTTTGTCGTTATCATGTATTTTGTTAGTTTAGTCGACTCGCCTGAGCTCGGAGAGCCAGTCGCAAGGCGACTCCCTTGAGTGCTCTGTACTTTACCGTTTTCCCGTACGCGAACGGGGTCGGGTGGCCGAGTCCCCGAGCGTGGTACTTGGTAGTTCGAGGCGCGACTCGAGGGTGGTTGAGGACTGAGCGCGTTGGTGTGAGCGCGTCACTCCTGCCTGGCCCGGAGGGTCAGTCGCGTGGCGAGTCCTGGGCATGCTCTCTTACTTGGCGTTTTCCCTGACCGATCGCGACGAACTGGTATTCAGTCCCCGAGCGTGGTACTTAGCCGTTCGAGTCGCTACGCCGAGGATGCGGAGGACCGAGGTCGCCGTGAGAAGCGAGGGCAGTTTGTCTTGGTTCGCAAAACCAGTCGAGCTAGGCGACTCCAATGGGGCTCCGGTTTGGCGTTTTTCGTGGACGACGCAAGACCTGAAATGACTCAGTGCTCTTACATCGCACTACTTAGCCGTGCCGGTCGCTATACCAAAGGTTGACTTCTGCATTTTAGCATGAAGCTGTTTATTACGAGTGCGAGTGGCACAAGACATGGAGAGTAGACGCAATTTGCAGTAACCGTTTCTTTTATTTCATAGCGACTGGAGAGTACATGTGTGGGGGTTCTAGGAGTAGAACTTCCGGAGGAGATTTACATTCCATGGCCGCTTGACGTCGAGTTCGCCGTCCCCGCGGACGTCGATGAGGTAGTAGGCGTCGTTGCCGAGTACGCGCCCGATAGCGAACGGGCCTTCCCACGGAGGGGAGAGCTTGTGCATGCCCTTCTTGTCCTGGATGAGTCGTAACACCAGGTCGCCTTCCTGGAAGGTGCGGGTTTTCACCCGTCGGCTGTGGTAGCGGCGGAGCCCTTGCTGATAAATGGCGGTACGCGATCGAGCGAGGTTGCGTGCTTCGTCGAGTTGGTCGAGCCCATCTTGGCGGGCCAGCTCGTTTGCGGCCTCCGTATAGTGGACGACCCGCGGCGAGTCGTGTTCGAGGTCGGTGGGCATGACTGCTTCGGCGCCGTAGACCATGAAAAAGGGAGTGAATCCCGTCGACCTGTTGACCGAGGTGCGGATTCCCCAGATGACGGAGGGTAGCTCTTCGACCCAGCATCCAGCGGTGCGCTCGAGTGGTACTTGGAGTCGCGGCTTCAGGCCGTGGAGGATGCTTTGGTTGGCTCGTTCTGCCTGGCCGTTGGACTCCGGGTGTGCGACTGACGCGAGGTCGAGCCGGATGTGGTGCTCTTCGCAGAATTCGGCCATTGCTCCCTTGGCGAAGTTTGTGCCGTTGTCCGTGATGATGCTGTTGGGGAACCCGTAGCGGTATATGAGCTCGCATAGGAACTTAGTGGCGGTCTTCCCGTCGCATTTCCGGACTGGCTTGGCCTCCACCCACTTTGTGAATTTGTCGACGGCGACTAGCAAGTGGGTGTAGCCAGAGGGGGCCTACCATGTCCATGCCCCACACAGCGAATGGCCAGGTGATGGGGATTGTTTTGAGCGCCGAGCTTGGTACGTGCGTCTGGTTGGCGTACTTCTGGCACCCGGCGCATTGCTGGACGATTTCGACAGCGTCGGCGTGTGCGGTGGGCCAGTAGAAGCCGTGTAACATAGCCTTGGCGACCAGGGAGCGGGCGGCGGCGTGGTGGCCGCAGTCGCCCGAGTGGATGTCGTGGAGGATTTTGCGTCCTTCAGCCGGTTGGACGCAACGTTGGAACACGCCGGTGACGCTGCGCTTGTGTAGATCGCCGTCGATGATGGTGTAAGACTTGCATCGGCGAGCGATCATTCGAGCGCTTGTCTCGTCTGCTGGCAGGGTGCCGGTCTCCAGGTAGGCGATGTAGGGCTTGGTCCAGTCGTCTGGCTCGGTGATGAGTGCGACCAAGGCTGCCTCTGGTTGGAGTGGGACTCCGATGTCGATCTCCTTCGGGGGAGAGACTGATGGTTTGGCGATTGTGTCGAGGAACACGCCGGCGGGTGGTGCGAGTCGAGCCGACCCGATTCGAGAGAGGGCGTCGGCCTCCTCGTTTTTCCGCCTATCGATCCACTCGACAGAGTAGCCGGTGAAGTGACCGCCCAACTTATCCACCTCTTGGCGATACGCCGTCATGGTAGGGGAGATGGCGTCGCAGGTGCCGGCGACTTGTCCCGCAACGAGGTCGGAGTCTCCGTAGCATCGAAGGCGATTGACGCTCATCTCCTTTGCGGCTCGCATGCCGTGGAGTAGGGCCTCGTATTCAGCCATGTTGTTGGTGCAGGGCGTGAATTCGAGGCGGAGGATGTAGCGGAGCTTGTCGCCCTTTGGTGAAGTCAGCACTATCCCCGCTCCTGCACCGTCCGCGTTCTTGGACACGTCGAAGTGCAGGCTCCAGTAATGGAGGTACGGCGGCTTCTCTGGCTGCTGGGCCTCCTCCCAGTCGGCGATGAAGTCTGCCAGTGCCTGTGACTTAATCGCCCTTCGTGGCTCGTATTTAATGTTGTGGACGCCGATCTCGACGGCCCACTTGGCGAACCGCCCGGTCGCCTCGCGATTGCGGATGATGTCTTGTAGTGGTGCTGAGGAGACGACCGTGATCGGGTGCTCCTGAAAGTAGTGCGGCAGGCGCCGCTGAGCCCTGAAGACCGCGTATACTAGCTTTTGGTACTGCGGGTATCGCTGGCGCGACTCGGTGAGGACCTCGCTGATGTAGTACACCGGCCGCTGGACCGGGCGCTCCTTTCCTTCCTCTGGTCGTTCGACAATCATTACGGCACTGACGACGCGCTCGGACGCCGCGACGTAAACCAGCATAGGCTCTTTGTCAGCGGGTGCGGCGAGTAGTGGTGCGGCGAGTAGCACCTTTTTGAGGTCGCGGAGCGCGTCGTCCGCCTCCTTGTCCCACTGGAAGGTGGGATTCTTGCGCATCAGGCGGTATAGGGGCATCGCCTTTTCGCCCAGGCGGGGGATGAAGCGACTGAGAGCCGCTACACGCCCGGCCAACTTCTGGACGTCGCGCAGGCACTCGGGTTTGCCGAGCCGGGCGATCATGTCGATCTTCGTTGGGTTTGCCTCGATCCCTCGTTTGGAGACGACGTACCCCAGTAGTTGCCCGGCGGGTACACCGAAGGTGCA
Organism: Avena atlantica; assembly: GCA_910589765.1. NCBI lineage: Eukaryota > Viridiplantae > Streptophyta > Magnoliopsida > Poales > Poaceae > Avena > Avena atlantica. The sequence continues at coordinate 442,445,900 of OU342734.1, read as the reverse complement.
CTTGCCTGGGTTGAGCTTTATCTTGTACCTCCTCAGATTGGCGAAGATCTCCGCTAGGTCGGCGAGTAGGTCGCCTTGGCGAGCGGATTTCACGACCACGTCGTCGATGTAGACGTGGATGTTGCGGCCAATTTGGCTCGCTAGGCATTCTTGCATGCACCGCTGGTAGGTTGCCCCGGCGTTCTTGAGGCCGAAGGTCATGGCGGTGTAGCAGAAGGCTCCGAATGGCGTGATGAACGCCGTCTTCTCCTCATCCTCGACAGCCATTTTGATCTGGTTGTACCTGGAGTAGGCGTCGAGGAAACATAGCGACTCCGAACCCGCGGTTGAATCGATTATCTGGTCGATCCGCGGGAGGACGAACTGCTCCTTTGGGCAGGCGTTGTTCAGGTTTGTGTAGTCGATACACATTCTCCAGGTCCCGTTTTTCTTCTCGACCAGGACTGGGTTTGCCAGCCACTTGGAGTATTTGATTGGCCGGATGAAGCCGGCAGCGAGCAGGCGCTGCACTTCCTCGGCGATTGCTCGACGGCGTTCTTCATTGAAGGGCCGTAGCGACTGCTTGACAGGTCGCACTTTGGGGTCGGCGTTTAGTTTGTGCTCAGCGAGCTCCCTAGGGACACCAGGCATGTCGGAGGGTTTCCATGCGAAGATGTCCCTATTCTCACGAAGGAACTCGATGAGCGCGCCTTCCTATGCTGGGCTCATGCCTGTCCCGATCGTCACCGTCTGGCTGGGGTCGCCTGGGACCAGCTCGACGGTGCGGGTGTGCGTCGTGGCCTCAAAGGTTGAGGTGTTTGTGCCCTCTGAGTTGGGCCTCTTGAGTATTGTGGGGTCGTCATTGTTGACCCCGCTCGCGTATTTGGCAAGCTCGTCGGCGTGATTAGTTTCTGCCGCGATGACGGCGTCGGCGAGTTCGGCTCCTTTGGCCTCGCATTCGGCGGCCATGTCGGGGTCGCCGTTGATGGTGATGACGCCGCACGGCCCGGGGAGCTTCATCGCGTTGTACGCGTAGTGGGGTGCTGCCATGAATTTGGCGAACGCCTGGCGCCCCAGGACGCAGTGGTAAGGGCTGTCGAAGGGCACCAGCTCGAAGACGATCCGCTCGGTGCGGAAGTTTGCCGGAGTGCCGAAAGTGACTGGCAGCGTGACTTTGCCGATCGGATACGCCTTCCGACCGGGGACGATGCCGTGGAACGTAGTGTGGGTTGTCTCGATCATCGACTGCGGGAGCCGCAGCCGCCTGAAGGTGTCGAGGTAGAGGATGTTGATGGAGCTGCCGCCGTCCATCAGTGTCTTGGGGAGCCAGTAGTCGCCAACCTTGGGCTTGACCACCAGGGCGACTCGTCCTGGGTACTCGATGCGTGGCGAGTGGTCTTGCCGGCTCCAGGTGATGGGTTGTTCCGACCAGTTCAGGAACTGGGGGACGTCTGTTTGGGCCACCGCGTTGACGGCGATGGCGCGGGCGATGACCTTCTTCTCACGCTTCGTGTTGAAGCCCGTGAAGGTGTGGAGCGAGCCGGCTACTTTGCCGAATTTTCCGCCATTTGGCGGGTCGTTGTCGGTGTCCTCCCACGCGTGCCGTGCCTTCTCGATTTCCCTGAGGGTGTGGCAGTCGGCGGTGGTGTGCGTTGCGGGCTTTCCTTCCCTGCTGTGGAACGCACATGGTTGGTTAAGGAGTGCCGCGGGATCGAACCTTGGCTTGTTCTTGTAATTGCCGCCATCGCGCCGTTGCCCTCCGTCGCGGCGGTAGCTCTTGGGCTCGCGTTGTGCGTGCCCAGCGTTGGCGACGAAGTCGACTCGCCCGTCGTTATGGCGCTTGCCTGTGAGGCGGGTGCCGCTGTAGCGCAGGTCGGTTCGGCGTCTGCCGTCGTTGCCGCCCGTGCGGCGTTGCCCTCCTGACTCGTCGTCGATTTCTTGGTTGGGGTCCTCCTCGGCGTACCGTTTGGCGATCTCGAGGAGGTCGGGGATGTTGTCGAGTGTGCGGGCGTGTCGCTTGAGCTTGGCGACTAGAGGCTCGTAGCGACACGAGGTCTTGAAGCAATGAATCGCGGTGTCCGGGTGGATGCCGACCGCGTTGTACCAGAGCTCTTGCCACCGTTGGACCCAGTTGCGAGTCGACTCGCGAGGTCCCTGGACGCATCGTTCCAGGTCCTCGATGGTGGTGGCGCGGGTGTAGGAGCACTCGAAGTGCCTGACGAAGGCGTCTCGCATTTCCTCCCATGAGTCGATACTGTCCTGGGGGAGCGTGTTGATCCATTGCCTGCATGTCCCCTCCATCATCAGTGGGAGGTAACGGGCGGCGAGTAGGTCAGTGTGACCCGCGATCCCCATTGCCATGAGGTATGTGTCAAGCCAGACTGCGGGGTCGTACGAGGAGTCGTATTTTTCTATCTCCTTTGGTGCCTTGAAGTTTGGCGGGTACTTTTCGCCTCGGATCATTGGTCCGAAGCACTTAGGCCCTAGTCGACTGAGCGACCCCATAGGCTCGCCATCGCGGCGATTAGTTAGGGCGTGCCGCAAGTCGTCGGGCTGGCGTGCGCGCCAGTTTTGGTTGTTGATGATGTGAGTGCGGGCGTCGATGGGTTCTCCGTTAGCGGCGACGAAGTTGGTCGCTGGCCTGGGATCGTTGGTGGAGAGTGCCGCGTTCACGGGTCGGCGTTGGAGCTGCAGTGGCTCTGGTGGCGGGCAATTGAGGGTGTTTGCCGCCGCTGGGCGGCCGCTTGAGGCCGCCCTGCTTCCCGAGGAGCGCGAGTATACTCGCCCTTGCGAGTCGGCGCCCGCTCTTTGCTGCTCCACGGCCTTTGCGAGCAGGGCCTTGACGTACTGGATTTGTAAGGCGCCGTCGCCGGTGGCCGTGATGCTATCGGCTGCTGCTCGGCCTGCCACGAGGTTGTCCATCGGGGTGGAGAACAGTGGGAGGCCGTTCGCGTCTCGCTCCCGTGAGGAGACGACTATCCGCGGCTGGTCCCTGGGAGGGGTGCGGTTGGGTGGTGGTGGGGCGCCCATCGCCGTCGATCCTGGCGGGGGCCGGGCGCTTCCTCCTGGTGGCGCGTTCTCGCAGATCGCGCGCTCGGCTATGCGAGCCGGGTCGTTTTCGTCGTCGAAGTTCAGGGCGCGTCCCTGAACGGTGGGGTTCAGGCGTGACCGGATCCGCTGCTGGTGGTAGCGTGACAGTTCCTGCGCTGTCACTTGCTCGAGGCGAAATTTTTCGCGCTCGGCCTGCTCTTTGCGTACTGCCTCCGCCAATTTCAGGCGGAGTTCCTCGACCTCCGTTGCCGTGGCGTTAGGAGGGATTGGGGTGGAGAAAGGATCCTCCGGCGGATCGGCGCCGGTGGCCATGTAGGTCGCGGCATGGCGACCGGTTCCGTCGTGGAGGTCGGCGGAGTTTTCCGACCCGGAGTCGAATTCGAAGATCCCGAGGATGGAGGGGTCCTCGAAATCTCCCGCGTTGGAGACCTGGGCGATGGAGCCCGCGGACGAGGCCGCGGTGATGGATCCGGCGAGTGACGCCAGGGTCGCCGAGTCGGCGTCGTCGGTGAGGGCCGCATCTTCTGCGGCCGCTGAGTTCCCGGCCACGTTGCTGTGGGCCGAGTTGTACTCGGAGGCGAGGCGGTGGATCGTGCGAACCTGGCTCTCAGAGAGCCGATCGTGTGGTGGCGACTCACGGATGCGAGCCGAGTCCTCCGAGGTGATGACGTCGGTGAGGCCGACGAAGAGGCTGATCGTGCCGATTGGCAAGATTACGCTGTGCGTGACGGGTCGCGCCGCCGGGACGTAGCTGCTCGGCAAGATCTGGAGCATCTCGCCGATCGCTATCATACGGCCGGTGGCGACCGTCTCGTTGATGGGAAAATTGGATCTCGCCGCAGAACACCGGCCAGACCGGCCAGGCCCCACGGTGGGCGCCACTGTCGTGGGAATGGCCACGGCAGATGCTGCAATCGGCAGCGAGTAGTAGAACGAGGGGCAAGGGCGTCCAGCCATCTGCGGTGCGAGATGAGGGCAAAGACACAGGGTTTTACCCAGGTTCGGCCCCCCGGAGGGCAAAGACCTACTCCTGCTAGATTGTATTATGGATGTGTTTACAATAGGCGAACTCGGCGACTAGGCGGCGAGTTGCTTGGGTGTATGAGGGAACGTGTCTCTACTCACCCCATAGGGAGGTTTATATAGGCTCACCTCCCCTAGCGTTTACATATCTCAACCGATTCGGTTACAGCTTCGGTAATCGTTTAACCTAGACCGACTGGGCCTATCTACTCGCCTGGGCCTTCATCTTCCAGTCGCCTGGCACCTTGCTGGGCTTTGATCCACTCGCCGTTCTGCAGGCCCACTCGCCAGCCCTTGGGCCAGTCGGAAACGTCCCGCTGAGTATACCCCAGTAGGCGTATCCCCATCAGTAAGTAAACAAAGTCCACAACATTATTTTATTACCATCAATTGTGTTGAGTTTTATTCTTATATATATATTGACGACCCATTCTTCATATATATTCAGATCGAACGGATGCGGGACCAACTCCTACCATTTGAACGCATACGAGCCATTCAAGAGGAATTGGCGGGGTTCATACTTGATGAGGTCGTCACGCCTGGCGGAGAACTCTTTAGATATCCACCAAAATGAACGATAACGATGTATGTGCCGATGACGATGTTTGTGTATAATAATAGTTGCTTAATTATTCATGTACTCGTATGTACCGATGACGATTTATGTGTATACCGCTCCCGATCGATTCCCCCTCGCTCTCCCCCTCCCGCAGAAATACGCCCAGAACGGGGCAAAGGCAGAAGTCTGCCGCGGCAGAGATTTAGGCCGTTTTCCTGCCGCGGCAGGAAAACGGCCTAAATCTCTGCCGCGGCAGAAGAACCTTTAACACCGGTTCCATATACGAACCGGTGTTAAAGGGGGGGGGATGAGGCCTGCGGCAGCCCCACGTGCGCCACCCTTTAACACCGGTTCGTATAAGAACCGGTGTTAAAGCCCCCCCCTCTAACACCGAACCCTCAACAGCGGTTGGGGAACCGCTGTTAGAGGGCCCTACCAACCGGAGTTAAAGGGGGGCTCTGCACTAGTGTTAGCTGGGTAGTGCAACGGTCGCGGGTCGTCCTTTTTTTTGTCGAGCCAATGTTGTCTGCTTTGTTTTTTCTTTTTGTTCTTCCTCTTTGTTCTTCGGACGTTGTGCTGTCTGGCTAGCAGCGGTCTCACCTGTGGTCTCACCTGTGGTTGCTATATTTATATAGTTGGACGTATGCCTGTTTCAAGGAGTTATAAATTTAATTAAAAATTCAATCTAATTTAGACAAATATATAGAAAAAAAGCAGCAACTATTATATTGTATAAGTAAATTGTGAAAAATATTTTGTAATGAATCTATTAATATTAATTTGGTATTATTTACATTTTACATAGATTTGGTCAAGCTTACAAGCCATTAACCGTTTGACTCAATTCATAGTGAGTAAATTTGGTAAAAAAAATGGCGAGTAAAGGAAAAAAAAAAAAAAACGTGCTCCCTCGATCAGGTCCTACCGGAACATACACTCCGACTGCTGCCATAAATTTAGAGAATCTAATGGTCGACTGGAGTACGTATTTAAAATCTCAGCTGCATTCCGGCCGGTTCACGCATCACGCCTTCTTAATGTCGGTACCTGAACAAATCACGCGAAAGGAAACGAAGACTGTACACGACTTCATCTTATATTCTGCCGGTAGGTTACAGGTCCTTTTCTTCTCCAGTACGCCCCGCCCTACGTATACAGCCAACCCGTGTTGTCATATAGTACTACCATATTATCAATTGGAACTTGGGAACAATCTCATTGCTCCACGAGTCCACGTACATCGTTCGTAGACGAACATCTCCTACGAATGGATTGGCAGTATTAGTTGGAACTTGGAAACATCTCTGCTCCACACCAACAGTGTGCATCGGACATCGATTGCTAAGTGGATTGGGAGCGACTAGGTGGTGGTCACCGAGGCGGCGAAGAGAATTTATTCGTCGAACCTTCTTTCAGGTTGCTGCCCGCCGGCAGGCTTTCGAGGGGATTATTATTTTTTACTATGGTTTATCTATATCTAATAGTAATAAAATATGAAGTGTTAAACATTAACGCCCATTGAAAATCATCCTGACTATTTTTTTTTGACACAAAGAGGAACATTTCTTAGACATAAATGGAACACACAACAAAATCATGGAATAAACCTGACTTTAAAAGGGGAAAAAAGAGGAAACATCAAAAATAAAGTAAAAAAAGAGAATGGCAACATTAGGAAAAAAAAAGACAAAAAAATCCATGGAACGTGAGACATGCATGTATTGCACAGTAAGAGTGTGTTTGGTTGAGCTAAGAGTGTGTTTGGTTGAGTTGTAGATTCCTAAAAATCAGTTATAAAAAATCTGTTATGAAAAAGCTGTTGCGAGCTAACAATTGTGAGAAAGTTGGAAGTTATTTGGTTGAAACAACTGTGAACTGTAAATTTGACAGAAAATATCAGTAATGTCCTTAGGCACCGAGAGATTATACATAGAGTATACCTATGCTAATAGACCGCTGAACAAGCATTTGAACATCGATAGACATGCAAATGACCAATTGGGAACAAAATTCTCATTTCTTACATTTTATAGCTAATAGAAATAGAAATTGATTTCATCAGATTACAACAAACAAATAAATGTTACACAAAATACATGGTTCACGACATGGTGTTCTTCATCGACAAACACCTTGCATTTTTCAGATTTACATATAGAAAACATTTTCAGATTGCATATAGCAAACATTTCAGATTTACATATAGCAAGCATTTGTCTTCCTACAAGCATTTCCACAAACACTTTGCAAGCAATCTCAAAACCATGTTCTATATAGACCATTGCATAGACCAACTACACAATGATAATTGCTATATCTTACCGACCAATTTCCAGACAAATTACAAGGAATCAATGACAAAAAAGAGGAAAGAAGAAGAAAACAGCCAGGGAGGAGAAGGATATATGAAGGAGTGAGAGCGGGAGAGAGAGTACGGGAGAACCATCATTCAACCTCTGGCGGCGCGACAGACTAGGCTATGGAGGCGGCGGCAGGCTGGAGCTTCATGTCGGCTCAACGGTCGGGACGGTCTAGCAGGGTATTAGGAGCGGAGAGCTAGAGGGGTGGTCAATTCCCGGCCTGCCCCTCGCCGGAATAGGCCGGCAAGATGAACCCTAAGCATGCTTCTTCATTGCTAGTGTGTGTCATGGGAAAAAAGAAGGCACGCAGGAGGAAGGAGGAGGGTTGGAGTAGAATAAAGAAAAATGAACCGGTCAGTTTTTTTACTTACTAGTAGATGGCAGGTAATTTACTAGTTTTTGGCTCAACGTGACGCATTGGAATTTGGGGTCGATCCAACTTTCACTTTACACTATATAAATATACTGCATTTCTAGAATCTCTGTTGGCTTGGAACCTCTTTGGTTTAGATTTCAGCTTTCTGACAAAGAATCTGATGCAGCCCAACACATGGCATTCACCAATGGTCCACATCATGCTACATCAACCATGCCCACAAAGGTGAATTCGTTCCGTATCTCGCCCTCCTTTGGTAATCATGTGAATGAGATCCTACTTGAGACAAGTGCCAATGCTATGACCAGGCCCATGATCATGACAACAAGAGGAGACGACAAGAAGACCTCAGGAACCAAGACCCCAAAGCAAGAGGCGTGGAAGAGAAGGCGGAAGAAGACTCCCGGCTCCAGGTACGGCGCCACCGGAAGCCCCACCGGAACTTCCGGCGCCCAGCCCGACGAACCGGAACCACCGCCAAAACTATCGGCAACACAACCGGCGAACCGACGTCCCCGCCGAAACCGCGTATTATAAGCAATTCCGGCAGCCGACCGAGAAAACCGGTCACCGTCGGAAATGTCGGCGCCAACTCCAACGTCGCCGAACTTACCACCGGAATAGCCAGTATGTGTGTTGTAAAGAGTTTGATGCCTAGAATATTCCCTTCCACCTACCCATTCGCCCCTAGTACTATAAATAGCCCCTTGTGGCCCAGATCTAGTTGGAGTTGATTATGAATGGAGGCTTGTGCCTAACCCTAGATGGGAACCCCTCTCTATAGTTAATCTATGAGTTGTACAAGGCCTTGGAGTATGGTGTTCGTCTCCAAGTCATCAATACCCTCCTCAAGTGTTTGGTCTCTCCTCATCAAGGATTCTAGTAGTGCTAGGTCTCTCCCCTTTGGGATTCTACTTGGGTGCTACTCTCTCCTTTGATTTGGATTCTACCATCCGCTTCCGATATCTCCTTTGGTGATTCTACCTAACGGTCTTTCGCCGAGGATTCTATTGGATTGGTTGTTCGAACCAATGGGAGCAAATCAAATCGGGTTGTGTTTGCGTGCATTTGTATCTTTACCTTGGATTTGTGTTGCGTTCATCGTGTTCATCGGGTTTCCCCTCACTCCCCGCCTCAAATCCATGAAGATCGGGCCACCCTAGGGTCAAACCCACAAAGGAGCCCATATCAACTGGTATCAGCAGCTTTTGAAGGGAATATTCCCTGAGAGGCAATAATAAAGTGGTTATTATGTATATTCCAAGTATATGATAGATGTTTATTTTGCATGCTATAATTGTATTAATACGGAAACGTTAATACATGTGTATTTAATAAACAAACAGAAAGTTCCTAGTTATGCCTCTCTTATAAGCTAGCTCGTTGATTAACAAGATGATCAAGGATTCCCGATCATGGACATTGGATGTTGTTAATAACAAGGTCACAACATTATTAGAATGGTGTGATGAATATTCATCTAAAGTATAGAATTACGATCAAAGTCATTGAGTTTATATTGCTATAACATCATACGAAGTAATCCTAATCCTTAGACCATGAGATCATGTCAATCACTAACACTGGAAGAGTATCTTGATAACATCAAATGTCACACTGTAACGGGGTGATTATAAAGATGGGTTTAGTGCTACTAAGGTGTTATGTTGGGTCCCATGGATCAAGAGTGGAATTTTTTCATCCCGATGACGGATAGATATACTCTGGGCCCTCTCGGTGATATTACATTGATTAGCTTGCAAGCAAGTGATTTGATCACTAGAATGTTATATCACGGGAACGAGAAAAGAGTGCATGTCAGTAACGAGATCAAACTAGGTATGGATATACCGATGATCGAATCTCGGACATGTAATATATCGCGATACAAAGGGATTAAGATTCTAGCGTAAAAGGTTCTCACGATCACAAGAAAGTCGTCATTGAATGTGTGGGAGTCAGTATGGATATCTAGGTCCCTCTTATGATTATTGATCTGAGAGGGGTCTCGATCATGTCCACATTATTCGCGAACCGTAGGGTTACACACTTAAGAGACACCGACACCATTTGGAACAAATAGTTTCATGCTGAAAAGATTTTCGGGTGAAATTGCTGAAAGTGTTTTTGCATGTGAAATGAAATACTAGCAAGGGGTTATATGTGAATGTTTTTCATTAAGGTAATTGACAAAATTCTGAATAAATAAAAGGAGTTTTATTTAAAGAGAGATTGCATTAAATTTGATGGAAATTTAATGGGAACTTTGAGTGGGATTTTGAGTGGAGAAGTGAAGGGTCATTTTTATGAGTGGAGCTTCCACCCACATGAATGGAGGGAGGGCAAGGGGGCAGCCCCATGCACCGGACACCCCCTTGGGGTTACCCCTCATCCTATAAAATGAGCCCCTCTCCCTCTCTCTCACTCAAACCTCCTCGTGAAGGATCTCTCTCCCCTCTAGTTTATCCCCCATGGTCTCGGACTAGCGAGATACATGTTCTCGGTGGCTTTTCGGCAAGAAATAGTTGTTGCTTCCATTGCATCGCTGGAGCGAGGAGGCAGAGTTTGCTCGGTGGCTCGGATGTGTGTGCGAGCACGGATGCGCCTCTTATTTGCAGCACTAGGACTTCCTCTCGATCTTGAGATCGGCAAGCGTTCGTCTATATCATCCACGAGTACAACCTTGTTAAGCTTTCTCGGTCTTCAAGGGTATGTTCTCTACGGATGTATATCCTCACATTGCTTGTATCTAGTAGATATATCTTGGTATATAGTTGTTCGCATCGTAGGAAATTTTTTGTTTTCTATGCTGCGAACCCTACAGTGGTATCAGAGCCGGATCTATACGTAGATGCTTTGCACGGGAAGTACAAATATGTATATGTAGGTGATGATGATCATGTTATTTCTTCTTAGTTGTACTTCGGATATTGGTGGCATAGTGGGATGAAGTGGTCCGGACAAACTTTACATGTCCTCGCACATGAGACCTATTCCACGCTTGACATGCAACTAGTTTTGCATAAGTGGCTAGCGGGTGTCTGTCTCTCCTACTATAGTCAATATCTAATTTGCAATGAATTGTCAATAATTTGGTTATCCTCGTTGTGGTTCATGTTCGTAGGTAAGAACGGTTCTATCTTCGAAAGCCCTAAGCCACGTAAAACTTGCAATGGATAAATTAAAAGCGTCTAGTTTAGATTGTTGCTGGGCTAGTGTCATGATATGGTAATGTTGTAAGTAAAAGTATAAGTCGATACTCTTACAACACACATAACGTGTAAGTTCTATAGACCTTGGCCTTACACATAGAGGAATGATGAAGATCATACCACGATGCACGTGATGGAGATCAAGTGCAAGAACCATATCATTTCACTTTTTCATATGTGATGTTTGTTGCATCTTATATTTCTTGTTTGGCGTTTTATTAGCATAATAAGATGATCCCTCATTTAGATATCAAGATAAAAATGTGTTCTCCCTTAAGTATGCACCGATTATGTTTCACCGCTCCAAGACATCACATGATGATCGGGTGTTCTTGGATCCACGATCATATTTCGGGTGTAAGACAGTTTACACACGCGAATACTAAGGTTCTTACTTAGCGAGCCTAGCATGTGTAGACATGACCTAGGAACACGGACCGAAAGGTTAAGCATGAGTCATATGAAAGATATGATGCCCATATGGATGCTCGCTTTGAAGCTACACTGACTCACGTGATGATCAGACTTGGTGTAGTGGATTTGGTTCATGTAATCACCAAAAAGACATGAGGGATTTCATTTTTGACTGGGAGTTCATTCTTAATTTATATTAGTTAAACTCAATCTATCATAAACTTCGTCTAAACTTTAAAAATTCTATTGTAGATGGCACCACCTGTTTTTAATTTCAATGTGTTTATAGAGAAAGAGAAACTTGCAATGAACGGTAGCAACTTTACCGACTGGGCCATGAATTTGAGCATTCTCCTCTCTGCTGCACAAAAGCAATATGTGCTAGAAGCGCCGCTAGGATCCCCACCACTCAATGAAGCCCCTGACGAGGAAAAGAACGTCTATCATACTCGTCATGAGGACCAGAACTTAGTTCATTACAGCATATTGTATGGGCTAGAGCCAGAACTTCAAAAGCGTTTCAAAAACGGCAATGCCTTTGATACAATGGGTGAGTTGAAAATGATTTTCTACACCCATGCTGCTATAGAGAGTTATAATGCTTCAGAAAAGTTCTTTAGCTGCATGATGGAAGAGAATAGCTTCGTAAGTGAGCATGTACTCAAGATGTCGGGTTACGCCAATAATCTTGTGTCCTTGGGAATAACGATTCCCATTGACTTAGGCATACATCGTGTTCTCCAATCTCTGCCACCTAGCTATAAGAGCTTCGTGATGAACTATAACATGCAAGGCATGAAGAAGTCTCTCCCCGAGCTTCTCTCAATGCTTAAAACTGCAGAAGTGGAGATCAAGAAGGAAAATCAAGTGTTGATGGTCAATACGGTTTTAAGAAGAACAGAAAGGGTAAACAGAAGGGGAAGAAGGGCGACAAGACGGTTGCCGTACCTGAAAAGACATCCCGAGTTGGCCCTGAGTCTGATAACGAGTGCTATTATTGCAAGGGGACTGGCCACTGGAAGCGCAACTGTCCCAAGTATCAGGCAGACAAGAAGGCCGGCAAGGCAAACAAAGGTATATATGATATACATGTTATTGATGTGTACTTGACTAGTACTCGCAGTAGCACATGGGTATTTGATACCGGTTCAGTTGCTAATATTTGTAACTCGAATCAGGGGCTGCGGAACAAGCGGCCACTAGCAAGGGGTGAGGTCAAGATGCGTGTCGGCAATGGATCAAGCGTTGATGTGATCGTCGTCGGAATGCTACCTCTCCACTTACTATCGGGATTAGTAATAAACTTGAATAATTGTTATCTGGTGCCAGCACTGAGCATGAATATTGTATCTGGATCGTGTTTGATGCGAAGTGGTTATTCATTTAAATCTGAGAACAATGGTTGTTCTATTTATATGAATGAAATCTTTTATGGTCATGCACTGACGATGAATGGTTTATTTCTGTTGGATCTCAATAATAGTGTTACACATATTCATAATGTTGATGCTAAAAGAATTAAACTTAATGTTGATATATCCACATATTTGTGGCACTGCCGTCTAGGTCATATTGGCGTTAAACGCATGAAGAAGCTCCATTCGGATGGACATTTGGAATCACTTGATTTTGAATCATTTGATACATGTGAGCCATGCGTTATGGGAAAGATGACTAGAAGGCCGTTTTCCGGTTCAATGGAACAGGCAACAGATTTATTGGAAATCATACATTCTGATGTATGTGGTCCAATGAGCGTGTCGGTGCGAGGTGGATATCGTTATTTTGTAACTTTCATGGACGATTTGAGTAGATACGGTTATATCTACTTGATGAAACACAATTCTAAAACCTTTGAAAAGTTCAAGGAATTTCAGAATGAAGTGGAAAATCATCGTAATAGAAAGATCAAATTTCTACGGTCCGACCGTGGAGGAGAGTATCTAAGTTACAAGTTTAGCACTCATATGAAAGAGTGTGGAATTTTTTCACAACTCACATCTTCCGGAACACCATAGCAAAATGGTGTGTCGGAACGTCGTAATCATACCATATTAGATATGGTTCGATCTATGATGTCTCTGACAGACTTGCCATTGTCATTTTGGGGTTATGCACTAGAAAATGCTGCTTTCACTTTATCGGGCACCATCTAAATCCGTTGAAAAGACACCGTATGAATTGTGGTTTGGAAACAAACCTAAGCTGTCATTTATTAAAGTTTAGGGATGCGATGTTTATGTGAAGAAACTTCAACCGGATAAACTCGAATCTAAAGTGGATACGTCTTCATAGGATACCCTAAGGAAACTATTGGGTATTCCTTCTATCACAGATCCGAGGGCAAGGTTTTTGTTGCCAAGAATGGATCCTTTCTAGAGAAATAGTTTCTCGCGAAAGGCGTGAGTAGTTAGAAGGTAGAACTCGAAGAGGTTGTAGAACCTTCTCTTCATAGAATGGTGATACGTCCAAAACGTATCTACTTTCTCGAACACTTTGTTATTGTTTCTCCTCTAAACTAATGTGATTTGGATGCAACTAACAAGGACTGACGCTGTTTCCAGCAGAATTACCTTGGTGTCTTGTTTTTGTGTAGAAAATGAACTATCAGGAAAAATCCCGGAAAATATGCCAAAAACTATATTTCACCAGAAGATCCACGGAGCCAGAAGGAGAGACGGAGAGGAGGCCTGGGGGCCCAGACCCACCCTAGGCACGGGCCCACCACTGGCCACGCCTGGTGGGGGTGCAGCCTTCCCAGGCAACTCCTCGACCTCCCTCTGCGCCTATAAGTTGCCTTTCGACCTAAAAATCGAGGGGGGTTCGATAGTTTTTCAGAAAGAGTTCCGCTCCGCCACCGCCACCAGAAACCAATATTCGGATCGAGAAACTCCGTTCTGGCACCTTGCCGAGACGGGGAATTTGGAGAGGATCATCAACATCGTCATCACCAACGCATCTCCATCAACCACCGATGTTTCCCTCGTCCATGAGTGAGTAATCCCCCATAGTAGGCTTGGGGATGGTAGGGTTAGGATGAGTTCTATCATGTAATCGAATAAGATTGTTAGGGCATAGTGCTTAGTATCTCTTGTGCTATTTAACTTTGTTGCAACTTGTTGTGCTTAATGCTTGTCACTTGGTCCCGAGTGCCATGATCTTAGATCTGAACTTATTATTGAATCATTATGATAGTATTGTTTGTGATCTTATCTGCAAGTTGTGTACACATATCATTGTCCGGATCCAAAGGCCCCAAAGTGACAATAGTTGGGACAGCCGGAGGGGATGGCTGTGGTGTGAGGATCACATGTGTTCACAGAGTGTTAATGATTTGCTCTGGTGCTCTATTAAAAGGAGCACCTTAATTGCCAGTAGTTCCCTAGAGGCCCCACTGCCATGGGCTGGCTGGACAGAAGATGTTGTGCAAGTTCTCATTGAGAGCACGTATGACTATATTTGGAGCACATGTCTAGGATTGTTTAGTACTTGAATGCTTGTTATTATTTATCTTCAATGCCCTAGATCTTGAAGTTACATGTTCAGACTCGTCCATGCAACACCCGTCCATCCATCCCTATGCCTACCGCACTCGAATCCTACTGTTATCGTTACTGTTACTATTGCTCATGTTTCACTGTTGCTACTACAAACTGTTGCTACTGATAAACTTCTATGAGAAAGAACTATTTCCAGGTGCAGCTGAACTGACAACTCAGTTGTTAAGGCTTGCAAGTATTCCTTGGCTCCCCTTGTGTCAAATCAATAAATTGGGTAATACTACCCGCGAAGACTGTTGCGATCCCCTACACTTGTGGGTCATCAAGACTATTTTCCGGCGCCGTTGCCGGGGAGCATAGCTTTATTTGTGAGTTCACTTGGATATATTATTATTCACTGCTACTCCTTTCATCATGGGGAAGTCTCGTGATGGAAAGTTCCCTATTTGACCATCCACTACAAGAAGAGGTACAGTCCTAAACACCTCTGCTGCTCTTGATTCACCGTCTATTATAAGTAAGCTTGTTACACCACCACCACATACTTCTGCTACACACACTGCCTCTACTGCTGAGTCTGAAACTGCTTTTGATACTCATGATGTTACTTCTACTATGCTTGATGTGAGTGCTTCATTAGGTACTTTTCTAGATGCTACTATGGCTAGTCTAGGAAATACCGAAACTCCTAGTGAAGACACTGTTACACATGTTAGCTCACATGAGTCTAGTGAGAGTTATGATATTAATGATGGTTACATTGAGCTCACTAATGATTTTTTTGAAGAGTGTCGAAACACACACGGTACTAGTGCTATTAAGAGTCTCCTTGCTAGACGCACCATTATTCCTAAGTTGTTCTCTGATCCTAAGTTTTCTGCTTCTCCCATTAATATTAAAGATAAATATTATTATTTATCTCTTGATTTATCTTATTTAGATATTGTTGAGAAAGAACCTTTTTGTGGGACTGAAAATGAGAGTGTTGTGGCTCATATGAATGAGCTTTCTACTATTAGTGCTTTATTCTCTGATGATTTTAGGATGCGCAAGTACTTTGTTACTAAGATCTTCCCTTTTTCACTAAAAGGAGAAGCTAGGGCTTGGTTTAATAGATTACCTCCTAGTTGCATTGATAGCCCTGATTGTTTGATTGCTTCTTTCTTCCAGAAATATTTTCCTCCTAGTGCTAGACATGTTTCTTTGCAGAGACTTTTTGATTTTAAACAGGGAGAAGAAGAGAAATTGCCTGAGTCATGGACAAGGTTTTGTGCCTTTATTCATGCATATCCTAGATGTCCATTACCCAAGAATGAGTTGCTTTATATTTATTATACTGGACTAATTGATGATTCTAGGACCTACCTAGATAGCTTTGGTGATTGTGTTTTCAGGAAAAGAACTCCTACAGATGCTGAAGAATTAATGGCCAAGATAAGCAAGAATTATGATGATTGGACTTCAACTGAGATAAATACACCTGAGCCTATTACTCCTGAACCAGATGTTCCTGAACCAGTTCCAATACCAACACCAAAGAAGAGGTGAGTTATTGGATTAAATGATGAAGTGATGAAAGAAGCTAAGAAGTGCCTAAAGGAGAAAGGCATTAGAGCTGAAGATGTGAAGAATCTACCTCCTATAGAAGAATTATGTAAGACAATTCACCACTCATCCACTATTTAGGTACACTCTCTCAAACAAGGTCATTTTAATAAACAAGTTTAGAATCATTTATTGGAAAACTCTAGAGCTATTAATGAGTTGAAAGATAATGTGGAAAGAACTTCAAATGATATTAAAATGCTTTGTAAACACTTTCAAATGGTTCAAACCCAACTTGATCAACTTGCTAAGGTACAAAGGGATATGCTAGTTAATGCCTCATGAGATAAACATGCTTATGGAATTAGAACTAGGAGTGGTATGGCTACTCAAGATCCTTTATATCCTGAAGGACACCCTAAAAGAATTGAGCAGGATTCCCAACAAGTAGATAATGGTAGTCCCCGTAAGAGAAAGAAAAAGAAACATAAGATAGTTGAGGAACCACTCGAACCTGCTATAGATCCTAATAGTATATCTGTCTCTGATGCTAAAACTAAGAGTGGTAATGATAAAAATTATACTCCTGAGAGAGAAGTTGAAGAAGAACCTGAGAAATACACTAACAACACTAGGTCCACTAAGGAAGATTTTATTGCTAATAAACATGGTAAAGAGAGAGAACCTTGGGTGCAGAAACCTATGCCTTTTCCAGGTAAGAAACACAAGTCAAAGGAGGAAGAACACTACAACAAGTTTTGTAAGTGGATGAAACCTTTATTCTTGCAAATCCCTTTAACTGATGCTATTAAGTTGCCTCCTTATTCAAAGTATATGAAGGATATTGTCTCTAATAAAAGGAAGATTCCTAATGAGGAGATTTCTACTTTGCTTGCTAATTACTCCTTCAATGGTAAGGTTCCAAAGAAACTTGGTGATCCAGGTATACCAACTATTCCTTGCTCTATTAAGAATAATTATGTTAGAACTGCTTTATGTGATTTGAGAGCTGGAGTTAGTGTTATGCCTTTTTATCTCTATAAGATACTCCAGTTAGAAAAGTTGATACCAACTGATATATCTTTGCAAATGGATGATAATTCAATTACTATTCCTGTTGGTATATGTGAGGATGTTCCTGTTCAAGTAGCTCATAATTGCATGGTTTTAACTGATTTTGTTGTGCTTGAAATGCCTGGAGATGATAATATGTCTATTATTCTTGGGAGACCTTTTCTTAATATTGCATGTGCTGTCATCAATTGCAATCAAGGGAAAGTAACATTCAATATTAATGACAAAGAGCATACTGTCTATTTCCCCAAGAAGGTTGCTAAAAGCTATTGCTTAAATTCCATTGAAAATATTGAAGGCATCAGGGTTGGATAAATATATTGTCCCATTCCACAAGAAAATTTTGAAACTATTATGATTGGGACCATTGCTATCAAGTTAGAGGTAATATAATCACTTAGTGGAATACAAAGTTTTGTCTCATTTAAGATTGTTTTGGTAACAAGACTTGATCATCCTTGTTAACAAAATATTTTTAATGAACAAAATAATGTTTTCACTCTGGTTATTCTTGCTTTCTTTTTCTTTTCTCCTTCCTAGTCTTTGCTTTAGATTTAGTCTTGTTAGTTGTTTATTTGTTAGAGTTTCTTAGAGCTGATGTAGTTTGTCTTTTGGTTTGCTTTTGCTTCTTCTAAAAAAAACTATTTCTGCGAGAAAATCAATTTTCATACCCTGAAAATTGGCCAAAAATAAAGTTTCGTGAAAAATCCCAGAAAATTCAAAATATTTTTTTCCTCGAAAAAATGGGCAGAGATGTACCTGAAGTGACCCAGGGGGCCACCCCAGGGCGCCTGGGGGGTCTGGCCTACTTGGGGCCATCCAGGTTGCCTCCTCAAAGCCACCTTATTTCTCTCTCCCAAAAAACACCGGAAAACTTGCTCAAGCTCGAGTTCTTGCTGTTCTTGCTCGCGTTTTTCGATCTCCTTGTTTAGCCCATCTCAAGTGCTGATTTTTGGAGGGTTTGCTCCTTGGTATGTGCCTCCTCCACTTGTCCAATTAGATTTGTGATTGGTAGATTGTATACTGAGTATTTTGCTGCTATAGGTGTCAGGTTGTTTGAGCTTGCATGCTTGTTATATGCTCAGATATTTCATTTTGATGCATGTGTAGTCCTCTAACAAGTTCCTATAGTAGTTTCTCATCATTTATCAACTTAGAAATCACTTGGTTTGATTGTTGTTTAAAAATTTCAGAATAGGGAAGTCATGGACCACCACACATTTGGTGATATATTTGAGAGTGATG
Source organism: Avena atlantica (assembly GCA_910589765.1). NCBI lineage: Eukaryota > Viridiplantae > Streptophyta > Magnoliopsida > Poales > Poaceae > Avena > Avena atlantica. The sequence continues at coordinate 442,427,559 of OU342734.1, read as the reverse complement.
CACCAAGAAGGGCAAGCCTTCCAAGGTCTTCTACCAGTACTAGACCCTCATACAATGAGGACCTCATCACTCAGCGATTTGGTGACGAGGGAGATGAAGGGGATGCGCACCCCTCCACCTTTCCTTGCCAAACTTTCTTGCGAGCCGCTGGGATTCTTAATGATTTCATGACTTTGGTTCAGATGGCTGGACTAACTGATTACATGCCGGATGAGAATGCACAATATGCTTTGCTTACTAAAACATTTGTGGAGAGTTTCTCATTTACTAATAGTTTGTTAAAGCCTACTGTGTCTTTCAAAATTTATGGCAGGGCTCATTCTATGGCTTTGAAGCAATTTTGCAAGGCCCTGGGACTTGGTACAACTGGGTCATCGAGGAATATGACAGCTCTACCCGCTGATTTGTTAGATCTTTGCCGAGGAATAACAAATGATGATGACCGTAGAGCTCAGCGAGGGAATATAAAGAATATTCAACTTCCAGCCATTAGGTATTTTGCTTACTATCTTGCCACCAGTGTTCTTGGTAGGGAGAACACTAGTAATATTTCCAACTATCAATTGGCCTTCTTAGCTATTGCGCTCAACAATGAATACAAGTATAATCTTGGTTCTCTCATTGCTCGTCGTTTAGCTACTAAGGGACCCATTTATGGGGGAATTATTGCTACTCGTATTGCTGCTGCCTTGAACATTGTTGTTGATCCACATGATACAGTTTTGGCTCCTCAGAGGCTTGAACTTACTGCCATGAAGGCGCACCACTTTGTCACCACTAGCTCTACCCTTGAGAACTTGGTTTATAGAATGTTGTTTACTGACGGGGAAGAGAGAGAAATCCCTCTACCCCAAACCACTTTGCTCAGTATTTCTCAGGGACCTTTGTCACGCTCGAAGACGGAGATGGATGACATGATGCACTCTCTTAAATTCCACAGGCACTATTAGGAGGAAGCATGTAACATCCCAGCATTAGAGCTTAGAAATAAGCTGAACACAGATATGTGCATTGCATTCATGCATAGAAAATCTGAATAATTTTCGCGCTTTTAAATAAAAACTTGTCAGAGTGATTGAAGCTTCTCTTAACTTGATGGAATTGAAGTAGATCATCAAGTTGGCTGCGATAAGTTTCAATATGACCTTTACTAAAACCTTATTTTGGGTAAACATGATTTGATCTAAGGGTAGATCAAATGGAATAAAGCTAAACCCTAATACATTACTTAATGATTTATATTTGATCCTTAGGTGATCATATCATTATAATCACTCATGAGTACCAAGTTAAGAATATAACACAAATAATAAGAATGTAACAACTATATATTAATCTCATTTACTTATACCATGAGTATCATGGAAATACCTGACTTTAACTCTCTAGTGAGAATGAGTAGGAAAGAAACCAAAGTCAAAACCATTCACCACATATCCTCCTTTCCATATCAATCCTTATGGAATCCTATCTCAATACCTGTTGTTCATCAATATTGAGTAACCAACTATTGATTCACCAATTCTTAATTTATCAACTCTTGTACTTATTATAGCATTCACTTAAGGCTTATAAAGAAAGAAGTCAGAAGAGGTAAATATTGATGCTAGTTCTAGATGTCATCTATAGGATGGGAGTGATTTGAGGAAATCAAATCATTATGGTAACAAAGAAGATTACAAGAATGAAGTCTGGAGATAGTTACCAGGAGTAGTCCTATTGGATCAAGTAGATATAGTCAATGAATTATATCTCTTAATCCAATAGAGCTAAACAAAAGATAATTAGAATACAACTATAATGTTGTATTGATGAAGCCTTGTTTAGTCAACTGGAAACTTGAATCATAAAGGATCAAACGATTATAATGATCACGCCTTATTCACCAATATTGAATGCTTATATCATGTATAGTGACGTTGGTGGATAAAACATGACTGAACCATAGTATAGATATATTATCCTAGATTAGTCATTACAAGTCACATTAATATAATGTGAGGTTGTAATGTTAGATACTGGAGTTAAGAAGAGACAAGATAGTATGAATAAGATGATGTTAAAATAACATTGGATTATAGAAGTAGTACTTTTCTCTTGGGAAATACTAAACACTTAAGGAGAGTAGAATTTGATATAAACATCTACTGGGATAGTATTAGTGGTGGGTGATTAAGGAAGAATATAAGAAGATTATGAAAGCTTTAGTGTTAAGCTCATTGGAATTACAAATGGATTTAGAAGAATAAAAGGTGGATAAGAATATTCTATAAATCAAAGCTCATCATGTTAGCACATGAATATGGACATAAATAAGTAATATATCTAAGAAAGGAATTCCTTAATCAGAAGTCCAGAATTATAAAGTATGGAATATAGGAATCCTTGTTAAACACTAGACCCTAAATCTAAGACCAAACCTAATATCCATATCAAATGATTGAATTATCATCTTATGTCCACAATGGTTAATAGGAATGTTCCCTGTATCAACTCACTTAAGGACATTTTTGTTATTTTAAACCATCATTATCAAAGGTGCTTGAGAACTATCTTTATTAATTCTTTCTCATAAGTTAGCCTAGAAAACAACTCCATTATTTTACTTTAAATAGTGATATCATTATGATCTCAAACATAAAGACAATGTGTTTAGCCATTAATCTTTATTCACATCAACAAAATAAATATGAGAATATTAAATCTTCTCAGAACTTATGGTAAGCATTTTCAATTTAAACTTTAACTCTTTTGTTAGTAATAATAAAAAAATATACATTACTATTTCCTAAATTATGAGAATAATATTAACCTTATTAAGTACTCAAAACTTTAGTATCAAATAATAATGAAGTACCAATAAATATAAAAGTTGCCCTAATATTATATATTAATGGAAATAAAATCTCATTAGTTAGTAGTAATACATTCTATAATAAGTTTATGAATTTTGTCAAATTAAATTCATATTAAGGGCCCTCACAAATCATAATAGAAAAGGTATCTATATAAAGAAAATAAAGAAACCCTAAACAATATATAATAAAAGTTCACCAATTGATTCTTAATAATTTCATTGTTGCTGCAAATGTTCAGCAAATAAAATTCCATAAAGATATGTCAAAGTTATTGCTTAAATTCAAAGCTAAAAAGAAAACAGAAAATGAAAAAAGAATAAAACCAGGAAAAAACAGAGGACACACCAAATCTGGCCCATGGCCCATCTCCTCTCTTGCTTACTCGTCGCTCACACGCGCCACACTGCAGCCCACCTGTCCCAGCATCAGCCTGCCAGAAGCCCGTACCTCTTCGACCTTCTAACTGCGTCGTCTTCCTCGCGCCACCGGTGACCTCACGATCCGGCGAAGCAGCTTGCTGGCGGTCACCCCATCGCCGGCCGCGTCAAGATCCGCGCCACCGCTCTATGTTGTCTATTTAAACCCAGTGTCTCCGCCAGAGAACCCTAATCCCCTTCTTCCTCTTTATTTCCTCTCAGAGGCCAAACCCTAGCTTTAACTGCCGATGCGCGTCGCCGTCCAGAGAACACCCCGGAGCCGTCCGAGGATGCTATGAGCTCCGTGTCGTCGCCCTCGTCATCCTGGAGGAAGGAATCGAGCCGGGATGTACAGGATCGACCGAATCGTGACAATCTTCTACGACTTCGACGAAGTTCATCGCCGACGATTAGATCGCTCCCGACCACCTCCGACCTCGCCGAGCCCTTCATCATGCTCCTGGTGAGCCTCTGAACCTCGTGGCCCTGTCCGATTCGTTGCTCGCGTGCCGTAGCTATCAACCCACAGGGATGCCGAATGTACCGCCGCAAACGCTCATCGCCGACCAACCTCCGATGACCAAAACAGAGCGGCGCCGCCACTATAAGGTTCACGGCGACATCCTCTTTCCATTAAGCCCTAGCACCAACTCGCGCAAACAGCAAATCCGTAGAATCAAAAGCTGCTGTGAGGATCCCCATTGATGATGTCACCATGATGTCATGGTGATGTCATATTTAAATTTCCTTTATTTCTTTCCAGTAATAATTCTGTAATAAATAAAAACAATAAAAATGACATGGCAATAGGTCCCACCAGTCAGTGACTGGGGGTAGAATAGGCCCTGGTGAGAAAACCCTTCATTGCATGCTGACATCAGCATTACTTAATAAATACATTTAGTATTTAATTAAAAAAATCATAAAATGATCCAATCTTATAAAATCAATAACTTTTGTTTTATAATTCAGAAAAATATGTTTAATATATGAAATTTTTTAGAAAAATAAAATCTACAACTTAAAACTATTATCAAATATTATTATGATGATTATTTAAATAAAAGTTATTTAATAAAGGTTTTATAAGTAATAAAACTTTAATAATTTATATTCTAATAATGATAGATGTTAAAAATATAAATAAAATACTAAAAATATTAGGAAAATAAGAATTATACTTTAAAGTTATAATTATACATAAATATTTCACTTAATTAAATATTTTGTATTTATTAAGTATTTATAAAGTAATAAACGTTATTAAAATCATATCCTATTATTTATAAATCACAAAAATAAATGTAATATACCAAAGTAATCACAAAAGTAGTACCTACATGTTAAAAATGTGATGTTCCACTTTTGAGTTAAATAAAAAGTTAAACACCTTCATAACTTGAATTTAAACATATTTCTTTAGTTAATAATTCATATTATGTCAAATAAAATTTGTTAATATTTCTTAAATTAATGAATTGAGTCTAATAAAAAGTATTAGTCTTAAATATTGTTGTGTGAAGCCAAAATGATTTAGCACACTTTAAATACAATTTTATTAAATTATCTTTCAAACATAAGTATAAATGATTTTATAAAAGAATTCGTATCTAATAAAAATCTCCAAGAATAATAAAACCTATTCCTTTATTGTAACCACAAGTTTATAAACAAATCAAAACACTATAAGTAAGTTCATAAGTAATAAATAATATTTCTTTACTTATTCACAAACATTAACCACACCCTTATAGGAAGGAAAATTCCTTTATGCCATTAAAATGTAAAGAAATCACTACTCCAATAGAAGTAATGCCATTCTTAAGTAACTCTAAGGAGGCAATATAAAATAAACAGGATACAAGTATCATAAGTAATACACCCTAGGTCTATCTACATTCTTAAAGTTACTTATAATTACTAAGCTTTAAGTATAATGCTAAAGACTTTATTATATGCTTTATAGTTAACTTTGGTCTGTTATAATTAAGTTTTAAAGCATCTTAATACCAAACCAACCTAGTTAAAACCCAAGATAGATAAGTCTCAAATACTACTAATTTCATTATTCCAGTAAAGGCAATTCTTTCTGACTTAAAGACTATAACCAGAAAGAACACCTCATAAGATTAACTTAAAAGCTTAAATGCTTTTGCCTAATTGAGTAAAATTTTCTTCAAAATTTATTTGTTTTGCCACTTCAGAAAAACAAATAACAACTAGTCACAATCACTTTACTTTATACTTTACTTGTATAATGAGATTGTTAATACTTAAATTCTTTATAAGTGACATTACTTGTAAAGTAAAACTTGAAGATAAACAATTAAGATGTAAGCAACCTTGAGTAGAATTCCATACTGTGTATTTTATTGTTGTATAAATACATGTTGTTTTCCACACACTCACAAGCCTTAATAAGAAGCACATGTATGAAACTTAATCTAAAAGGGCAACACATTCCAAGGAAACCCTTTCTAGTATCCAAACCCTAGAACAACGTTATTCTCGGGATTCGCATTTATCAACTTGCATTACATTACTTATGCATAAAAGAATCTTGCTTCTTTAAACATTAGTCCTTACTGCACCAATGATGCAGATTTTCGCTATTGGATCTTATCTTCTCTTGAAGACCGTGAGTGCATAATCTTGCAATCACAAAAGGCAAGTTCACACTTGCTCATGTCCTTTGATTATTTTCTATAAAGTATTTTAAAAATCCAGTGTTGTCATCACCTGCATTTGAAAAAGGTCAGAAAACACTATTTTCATAATAATGTGATTATAGGTTATTTACCATGAGGTAATAACCTACTATAAGAGTTCCGGTGGTAAAGGAACATATTATCTAGGACTTAACAACCAATGTCGCTAGTGATTCTTGCGCTGTATATTACGCGTTGACCATGAGATTTGGAATGGGGCGAAGAAGTCCGTTGTATCTTTTCCCTCTCACATGGAGCTGGATGTGCGGGTCGTGGCTGTTATCTCTCATAGCGTGCATATTATTTATGGTATTCGTAGAGGATATGCAGCATATGGGTGGGAGCCCTCAATGTCCCACAATAGTTCCGGCATCTGAACGGTCTGTACTGCCAAAATTGTCGTAATTCAATAGGTGGGCTGGCGTACACCAAGAAGACATGCGGGGTCGCGGAGAAGGCAGTGATTGGCTTGGGTATTAGTCTGGGCCTCAAACCAAGGAAGTGTGAACGGGTTCGCGGCCCGGATGTGCAACAAAGCTAAGATCTCTCATGGGTAAAGTGACGCACCTCTGCAGAGTGTAAGAACTTTGTTACTCCATGTTCCGGGAAGGAGCTGTGAACGCGGCGGGAAAGGAACTCCATGAAATTCTGGTAAACCCGTGAAGGCTGACGGACATAGTTTTTCAGAATAAAATCAACCTTTGAAGAAATGTTTACGAAAACTTGCATTGCCTACGACCTATGGTCTGTGGCTGTAGCTATAGTGCATCAAACACTCCTTGTCTAGTGAACTTGCTGAGTACGCTCATACTCAAAGTATCTTCTTAACCCTTGCTAGGTTCTAAAGCCAGTACAGACGATGTCTACATCAATTTATGCTCCAGGAATCATCATTAAAAGCTACAAGCTCTTCAAGGAAGTCAACATATACATCAACTCAAGTGAAGATGAAGTTGCTGATTAGATAAGAATAGAATTTCTAACCATAGAACCTACTTCTATAGAGTATTGCAATAGCAGCAATGCAAGCCATTAGTTCAGCTACTAGTTTTATAAGTATGGTAGCTATGAGTTATATATTTCTGATTCTTCTTTGTAAGAAGTTTCTTTCTCTCTCTTTAACCTAGAGTGTTCTCTGGATCTTGCGTAAAGAGTTGAGTTATAACCTATAGTCATGTCTTGGACCTGTTGTGTTTCTGTTGTACTACTCTGAGGGATGTAATACTAGTGAACCATGTTTCATTGGTGTTTTGTCAACAACTATAGTGTAGTACATCATGCAGTGGTATGCTGGGTCACCGCAAAGCACCATCATACGACCCTTCTGTGTATTACACGGAGGAGGCCTCTAGCTCATACCAGGACGAGGGATCTTCCTCGACATACTATGGAGATTCATCCTCTTGGACACCATGGGGTTGAGCCCCACTTAGGCCAAAAGCCTAAGCTTGGGGGAGGTATACCGATGTCACACTCATTTATATATCATGATCGGTCGGTTCTTTGTATATCCACTGTTTTCGCTTTCTTTTTGGTTCTTGTTGCCTCTTCCTCAAAAACACAGAAACACCAAAAGTATTTCCGTTGTTTCTCTTGGTTTGTTTATTTGTTTCTTTGCTTTGGTTTGCCTTAAAAGAAAAATCCAAAAATATTTTGCTTTGTTTGTTTTGCTTCTTGTTTGGTTTTTCTTTGTTTGCTTCTTTCTAAAAAATCGAAAACACCAAAAATATGTGTTGTTCTTCTTTGGTTTTGTGAGTTCTTCGCAGGGTTCAGCCGTCCTCAGTGGATTTTGGTTTCATGTTAATTATTCAAGTCACACAAGTGAAGGGCAATAATGAAGATTAATACAACTCGAGGAGTGGTAAGAGGCTGGTAACGAACTCTATTTGTTTCATTTTTATACATATACTCATAATTGTGAGCATGCTTAGCATGTTTGTGTAAGGTGTATGTCGTTATGGATGCTTAGTAGTTCTTGCTTGTCCATGATTAGGTCCAGCTTGCTAATAGTTTGTAGCATGTCATATGAATGTTTGCTTGCATTGTTTTATTCATACTTTGGTATGATATTGTGGTATCCTCCTCTGACTGTTCATGTGAATCGACTTGGCACATGCTCACACATGCATATGACTAATCAATAGTCAGTAAGCCTCGATGATTTATTTTGCCTTAGAGTTCTTGTATCACTTTCATGCCATAATTAGCCTTGTTTTGTTGCAAGCATGATTATGACAGCTATTGCTCTCTCGTTTGTCGCTCCTTTTCTATTGCTATCCTTCACTTGCACTGAGTATGTGCTCTACCTGTGCTTCCAACTCCCCAAAACCAATATTGCCAGCTGTGTCCACCATACCTACCTATTAGCATCATTTGCTATTTCAGTGCATATTCTATATGTCGTGTTTTCTTCCAAAATAAAATGTTTGTCTGTTTTGAGAAAGTTAGTTAGTAAAGCTCTCACGAACTTGATGGCACACTTTATTATGTGCACTTAATAATCCTGAACCATTGTGATTAGTCCATGAAATTTATATGCTTGCAAATTATATGCTGGGAGTCAGCAAAACTGTGCTACCACAGGGAACACTTTCAACACCTTTTGGATATATATTCATATCTAGTTGATACCTTGCTTTTTTGTTTGCGGATGTCTGTTGGGGATATGCTATATGGGTATCCTTATAGCATGTCTCTTATCCGGCTAACGCGGGTGGCCCATAGTCGGTAGCATGGCCCATGGCCTATTGGGCGGCCCAGTTAGGTGGATCCAGAACGGAGGCCCATGCCGGATAAAGGAAGGATACGGTGGAGTCACCAGCGTACCCGGAGCCTTGGAGTGCAAGATACACAAGACTAATGATAGACGGTGTAGGACTCTGTAACCTGTCCAGCTAGGACTTTTCCCTATAACCCTAGGACCTGGCGACTATATAAGTCGGGCCTATGGGAGCCTTTAGGGCATCGATTCACACAACCTCGCACAGCGAACCTATCTCTGTAACTCGACGTATTTGCCCTTATAGTGATTTATAGCAGGAGTAGGATTCCGCCACCGTTGTGGGATCTGAACCTGGGTAAGCTGTGTTACCTCGTACCCGTCAACCGTCCGCCTTACCCCACATCTCTAAACACGCACTGTGAAGACCCCTCCATGGCGTACTGGTCGGCAATACCACGACAGTTGGCGCCCACTGTGGGGCAAGAGGCGCTTCAGGCTCTCCAGCGGGCGAGGACCAAGATCTTCGCGGGAATCGGCGAAACCGTAGCCATCGGCCGTGTTCTCTTCTCCAGCAACGTTCTGATCGTCCCTCCTGATGAGTTCTGGATCCCGACGAAGACGAACCCTACACGGTGTTCGATCGTTCCTATCGGAGACATCCACCTCTTCATTGGCAATACCACGACAGTTGGCGCCCACTGTGGGGCAAGAGGCGCTTCAGGCTCTCCAGCGGGAGAGGACCAAGATCTTCACGGGAATTGGCGAAACCGTAGCCATCGGCCGTGTTCTCTTCTCCGGCAACGTTCCGATTGTCCCTCCTGACGAGTTCTGGATCCCGGCGAAGACGAACCCTACGTGGTGTTCGATCGTTCCTATCGGAGACATCCACCTCTTCATCGGTGAAACCGACTCGGGCACTAGTTCCCTGGGATTCGGAGGAGCATCAAGACCCACACGGACCGCCTACGGGCTGGATACGTTCGCGGAAGGATCGATGTCGGATCTCTCTTTAGAGCTTGCCAACAAAGATCGGAAAAATTCAAGACCCGCACGGACCACCTACGGGCAGGATACGTTCGCGGAAGGATCGATGTCGGATCTCTCTTCGGAGTTTGCCGGCAAATATCGGAAAAATTCAAGGCCCACCCAAACCGCCCCTGTGCAGGATATAAAGGTGGAAGATCACTGCAAATCCGCTGGCTTCGTCCGTGCATCTGGACAGCAGAAATCCAAGTTCGTCGGTGTGGTTACCATCTTCGATCTAGCGCGCTGCGTTCAGAGAGAGGGCGAAAACCCCCGCGATTACCTGGCCAGGTGGCTCCTATACGAGCTGATCTAGCCCACTACCCCGATGATAACGCTTTGTATCACTTCGTGGTAGGACTGGACCGCGGCACGCTTCTCCGACATTCTTTAAGATGGCAGCAGGCAACAGGACGCCTTACCCTCGAAGAGATGGTGAGCACCATCAACAGCTACGCGCCAGCTGACGCGACAACCCAGATGGAGCTTGCGCTCAGAGACGGAGAACCTCCGATTCAGCAACCGCCGCCACTGCCTCCCGCCGCCATTGTCGCAGCAGCACCACCACCTCCAGTCATCATCGAGCCCGTTGCACCTCCACCGCCCGTCATCGAGGAAGTCCAGGAACCGTCCGACTCTGTCATTGACGCGCTTTATGCTGATTTCAGTGCAGATTTAGAGGAGATAGACTTCAGTCCAGAAGAGCTAGACTTTGCTATGCAGGAGATGGAGGAGGAGTACTCGCGCGACGAGCAAGCCAACAACGTCGTCACGTCCCGAGGGGTGTTCGTCACTATTGGGACGGCGATGGATGAAGATCAACCCGGACGAGCTCCGCCTACGGCGCTGGAAAAGGGGAAGGGGCCACTTATTGCTGCTGAAGATGATCGCGCAAAGGTCATGCCTCCTCCGCCTAACCCAGTGTAGCAGCCGCAGGAACTCGACACCGGCCCGAGCAACAACAACACCGCAAACTTGCCACCTCCAGCATCTACGTCTGCAGCAGTCCAAGTTACTCCGGCCGATAGAGTGATGTACGGCAATCTCCTCGTCGAGCCACTAACCGTTGCTCATATCCGGAACGTGACCCAGCTTGACGAGAAGCGCCAGCAGCTGCTGGAGGAGGCGCAAGCTATCGTGGAGCAAGGCGCTAAACTAGATCGATATCTGGTCAACGCGCAGAAGTCCATAGAGAAAGCTAGAGCAATGGAGGCCGAGTACAAGACTTTGCTACAGGAAAAGAAGGCTAAGAAAGCTCCGGCTCGCATCATCAACGATCCTGGTGTATGGCGCAACCTAGGATGGGCTCCCTTGAAGCCAGCACATGCCGAGCCATACATTGATAGTGAAGGAAAGCAGGTGATGCCCACCCCACTCCTTAACCTCGCCGTCGCCAAGACCCTTCTGGAGCAGGATAGATCGCCTGAGGCAGTAGAATAGGTCTATGACCTAGTGGCCAAGGCGGTAAAGCAGCAGGAAAAGGCCACCTCTCAGAGGCTTGAGTCTGACCCAGCGCTCTGCCTATCTAGCTAGTACAAACCGCCAAGGTACAGATCTCCTCAGGATGTCGGGTCTCGGACGGGTTCATCAGAATGAAGATGGAGGGATGCACGCAACAGGAAGGATGATATCCCCATATCCTCTGACCATGGAGAAAAAGCCTGACCTCGTCGCCCATCGCCACCGCCCCGATCCCCCCGACATCAGGAAGATTACAAAGCTCACCATCGTATGGATATGCCCCCACCAAAGCAGTGCGGCATCATCATCCGCGACAACGCGGCGCAGACCTGTCATGATGAAGAGCGCCACCAAGGACACAAGAGCAGGTCACACCATGACCCTCCATGTCCGACAAGCAACCGTGACAGGCGGGAGGCGTTGCATGAGGGTAACAGCAAGAAGGCTAACCCACCACCACCTCCGCCTCCGTCGCTGCCAAGCAGTCACCATGGCAGAAGAGGCCCGTGTTGTTCACGCAGCCCATCCTCTGTTGACAAAAGGAAAAAGAACCCGGAGCCATACGATGCACGTTCGCGGATCGATAAGATCCACGAGGACCGGGAAGGACCATACCTGGGACCACATTGCTTTGGACCTACAATACGGTCCGCAACTTACCCCAAAGGTTTCCGGATTGATAAGACCATTAAGCCCTATGACGGCACCGCCAAGCCAGCCACATGGTTGCAGTACTACGACAACGCGGTGGAGATTGCCGGAGGCAACCCCAACGTCGCCGTCAAATACCTCCCGTTAATATTGGCGGGCACGGCCCGTCAATGGATCGACGACTTGCCAGAGAAATCTATCTACAACTGGCTGGACATGCAAGAAGCGTTCACGAAGAACTTTGAGGGTACATACAAGCGTCCCTGCACTGTGGGCGATCTACAGCGGTGCGTGCAAGAAAAAGACGAGACATCTCGCGCCTACCTTTCCCGATGGCTGGATATGAAGAATTCCTGCGCAGGAGTGCACGCTCAGACCGCCATGGCCGCCTTCATCGATGGGTTGGAAAGGGGTACGTTGCTCCGACATAAGCTGAAGAGCTTGCAGGACAATCACCAGCTTGACTTGAATCAGATGATTCAGCTATCTAGTGAGTTCGTAGCTGCCGACGACGATGCTCGTGGCTCTTTTCCGGCAACGGCCGTTCCAACCCAAGCTCGGAGGAAAATCAGTACAAAGCGGAAATCCGCTCCAGAAGAAAAGCAATCTACCGACATGGTCGCTATGACTTTTGCAGGAAGAGGAGAAGGCGGACAACGTGGCTGAGGAAGGGGAGCTGGCCGTGGGCAGCAACGAGGAAGTGAAACAACCTCGGCGCCTCTCCACATTCCCCAAACCTACGAAGAGTACCACGATATGCCGTCCCTTGTACACCTCGACGCCAATGACAAGGCCACCCATACCAATCGACACTGCAAGTTCGTCAACGACCTTAAGGAAGACCCGGAGTACGGCTACAAGCAAAGTTGGAAGAACAAACCGCGAGGCAATGGCAAAGGGAAGAAGAAGGAGGAGGAGTCCAAGGATTCAAGTGACATGGACGAAGACGTTGACCCCAAGCACGCCGCCAAGAGCGACGACAAGGGCAAGAACCCCTTCGCAAAGAAGGCTCCAGTATACCACACTTCCTTGGCACCCCCACCGTCCGACAATAGAAGACTTCTCTCAGGATTCTGATGGCCAATCTTCCCCTAGTCCCCCAGTACATGCGCTGGTCGGAGGTTCCAATAACTTGGGACAGGACGGACCACCCAGACCTTGTGCCCACGGAGAACCAGTACGCCATGGTCATCAACCCCTTGATTGACGGCGTGGAGTTCACCAAGTGCATGGTGGACAGTGCAAGCAGCATCAACATCATGTACCTGGATACACTGCAGAAGATGAACTTGACGGAGGCAAACCTAAGGCGGACCAACACCGTATTCCACGGCGTAGTCCCTGGTCGGGAGGCTCGGTCCCTTGGGTGCATTACACTTCAGGTTGCCTTTGGCGATGTTAATAATTACCGCCAAGAGCGCATGACCTTCGAGGTGGTCCCCTTCAAGAGCGTGTACCACGTCATATTCGGCCGCGACATATTCCACACGTTCATGGCCAAGCCATGCTTCGTCTACAACAAACTCAAGATACCCAGACCAAACGGTGTTATCACCGTATCCGGAAGCTTCACCAAGGCCAGGGACTATAGGGATCAATGAAGCAGCCGTTGCAGAAGCTGTCCTCTACAGCGAAGAATTCAAAGAGATCCAAAGCAAGGTCAATGGCTGAGAGATGCTCGCGTCGAAGAAGCAGATCTCCAACTCCGCTCCTGCGTTCAAGGCCGCCATTGAAACCAAGCCGGTGGAGCTTGTGGTAGGCGATGCCTCCAAGACCTTCGCCATTGGGACGAACCTGGATCCCAAATAGGAAAGCGCGCTCGTCGAGTTCCTCCATGAGAATAGGGACATCTTTGCCTGGCAACCTGCCGACATGAAAGGTGTACCTAGGGAACTTGCCGAGCACAGCTTAAACATAGATCCAAAATGTAAACCAGTGAAACAACCTCTACGACGCTTCGGAGATGAGAAGAGACGCGCCATTGGCAAAGAGATAGCTAGGTTACTTAAAGCTGGGTTTATCTGAGAAGTCTTTCACACCCGATGGATGGCCAATCCTGTACTTGTCCCCAAAAAGGGAACCAATGAATTAAGAATGTGCGTTGATTACACCTGCTTGAACAAAGCATGTCCCAAAGATCCGTTTACTTTGCCTCGCATTGACCAAGTCATTGACTCGACGGCTGGCTCGAAACTTTTGTGTTTTATAGATGCATACTCAGGATACCACCAGATCAAGATGAGGAAGTCGGACCAATTGGCCACTTCGTTCACTACCCCATACAACACGTTTTGCTATGTCACGATGCCCTTTGGGCTGAAAAACGCATGTGCTACCTACCAGCGGACAATGCAACGTTGCCTTCATGACCAAATTGGTCGGAACGTTCATGATTATGTGGACGATATCGCGGTGATGTCTAAAAAGTCAAACGACTTAATCTCCGACTTAAAAGAAACCTTTGATAATGTCGTGGTATTGCCGACGAGTACGCCATGGAGGGGTCCTCACAGTGCGTGTTTAGAGACGTGGGGTAAGGCGGACGGTTGACGGGTACGAGGTAACACAGCTTACCCAGGTTCAGATCCCACGACGGTGGCGGAATCCTACTCCTGCTATAAATCACTATAAGGGCAATACGCCGAGTTACAGAGATAGGTTCGCTGTGCAAGGTTGTATGAAGTTGTGTATGAGATTGTGCCCTAAAGGCTCCCATAGGCCCGACTTATATAGTCGTCAGATCCTAGGGTTACAGGGAAAAGTCCTAGCCGGATAGGTTACAGAGTCCTACACCGTCTATCACTAGTCTTGTGTGTCTTGCACTCCAAGGCTCCGGGTACGCTGGTGACTCCACTGTAGCCTTCCTTTATCCGGCATGGGCCTCCCTTCTGGATCCACCTAATTGGGCCGCCCAGCAGGCCACAGGCCATGCTACCGACTATGGGCTACCCGAGTTAGTCGGATAAGAGACATGCTATGAGGATACCCATATAGCATATCCCCAACAGTAGCCCCCGGAGAACTCCGAGATCTTGCGCCGTCTTGCATCTTCACGTGGAATGCTCCGTCTAGATGGATGTCGGCAAATCATCAAGCAATATCTTGTAGTCCTCCCAAAGAACCCTGCAAGGTTTTCCTCGTCTTTGATTTGTAAGTCGGATAAATGTTGAATCTTCCATCGTACTCTTCCGTAGTCGGATTAAATCCGTCCATGCCGGAATCTTCGATGTGACGGCTCATCTACCATGTCAGTTATGACGACGTAGGCTTAGGTCAGCGACGCCTCGTAACTCACACATGCAGAGAACGCAATCATATCCGATTTTCCCGCGTGAGCGATACGAACCATTGGCGGCGGCGGTTGGAGACGTGGCGAAATTACCGCACACGTCCACGAACACGTCGTCTACGCGGCAACCGTCCGATTAGCTGCATGAATCTTGACGCAAAGCAAGATAAATAGTAACCATGGGACACTTGCCACTTTTTTACCCCATTCTCTCACGTCATCATCTTCTTCCTCCAGCCTCACGCCTCCTCGAGCTCTCCGCGGAAAACCTCAAAGAAACCCTAGCCTCTCTTTGCATCAGTCGCATCCTCCCAGTCCTCCATGGCCAGCAGCAGCAGCTCCTCTCCGTCGATGGCGGCGTCGAGCGAAGCCACGGCGAAGCCGACGAGCTCCGTCATCGTGCCCCCAGAGGGCCTGGTCATCCCCGCGTCGGCGGTGATTGAAACCACCAACGGTGACCACATCTGGCGGCGCTAGAGCCTTTGGAAGAAGTGCCAGACTCGCACAAGGGCGACTGGCGCGGCTCGGACATCACCAGCCGGGACATCCACGAGATGGTCACCGAAGGCTACCTCCCCGCGACGGAGGGGCTCGCCTGGCGGGCGGCACCGGCCGGCAAGGTGACACCTTCTCCCCAAGCCGGAGAAAAGGTGTACCTCAAGGCTCAGCTGGTACGCGGCGTTTCCCTGCCCATCTCCCACTTCTTTCTGTCCGTCTTGAACCACTTCAAGGTCCAACCCCATAACCTCTCCCCTAATAGTATCTTAGTGCTTAGCAACTTCGCGGCACTTTGTGAGGGTTACCTAGGGATTAGGCCTATATTAGACTTGTTCGTGTACTTCTTCACCGTCAAACGTGAAGCCGGACATAGTAGGGAGGAGCTTAGGAACTGTGGCACCATAAGCTTCAAGATCCGACCTGGCCGGCGGTTCCCCGACGTCGGCCACGAGTCATGCAAAAACTGGCAGCAGACGTACTTCTACGGCCCCGACATTCCTTTGGTGGGCCGAGAAGTGACGTACCCGGACTTCGTGGATGGAGCCGCCGCTGAAGTTTCCATATGGAGATCCCATGCCTCCCTTACCTCCGACCTCGACGCTTCTCGCGCAATAAGGCGGATCGAGTGGTTCGTAGAGACGGGTTTGACCGGCTTGGACCCAGCCGTGTGCTGGTTCATCAGGCGAATCCAACCTCTGCAGCACCGCGTGAAGTTCATGCACGAGTACACTAGTGATCGAAGGGATACCCTCCGAATCTCCGTGGATAACTTCTCGAGCGACTCCGTCAAGATCCGTCTGAAGGACATCGTCAAGGTGAAGGATAAGAAGCGCGGCTTCACCATCACCTGCGACATGTACATAGACGGCAAGTGCCCAAAGGTAGGTATTTATTTTCCGTGTATGACATTGCTCCAGTTTCTCCGTCTTGCCAGTGCCATATTATCTAACACGGTGATTTCTCACTTAACAGCTTAGCGATCTAGATGAGGACAACCTGGCTGCCCAAATCTACGATCCAAAGATGAAGTCACGGTCGTGTCCAACGACGATGTCCCGTTGGCGCGAAAGCGGAAGAGCTCCACCTCTGACGCTGCCGACGGAGGCAAGAAGAAGAAGACGGAGGGTGGAGCCTCCAAAAAGAGTATTGCCGCCCTGGAGGCGGAAAAGAGAAAAGCCAACGGGATTTTTGCCAAAGCGCCCCCCCTAGTGTAAGCCTCTCATTCTCCTACATTGTCTTATTTATCTGTCTTATTCCTGTACTTATGCATTTTGCACGTTTCAGGAAGAAAGCCATAACCAGCCTCAAGAAGTCCTCCAAGACTCTTGGGGCTTCTAGAAATATCAAAGATATGCTGCATCGCGACTCCTCCCCCGCCATCGCCCCTGCTACTCCTGCCGTCAAGCCCTCCTCTGCTCCGACAAGCTCTCAATCCCAGGAGGCACCAGGCCCTTCCGCCATGGAAGTGGATTCTAGCGCCTCTACCGAACTCGCTGTTGCCGGCGAGCAGGCGACGCAGGAGAGCGCTGCTCTTCAAATGGCTGAAGCTCCGTCTAAGGATGCCATCGGTAGCGGCAAGGCGGTGGTGGGAACTGGTTCCTCTGCCAAAGGCGGCGCCCCTACTCCCCAGAAACCCTTCGAGTTCCCAAAGATAGTTTACCCGGCGCTCCTGCCGAGTAACACAACTATGGTTCCTGGAGGAGTGCTGTCATCTCCGACGTGCGGTCTTGAGGAACTGCTCCGACAAGCAGATATCTTGCGAGGAAATAGCATTTCCTTTGGCAAGCTACTGGCCGAGAGTGCTACAAACCTCAATATTATTGCACTTGTAAGTGTTACTTTACCTTTTGCATTTCATATGAGTATCCCACTTTAGCCCCTAAGGATGTAGACGGAAAACCATAGGTTTTGCATCTATATGCTCTAAGAGTGACTAAGTTAGAAAAAACTCTCACTGTAGCCCCCAAGCATTTAGATGGAATGAATTACTACGACTAGATGCTTTAAGAGTAGCATACACAGTTTTCATAATTTTCAATGCTGTAGCACCCAAGCCTCTAGTTGTAACTGAATTAGTTCCGGCTAGATGCTTAAAGAAAAGCTAAGCATATTGATAAGTTAAAAACTCTCGCTGTAGCCCCCAAGCATCTAGGTGGAAAATATCCGACTAGGGGCTCCAAGCAGACCAAACAACGACTTAACTTTGTATTTGTTTCCACAGAATGAGAATGCTCGGAGGGGAATGGCCAACGACAAGTATCAAAAGATGCGCGCAGATCTTGAAGCCGAAAAGGGTAAAACTGCCATCTTGAAGGAACAGATCATCAAAAACAAGAGTCTGTTTTCTTTTTGCGCATTTCCGTCTTACTTTTGTGCCCATAATCTCCGAGTACTCACTGCGTACGTGGTTTTCTCCGACTTGTAGAACATGTCGCCAAGGCCAAGGACATTGTCGAGCAGTCCAAGCATATCCAGCAGCTGGACAGCGAGAACAAGATCCTGAAGGACGAGAGGAAGGAGATGCTGAAGATGCACGAGGATTCCATGAAAGCCCTGCAAGATTCCGCCTCCACTGAGATCAATCGCTTGAAGGAGGAGCTTGCGATCTTAAAAGATCAGAAGCAAGCTGCTGATGAGCAAAACCATCGCCATAGCGAGGCGTTTAAGCTCCTCCAACAAGAGAAGGAATCCTTGGCGGACACCGTCTGGCAGGCTAAGGCCAGCATCTTCAGTAAGTTTCCTCCGCCTTGTATTTCTGTAGTCTAGATACTTTAGAGTTTATTGAACTCATGCGATCCTTGTCGGAATTTTTAGCGCCTATGGGTTTAACCCGCTCGCCTCCTTCGGACAAAGAATGCATGATTCTTGCCGGCAACTTCATCAATACCGCCATCGCCCAAGCCAAGGAGATTGCCAAGCCCCTCTAGATTTATATCAAGGCCTCGGGCTCCGTGGCGAAGTACTCAGAGATTCTGCGCCGAGCCCCCGAGCGTGTCGCGAGCTGGAAAGCTTCATGCGCACGGGCTGGCACAAGGATGTCGCTGTCTATGGTGAAGGCACACTATGAAGATGCCGACATCGACACGGTGACCTCTGGCATCGCTGACGTAGATGATGACGGCAAGGATATCGATCACGAAGCCATCCTGTCATCACTCGCGGGTTATGACACCAGGGTTGCCGAGTTGGTGGATGTTGACATCTTCGTGCCCAGGAACACCATCGATAGCGTCAACCAAGATTCCTCCGAGTCTCATCACATCGCCGATGTTGAGGGTGATTCTCCGGCTGGTGATGATGCGGCCTCCAAGTCTCCTGCGCCAAACAATGAAGAACACTTTGTAATTTTGTTTCACCTTTGGTGTGTGCACGGAAGAAACTTGGTGATGTAATCTTAAGGCAGAAAACAATGATTGTTAAGTCCTGCGACTTAAGAACTAATTCCCAGTATGTATATATTTTTAAGCAAGTGATGGCTTATCCATTACTCTGGTTCTTATGCTTGACTTTTCGTGAGTCGGAAGACTCGTTGTCGGAGCCATGAGCTTAGGTGATGATGCCCACTGGCACCATCAATAACCTGAGCACAGAATCGCCGACAATAAGTGCCAAAAGTCACTACTCCAGAATCCACATAAAAACGACAAAGAATGTGTAGACCAGAAAACTTAAGCTAACGCCCGTAGGTGGAATTTTCACAAGTGCAATCGCAAGACTTGTGCATAAAGGTTTTATATGATCCAAAAATGAACACTAAAGGAGGTAAAAGACTCAGCAATATGAGTGAACCAAAGAGCTTTATTTCATTGATCATATAAGAGGTACACAATTAGATAAAAGATGCTAAGTGTAGAAAGGACGTAGCCGTGCTATGTTCCATGGCCGATCAAGCTCCGGGTAGTCATCATCTGGGTCACGTCGCTTACGCTTATGATCCTCGTTGGGTCTATCCTTGAGTTCACGATTGTCGACAAGGTAGTAAGACCCATTGAGCAGCGCCTTGCTTATGATGAATGGTCCTTCCCATGTCGGGGATAATTTGTGTGACTTCTTCTGCTTAAGTCGGAGTACTAAATCCCCCTCTTTAAACGAGCGATGCCGAACGCGGCGACTATGGTAGCTGCGTAGCTTCTGCTGGTAGATGGCGGATCTTTGGCATGCCAAAACGCGCTCCTCCTTGAGAAGGTCCACATCTAGGCGTCTGGATTCTTCAGCGTCATCTTCGTCGTAGGCGGCAACTCTTGGTGCGTCGTGGAGGATGTCGGAAGGTAGGATGGCTTCTGCTCCATATACCATGAAGTAAGGGGTGTAGCCGATGGATTTGTTGGGTGTGGTTCGTAAACTCCACAGCACAGATGTCAATTCTTCCGCCTAGGCTCCAGCTGCTCTGTGTAGCGGTGCCTCAAGACGTGGCTTGATTCCCTGTAGAATTAATCCATTGGCTCGCTCAACCTGACCATTGGATTGTGGGTGTGCCACAGATGCAAGGTCAAGTCGGATGCCTTTGTCCCAGCAATAGGCCTCCACTTCTCCGAGTGACAAGTTGCTTCCGTTGTCGGTGATGATGCTGTGTGGGAGACCAAATCTCACCACTAGATCCCGGACAAACCGAAGGGCAGTTGCCCCATCAAGCTTTCTAATGGGTTTAGCTTCTATCCATTTGGTGAATTTGTCAACTGCTACAAGAAGATGCATAAATCCACACGGTGCCATCTGTAACGGTCCCACCATGTCTAGCCCCCAGACTGCAAACGACCAAGTTATTGGTATTGTTCGCAATTCTTCAGCAGGAACATGTGGTTGCCGGGCATAATACTGGCATCCCATGCATGTCTCAACTAGCTTTTCGGCTTCCGCCTTTGCGGTCAGGCAGTAGAATCCTTGCCGGAAGGCTTTCGCGACCAATGATCGAGGAGCGGCGTGATGCCCGCAATCTCCGAAATGGATCTCGCGCAGGATTTCCATACCTTCTAGCTGGGAAACGCACTTTAAGTATACACCAGTAGTGCTCCTTTTATAGAGTTGCCCATTGATTATGGTATAACCCTTTGCTCGTCGTACTATTTGCCGTCTTTTGACCTCGTCGTCAGGCAAAGTTCCGTGTTCGAGATACTCCATGAACGGTTTTGTCCAAGCCGGAGGGATCTTTGTCACCATGTTGACGAAAGAGTCAGTTCTATCCAGGTTGTCGATGTCGGCGCCCTTCACGGATGGTGTGCGTAGATGCTCTAGGAAAACTCCTGGCGGAATTTGCTTGCGCCCTGATCCAAGCTTAGGCAGTAGATCAGCCGCCTTGTTTTGCTCCCTAGGCACATACTTGACTTCGTAGCCCAAGAAGCTCTTGGCTATCTCGTCCACTTCATCGTGATATGCCACCATCATAGGGTTCCACGCATTCTAGGTGCCAGCCACCTGCTGGGCAACCAAGTCGGAATCTCCACAACAAACTATGTGCTTGATGCCAATATCCTTGGCTACACGTAGTCCGTGAATGAGTGATTCATACTCCGCCATGTTGTTTGTAGCCTCGAAGTTGATCTGCAGAACATAGTGCAGCTTGTCTCCTTTTGGTGACTGTAGCAGTACACCAGCCCCCGATCCATTGAGCAACTTTGATCCGTCAAATTGCATCACCCAGTACTCTGGTTCTGGCAGCGGAGTAGCATCTGGCATCTCCGTCCAATCTGCAATAAAATCCGCCAAAGCTTGTGACTTGATAGCGTCGCGTCTCTTATAGGTGATCTCGAAGGCGGCAAGTTCAATGCCCCACTTCGCGACCCTTCCTGTAGCGTCGCTGTTATTGATAATGTCGGAGAGTGGAGTCTTGCTCACTACTGTGATTGGGTGCTCCTGAAAGTAATGCCTCAGCTTCCGAGAAGCGAGGAATACTCCATAAGCTATCTTTTGGTAGTGCGGGTAACGCTGCTTGGACTCCGTCAAGACCTCGCTCACATAGTAAACTGGTCATTGAACTCCGTGCTCGTAGCCTGGTTCCTTCCGCTCTACCACGACGACGAAGCTAATAACCCGGTTGGTTGACGCCATGTAAATTAACAGGGGATCTCTGTGGCATCCCGCAAAACCACTACTAGAAAATCGCGTTGTTTTTGTGCATTGCATTGTCATCATCATGCATTGTTTGTCTGCATTATTTGAAAAGCCCAATTTTGATTATACAAAAAAAACCCTCTTTATTATAAAAGGCAAAACCACCGAAGGTATCGGATATTTTGTTTCACCTAAAAACTAATTGCAAAGTGGTTCTGTTTTAAATTAAAGAGGACCAAACAAACACAAAACTAAAACAGCCCCCCCTCTAAATCCTAGTCTCACCCAATCTGTTCCTACCCCCCAATCTCTGGTTGCCACCTCCCCCCTCTCACCCAAAATCTACCCACCTGCCACCTCACCTATCCTCCTCTTTTTCCCCCTCTCTCCCTTTTCTCACCCAGCTCTCCTACCCACTCTCTCTTTTCCCCACCGCCAGTCTGGCCCCACCCGCAGCCCCTCTCTCTCTCTCCAGCCGGTCCCACTCGCCTAGCCCCCCCACACTCTCTCACACCCAGCGCGCCCCGACCCACTCTGCCTGCCAGCTGGGCCCAGCCCCTCCACCTCTTTCCCTGGCCCCACGCGCCATACCCCAACCACCTGAACCGTGGCCCTACCCACCCCTCTAGCCTCACCTGTCTCTCCCACCTACCGCCCCCCCGGCCCACGCGGGACCCACCCGCGCGCCCCACGCGTCCCAGCCCCCAACCCGCGTCGTCTTCCTCCTGGCGTCGCCCCCTCGCCCCGTGCTCCCTCTTCCTTCCCTCTCAGGCCACCGCAGCACCCCCGCACGCCGTCGCCCCTCCGCCCTTGCTCCTCTCTCCCACCCCCGCTCAGCACCGCCGCCGCCTACCCCTAGCGCCGACGCGGCCCCGCTTTCCCCCCCGTCGCCGGCGAACGCCTCCGCCCAGCGCCGCCCGCCTCGCCTGGCCGCTCCTCCACCCCGCTCCGCCCTCCGTGCGTCCGCCGCCCACCTGCGCCTCGGCCCGCCCCCAACCGCCGGCCTTCCCCGTCCTCCCTCCGCCGCGTCTGCGCGCCCAGGCCTCCGAGCAGCCGCCACCGCGTCTCCGCCCGCCGGCCCGCACGAACTCTGCGTCGCCGCCGCCGTCGTCCGCCCGCGCCGTCCGCTCCCTCCCCGGTCCATCCCTGCCGCGCGCCGCGCCCGGACCTGCCTCCGCCGAGCCAGCTCGCCGCCAGGCCCCTCCTCGCCGGCGTCCCGCGTCCCCCGCCTGCGCACCGTAGCTGCCGCCGCGCGCCTTCGAGCTCGCCGACGTCTGCCTAGCCCCGGCGGACCCCGCACCTCGCCTTCAAGCTCGTCCCTGGCCGCGTCCAGCGGGCCCCGCGGCAGCCGCCTCCTCGCCTTGGCGCCTCCCTGGAGCGCCACCGGTCCCTGGCCTCGTGCTGCCGATCCTCGCTGCGGCCCCTGCAACCTCTCTCCGCTGCGGTCTCGTCGTTTCGCGGGCACCGACGGCCCCTGTCGGCCTCCCGCAGATCCCGACCGTGGCTAATCAAGAACCGCCGTGAACCAGGACGACAAGAGGGACCCGAAGGTCCTAAGAACCCCGGCATCGACTTCATGCTCTCCTCCACAGACCCAATAACGACTCCGGCTATGCAAACGCCGACCCGTGTTCTCCCTCTCGCGCCATCAAGCACTCCTACAAGGATCTGAGACCAAACCCTAACCAAGATCGTCGATCCCTCGACCAAGGACCGATCCCCGGAAAAAAACCTGAGTGCGCCGACGACCAGATCTCCACGGTGTAACGACAAGACCGACGACAGGGACCGATGACCGCGGATGCGACAAGATCGTCGCTCGGACGACAAGACCGCCACATGGAGCGATAAGCGCTTCATCTCGGATACGCCAAGAACTTCAGCCAGATGCTAAGACCGACTCGATGGCGCGAGCCCGACAAGACCGTCGCAACGGCAAGATCGATCCCGGAGACCGAGAACGCTTCCGTCGAGCCCTGGACCCTGTCGAACCCCGAACCCCGGAACCCCGAGATCGTCGAGACCCCTAATGTGTGAACCCTTTCCGAAACCCTATTTTATAACATAATAACAACTTGTTGCATATTTAATCTTTCATCTCGCATGCATATCTGTGGTTTGGGGGCCTTATGCCGATTCACCTAATACTTAAATATGGGGCCATATGCGGGCAAATCTAGTCTCATATCGGCCTCATTTAAACTTGTGTAGCGAACCGGTGATATCTTTTGCCTTGTTAAACAACATTTAAACTGCGGGGTACCTAAACAACTGGAACCATCTAATTAATTGTCGGGACCCCGGGTCCACTTAATATGACCTAATTGCACCGCATCTTTGCCATGTCATACATCATGCATGCATCATGCCGATCTTCTGCCGTGTATTAAATATCGCATCCGGTGTTTCTTCTAGTGTTTGGTTCTTCGCGGATAAGGCCGTTGAGTTGATGTGAGCTTCGCCCCGATCTTCGGTTGGACCCTTCGACAATGTTTTCAGGCGCGCATCTCCCCCTTTCTACCTATCTTACTTTTATAGTGTTTTACTCCTTCCTGTTGATCTATTGCTATCTGTGTTGCGATGCTCTAGTTTTCGTACCCGTGATATCCCTTGCAGCCGTATATTGCCTTGGACACACCCTATTCCCTGTTGTTTGGTAGATAGTTGGACTTGCGCGTCATAGTCGCTTGCTCAAGTGCTGTTGTGTGTCGTCAAATGCCACAGTTGTTGAGGTATTGCCGCATGTTGTTGTTGGAGATGATTCTAGCTTTATTTATCGTCACTTTAATTTCTGTTTAACAACTAAAAGTGATTAAGCAGAGGCATCGGTGGGTGATAGATAATATTTGGTTTCCGAACGCCCACTTGTGTCCCGTAAGACCCCGAGTACTTGATACCTGTTCCTTGTTTTATCGCGCTATCCACATCCGGGAGGTATATGGGACCCCCCTTAGCCAGAGCTTGATTCCGTCTTATTTCTTGGGGCCACAAACTAGTTTGAGGTTTTATTTACGATCCTGTACTTATGCCATGTTTTTACTGCTTTATTTACGATTGTGCGACAGATAGCACACTGTACTATTTAGGATAGTGGCACGATTCCGCGGTGTCGACAAGCCCAGTTTTGGGTTCCCAGTCGTTCACAGCCGTCCCCACAGACCTTGAGGCCGTCTCGGAGCTTGCTTACTCCGTTGCGGGATCTACTTAAGGGGTGGCCCCCTGAAATATTTCTGAATCTTGTGATTGCTTTGTCGTGAAGGCCTCGTTGGGTTTTGATTTGGTTTTTCCGAGGTTGATCGAGTGTGTGTTGCTATTGGTGCACCCCGGCCGGGTAAAACTTTCTGAAAGCCGTGTCCGCGGATATGGACGACTTGGAGCACAGTTTCTCGATCATAGACAAGCATAACTAAAGTTTACTGCTATAAATTTGACTTATAATGACTAGTAATCAGCTTCACTATAATGGAATGGCTAATTAATACTGCCCACAATTGCTTGTTTGGTTGTCGCTTCCGACAATTGTATCTGACTAGTAAGTATTGCAACTACAACGGAATGGCTGAATAAAAGTACCAACAACTGCTGGGTTTTGGGTATATCTCATGCTATCTGTATCTGATTAGTAAGAGTTACAACTATAACGGAATGGTTAATTAAAAGTGCCCACTGCTTATTTTATCAGGACGACTATCTTTAACCTGACTAGTAATTGCTGCAACGATAACCGAATAAATAAAACTGCCAACGGTGTGAGTTCCTCGGTTGACTTCCTCGTTTGGTCTCGAGGGGGAAACACCAGGATGGGTTTGTTTGGTGTTAGCTTCAGGTTGGATCCGAATAGGTCTCTCTCACCCCTCTCTGATAACCGCCAGCTGTATCGAGTCTCTATAGGTTGTTTAGTGCATGCTGCCGCTGCCGCTTCAGTCCACCATACCTATGTAGGCGAGGACCGCCGAATTCTAGCCTCGCCGTGTACTGGCCTCAGTACTGACGCTCCTTCTTTGTTTTTTTCTGCTTTGCCCTTTGTCGGCACCCCTTTTGTTAAGCAGGTTTTGAGATCGACGCCGTTAGCAGGGTTACCCTTCCGGCTTGGCCTGGGCAGGGTTATGGACGCCATTGGTTATTCTTCAGGGCTCTTAGTCCCATTTGCATCTTGTCCGTAGCGGGACGCTCTATCGTTTTCAAGGTGATTTGGATCTTTGTATAATGTATCTGTATTCTTGACTCCTTGAGTCGCCGTTATATATATATCTGTTCTGTGGGTCCCATCAAGGACTGTTGTGTAATGTTATTACTTCGTTTTCCACCCGCACGAAAGTGCCTGGTGGGCACCTTTGAATCGTTTCTATGCGGGTTTGGCGAATTTTTCTCAAACTTGCATAGGTCCGATTCTGAGGGTGTTACAGAGTGGTATCAGAGCTCAGCAGTTACGATACCCCACAAGTCCACCCTGTAGGATAACCTAGCTAACGGCCGAAGTAGAAGTGTCAAAACTATTTTTGCAAAAACGGTTGGATAGTTCTGGTTAGGTCTGATTTTACTCCTTACCCCTCTGCTGTTCTCCTCTTACCTCTACGTGTTTTGAATCCGCTCTCGTCTCTTTCTTCGAGTCCAGGAATTCTCGTGGTTGGGTTTCCGTCGTACCTTTAGGGTTTCGCTTCCTTCTTCGATAACGGTGTTGCTCCATCTGGTCTTCATGCGATCCGAGGAATCCTTCGTCTGTGGTGCCGTCCTTTGTTCTTTGTTTGTGCCTTCCGGTGTTTTCCGACGCGACGACATCCTCTACGCCAGATCCGATGCAGAGCCTGCATCACTCCGTTGTTCCGAACCTCGCTTGTCGAGATCTTCAGTCTGTTTCCGAGAATGGTTGCACTCTTTTCTACTGATTGTGCAGAGTAATAGTTTGGGTGCGTGATGGATTGGCCCCCATGCCGACTACCCCTTCTATTCGCTTTTGTACATTGAAGTGGATGAGAATGCATCGGTTCCCTCTTTTCATCGAAGTTAGAGGTGGCTTTATTAGTGGATACCTCTACCTTCGCCCTTTTTGTTTCCGGAGTGTCCTCCCGACGGTCAGGATCAACGACCCCTTGTTAGTGGTGTCGCGAGGATCTACACGAAGCGAGAGGATCAGACCGCCGACCTTCTTTCCGGTACCATGAGGCGGATCTCGAGGGCGAGATCCATTGTTAGTGGTGTCGAATTGTGGCATCCCGCAAAACCACTACTAGAAAATCGCGTTGTTTTTGTGCATTGCATCGTCATCATCATGCATTGTTTGTCTGTATTATTTGAAAAGCCCAATTTTGATTATACAAAAAAAACCCTCTTTATTATAAAAGGCAAAACCACCGAAGGTATCGGATATTTTGTTTCACCTAAAAACTAATTGCAAAGTGGTTCTGTTTTAAATTAAAGAGGACCAAACAAACACAAAACTAAAACAGCCCCCCCTCTAAATCCTAGTCTCACCCAATCTGTTCCTACCCCCCAATCTCTGGTTGCCACCTCCCCCCTCTCACCCAAAATCTACCCACCTGCCACCTCACCTATCCTCCTCTTTTTCCCCCTCTCTCCCTTTTCTCACCCAGCTCTCCTACCCACTCTCTCTTTTCCCCACCGCCAGTCTGGCCCCACCCGCAGCCCCTCTCTCTCTCTCTCCAGCCGGTCCCACTCGCCTAGCCCCCCACACTCTCTCACACCCAGCGCGCCCCGACCCACTCTGCCTGCCAGCTGGGCCCAGCCCCTCCACCTCTTTCCCTGGCCCCACGCGCCATACCCCAACCACCTGAACCGTGGCCCTACCCACCCCTCTAGCCTCACCTGTCTCTCCCACCTACCGCCCCCCGGCCCACGCGGGACCCACCCGCGCGCCCCACGCGTCCCAGCCCCCAACCCGCGTCGTCTTCCTCCTGGCGTCGCCCCCTCGCCCTGTGCTCCCTCTTCCTTCCCTCTCAGGCCACCGCAGCACCCCCGCACGCCGTCGCCCCTCCGTCCTTGCTCCTCTCTCCCACCCCCGCTCAACACCGCCGCCGCCTACCCCTAGCGCCGCCGCGGCCCCGCTTTCCCCCCCGTCGCCGGCGAACGCCTCCGCCCAGCGCCGCCCGCCTCGCCTGGCCGCTCCTCCACCCCGCTCCGCCCTCCGCGCGTCCGCCGCCCACCTGCGCCTCGGCCCGCCCCCAACCGCCAGCCTTCCCCGTCCTCCCTCCGCCGCGTCTGCGCGCCCAGGCCTCCGAGCAGCCGCCACCGCGTCTCCGCCCGCCGGCCCGCACGAACTCTGCGTCGCCGCCGCCGTCGTCCGCCCGCGCCGTCCGCTCCCTCCCCGGTCCATCCCTTCCGCGCGCCGCGCCCGGACCTGCCTCCGCCGAGCCAGCTCGCCGCCAGGCCCCTCCTCGCCGGCGTCCCGCGTCCCCCGCCTGCGCACCGTAGCTGCCGCCGCGCGCCTTCGAGCTCGCCGACCTCTGCCTAGCCCCGGCGGACCCCGCACCTCGCCTTCAAGCTCGTCCCTGGCCGCGTCCAGCGGGCCCCGCGGCAGCCGCCTCCTCGCCTTGGCGCCTCCCTGGAGCGCCACCGGTCCCTGGCCTCATGCTGCCGATCCTCGCTGCGGCCCCTGCAACCTCTCTCCGCTGCGGTCTCGTCGTTTCGCGGGCACCGACGGCCCCTGCCGGCCTCCCGCAGATCCCGACCGTGGCTAATCAAGAACCGCCGTGAACCAGGACGACAAGAGGGACCCGAAGGTCCTAAGAACCCCGGCATCGACTTCATGCTCTCCTCCACAGACCCAATAACGACTCCGGCTATGCAAACGCCGACCCGTGTTCTCCCTCTCGCGCCATCAAGCACTCCTACAAGGATCTGAGACCGAACCCTAACCAAGATCGTCGATCCCTCGACCAAGGACCGATCCCCGGAAAAAAACCTGAGTGCGCCGACGACCAGATCTCCACGGTGTAACGACAAGACCGACGACAGGGACCGATGACCGCGGATGCGACAAGATCGTCGCTCGGACGACAAGACCGCCACATGGAGCGATAAGCGCTTCATCTCGGATACGCCAAGAACTTCAGCCAGATGCTAAGACCGACTCGATGGCGCGAGCCCGACAAGACCGTCGCAACGGCAAGATCGATCCCGGAGACCGAGAACGCTTCCGTCGAGCCCTGGACCCTGTCGAACCCCGAACCCCGGAACCCCGAGATCGTCGAGACCCCTAATGTGTGAACCCTTTCCGAAACCCTATTTTATAACATAATAACAACTTGTTGCATATTTAATCCTTCATCTCGCATGCATATCTGTGGTTTGGGGGCCTTATGCCGATTCACCTAATACTTAAATATGGGGCCATATGCGGGCAAATCTAGTCTCATATCGGCCTCATTTAAACTTGTGTAGCGAACCGGTGATATCTTTTGCCTTGTTAAACAACATTTAAACTGCGGGGTACCTAAACAACTGGAACCATCTAATTAATTGTCGGGACCCCGGGTCCACTTAATATGACCTAATTGCACCGCATCTTTGCCATGTCATACATCATGCATGCATCATGCCGATCTTCTGCCGTGTATTAAATATCGCATCCGGTGTTTCTTCTAGTGTTTGGTTCTTCGCGGATAAGGCCGTTGAGTTGATGTGAGCTTCGCCCCGATCTTCGGTTGGACCCTTCGACAATGTTTTCAGGCGAGCATCTCCCCCTTTCTACCTATCTTACTTTTATAGTGTTTTACTCCTTCCTGTTGATCTATTGCTATCTGTGTTGCGATGCTCTAGTTTTCGTACCCGTGATATCCCTTGCAGCCGTATATTGCCTTGGACACACCCTATTCCCTGTTGTTTGGTAGATAGTTGGACTTGCGCGTCATAGTCGCTTGCTCAAGTGCTGTTGTGATGCCACAGTTGTTGAGGTATTGCCGCATGTTGTTGTTGGAGATGATTCTAGCTTTATTTATCGTCACTTTAATTTCTGTTTAACAACTAAAAGTGATTAAGCAGAGGCATCGGTGGGTGATAGATAATATTTGGTTTCCGAACGCCCACTTGTGTCCCGTAAGACCCCGAGTACTTGATACCTGTTCCTTGTTTTATCGCGCTATCCACATCCGGGAGGTATATGGGACCCCCCTTAGCCAGAGCTTGATTCCGTCTTATTTCTTGGGGCCACAAACTAGTTTGAGGTTTTATTTACGATCCTGTACTTATGCCATGTTTTTACTGCTTTATTTACGATTGTGCGAAAGATAGCACACTGTACTATTTAGGATAGTGGCACGATTCCGCGGTGTCGACAAGCCCAGTTTTGGGTTCCCAGTCGTTCACAGCCGTCCCCACAGACCTTGAGGCCGTCTCGGAGCTTGCTTACTCCGTTGCGGGATCTACTTAAGGGGTGGCCCCCTGAAATATTTCTGAATCTTGTGATTGCTTTGTCGTGAAGGCCTCGTTGGGTTTTGATTTGGTTTTTCCGAGGTTGATCGAGTGTGTGTTGCTATTGGTGCACCCCGGCCGGGTAAAACTTTCTGAAAGCCGTGTCCGCGGATATGGACGACTTGGAGCACAGTTTCTCGATCATAGACAAGCATAACTAAAGTTTACTGCTATAAATTTGACTTATAATGACTAGTAATCAGCTTCACTATAATGGAATGGCTAATTAATACTGCCCACAATTGCTTGTTTGGTTGTCGCTTCCGACAATTGTATCTGACTAGTAAGTATTGCAACTACAACGGAATGGCTGAATAAAAGTACCAACAACTGCTGGGTTTTGGGTATATCTCATGCTATCTGTATCTGATTAGTAAGAGTTACAACTATAACGGAATGGTTAATTAAAAGTGCCCACTGCTTATTTTATCAGGACGACTATCTTTAACCTGACTAGTAATTGCTGCAACGATAACCGAATAAATAAAACTGCCAACGGTGTGAGTTCCTCGGTTGACTTCCTCGTTTGGTCTCGAGGGGGAAACACCAGGATGGGGTTGTTTGGTGTTAGCTTCAGGTTGGATCCGAATAGGTCTCTCTCACCCCTCTCTGATAACCGCCAGCTGTATCGAGTCTCTATAGGTTGTTTAGTGCATGCTGCCGCTGCCGCTTCAGTCCACCATACCTATGTAGGCGAGGACCGCCGAATTCTAGCCTCGCCGTGTACTGGCCTCAGTACTGACGCTCCTTCTTTGTTTTTTTCTGCTTTGCCCTTTGTCGGCACCCCTTTTGTTAAGCAGGTTTTGAGATCGACGCCGTTAGCAGGGTTACCCTTCCGGCTTGGCCTGGGCAGGGTTATGGACGCCATTGGTTATTCTTCAGGGCTCTTAGTCCCATTTGCATCTTGTCTGTAGCGGGACGCTCTATCGTTTTCAAGGTGATTTGGATCTTTGTATAATGTATCTGTATTCTTGACTCCTTGAGTCGCCGTTATATATATATATCTGTTCTGTGGGTCCCATCGAGGACTGTTGTGTAATGTTATTACTTCGTTTTCCACCCGCACGAAAGTGCCTGGTGGGCACCTTTGAATCGTTTCTATGCGGGTTTGGCGAATTTTGCTCAAACTTGCATAGGTCCGATTCTGAGGGTGTTACAATCTCCAGGCTCGGGTGCTGCAAGGATGGGCGCTGAGGAAAGAATCTCCTTGAGCTGCTTCAATGCTGCATCAGTTTCGTCCGTCCACGTGAATTTGTCTGCCTTCTTCAGCAACTTGTACAGCGGCAAAGCCTTCTCTTCAAGTCGTTGAATGTCCTTTAGGCATGTCAGACGGTTTATGTTTAAGATGGCCTTGATTTTCTCCGGGTTGACCTCGATTTCGCGCTGGGAAAGGATGAAGCCCAACAATTTGCCGGCTGGAACCCCGAAGACGCACTTATTAGGGTTGAGCATCATGTTGTATTTCCGGAGATTATCAAAGGTTTATTTTAAGTCGGAGATTAAGTCGTTTGACTTTTTAGACATCACCACGATATCTTCCACATAGGCGTGAACGTTCCGAACAATTTGGTCGTGAAGGCAACGTTGCATTGTCCGCTGGTAGGTAGCACCTGCGTTTTTCAGCCCAAAGGGCATTGTGACATAGCAAAACGTGTCGTATGGAGTAGTGAACAAAGTGGCCAATTGGTCCGACTTCCTCATCTTGATCTGGTGGTATCCTGAGTATGCATCGAGAAAACACAAAAGTTCCGAGCCAGCCGTCGAGTCAATGACTTGGTCAGTGCGAGGCAAAGCAAACGGATCTTTGGGACATGCTTTGTTCAAGCCGGTATAATCAACGCACATTCTTAATTCATTGGTTCCCTTTTTGGGGACAAGTACAGGATTGGCCACCCATCGCGGGTGAAGGACTTCTCGGATAAACCCAGCCTTAAGTAACCTAGCTATCTCTTTGCCAATGGCGCGTCTCTTCTCATCTCCGAAGCGTCGTAGAGGTTGTTTCACTGGTTTACATTTTGGATCTATGTTTAAGCTGTGCTCGACAAGTTCCCTGGGTACACCTTTCATGTCGACAGGTTGCCAGGCAAAGATGTCCCTATTCTCACGGAGGAACTCGACGAGCGCGCTTTCCTATTTGGGATCCAGGTTCGTCCCAATGGTGACGGTCTTGGAGGCATTGCCTACCACAAGTTCCACCGGCTTGGTCTCGATGGCGGCCTTGAATGCAGGAGCAGAGTCGGAGATCTGCTTCTTCGTCGCGGGCATCTCTGAGTCATTGACCTTGCTCTGGATCTCCTTGAATTCTTCGCTGTAGAGGACAGCTTCTACAACGGCTGCTTCATTGATCTCGTAGTCCCTTGCCTTGGTAAAGCTTCCGGATACGGTGATGACACTATTTGGTCCGGGTATCTTGAGTTTGTTGTAGACGAAGCATGGCTTGGCCATGAACGTGTGGAATATGACGCGGCCAAATATGACGTGGTACACGCTCTTGAAGGGGACCACCTCAAAGGTCATGCGCTCTTGGCGGTAATTATTAACGTCGCCAAAGGCTACCTGAAGCGTAATGCACCCAACGGACCGAGCCTCCCGACCAGGAACTACGCCATGGAACACGGTGTTGGTCCCCCTTAGGTTTGCCTCCGTCAAGTTCATCTTCTGTAGTGTATCCAGATACATGATGTTGATGTTGCTTCCACTATCCACCATGCACTTGGTGAACTCCACGCCATCAATCAATGGGTTGATGACCATGGCATACTGGTTCTCCCTGGGCACAAGGTCTGGGTGGTCCGTCCTGTCCCAAGTTATTGGGACCTCCGACCAGTGCAGGTATTGGGGAACTGGGGGGAGAGTGGCCATCAGGATCCTTAGAGAGGTCTTCTGTTGTTGGACGGTGGGGGTGCCAAGGAAAGTGTGGTAGACTGGGGCCTTCTTTGCGAAGGGGTTCTTGCCCTTGTCGTCGCTCATGGCGGCGTGTTTGAGGTCAACATCCTCGTCCATGTCACTCGAATCCTTGGACTCCTCCTCCTTCTTCTTCCCCTTGCCCTTGCCTCGCGGTCTGTTCTTCCGACTTTGCTTGTAGCCGGACTCCGGGTCTTCCTTGAGGTCGTTGACGAACTTGCAGTGTCGATTGGTATGGGTGGCCTTGACGTTGGCGTCGAGGTGTACGAGGCATGGCATATTGCGGTACTCCTCGTAGGTTTGGGGAACACGGAGCGGCGCCGAGGTGGTTTCACTTCCTCGCTGCTGCCCGCGGCCCGCTCCCCTTCCTCGGCCATGTTGTCCGCCTTCTCCTCATCCTGCAAAAGTCATAGCGACCATGTCGGTAGATTGCTTTTCTTCTGGAGCGGTTTTCCTCTTTGTACTGCTGTTCCTCCGAGCTTGGGTTGGAACGGCCGTTGCCGGCAAAGAGCCACGAGCATCGTCGTCGGCAGCTGCGAACTCACTAGCTAACTGAATCATCTGATTCAAGTCAAGCTGATGATTGTCCTGCAAGCGCTTTAGCTTATGTCGGAGCAACGTACCCCTTTCTAACCCATCGATGAAGGCGGCCATGGCGGTCTGAGCGTGCACTCCTGCGCAGGAATTTTTCATATCCAGCCAGCGGGAGAGGTAGGCGCGAGACGTCTCGTCTTTCTCTTGCACACACCGCTGTAGATCGCCCACAGTGCAGGGACGCTTGTATGTACCCTCAAAGTTCTTGGTGAATGCTTCTTGCATATCCAGCCAGTTGTAGATAGATTTCTCCAGCAAGTCGTCGATCCATTGACGGACCGTGCCTGCCAACATTAACGGGAGGTACTTAACGACGATGTTGGGGTTGCCTCCGGCAATCTCCACCGCGTTGTCGTAGTCCTGCAACCATGTGGCAGGTTTGGCGGTGCCGTCTTAGGGCTTGATGGTCTTGTCAATCCGGAAACCTTTGGGGTAAGTTGCGGACCGTATTGCAGGTCCAAAACAACGTGGTCCCAGGTATGGTCCTTCCCGGGCCTCGTGGATCTTATCGATCCGCGAACGTGCATCGTACGGCTCCGGGTTCTTCTTCTTGTTGTCAACAGGGGATGGGCTGCGTGAATGACGCGGGCCTCTTCCGCCATGGTGACTGCTTGGCGGCGACGGAGGCGGAGGTGGCGGTGGGTTAGCCTTCTTGTTGTTACCCTCCTGCGACGCCTCGCGCCTGTCACAGTTGCTTGTCGAACGCGGAGGGTCGTGGTGTGACCTGCTATTGTGTCCTTGGTGGCGCTCTTCATCATGACGGGTCTTAACCGCGTTGTCGCGGATGACGATGCCACACTACTTTGGAGGGGGCATATCCGTGCGATGGTGAGCCTTGTAGTTTTCCTGACGTCGGGGGGATCGGGGCGGTGGCGATGGGCGGCGAGGTCGGGCTTTTTCTCCGTGGTTGGAGGATATGGGGATAGCATCCTTCCTGTTGCGCGCATCCCTCCGTCTTTGTTCTGATGAACCCGTCTGTGATCCGACATCCTTACTGGCTAGATCGGCAGAGCGCTGGGTCAGACTCAAGCCTCTGAGAGGTGGCCTTTTCCTGCTGCTTTACCACCTTGGCCACTAGGTCATAGACCTGTTCTACTGCCTCAGGCGATCTATCCTGCTCCAGAAGGGTCTTGGCGACGGCGAGGTTAAGGAGTGGGGTGGGCATCACCTGCTTGCCTTCACTATCAATGTATGGCTTGGCCTATGCCGGCTTCAAGGAAGCCCATCCTAGGTTGCGCCGTACACCAGGATCGTTGATGACGCGAGCCGGAGCCTTCTTAGCCTTCTGCTGCTGCAGCAGAGTCTTGTAATCGGCCTCCATTGCTCTAGCTTTCTCAATGGACTTCTGCGCGTTGAACAGATCTCGATCTAGCTTAGCGCCTTGCTCTGCGATGGCTTGCGCCTCCTCCAGCACCTGCTGGCGCTTCTCGTCAAGCTGAGTCATGTTCCGGATATGATCAACGGTTAGTGGCTCGACGAGGAGATTGTCGTACATCACTCTATCAGCTGGAGTAACATGGGCTGCTGCCAACATGGATGCTGGAGGTGGCAAGTTTGCGGTGTTGTTGTTGCTCGGACCGGTGCCGAGTTCCTGCGGCTACTGCACTGGGTTAGGCGGAGGAGGCATGACCTTTGCGCGATCATCGTCGACAGCAATTAGTGGCCCCTTCCCCTTTTCCAGCGTCGTAGGCGGAGCTTGCCCGGGTTGATCTTCATCCATCGTTGTCCCAATGGTGACGAACACCCCTCGAGACATGACGGTGTTGTTAGCTTGCTCGTCGCGCGAGTACTCCTCCTCCATCTCCTGCATAGCGGAGTCTAGCTCTTCTGGACTGAAGTCTACCTCCACTGAATCTGCACTAAAATCGGCATAAAGCGCGTCAATGACAGAGTCCGAGGGTGCCAGGGCTTCCTCGATGACGGGCGGTGGAGGTGCAACGGTCTCGACGATGACTGGAGGTGGTGGTGCTGCTACGACGATGGCGGCCGGAGGTGGTGGCGGCGGCTGCGGAATCAGAGGTTCTCCGTCTCTGAGCGCAAGCTCCATCTGGGCTGCCGCGTCAACTGCCGCGTAGCTGTTGACGGTGCTCACCATCACTTCGAGGGTAAGGCGTCCTGTTGCCCACTGCCGACGTAAAGAATGTCGGAGAAGTGTGCCGCGGTCCAGTCCTTCCATGAAGTGATATAAAGCGTTATCATCAGGGCAATTGGCCAGGTCGGCCCGTATACGGAGCCACCTGGCGAGGTAGTCACGGGGGTTTTCGCCCTCTCTCTGAACGCAGCGCGCCAGATCGAAGATGGTAACCACGCGGACGAACTTGGATCTCTGCTGTCCAGACACGCGGATAAAGCCGACGGATTAACATATCCCCAATAGTAGTTGTTATATGGGTATCCTTATATCATGTCTCTTATCCGGCTAACCCGGGTGGCCCATAGTCGGTAGCATGGCCCATGGCCTGCTGGGCGGCCCAGTTAGGTGGATCTAGAAGGGAGGCCCATGCCGGATAAAGGAAGGCTACGGTGGAGTCACCAGCGTACCCGGAGCCTTGGAGTGCAAGATACACAAGACTAATGATAGACGGTGTAGGACTCTATAACCTGTCCGGCTAGGACTTTTCCCTGTAACCCTAGGACCTGGCGACTATATAAGTTGGGCCTATGGGAGCCTTTAGGGCATCGATTCACACAACCTCGCACAGCGAACCTATCTCTGTAACTCGGCGTATTTGCCCTTATAGTGATTTATAGCAGGAGTAGGATTCTGCCACCGTTGTGGGATCTGAACCTGGGTAAGTTGTGTTACCTCGTACCCGTCAACCGTCTGCCTTACCCCACGTCTCTAAACACGCACTGTGAGGACCCCTCCATGGCGTACTCGTCGGCAATACCACGACAATGTCAACGATGTGAAATGAAAGGGGGACTTGTGAGTCCATGGAGTTTGTATTCTGTGTTAGAGAAACACCTGGGCCGCTAGCCTAAGCCATGCCTAATCATGGTGGAAACTTGCAGCATCACCATAGTGAGCTATCTATGAAGCGCCCTCAATAAAAAAAACTATGCATATAGTAAATAAAAAGATTGCTGAGATGCTCATTGTCTGCTTGTCTTGTCATTTTGGTTATGGGAAAGCTCCTATACCATCTGCAAGGGGTACCCCGTTGACGGTTCTCAATGATATGCAAATACTTACAATGACAAGAACTTGCCTGGACCCAAAAGTTGAGTAGCATTAGGAGTGTCCCTCGCACTCAAGGGACTCGGGATTTCCAGTTTATGGTATGTCAAGCATATGATTCAGAGTGGACCTCACTTTCACCTTAACCACATGAAGATGCTTATGATAGGGGCAATGAGAGCTCAAAGCTAATGAGTACCTTCCCTTCAGCATTTGGAAGCCTTTCAAACCATTTAAAACCGTTTTCACAACTTTGTTGAGTCACCACTTATTCTATGAGCACCTTCTTGAGAGCATAGTTGTCATTCTTGTGTTTGTCTGAAAATTTGGTTAATTATGTCATGACTTTGATGCTTGTATCTCTGATATCTTTATCTAGTCTTCACTTGAACTTGAGAGGTGACTTGGCATTTATATTGTGCTCTCTAAACAAAGGAAAGCGAGATACCACTTTATCATACCTTAATATGAGCATTGCAATGTTGCTTATTTTTATGTTTCATGCTACTTATTATTCTTGAGTTGGTTTCTCTTCATAGCTTGCAATGACTATTGAGAGACTTAGTTGTATACTCCTTATTATGAATTGTCTAAACATCTACTCATGTGCTAAGAATATTTACATCATATGAAGCAATGTGTTCGTGAAAGTTCTTTTATCGCACTCAGTTTTCAGCTGAATTGCTTGAGGACAAGCAATAAGCTAAGCTTGGGGGAGTTGATACGTACAAAACGTATCTACTTTCTCGAACACTTTGATATTGTTTCTCCTCTAAACTTATGTGATTTGGATGCAACTAACAAGGACTGACGATGTTCTCAGCAGAATTACCTTGGTGTCTTGTTTTTGTGCAGAAAATAAACTATCAGGAAAAATCCCGAAAAATATGCCAAAAACTATATTTCACCAGAAGATCCACGGAGCTAGGAGAGACGGAGAGGAGGCCTGGGGGGGCCTAGACCCACCCCAAGCGCGGGCCCACCACTGGTCGCGCCTGGTGGGGGTGCAGCCTCCCCAGGCAGCTCCTCGGCCTCCCTCTGCACCTATAAGTTGCCTTTCGACCTAAAAACCGAGGGGGTTTGATAGTTTAATTTTCTAGAAAGATTTCCGCTCTGCTGCCGCCACCAGAAACTAAGATTCGGATCCAGAAACTCCGTTCTGGCACCCTGCCGGGACGGGGAATTTGGAGAGGATCATCGCCATCGTTATCACCAATGCATCTCCATCAACCACCGATGTTTCCCTCATCCATGAGTGAGTAATCCCCCACAGTAGGCTTGGGGATGGTAGGGTTTGGATGAGTTCTGTCATGTAATTGAATAAGATTGTTAGGGCATAGTGCCTAGTATCTCTTGTGCTATTTGACTTTGTTGCAACTTGTTGTGCTTAATGCTTGTCACTAGAGCCCGAGTGCCATGATCTCAGTTCCGAACTTATTATTGAATCATTATGATAGTATTGTTTGTGATCTTACCTGCAAGTTGTGTACACATATCATTGTCTGGATCCAAAGGCCCCACAGTGACAATAATTGGGACAACCGGAGGGGTGGCTGTGGTGTGAGTATCTCATGTGTTCACGAAGTGTTAATGCTTTGCTCTGGTGCTCTATTAAAAGGAGCACCTTAATTGCCAGTAGTTCCCTAGAGGCCCCGCTGCCACGGGCTGTCTGGACAGAAGATGTTGTTCAAGTTCTCATTGCGAGCACGTATGACTGTATTTGGAGCACATGCCTAGGATTGTTTAGTACTTGGATGCTTGTTATTATTTATCTGCAATGCCCTAGATCTTGAAGTTACATGTTTAGACTCGTCCATGCAACACCTGTCCACCCATCCCTATGCCCACCGCACTCGAATCCTACTGTTACCGTTACTATTACTATTGATCCTGTTTCACTGTTGTTGTTGCTTTGTTGTTGCTACTACAAACTGTTGCTACTGATAAACTTCTGTGAGCAAGAACTATTTCCAGGTGCAGCTGAACTGGCAACTCAGTTGTTAAGGTTTGCAAGTATTCTTTGGCTCCCCTTGTGTCGAATCAATAAATTGGGTAATACTACACGCGAAGACTGTTGCGATCCCCTACACTTGTGGGTCATAATATGGCGAGTAGCGCAGCGCCGGAAGCCGTTCCGGAGTTGACTTCACCAAATGAAGAGGGAACTAATGATAATGATCATGAAGCTCCAAAAGAGAATACTATCAAACCTCGCAGGTCTAGCAGGACGCGTGCAGCTCCCGAGCTATACAGAAATCCTGTTATCAATTTCATGGTCGATGAAATTAATGACCCTGCGACATATAAAGAAGCGATGATGAGCCCGGATTCCAACAAATGGCTAGAATCCATGAAATCCAAGATGGAATCCATGTACGAAAACCAGGTTTGGACCTTGGTAGACTTACCTCACGACCTAAAAGCCGTAGAGAATAAATAGATTTTCAAAAGGAAAACTGATGCTGATGGTAATGTAAGTGTCTTTAAAGCTCGACTTGTCGCAAAAGGGTTTCGACAAATTCAAGGAGTTGACTACGATGATAAATTCTTTCCCATAGGCGATGCTAAAGTCAGTTAAGATTATGTTAGGAATTGCTGCATATTTCGACTATGAGATATGTCAGATGGATGTCAAAACTGCATTCCTCAATGGCAACATTGAAGAAGAGTTGTATATGGTATAACCAAAGGGTTTTGTCGATCCTAAGGATGCCGACAAGGTATGCAAGCTTCAGCGATCCATCTATGGACTGAAGCAAGCATCCCAGAGTTGGAATCTCCGCTTTGATGAAGTGATCAAAGAGTTTGGATTTATCCAAACTTATGGACATGCTTGTATTTACAAGAAAGTGAGTGGGAGCGATGTGGCATTTCTGATATTATATGCGGATGACATATTATTGACCGGAAATGATATATATATTTTAAACAATGTTAAAAGTTATCTAAACATCAAATTTTTAATGAAGGACCTAGGTGAAGAATCATACATATTAGGCATAAAGATCTATAGGGATAGATCTAGGCGCCTAATAGGGCTATCACAATGTACATACCTTGATAAGATTTTAAAGAAATTTAAAATGGACGGAAGTGAGAGAGGGTTCTGTCACATCCCAAGATTTTCCAAATGTTTGAATGTGAAAACTAAATAAACAAAATAAATAATTGTTGAAATTTAGGGTGAAAAGAAACTTTTGTTTCTAATTTGAAACTTAAAATCCCATCTTGAACAAACTTTGGTAATTATTTGAATCCAACTAAAATTCAAATCAAGTGTAATGAATTCTCTTTAAATGTATCTGGAAATTTAAACACTTGAGAAATAAACCAAAACCCTAAAACCCTAATGGAAGAAAATCATTTCCAAGTTATATCCAAACCTATGGATTTGATCCATATAAAAATTTGTCAACAAACATTTACAAGTGATCAAGAATGACAAATAGAAATATTATAAAACCATAGGAATTGGTTTTACTTAAATTGGAGCCATAGATAAAATCTTATGAATTTAATAAGATGAGGAAATTGAATTTCCAAAGCTAATAAAGCAACCATCTAGAAATACATGCCCAATGGTGAGAAAATAATCCTAAAAATATTTAAAAGGTTAAACAAATATTAAATAAGATTTTACAAATTGGAATCGCCAAGTTTGGATCTATAAATAAAAAGATATGGATTTTATAAGATAAAGAAAGAAATATTAAATAAGAAATATTTAAAGACCAAATTAAATCTTGGCCTAATCCATTAAGCAAATGGAATGAATAGAATCTAAATCAAAATAAAATAAAAGGATAAAGAATTTCCAAATAAAATGGCATTAACCATTCTATCCCTATTTTAATAAAGACAAATCTCTAATAAGAATAATTATTTAATTCATGAGAAAATAGTATTTTGGAATTTACCCAAGTGGAATAAAA
This sequence comes from Avena atlantica, assembly GCA_910589765.1. Taxonomy (NCBI): domain Eukaryota; kingdom Viridiplantae; phylum Streptophyta; class Magnoliopsida; order Poales; family Poaceae; genus Avena; species Avena atlantica. The sequence continues at coordinate 442,386,847 of OU342734.1, read as the reverse complement.
GTTGTTTAATTAACTTAAATAAAATTTAGAGAATTAAAACTATATTTAATTCCATTGGAGTCAAAACAAATACCCAATTCAAATGATTTTTTGAATCATATTAAATATATTCCAAATAATTCTAGGTGAATATTTTGACACCCTATTAAGTAAATAAAACTTACTGAAAGGTTTTGGAAGGATTTAGAATTCAAATGGATTTTAAAAAAACATTATTAAATCTTATTTGATTTAATACAAGGGCCTATTTTTAATTAATTAAAATACCCTAAAAAGAATAATAGAATTATTCTAAATTTGACTTTAAAATATATTATTAATCAGTATTTAAATCTACTCAAAGTTTGAGAGAAGTTGGAATTCAAATGAGTGTTTGAATGGTTTAAACAAAATCAAAACACAAAATTAGAAATAGAAAAAGAAAAACAATCGGTACAAAAAAAAAGAAACTAACTAGCCCAGCTCGGCAACCCAGTCCAGGCCCAGCAGCCCAACTAACCCCTCTCCCCCGAAACGTTTTTCTTCACACGAAGACAGACCCGCGCAGTCCCAGACGTGTCGACCCTACTCTCCCTCTCCCTCTGTCGCTGACGCCAGGCCCCACCGCCACGCAAGCTTCTTCCTCGCCGCGACTTCTTCTCCCCCTCACCTCGCCGGCTGTTTCCAGCCGAATAAAAACTCGATTTAATTCATGGAATTGATACAGCCTTTACCCCTTGTGACCACGCTCGTTAAAGCACCTCGACGCCCCCTCTCTTTCCCCTCACTTGCCAGCTCCTCTCTGCCCCAGGGCTGTTTCAATTTGGAACCACACCGCCTCTGTCTCCGGCGAGCTCACCGAGCAATTCCGACAGCTCCTCGCCTCCCCTCATTTCCTCGACCACTCGAGCATGCTCACAGGAACCAGACGCACATCCCAGCAGCTCCAGTTCGCCTGCGCACGCCCTAGACACTTGCCTTCGTCTTGAACAGAGCACCACCATCGTCTACCACCTCCCCGGCGAAGCCCCTGGTAAAAATCTGACCGCCCTAACCCCTCTCCTTCACACGCACATGCTCGCCGTGACCCCGTGCATCTAACGACACCTCCTTTTCTCTCTGGCGTGCATCGTACCTTCGCCATCGTCTTCAACAGGACGAGCCCGACGCGGACACGAACTCCGGCGAGCGATTCGAGCCAACTCCGTGCGCCCCTGTCCATCCTGCGGCCACCTTGAGCACCACCGCGACCCCGTGAACCTGGTGAGCTACCCCTATCTCTAGCCCCCTGTGTCGCTAGCAACCTCGCCGCCAGAGCGCCGCCGCCAACGCCGCCCATCATTGGCCAGCACACGTGCGCCGTTCGATTTGGATCCGACATGTGCAATAGAATGACTAACTGAAGAGGTATCGAGTGATATGAGCCGTGCGATGTCACTTAGATCCAACGCCTCGCAACTGTCGATCCGCACGAAGCGGTACAGACGAATAGAAACAAGACACGTGGCCCTGTCTGTTTGAATAAAACCAGAAATTATCTATTTGACGTTCTAATTTGAAAAATTCATAACTTTCAAACCACACGTCCAAATTTTGCAAATTTTATATCAATGGAATCAGCAAGACAAGTACTTTCTAACCATGCCCTTTGTTTAGTAAATTGCTTCTGTTAAATTGTTTGTTTTTGCACAAACTTGTGTAGGCATAATTAGAATATAAAATTTGTTCTAAAATGATTTTTGAGATAAAATCTTTGGCAAATGGTTTGTTTTGAACCTACTGACCATAGAAATAAATTGGTAGTTTCAAAAACATATTTGGTGAAGCAAAAGAACAAATCTTTGATTTAAATCATTTCTAGTCTAATAAAATAATGTTTATTTATTAAAAATACTTGTGGGAGAAAATCTTTGGGAAATGTTTTGGAATAAACTCTCTGACCCCAAGCACCAAGTTTTATGATTTAAAAATGTATTTGGTAAACCCTATAAAGATTGCTACTTGATAAAGGCATTTTCAACCACATAAAATAATGATTTGGTTTAAAAATGGGTTATAGGTAAAATCTTTTGCAAATAGTTTTGCCACTTTATAAAATGACCAATAAGTGTTTTAGAATGTTTATAACCTGTTATAAACCACTTTTGTAAATAAAACAAAGTTTGGCATGCTTGCATGCATTGTTTTGTTTCTATTGTTTTATGTGATGTTGCTTGAATGGTAGATTGAAATATTGCTTGCTTGATTGAATTGTAGTGATTTGAAGAGTGTGAATATTGCAAAGATCAAGGAGTGAACTTATATTCTCTACCAAAAAGGCAAGTGATGCTCCATACTTTTTTCCCATTATTTTCACTATGCATTAGTGATATTTCTAAGTAGGACTTGCATGGAATTTTTGCTAAGTATAACTATGCCATGGGAAATCCTAGTAGATGAAACCTTAGTAGAATTTTCCTAAGTTAAGATTCCTACTACTATCATGCTTAGCTTAACTAGTAGAAAACAAGGGTGGAATATATATTCATACTATGGAATATTTCTAAGTCAAGGACTTGTGTTTTGTTTAATAAAACAACTAAGTGAATGAATCACCTGGGTGGAATGGAAGGAATGGTTTGTGTTGAGTGGTTCACAAGGCCCATTTCTATGGTTTACCTTGTGTATCTCACTTGTGGATGGCCACCCAGGAACAAAGAGATTTGAGATGTCAAATGTTGAGAAGCTTCAAGTGCAACCACTTGGCATTATGGGCTCTGCCTGGATCATATAGGTTGCAATAACTTAGCCAAATGGACAGTTGGTGGTAGGGGAATGATAGGTTGGAACGCGTCCATTATGGTCTAAGGGAAGGCTTCTGAAAGATATTGTCTTGGTGAAACCAAGTCTTGTGGGGAAAGTGCACCACCTCTACAGAGTGAAAAATCTAAGTACTTAGCCATGTCCCTGGCAAAGAACAATTTGAGCATCAAGACATGGAAGCTATCAAGAATATCCTCATCCCAATTTCTAAGTTAAAATCTTGTGGTTGAACAAGGGTTGAAGGATCACCAATTTCTATTGGGAGATGCCTTGGGTGTTTTTGTCAAGCAAAAACTTAGTGTTTTCAAATGATAAGGAAAATCTATTTTGAGCAAAGCAAGCCTAAGCTCCACTTAGCCAAATGCATATATATGATGTATTGACCCTTGTGGATGTAACTTGTTATGTTGCAGGTTTGTTTGATATTAGTGAAGTAGGATTACAAGTCTACAACCAACATGTTTGCCTGTGGCACTTTGAAGATGAAGGACCCCATGCTATTGTTATATTCTGCTGCATTGTAATGAAATAGCCAAATGAGCTATGTAAGATGTAATAAATTATTTTATTCCTGGTTATAAAGTTGTATTATGACCTTTGTTTCTTGATATTACATCTTAACTGTGGATGCTAGCTATTGATCCAGGGACTAGCATTGCAATCACAGGGATCCTTTCCTTTACAAAGGAGGGACCTTACAGATGGTATCAGAGCATTGTGTTGCATGTAGTATTGTAACCCTAGGATTGGACAAACCCCTTAGAAAAATAGGAGTTGAATTTGTTCCAAAACATATTTGCAAACAATCTTGTAAACTCTTTCCTCAACCATTTGGGTTTTAATTCTACATCTTTTCTATTTCAACTTGATGGATAAAGCCTCCACCATGGCCAAAGACTTCACCATGTGCAAAGGACTTCATCAACTCAAATGACTTCAACATCTTCAAGTTATTTCAACCTTATTCTCAACAAGGACTTCAACCTTGGACATCACTAAGGACTACAAGTGAGACAAGAAATGTTACTCTAGACTTGAAGACTAAGAGAATACAACTTAGAAGGAACCATCATCACCTTGAAGTTTTGAGACCAAGATGCAAGAAATTCTCTAAGGATACAAACATCTTGTTCATGTGGAATCAACTAAGAAGGAAGGAATGATCTCAAGTGAACCATATAGTTGGACCACCATGTTTAGTTTAAATTAAACCCACCAACTTATGTGGTAACAAAAATAGTTTTGTTGCCTAAAAATGTGCTTGAACTTTGTTGTTTGAGTGGAATGTTTGTTTGTGATTGGTTGCACATTGCTTGTGTGAATTGTGATGTGTGTGATTAGAACTATTTCCTTAGAAATCTTTTGCCTATTCTAATCCCAATCCAACCCAAACAGATGACTACTCCAAGAAACTCCAACATCAAGGACGGTGACAACAACAACAACAACAACAACAACCAAGAAACCAACATGAGAGAACTCATAGTAACCCAAACCCAGCTGAACCAAGTGACAGCTCAATTTTTGGCCAACACTAGTGAGTTAGACCCAACCATGCAAAGGTTTTTGGAAACCCAAACCCAATTGTTGCATAAGGTGACAGATCAAATGATCAACATGGGAGACAACACTTCCCAAGGAGTTTGTGATAACAAGGATGTCAAGGATGATATTCTAGAAGGAACCCAAGCTTGCAATATTTTTGGAGACAAGGATCACACTTCCAAAGAGCATGAAGATCAATGCCCCAATTGTGAAGAGAAGCATCCAGCTAATCAATGCCCCACTTCTCAAGCTACTTGTTTCCTATGTGAAGGAAATAATCATGTCCCTATCCAATGCCCCATCTACTCCATAGTTCAACAAAGGAAACAAGGTGGAGTGCAACAACTGATTGTAGACTACCATGAGAAAACAACTTCTACCAAGAAGGATGAAGACAAAGTAAAATCTCAGCTTGCACCTCCATGCAATATGACTCAATATAATGGACCAAAGAGGAGACATATGTATTATCCAAGGAAAAGGTCAAGGATACCAGGAAACTTTCCTACCTTTGAGATAAGATATGAAGAGCATGAACTAGAAGCACTCTTAGCTTTGGAGAAACCCAAGAAGAAGAAGGACAAAAGTCAAGTGCAGTGTTGCCATTGCAAAGAGATGGGACACTATGCCAATGAATGTCCAGAGAAGAAGAAAAAGTATAAGGAGATTAACCAAGTATGGTGCAACAACTGCAAAGAGTTAGGCCATTATGTGTCAACTTGTCCACAGAAGATACGTGAAGAACTCAATCTTATCACATGTTACAATTGTGGTAACCAAGGACATTATGCAAGCAATTGTCCAGAAAAGATGAAGCACAATATAAAGCCTATGAAGGATCTCAGCCTTGTCACATGTTTCAAGTGTGGAAACAAAGTACACTATGCAGATGTTTCCCAGAAAGATTTCAACAAGATCCCAAGAAAGCCAAGGTTGGAAATTTTTTAAGGGTGGTAGTACCCTAGTTGCTTTTGAGCCAACTTGTAATCCCTATCCTTCCCAAATCTCGGGACGAGATTTATTTTAAGGGTGGTAGCCTGTCACATCCCAAGATTTTCCAAATGTTGTAATGTGAAAACTAAATAAACAAAATAAATAATTGTTGAAATTTAGGGTGAAAAAAAACTTTTGTTTCTAATTTGAAACTTAAAATCCCATCTTGAACAAACTTTGGTAATTATTTGAATCCAACTAAAATTCAAATCAAGCGGAATGCATTCTCTTTAAATGCATCTAGAAATTTAAACACTTGAGAAATAAACCAAAACCCTAAAACCCTAATGGAAGAAAATCATTTCCAAGTTATCTCCAAACCTATGGATTTGATCCATATAAAAATTTGTCAACAAAAATTTACAAGTGATCAAGAATGACAAATAGAAATATTATAAAACCATAGGAATTGGTTTCACTTAAATTGGAGCCAATAGATAAAATCTTATGAATTTAATAAGATGAGGAAATTGAATTTCCAAAGCTAATAAAGCAACCATCTAGAAATCCATGCCCAATGGTGAGAAAATAATCCTAAAAAGATTTAAAAGGTTAAACAAATATTAAATAAGATTTTACAAATTGGAATCACCAAGTTTGGATCTATAAATAAAAAGATATGGATTTTATAAGATAAAGAAAGAAATATTAAATAAGAAATATTTAAAGACCAAATTAAATCTTGGCCAAATCCATTAAGCAAATGGAATGAATAGAATCCAAATCCAAATAAAATAAAAGGATAAAGAATTTCCAAATAAAATGGCAGTAACCATTCTATCCCTATTTTAATAAAGACAAATCTATAATAAGAATAATTATTTAATTCATGAGAAAATAGTATTTTGGAATTTACCCAAGTGGAATAAAATTTGTTTAATTAACTTAAATAAAATTAAATAAATCTTCCAAATAAAATTTAGAGAATTAAAACTATATTTAATTCCATTGGAGTTAAAACAAATACCCAATTCAAATGATTTATGAATCATATTAAATATATTCCAAATAATTCTAGGTGAATATTTTGACACCCTATTAAGTAAATAAAACTTACTGAAAGGTTTTGGAAGGATTTAGAATTCAAATGGATTTTTTAAAAACATTATTAAATCTTATTTGATTTAATACAAGGGCCTATTTTTAATTAATTAAAAGACCCTAAAAAGAATTATAGAATTATTCTAAATTTGACTTTAAAATATATTATTAATCAGTATTTAAATCTAGTCAAAGTTTGAGAGAAGTTTGAATTCAAATAAGTGTTTGAATGGTTTAAACAAAATCAAAACAGAAATTAGAAATAGAAAAAGAAAAACAATCGGTAAAAAAAAAAGAAACTAACTAGCCCAACTCGGCAACGCAGTCCAGGCCCAGCAGCCCAACTAACCCCTCTCCCCCAAAACGTTTTTCTTCACACGCAGACAGACCCGCGCAGTCACTGACGTGTCGACCCCACTCTCCCTCTCCCTCTCTCGCTGACGCCAGGCCCCACCGCCACGCAAGCTTCTTCCTCGCCGCGACTTCTTCTCCCCCTCACCTCGCGGGCCATTTCCAGCCGAATAAAAACTCGATTTAATTCACGGCATTGATACAGCCTTTACCCCCTGCGACCACGCTCGTTAAAGCGCCTAGACACCCCCTCTCTTTCCCCTCACTTGCCAGCTCCTCTCTGCCCCAGGGCTGTTTCAATTTGGAACCACACCGCCTCTGTCTCCGGCGAGCTCACCGAGCAATTCCGACAGCTCCTCGCCTCCTCTCGTTTCCTCAACCACTCGAGCATGCTCACAGGAACCAGACGCACATCCCAGCAGCTCCAGTTCGCCTGCGCACGCCCTGGACACTCGCCTTCGTCTTGAACAGAGCACCACCGTCGTCTACCACCTCTCCGACGAAGCCCCTGGTAAAAATCTGACCTCCCTAACCCCTATCCTTCACACACACATGCTCGCCGTGACCCCACGCATCTAACGACACCTCCTTTTCTCTCTGGCGTGCACCGTACCTTCGCCATCGTCTTCAACAGGACGAGCCCGACGCGGACACGAACTCCGGCGAGCGATTCGAGCCAACTCCGTGCGCCCCTGTACATCCTGCGGCCACCTTGAGCACCACCGCGAACCTGGTGATCTACCCTCCTCTCCCTATATCCCCCTGTGTCTCCAGCAACCTCGCCGCCAGAGCGCCGCCACCGCACAGCCACCGCCAGCGCCGCCCATCTTTGGCCAGCACACGTGCGCCGTTCGATTTGGATCCGACGTGTGCGATAGAATGACTAACTGAAGAGGTATCGAGTGATATGAGCCATGCGATATCACTTAGATCCAACGCCTCACAACTGTCGATCCGCACGAAGCGGTACAGACGAATAGAAACAAGACACGTGGCCCTGTCTGTTTGAATAAAACCAGAAATGATCTATTTGATGTTCTAATTTGAAAAATTCATAACTTTCAAACCACATGTCCAAATTTTGCAAATTTTATATCAATGGAATCAGCAAGACAAGTACTTTCTAACCATGCCCTTTGTTTAGTAAATTGCTTCTGTTAAATTGTTTGTTTTTGCAGAAACTTGTGTAGGCATAATTAGAATATAAAATTTGTTCTAAAATGATTTTTGAGATAAAATCTTTGGCAAATGGTTTATTTTGAACCTACTGGCCATAGAAATAAATTGGTAGTTTCAAAAACATATTTGGTGAAGCAAAAGAATAAATCTTTGATTTAAAGCATTTCTAGTCTAATAAAATAATGTTTATTTATTAAAAATACTTTTGGGAGAAAATCTTTGGGAAATGTTTTGGAATAAACTCTCTGACCCCAAGCACCAAGTTTTGTGATTTAAAAATGTATTTGGTAAACCCTATAAAGATTGCTACTTGATAAAGGCATTTTCAACCACATAAAATAATGATTTGGTTTAAAAATGGGTTATAGGTAAAATCTTTTGCCACTTTATAAAATGACCAATAAGTGTTTTAGAATGTTTATAACCTATTATAAACCACTTTTGTAAATAAAACAAAGTTTGGCATGCTTGCATGCATTGTTTTGTTTCTATTGTTTTATGTGATGTTGCTTGAACGGTAGATTGAAATATTGCTTGCTTGATTGAATTGTAGTGATTTGAAGAGTGTGAATATTGCAAATACCAAGGAGTGAACTTATATTCTCTACCAAAAAGTCAAGTGACGCTCCATACTTTTGTCCCATTATTTTCACTATGCATTAGTGATATTTCTAAGTAGGACTTGCATGGAATTTTTGCTAAGTATAACTATGCCATGGGAAATCCTAGTAGATGAAACCTTAGTAGAATTTTCCTAAGTTAAGATTCCTACTACTATCATGCTTAGCTTAACTAGTAGAAAACAAGGGTGGAATATATATTCATACTATGGAATATTTCTAAGTCAAGGACTTGTGTTCTTTTTTAATAAAACAACTAAGTGAATGAATCACCTGGGTGGAATGGAAGGAATGGTTTGTGTTGAGTGGTTCACAAGGCCCATTTCTATGGTTTACCTTGTGTATCTCACTTGTGGATGGCCACCCAGGAACAAAGAGATTTGAGATGTCAAATGTTGAGAAGCTTCAAGTGCAGCCACTTGGCATTAGTGAAGTAGGATTACAAGTCTACAACCAACATGTTTGCCTGTGGCACTTTGAAGATGAAGGACCCCATGCTATTGTTATATTCTGCTGCATTGTAATGAAATAGCCAAATGAGCTATGTAAGATGTAATAAATTATTTTATTCCTAGTTATAAAGTTGTATTATGACCTTTGTTTCTTGATATTACATCTTAACTGTGGATGCTAGCTATTGATCCAGGGACTAGCATTGCAATCACAGGGATCCTTTCCTTTACAAAGGAGGGACCTTACAGGTTCTTACCTATGTTGCAAGGCGAGACATTGAGTAAGACTCAAAGCCCGGCTACGGCGGAAGAAAGAGAGATAATGGACAAAGTCCCATATGCTTCAGCCATAGGCTCTATAATGTACGCCATGCTATGTACAAGACTGGATGTGGCACATGCTATTAGTTTAACTAGTAGATAACAATCCGATCCAGGATCGGAACACTGGATAGCGGTCAAGAATATCCTTAAGTACTTGCGAAGAACTAAGGATATGTTTCTCGTGTACGGAGGTGAAGAAGAGCTCGTCGTTAAGTGTTATGTCGACACTAGCTTAGACACTGATCCGGATGACTCTAAGTCTCAATCCAGATACGTATTTCTCATGAATGATGGAGCGGTTAGTTGGAGGAGTTCCAAACAACCCGTGGTGGCGGGATCAACAACGGAGGCCGAATATGTTGCTGCTTCAAAAGCGGCTTAGGAAGCAGTTTGGATGAAGGAATTCATAACCGAACTAGGCGTGGTTACGAGCGCGTTGGACCTAATGATGATATATTGTGACAACAATGGTGACATAGCCAATGCCAAAGAACCAAGGTCTCACAAGAATTCCAAGCATATTGAGCGCCGGTTTCACTCCATCCGCGAGCATGTCAAGGATGGAGATATAAATATTTGTAAAGTACACACGGATCTCAATGTAGAAGATCCGTTGAATAAAACTCTCCCTAGAGCAACACATGATCAACACCAGAACTCCATGGGTGTAAGATTTATCACTATATAACTAGATTATTGTCTCTAGTGCAAGTGGGAGACTGAAGGGAATATGCCCTAAGAAGCAATAATAAAGTGGTTATTATGTATATTCCAAGTATATGATAGATGTTTATTTTGCATGCTATAATTGTATTAATATGAAAATGTTAATACATGTTTGTTTAATAAACAAACAGAAAATTCCTAGTTATGCCTCTCTTATAAACTAGCTCGTTGATTAACAAGATGATCAAGGTTTCCTGATCATGGACATTGGATGTTGTTAATAACAAGGTCACAACATTATTGGAATGGTGTGATGAACATTCATCCAAAATATAGCATTACGATGAAAGTCATTGAGTTTATATTGCTATAACATCATACGAAGTAATCCTAATCCTTATACCATGAGATCATGTCAATCACTAACACTGGAAGAGTATCTTGATAACATCAAACGTCACACCATAACAGGGTGATTATAAAGATGGGTTCAGTGCTACTAAAGTGTTATGTTGAGGCCCATGGATCAAGAGTGGAATTTTTTCATCCCTATGATGGATAGATATACTCTGGGCCCTCTCGGTGATATTACATTGATTACCTTGTAAGCAAGTGATTTGATCACTAGAATGTTATATCACGGGAACAAGAAAAGAGTACATGTTAGTAATGAGATCAAACTAGGTATGGAGATAACGATGATCGAATCTCGGACATGTAATATATCGTGAGACAAAGGGATTAAGATTCTAGCGTAAAAGGTTCTCACGATCACAAGAAAGTCATCGTTGAATGTGTGGGAGTCAGTATGGATTTCTAGGTCCCGCTTCTGATTATTGATCTAAGAGGGGTCTCGATCATGTCCACATTATTCGTGAACCGTAGGGTGACATACTTAAGATACACCGACACCATTTGGAACTAATAGTTTCATGCTGAAAATATTAACAAAGCGCAGAAATTTATTTCACTAGACACCGAAACTATTTTCGGGTGAAATTGCTAAAAGTGTTTCTGCATGTGAAATTAAATACTAGCAAGGGGTTATATGTGAATGTTTTTAAGGTAATTGACAAAATTTTGAATAAATAAAAGGATTTTTATTTAAAGAGAGCTTGCATTAAATTGGTGGATATTTAATGGGAATTTTGAGTGGAGAAGTGAAGGGCCATTTTTGTGAGTGGAGCTTCCACCCACATGAATGGAGGGAGGGCAAGGGGGAAGCCCCATGCGCCGACCACCCCCTTGGGGTTCCCCCTCCTCCTATAAAAGGAGCCCCTCTCCCTCTCTCTCACTCACACCTCCTCATGAAGGATCTCTCTCCCCTTCTAGTTTATCCCCCATGGTCTCGGACTAGCGAGATACATGTTCCCGATGGCTTTTCGGCAAGAAAGAGTTGTTGCTTCTGCTGCATCGCTGGAGCAAGCAGGCAGAGGTTGATCGGTGGCTCGGATGTGTGTGCGATCATGGATGCACCACTGATTTGCGGTGCTAGGACTTCCTATCGATCTTGAGATCGGCAAGCGTTCATCTACATCATCCACGACTACAACCTCTTTAAGCTTTGTCGGTCTTCAAAAGTATGTTCTCTACGGATGTATATCCGCTCGTTGCTTGTATATAGTAGATAGATCTAGGTACATAGTTGTTCCCATCGTAGGAAAAAAATTGTTTTCTATGCTACGAACCCTACAGCTTTTGGTTGCCACGGATTTGACTTCGTTCCCCACTTTCCACCATAAATTCAAAAATACCAAAAATATTGCCCAAATTGCTTTTGGTTCGGTCTATCGATTTGGTGAGTTTTTCGTGGTTTTGTTCCACAGATCTGTTACTTTGGGTGTCGATCTACCTTCCTTGCCCTATACCCCATCCCAATTTCCACGAATTTTCGACAAATTTCTCGATTTGACTTTTTGGAGTTCGTCACGAACAAATTTCGGCGAGCACCCCGGTGAACCGGTTCTATCACTGAAAATTCCAGCGACGACGAAATCACGACCGGAATTTCTGGCGCTAGCACCGGTCTGCCGGCTATTTTTCCAAAAATCTATCAGGCCCCAAATTTTGACCGTTTCCTTTTGTGTTTTGTTCGTGTTTCGTGTGCATGTCACCAAAAATAACTTCAAGCTTCCGCAACATCTGTACATAATGCACTCCTCGACACTGGGACACCCGAACATCTTCCCCAACACCGGTCGTAAGTCGTCAACAATACCAAACTGATAACTTGCACAACCCTTGTATAGCCTTTCTTCCTTTGTGCGATACCTAACCTATCGCGAGTGGCTCATTTTGTGTTTGCCGAAGCATTGTGCGGTTGCTCTTGCGAAGTGATAGTGCATCGTCATAGCACAAGTTGACTCCATAGCATAGAAAGCAAAGAGATATAAAAAAATATACCAATACAAAAGAGAGTCCAAAGCTTCTAAGCAAGAGTGCGAGTTAGAGCAAGGCAAGCGTGCAAATCCATTGCTTCTCAATCTTGTTGCAAACGAGCTACGGTCTCTCCTTGTGTTGACACGACACCGAGCTTAGTCGTTAGGAAATTTTGTGCTTATTTTCATTGTCGTTCTAACCCCATTTATCTCCACGTGTGCGTTTTTCCCGTGTTTTTATAGATCGTATCCTTTTTTCTTTTGATCTTTGGTCCTTTACCACTTTTGACAATAACCTTTTTGTTTGGTTGTTCCATTTGCGATCCACCTTTCTAACCTACCACCATAGGCCTTTGTGTGTGTGTCTTGTGTACTCGCTATTCGCTTTGCTCTTGGCAAGAATAATCTTTCCAATCGTTGACTCCGGTGAGACAAGGTAGAAATTATCATTCCACCAATCTCACACTATCTTTCAAGTGTGTTTGTGCACCATGTCTAGGGCAAGTGGAGCTAGTGGAGAAAGCAACTTCAACAACCAATACGGTTTTGCCACGCGCCACAACTTATGGGTGCAATGCCAAGAATTCAATACCCAATTTGAGCGACTTGAGCACCGTCTTGATGATACGTTTCGAGAATTTGAACACCGTGAGAGGCAACATCAAGAGGAGAACCACGCACAATTCCAAGCTCTTCACCAAGCTATTGCCAACCTTGGCAACCAACATGGTCATCGTTCAAGCTCATCAAGTTTTTCCCGCACGCACTCCTCAAGTCAACATGGCGAGTCTTCAAGGTCAAACTCCCGCCATGGAGAACCCCACAACCATAATGGGGACCAACAAGCTCTTCATCGTCATGCTCAAGCGGTGGACCCAAATGCTCCTCAACCTCAACAACAACGCGAAGAGCATGGTCCACCACCACACCAAGCAATCATCAACGTGCAACACCAACGGGAACACCACGATGAAGCTAACCACAATGATAGGTGTCGCCATCCTCCTCATGACCACCATGTGAATCTTCAACACAACCAAGCACCGGCATGGGATACAAGCGATGATGAAGTGGATGCACGCCAAGATCGACGTAATGACCGGCATGCACACCACCACCACCGACACTGACAAGCTATGAATGTCAATGATGCCGAGCAAAGGCGAAGAAGGTACTTCGAGCATCACCAAGCTCATCCCCCACAACCACCTCAAGGAAATCAAGATCCTCCTCCGCCGCCTCCACGCCCTCCAAGTGACGCGAGTATGCACCATGAACGTTGCAACAACCACCATGAGCGTGATGATGGAAAGTTTGGGAAGCTCAAGTTTGTTATGCCCAATTTCAATGGAGAAGAAAATTCCGATGCATATCTTGAATGGGAGCTCAAAGTTGACAAGATCTTCCGAGTCCACAACTTTTCTAAAGAGAAGAAAGTCGCAATGGCATCTATTGAGTTTGAGGACTACACAAATGTTTGGGAAGACTACCAAAGCAATCGTGAGAAGCTAGAGGAACCACCGATCACCACTTGGACCGATATGAAGAACGTGATGTATGCAAGATTTGTCCCGAGCACTAACGCCAAGACCTCTTCGACAAGCTACAAAACCTGAAGCAAGGCACAAAGACAATTGAAGAGTTCTACAAGTAAATATGATGAGAGGCGATGTGAAGGATCTCGAGGAGCAAACGATAGCACGGTTCCTCAATGGTTTGAGCCACCCAATACGCAAAATAGTCGATTTCAAACCTTGCAAGACTCTCGTGAACCTTCTTCACCAAGAAACCAAGTCCGAGCACAACTTGCAAAAGGAAAATGCTTATGAGAAGCAAAGGGTGTACTTCGCTTTACTCAACTAAAATAGACCCTCCAAGCCAACAAACCAAGCACCAAGCTCCTCCAATCAATCCAAGACACCTATGACATCCTCCTCCAACACAACAATGGATAATCAAGTAGTTTGCTACAAGTGTGGAGGAAAGGGCCACAAGTCTTATGAGTGCATCAACACAAGAGTCATGCTAACGGATGAGAACGGCACAACATACTCTGTGGGCAAAGATGAATATGAAGCTTTGACTCAAGCCGCTATCACCAAGGATGCAACAATGCAAGATGAGGACACAATTATATGCGAACATGACCCAAGTCCCTCACTTGTCATCGCCAAAGTCTTGACGACTGATACGTCCAATTTGTATCACCATTCTATATCATAATTTGCCTCTATTCATCGATATATTTCATATTAAGAGGTGATACTTATGTCTTTTTGTCTGTTTTTTTGCATGTTGGATGATTCTTGGAGGATGGACTGCCGGAGTCAGGATTCTGATAGAAAAAAGCGATGTTTTGATTTAATTTCATGAAGATCATAAAAATACCAGAAAAACTACGGAAAATAATATTTTCCCAGAATACGAAGAATGCCAGAAGGGGAGGCGGAGTTGGGCCACAGGGGGCCCACACCCTCCCCCCAGGCGCGGGCCACCCTAGGTCGCGCCTACAGGGGGTGTGGCAACCCTAGCCCACCTCTGGCTCCGCCCTCTCGCCTATATCTTCTCCTTTAAACCCTAATACACGGGGGAGGAACCACAGAAAGATTCCGCCGCCTCTGTGGGGTGGAAAACACCGAGAGAGAAAAATCTCTCCGGCAGACAGATTTCTGCCAGGGAAATTCCTTCCCAGAGAGGGGAGATCGTCGCCATCAACACCGTCATCAAGCTGGACTTTATCGGGACCATCATCATCCACACCATCATCTCCACCAGCACCATCATCACCACTCCATCCTGCTGTAACAATTGTGTTGAATCTTGCATAGTTCTTAGGGGAAACTTTCCCGGTGTTGATTACTATTGTAGTTGATGCTTGTGAGTGGAACCATTGGATTATTGTTTATGTTCAGATTGTTATCCATCACCATATCATCTTTGATCTTGATCCATATGATGTCTCGTGAGTAGTTCATTTAGTTCCTGAGGACATGGGAGAAGTCATGTTGTTAGTAGTGGATTTGTGTTGAGGTATTATTCAATGGTTTGATATTTAAGTTGTGGTGCTATTATTCTAGTGGTGTCATGTGAACGTCGACTACATGATACTTCACCATTTATGGGCCTAGGGGAATGCATTGTGTATTTGGCTACTAATTGTGGGGTTGCCGGAGTGACAGAAACCTGAACCCCCGTTAGGAAACCATTGCACAAGGGAGTGTATGATCTCAGAGTTTAAGGTTGTGGTTAGGTTTATATCTTAATTGCTTTCTTGTAGTTGTGGATGCTTGCAAGGGGTTTAATCACAAGTATGAATTAGTCCAAATAAGATCGGTACATTAGCACATGTTCACCCACACAACACTTATAAAACCAAAGAAGACTACTCAGCTATATGAAGCAAAAGCACTTGACAGTATTCCCATGTGTCCTCGAGAACGTTTGGTCCTCATTAGTATTTCCACCGGCTTGTCCTTTGCTAAGAAAGGATTGGGCCACTTGCTGCAATTGTTTGCTGTTTTATTTACTTGCATTTTATTTCCTTGCTTTATCAGAAAACCCCTAAAAATCCATTTGCTAAGTATTTACCACTAGTCAGCACCTTCTGCTCCTCGTTGGGATTGACACTCCTATTTATCGAAAGTACTACGATACACCCCCTATACTTCTGGGTCATCAAGACTATTTTTTGGCGCCATTGCCAGGGAGTGAAGCGCTGTTGAAGAGTGGAACTGGTAAAGGAAATTTCTACTTTGAGTATTGCTTTTATTTCTATTTGTTACTTTGTTTTCCAATATGGATAACCCACTTGGTTTTCTGTTTGGGAAAACTACTACCACTGTTAGGGTAGTAGATGAACCACCACCTATTGAGATAGATCCTTTTAAGATACCTACAAGTATTGTTGATTGTGTTATGGATAATTATTATTTAGGGGATAAAACTGTTCATCCTGGTGATCACTTGCTTTTTATCCATGAATTATGCGGGTTGTTTAAGTGTGTAGGTATCACAACTGAATAGGTGAGGAAGAAGTTACTCTCTATATTGTTGAAAGGAAGAGCTGGAGAATGGTATAAGATGCTGAAGAATGGACAATCCATGGAATGGGAGGAAATAGTACCTCTCTTTTATTCTAAATTCTATCCTCCTAGTGAGATTCATAAGGATAGGAATCAAATATATAACTTTTGGCTTCGTGATGGAGAGAGTATAGCTCAAGCTTGGGGGAGATTGAAGTTACTAATGCTTAAATGTCCTATTCATGAACTCCCTAACAATATTATTATCAATAATTTTTATGCTAGGCTTTCTCTTCATGATAAAGATTTAATAGATGCTTCTTGTGCTGGATCATTCACAGGTATGAAGGAAGAAGATGAATGGGATCTCCTAGACCGTATTCAAGAGAACACTGAAGCATGGGAGAGTGACAAAGGAATAAAGTCGGGTATAAATTATGATTATGAATGCATTAAATCTTTTATGGGAACTGATGACTTCCGTGATATTAGTGCTGAGTATGGTCTTGATTCTCAAAGTATTGCCAATTGTTTTAAGGCTTTTGCCTCTTATATTGAAATTCCTAAAAATAAGTGGAATAAGTACCATGCACCTTATAAAGATGTTGTTAATCATGTTCCTGCTAGAAATACTGAAGTTTGTACTATTAATCATATTTTGCCTGAACCTTATGTTGAGAAAAAACCTTTCCCAGCTAAGGTAAAGGAGTATTCTATGATAATTAGTGGGAATAACAAAGGTATAAAGAAAGTTGTGGAACCTGATGAGCAAATAAACAATGAAACTGTAGTTGCCCTTGTGAAAGATCTTATCACTAAAAATATGGAGGATGAGCACATTATCTTCTGTGAAGATGCTTCTAATATTGTCTCTCATCCTAGAAAAGCTAGTGTCCATGTGCTTTCTGTTAGAATTTGTGATCATTGCTATTATGGTTTATGTGACATTGGTGCTAGTTCTAGTGTTATTCCTTATGATCTTTACAGGGAAATTATGCATGAAATTGGTCCTTGTGAGCTTGAGGACATTGATGTGGTTATTCACCTTGCTAATAAGGAAACCATTTGCCCTATTGGTATTGTAAGAGATGTGGAAGTCCTTTGTGGTAAGATTAAGTATCCTGCTGATTTTCTAGTGCTTAGTTCAGCAGCTAGTAAAAGTTGTCCTATTATCTTTGGTAGACCCTTCTTAAACACTTGTGGAGCTATTATAGATTGTAAAAAGGAGAAAGTTTTAACTAAGTTTGATGGAGATTCTTATGAGTTTAAGTTTTCCAAATTTGCTAAAGCTCCTTATGAAAATAGTTTTCCTAATGAAGATTTCAGGGTTGAACAACTTGCTTATATTGATCCAGTTTATGACCCTGGACCTCTCTTTGATGATTGTAAGTATGCTCATTCTGATGATAAAGTTGTTTCTTGTGACAGTTATATTGTCAACTTTATTCAAAGTGCTACTGAAAGTTATTATGAGAGAGGGAAACATGGTTTTATGCATCTCAATAATATTAAGTTTCCCCGTTTTATGCTGAAAGCTTTGAAGTTGCATTTATTTTGTCTTCCTATACTAGTGGCATTCTGTTTCAACAATTTGTTTTCTCATGAGACCCCCTTGCATAGGAAGTGGGTTAGACTCAAATGTGTTGGATATTAGCTTCTTGATGCTCTCTTTCACTCCAAATCTATATCTCCTATGTGAGCATCTTTGAAATGATCAAGCCTAACTTAAAGGCATTAAAGAAAAGTACTTCTTGGGAGATAACTGATACGTCCAAAACGTATCTACTTTCTCGAACACTTTGTTATTGTTTCTCCTCTAAACTTGTGTGATTTGGATACAACTAACACAGACTGACGTTGTTTTCAACAGAATTACTTTGGTGTCTTGTTTTTGTGCAGAAAATGAACTATCAGGAAAAATCCCGGAAAATATGGCAAAAATTATATTTCACCAGAAGATCCACGGAGCCAGAAGGAGAGACAGAGAGGAGGCCTAGGGGCCCACACCCACCCCAAGCGCGGGCCCACCACTAGATGCGCCTGGAGGGGGTGCAGCCACCCCAGGCACCCCCTCGGCCTCCCTCTGCGCCTATAAGTTGCCTTTCGACCTAAAAACCGACGGGGGTTCGATAGTTTTCTAGAAATAGTTCCGCTCCACCTTCGCCACTAGAAACCAAGATTCAGATCAAGAAACTCCGTTCTGGCACCCTGCCCGGACGGGGAATTTGGAGAGGATCATCGCCATCGTCATCACCAACGCATCTCCATCAACCATCGATGTTTCCCTCATCCATGAGTGAGTAATCCCCCGTTGTAGGCTTGGGGATGGTAGGGATTGGATGAGTTATATCATGTAATCAAATATGATTGTTAGGGCATAGTGCCTAGTATCTCTTGTGTTATTTGACTTTGTTTTAACTTGTTATGCTTAATGCTTGTCAGTAGGGCCCGAGTGCCATGATATCAGATTTGAACTTATTATTGAATCATTATGATAGTATTGTTTGTGATCTTATCTGCAAGTTGTGTACACATATCATTGTCCGGATCCAAAGGCCCCAAAGTGACAATAATTGGGACAACCGGAGGGGATGGCTGTGGTGTCAAGATCACATGTGTTCACGGAGTGTTAATGCTTTGCTCCGGTGCTCTATTAAAAGGAGCATCTCAATTGCCAGTAGTTCCCTAGAGGCCCCGCTGCCATGGGCTGGCTGGACAAAAGATGTTGTGCAAGTTATCATTGCGAGCACGTATGACTATATTTGGAGCACATGCCTAGGATTGTTTAGTACTTGGATGCTTGTTATTATTTATCTATAATGCCCTAGATCTTGAAGTTACATGTTTAGGCTTGTCCATGCAACACCCGTCCATCCATCCATATGCCTACCGCACTCGAATCCCATTGTCTACTGTTACTTTTACTATTGCTCTTGTTCCACTATTGTTGTTGCTACTACCAAATAGTTACTACTAATAAACTTCTGTGAGCAAGAACTATTTACAGGTGCAGCTAAACTGATAAATCAGTTGTTAAGGCTTACAAGTATTCTTTGGCTCCTCTTGTGTCGAATCAATAAATTGGGTAATACTACCCGCGAAGACTGTTGCGATCCCCTACACTTGTGGGTCATCAAGACTATTTTCTGGCGCCGTTGCCGGGGAGCATAGCTTTATTTGTGAGTTCACTTGGATCTATTATTGTTCATTGCTACTCCTTTCATCATGGGTAAGTCTCGTGATGGAAAGTTCCCTATTTTACCATCCACTACAAGAAGCGGTACAGTCCTAAACACCTCTTCTATTCTTGATTCACCGTCTGTTATAAGTAAGCTTGTTACTCCACCACCACATACACATGCTACACACGCTGCTACTACTACTGAGTCTGAAACTGCTTTTGATACTCATGATGTTACTTCTACTGTGCTTGATGCGAGTGGTTCATTAGGTCCTTTTCTAGATGCTACTATAGCTAGTCTAGGAAATACCGAAACTCCTAGTGAAGACA
The DNA here is from genome assembly GCA_910589765.1 of Avena atlantica. Taxonomy (NCBI): domain Eukaryota; kingdom Viridiplantae; phylum Streptophyta; class Magnoliopsida; order Poales; family Poaceae; genus Avena; species Avena atlantica. The sequence goes on along the minus strand of OU342734.1, from coordinate 442,366,984 downwards.
CTGTTACACCTGTTAGCTCACCTGAGGCTAGTGAGAGTTATGATATTAATGATGGTTACATTGAGCTCACTAATGAATTTGTTGAAGAGTGTCGAAATACACATGGTACTAGTGCTATTAAGAGTCTCCTTGCTAGACGCACCATTATTCCTAAGTTGTCCACTGATCCTAAGTTTGCTGCTTCTCCCATAGATATTAAATATAAAGATTATGATTTCTCTCTTGATTTATCTTATCTAGATATTGTTGAGAAAGAACCTTTTTGTGGGACTGAAAATGAGAGTGATGTGGCTCATAGGAATGAGCTTTCTACTATGAGTGCTTTATTCTCTGGTGATTTTAAGATGCGCAAGTACTTTGTTACTAAGATCTTCCCTTTTTCACTAAAAGGATAAGCTAGGGCTTGGTTTAATAGATTACCTCCTAGTTCCATTGATAGCCCTGATTGTTTGATTGCTTCTTTCTTCCATAAATATTTTCCTTCTAGTGCTAGACATATTGCTTTGACTTTTTGATTTTAAACAGGGATAAGAAGAGAAATTGCCTGAGTCATGGACAAGGTTTTGTGCCTTGATTCATGCATATCCTGGATGTCCATTACCCAAGAATGAGTTGCTTGATATTTATTATAATGGACTAACTGATGATTCTAGGACCTACCTAGATAGCTTTGCCGATTGTGTTTTCAGGAAAAGAACTCCTATAGATGCTGAAGAATTAATGGCCAAGATAAGCAAGAATTATGATGATTGGACTTCAATAGAGCTAAATACACCTGGGCCTATTAATCCTGAACCAGATGTTCCTGAACCAGTTCCAATACCAACACCAAAGAAGAGGGGAGTTATTGCATTAAATGATGAAGTGATGAAAGAAGCTAAGAAGTGTCTAAAGGAGAAAGGTATTAGAGCTGAAGATGTGAAGAATCTACCTCCTATAGAAGATTTATGTAAGCCGATTCCTCACCCATCCACTATTGAGGTACACTCTCTCCAACACTCTGATGAAGGTGATATTCCCTATGGTAAGCCTCCTAATCAATGCTTAGAGGAACTTGACATTTTTATTGTTAAACAAGGTCATTTTAATAATCAAATTCAGAACCATTTATTGGAAAACTCTAGAGCTATCAATGAGTTGAAAGATATTGTGGAATGCTTTGTAAACACTTTCAAACGGTTCAAACCCAACTTGATCAACTTGCTAAGGTGCAAAAGGGTATGCTAGTTAATTCCTCAGGAGATAAACATGCTTATGGAATTAGAACTAGGAGTGGTATGGCTACTCAAGATCCTTTATATCCTAAAGGACACCCTAAAATAATTGAGCAGGATTCCCAACAAGTAGATAGTGGTAGTCCTCGTAAGAGAAAGAAAAAGAAACATAGAATAGTTGAGTGTAGAGGTATCAACCTGATAAGGAAGATTCCTCCTGTGTTTTACAATGCTAGTCCCTGGATCAATAGCTAGCATCCACAGTTAAGATGTAATATCAAGAAACAAAGGTCATAACATGACTTTACAACCAGGAATAACATAAGTTTATTCATCAAACATAGCTCATTTGGCTATTACATTACATTGCAGCGGAATAGTAATAATCATGGAGTCCTTCATCTTCAAAGTGCCACAGGCAGATGTTGGTTGTAGATTTTGTAATCCTAATCAATCAATCTTCACTAAAGACAATCAAACCTGCAACATTACAAGTTACAGCCACAAGGGTCAATACATTTGAATTGTATTGGCAAGTTTCACTACTTTGTATATTACGAGTGGATCTTATCAATATAGCATATTTGGCTAAGTAGAGTTTAGGGCTTATTTGCATAAAGCAATATTTATCCTATCTTTTCAAAATTGTTTTGGTCCTTTGTCAAATCCCTTTTCCAAGTTCCTTGAACTCCTTGGTAGAAACTCAAGTGTTCAAGTCCTTGTCAAAAATACCTTGAGCTACTTGGTAACTCCAAGTGCAACAAGTTTTATCAAATCTCATGAGTTCCTTGGTAACCCCAAGTACATCATGCCCTTGAGCACCTTGGTAACCCCAAGTGCAACAAGCTTAACAAAATCTCTTTGAATTCCTTGGTACCCACAAGTGCATCAAGTTTTTATATTAGAAGTTGGAATGTCGAGAGCTCCCATGGTTCAAACTTTAGTTGCTCAGTATTGTCCATAACCGGGGACACGGCTAAGTACTTAGATTTTATTAACTTCTGCAGAAGGAGTACACTTTACCCACATGTCACAATCCCATCCTTTTGCCACCAGTGGCCTACTGGATTAGTGCTCACCAAGATGGAGTACTGGCAGATTGAGAATGTGACGAAGTCTTTCCAAAGGGTCCTTCCATACACCATTGCTAGCTTGCCTTCAGCACCCATGAAGCATTCCAGATCCCCATGTCCGGTTAACTGAAGACAGTGCATGGGTCTTCCCAATGTAGTCGACTAAGCCAGAGCCATAATAGCATGTGGTTGCACACGAAAGCCACAATTGGAGAAACATGTTCAATCTCTAAGTTTCCTAGGTGGTTTTCTTTTGGAGCACAACACAAAGTGATTCCCATAGACATGGTCCCTTTTGTTGCCACCTTCTCCAAAACTTAAAGTGTCCACCACCTAGGTGGTTCATTGAGTCCTTGTTTTATTATGTAAAACACAAGTCCTTTTCTCAACCTTTGTAAAATCTCAACATGTATCTCTTTTCAAAATAAAGCATGGCTAAGCATGTACAACTACATATTTTCACTAAGGAGTGTATAGGGAATCCTATTAGGATCTAGCATAGCTTAAGTATAAAAGTATTTTCATGCATGTTTCAAAATCCACTAAGTATAATGAAAATAGTAGGACTTTTGTATGATAGTGTAACTTGCCTTTTTGGTAGGGAATGGTGGTTCACTCCTTGATCTTTCTAGTCTCACACTTCACTACAAATCAATCAATCAAACACAAATTCAATTCACATTCTAAACCAAAGTCAAACAAACAATTTTTCACACACACAAAGTAATGGAATCTAAGTCATGCATAAGTATGCAAAGGTTGGTTCTATTGCAAGGATGGTCTCCACTAGGCTTCTAAACTTTGTAAGGTCCAAATCGGTCATTCACCAAAATGGCAAAGTCTTTTGCAAAAAGATTTTATCTCAAAACCCATTTTTAAAATCCATTCATCATTTTATGTGGTGAAAATATTTTCTTATCAAAGCAAAACTTTATGTTTTTCACCCAATGAGTTGCCATTGCAAAACTTGGTGTTTTTGGGTCAGTAGGTTTGGTCCAAGCTATTTTCTCAAAGTTTTCTTTCCATAAACATTTTCATAATAAAATCAATAGTTCTATTTGGCTAGAAATTGGCTAAGCCAAATAATTCAACCTAAATTTTACCAAAATCATTTTTAACACCAAGGGTTGGTTCCTAGGGTCAGTAAGGTCACATAAAACCATTTTGCAAAAGTTTTAATCCAAAAATCATTTTTAAACAATTTTTATACACTAAACAAGCTCACAAATGAATCTGCAAAAACAAGCAAACAAACAGATACTATTTTCTAAACTAAGGCCATGGTTGTTTAGGTCTTGCTCTCCTGAATCCAACGACATAAAATTTGTAATTTTTGGACGTGTGGATCCAAAGTTATAAGGGTTTGAAATTCACAAAATATTCTGTTTTCAAATCAGTTTTTAAACAGATCAGTGACACGCGGCGCTTTCTAACTGGGCGATACCGGTTCGGCTGGATCACGCGACGACAGCCGTTGGATTTCAGTTAAATCGTGCGGCACAGGCGTGCTCTTACCGCTTCGCTTAAGTCACTCTGTCTACGCCATAGGATTAAGATCTGACGGCTCTAGCGTGCTTGACCAGAAGCAGGCGGCGCTGCGCGGCGACGGTCAGGCGAGGTGCTAGCGGTGGTTCTAGGAAGCAAAATACAAGGTGAGGATGCTCACCGTGATCGCGAGGACGAGGTGACGCTCGGGGCGTGGTCGGTTGGTCGAGGGGCGTCCTGGAACAGCAGGGATTGCTCGCCGGAGTTGAGGACAACGTCGGGTGGTCCTGGTCGTGGTCGGAGTCGTCGCTACAGGTCACGGGAAGGCCAACCGAGGGTATGGTCAGATGCGTAAAGCCAAGGCGAAGATGCTTGCATGATCGAGAAGACGTGGGGCGGTCAGTGATTACCGGGGAAGGTCGTCGGAGAGGTTGCAGACGGCGGCGTCGCTCGGAGCTTGTCGTAGCTGATGCTCTGGGGCGCCCGCGGTCGAATGGTTGGTACGGGGAGGAGTGTCTGGGAGTGGGGAAGTTGCCAGCGTGCTCAGGGAGGCTCGGGGTGATGTGGTTTGGCCGGAATCGGTCGGAGACGGTGGTCGGAGCTGGGAGTGTGTCGAGTCAAATTGGGGCAGCCTCGGGGCAGAGAGGGAATGGCGACAAAGGGAAAGGGAGGGGAAGATGCAGGCGTTTAATATCGTGCAGTCACGGCGAGATTAACGCACGAATTTACTGTGAATGGAACGCGGCATTCAAAGGCAGCAACGGCAGCGAGGTTTGGGGGTGACAGGGTCGCGCGGGTGTGGACGATGAGCAGTAGAGGTGGGGTCCACCGGTCAGTGGGAAAAGAAACGAGGAGGAGGTCCACTTGCCAGTGCGGGTGCGGGTTTCTTTTGGGGTGAAGAAAAACGTTTCGGGGGCGAGGGTGAGGTGGGCTAGGTGGGCTGCTGTTGGGTTAGTTGGGCCAGATGGTGGGCTGTTCTATTTTTTCTGTCTAAATCTTTTTCTATTTCTAAATCTATTTTTCTGATTTGAATTTCATCCAACTATTCAAGCATTCAAATAATTCAAACAATTCAAACAATTGTAATGAGTTTTTGGTTCTTTTTATCAACATAAACCAAATCTCAAAATAAAATAATATTTTAAGATCCCTTCATTAATTAAATAAAAGGTCCTTTATTTATTTAATATGGTTTGATTTATTTAATAAAATCTTCATTTGAATTCCAAACACTTTCAAAACCAAATCAGTAGGTTTTATTTGGAAATAAAGAATATTTGGAAACTTGTTTAAAACAAAATAACATCTTTATTTCAGGATCCATTTAATAATTAAGTAAAATGGACCTTATTTATTAAATCAAATAGAATTTGTTTTATTAAGAGATTTATTTTAAAACCTAAAATAAAGCCAAAACACTTTAGTAGGTTTTATTTGTGAATATCAAATATTTGGAAATCTTATTTTAAATAATTTAATAAGTTTTGATGTTTCAATTAAATTGGTAAAACCTTTTATTTAAATAAAGTTTGGATATTAAATCCTTATTAATTTATTTAAATAAACCTTTGCTAATAAAATGTTTTTAATTCCCAAAGCTTGGCCAGGGTTGGCTTTATAAAATAATATTTATTTATAACTCCACCTTTTCATTTGAAAACAAAATCTTTTATTAAAGATCCAAAGTAGTAATTTTAAATATTCAAAATGTTTTCTTTATTAAATGTTTTATCTTTTAAATTTCTTTAGGATTTTATTTAATTCAAATGGGTTTGAAGTTCCAATTGAATTCAAAAAGTTTCTTCTAGCTCTGAAAATCAAACAAAGTTTTATTTTATTAATTTATTTTCACATTACAAGATTTGGAAAATCTTGGGATGTGACAGGCTACCACCCTTAAAATAAATCTCGTCCCGAGATTTGGGAAGGCTGGGGTTACAAGCAAGTTCAAAACAACTAGGGTACTACCACCCTTAAAAATTTTCAAACAAAAATTACATATTGTCCTTCTTGGGGTCCTGGGGAAACTTCTCTAAGCAAACATTTGCATTGAGTCCTTTGTTTTCCAGGCTTGACTCATGGGCCAAGGTTGAGTTTCTCCATAGGCTTGTTCAACTTGTTCTTCATCTTTTCTGGACAGTTGCTTGCATAATGTCCTGGTTCCTTGCAATTGAAACAGTGGATGTCCTTGAGTTCTTCACGTAGCTCTTGGGGACAAGTTGCTACATAGTGGCCTAGCTCTCTGCAGTTGTTGCACACTACTTGGCCAATCACTTTATTCTTCTTGTTCTCTGGGCACTCACTGGAATAGTGTCCCGTTTCTTTACATTTACGACATTGCACAAGGTTCATGTCTGGTCTTGGTTTCTTGGGTTTCTTTGATCCTTTGAACTGGGTTGTCTTGTTTGGAGGTATAAGTGGTCCTTTTCCTTTGCCATCAACATTCTTGGCATACTTGGATCCTTCTTGTTTCCTTTGTTCCACCATGGAGTAGATGGGGCATTGAATAGGGACATGGTCATTTCCTTCACAAAGGTAACAAGTGGCTTGAGAGGTAGGACATTGTCCAACAGGATGATTCCCTTCACAGTTAGGGCATTGACCTTCATGCTCCTTGGAAGTATGATCCTTGTCTCCACAAATATTGCAAGCTGGGGCTCCATCTAGAACAACATTCTTGTCATCCTTGTTATCATACACTCTTTTGGGATAGTTTTCTTCCATGCTGATCATTTGATTAGTCACCTTAAGCATCAGTTGGGATTGTTCCTCCAAAAACCTTTGTAGTGCTGGATCTTTATCACTATTGTTGGCTATGAACTGAGCTGTCAGTTGGTTCAACTGGTGTTGGGTTGCTATGAGCTCTTTCATGCTGTCAGCTTGGTTGGTGTTGATGTCATCAACCTTGGAGTATTTTGGAGTAGTCATCTGTTTGGGTTGAAGGGAGGTTAGAATAGGCAAGTTATTTCTAAGGAATCAATTCTAATCACACACATCACAATTCACACAAGCAATGTGTATGCAATCACAAACAACTTTTCACTCAAACAACAAAGTTCAAGTACACACTTAGGCAACAAAAATACTTTTGTTACACCACATAAGTTGGTGTGTTTTGACTTAACTAAAATATGGTGGTCCATCTATATGATTCACTTGTGATCTTCCCATCCTTCTTTGGTTGATTCTTCTTGTATGATATCATGGTTTCCTTGGGAAAAACTCTTGGTCACAATACTTCAAAGTTGTTGATGGCTCCTTCTTATTTTGCATTCCCTCAGTCTCTAAATCTTAAGCAAGATTTCCTTGTTTCGCTTGTAGTCCTTGGTGATATCCATGTTGGAAGTCCTTGGTGATTATGCTGAAGATGTTGAAGTCATTAGAGTTGAAGATGTTGAAGTCATTTAGAGTTGAAGATGTTGAAGAAGTCCTTTACACATAGTGTAGTCCTTGGTCATGGGTAGGTTTCCCATCAAGTTGAAGTAGAAGAGAAGTAGAGTTGAAACCAAAATGGTTGAGGAAAGAGTTTACAGTGTTTTTGTAAATAAGTTTTTGGAACAAAATACAACTCCTATTTTTCTAAGGGTTTTTGTCCAATCCTAGGTTTACAAATCCTACAGGCAACACAATGCTCTGATACCATCTGTAGAGGTCTCAACCTGATAAGGAAGATTCCTCCTGTGTTTTACAATGCTAGTCCCTGGATCAATAGCTAGCATCCACAGTTAAGATGTAATATCAAGAAACAAAGGTCATAACATGACTTTACAACCAGGAATAACATAAGTTTATTACATCAAACATAGCTCATTTGGCTATTACATTACATTGCAGCGGAATAGTAATAATCATGGAGTCCTTCATCTTCAAAGTGCCACAGGCAGATGTTGGTTGTAGATTTTGTAATCCTAATCAATCAATCTTCACTAAAGACAATCAAACCTGCAACATTACAAGTTACAGCCACAAGGGTCAATACATTTGAATTGTATTGGCAAGTTTCACTACTTTGTATATTATGAGTGGATCTTATCAATACATGCATATTTGGCTAAGTAGAGTTTAGGGCTTATTTGCATAAAGCAATATTTATCCTATCTTTTCAAAATGGTTTTGGTCCTTTGTCAAATCCCTTTTCCAAGTTCCTTGAACTCCTTGGTAGAAACTCAAGTGTTCAAGTCCTTGTCAAAAATCCCTTGAGCTACTTGGTAACTCCAAGTGCAACAAGTTTTATCAAATCTCATGAGTTCCTTGGTAACCCCAAGTACATCGTGCCCTTGAGCACCTTGGTAACCCCAAGTGCAACAAGCTTAACAAAATCTCTTTGAATTCCTTGGTACCCCCAAGTGCATCAAGTTTTTATATTAGAAGTTGGAATGTCGAGAGCTCCCATGGTTCAAACTTTAGTTGCTCAGTATTGTCCATAACCGGGGACACGGCTAAGCACTTAGATTTTATTAACTTCTGCAGAAGGAGTACACTTTACCCACATGTCACAATCCCATCCTTTTGCCACCAGTGGCCTACTGGATTAGTGCTCACCAAGATGGAGTACTGGCAGATTGAGAATGTGACGAAGTCTTTCCAAAGGGTCCTTCCATACACCATTGCTAGCTTGCCTTCAGCACCCATGAAGCATTCCAGATCCCCATGTCCGGTTAACTGAAGACAGTGCATGGGTCTTCCCAATGTAGTCGACTAAGCCAGATCCATAATAGCATGTGGTTGCACACGAAAGCCACAATTGGAGAAACATGTTCAATCTCTAAGTTTCCTAGGTGGTTTTCTTTTGGAGCACAACACAAAGTGATTCCCATAGACATGGTCCCTTTTGTTGCCACCTTCTCCAAAACTTAAAGTGTCCACCACCTAGGTGGTTCATTGAGTCCTTGTTTTATTATGTAAAACACAAGTCCTTTTCTCAACCTTTGTAAAATCTCAACATGTATCTCTTTTCAAAATAAAGCATGGCTAAGCATGTACAACTAAATATTTTCACTAAGGAGTGTATAGGGAATCCTATTAGGATCTAGCATAGCTTAAGTATAAAAGTATTTTCATGCATGTTTCAAAATCCACTAAGTATAATGAAAATAGTAGGATTTTTGTATGATAGTGTAACTTGCCTTTTTGGTAGGGAATGGTGGTTCACTCCTTGATCTTTCTAGTCTCACACTTCACTACAAATCAATCAAGCAAACACAAATTCAATTCACATTCTAAACCAAAGTCAAACAAACAATTTTTCACACACACAAAGTAATGGAATCTAAGTCATGCATAAGTATGCAAAGGTTGGTTCTATTGCAAGGATGGTCTCCACTAGGCTTCTAAACTTTGTAAGGTCCAAATCGGTCATTCACCAAAATGGCAAAGTCTTTTGCAAAAAGATTTTATCTCAAAACCCATTTTTAAAATCCATTCATCATTTTATGTGGTGAAAATATTTTCTTATCAAAGCAAAACTTTATGTTTTTCACCCAATGAGTTGCCATTGCAAAACTTGGTGTTTTTGGGTCAGTAGGTTTGGTCCAAGCTATTTTCTCAAAGTTTTCTTTCCATAAACATTTTCATAATAAAATCAATAGTTCTATTTGGCTAGAAATTGGCTAAGCCAAATAATTCAACCTAAATTTTACCAAAATCATTTTTAACACCAAGGGTTGGTTCCTAGGGTCAGTAAGGTCACATAAAACCATTTTGCAAAAGTTTTAATCCAAAAATCATTTTTAAACAATTTTTATACTCTAAACAAGCTCACAAATGAGTCTGCAAAAACAAGCAAACAAACAGATACTATTTTCTAAACTAAGGCCATGGTTGTTTAGGTCTTGCTCTCCTGAATCCAACGACATAAATTTGTAATTTTTGGACGTGTTGATCCAAAGTTATAAGGGTTTGAAATTCACAAAATATTCTGTTTTCAAATCAGTTTTTAAACAGATCAGTGACACGCGGCGCTTTCTAACTGGGCGATACCGGTTCGGCTGGATCACGCGACGACAGCCGTTGTATTTCAGTAAAAATCGTGCGGCACAGGCGTGCTCTTACCGCTTCGCTTAAGTCACTCTGTCTACGCCATAGGATTAAGATCTGACGGCTCTAGCGTGCTTGACCAAAAGCAGGTGGCGATGCGCGGCGACGGACGGCGGCGATGGTCAGGCGAGGTGCTAGCGGTGGTTCTAGGAAGCAAAATACAAGGTGAGGATGCTCACCGTGATCGCGAGGACGAGGTGACGCTCGGGGCGTGGTCGGTTGGTCGAGGGGCGTCCTGTAACAGCAGGGATTGCTCGTCGGAGTTGAGGACAACGTCGAGTGGTCCTTGTCATGGTCGGAGTCGTCGCTACAGGTCACGGGAAGGCCAACCGAGGGTATGGTCAGATGCGTAAAGCCAAGGCGAAGATGCTTGCATGATCGAGAAGACGTGGGGCGGTCAGTGCTTACCGGGGAAGGTCGTCGGAGAGGTTGCAGACGGCGGCGGCGCTCGGAGCTTGTCGTAGCCGACGCTCTGGGGCGCCCGCGGTCGAATGGTTGGTACGGGGAGGAGCGTCTGGGAGTGGGGAAGTTGCCAGCATGCTCAGGGAGGCTCGGGGTGATGTGGTTTGGCCGGAATCGGTCGGAGACGGTGGTCGGAGCTGGGAGTGTGTCGAGTCAAATTGGGGCAGCCTCGGGGCAGAGAGGGAATGGCGACAGAGGGAAAGGGAGGGGAAGATGCAGGCGTTTAATATTGTGCAGTCACGGCGAGATTAACGCACGGCTTTACTGTGAATTGAACGCGGCATTCAAAGGCAGCAACGGCAGCGAGGTTTGGGGGTGACAGGGTCGCGCGGGTGTGGACGATGAGCAGTAGAGGTGGGGTCCACCGGTCAGTGGGAAAAGAAACGAGGAGGAGGTCCACTTGCCAGTGAGGGTGCGGGTTTCTTCTGGGGTGAAGAAAAACGTTTCGGGGGCGAGGGTGAGGTGGGCTAGGTGGGCTGCTGTTGGGTTAGTTGGGCCAGATGGTGGGCTGTTCTATTTTTTCTGTCTAAATCTTTTTCTATTTCTAAATTTATTTTTCTGATTTGAATTTCATCCAACTATTCAAGCATTCAAATAATTCAAACAATTCAAACAATTGTATTGAGTTTTTGGTTCTGTTTATCAACATAAACCAAATCTCAAAATAAAATAATATTTTAAGATCCCTTCATTAATTAAATAAAAGGTCCTTTATTTATTTAATATGGTTTGATTTATTTAATAAAATCTTCATTTGAATTCCAAACACTTTCAAAACCAAATCAGTAGGTTTTATTTGGAAATAAACAATATTTGGAAACTTGTTTAAAACAAAATAACATCTTTATTTTAGGATCCATTTAATAATTAAGTAAAATGGACCTTAGTTATTAAATCAAATAGAATTTGTTTTATTAAGAGATTTATTTTAAAACCTAAAATAAAGCCAAAACACTTTAGTAGGTTTTATTTGTGAATATCAAATATTTGGAAATCTTATTTTAAATAATTTAATAAGTTTTGATGTTTCAATTAAATTGGTAAAACATTTTATTTAAATAAAGTTTGGATATTAAATCCTTATTAATTTATTTAAATAAACCTTTGCTAATAAAATGTTTTTAATTCCTAAAGCTTGGCCAGGATTGGCTTTATAAAATAATCTTTATTTATAACTCCACCTTTTCATTTGAAAGCAAAATCTTTTATTAAAGATCCAAAGTAGTAATTTTAAATATTCAAAATATTTTCTTTATTAAATGTGTTATCTTTTAAATTTCTTTAGGATTTTATTTAATTCAAATGGGTTTGAAGTTCCAATTGAATTCAAAAAGTTTCTTCTGGCTCTGAAAATCAAACAAAGTTTTATTTTATTAATTTATTTTCACATTACAAGATTTGGAAAATCTTGGGATGTGACATTGAGGAACCACTTGAACCTGTTGTAGATCCTAATAGTATATCTGTCTCTGATGCTGAAACTGAGAATGGTAATGATAAAAATGATACTCCTGAGGGAGAAGTTGAAGAAGAACCTGAGAAGCACACTAAGAACACTAGTGTAACACCCTCAGAATCGACCCTATGCAAGTTTCAGCGCTTCCCGCCAAACCCGCATAGAAACGATTCAAAGGTGCCCACCAAGCACTTTCGTGCGGGTGGAAAACGAAGTAATAACATTACACAACAGTCCTCGATGGGACCCACAGAACAGATATATACAACAGCGACTCAAAGAGCCAAGAATACAGATATACGGTACAAAGATCCAAATCACCTGGAAAAGATGGAGCGTCCGACTACGGACAAGAGGTAAATGGGGCTAAGAGCCCTGAAGAATAACCAATGGCGTCCATAACCCTTCCCAGGCCAAGCCGGAAGGGTAACCCTGCTAACGACGTCGATCTCAAAACCTGCTTAAACAAAAGGGGTGCCGACAAAGGGAAGAGGAAAAAGAGGAGCGTCAGTACTGAGGCCAGTACACGGCGAGGCTAGAATTCGGCGGTCCTCGCCTACATAGGTATGGTGGACTGAAGCGGCAGCGGCGGCATGCACTGAACACCCTATAGAGACTCGATACAACTCGCGGCAATCAGAGAGGGGTGCGAAAGACCTATTCGGAACCAACCTGATACTACCACCAAACAAACCCATCCTGGTATTTCCCCCTCGCGACCAGACGAGGAAGTCAACCGAGGAACTCACACAGTTGGCAGTTTTATTTATTCAGTTATCGTTGCAACAATTACTAGTCAGGTATAGATAGTCATCCTGATAAAATAAGCAGTGGGCACTTTTATTTAACCATTCCATTGTAGTTGCGACACTTACTAGTCAAGTACAATTAGCATGAGATATCCCAAAACCCAGCAGTTGTTGGTACTTTTATTTAGCCATTCCGTTGTAGTTGCAATACTTACTAGTCAGGTACAATGGTCGCAAGCGACAACCCAAACAAGCAATTGTTGGCAGTTTTATTTAGCCATTCCATTATAGTGAAGCTGATTACTAGTCATTATAAAGTCAGGTTTATAGCACTACTTTAGTTATAGTTGTCTATGATCGAGATACTGTGCTCCAAGTCGTCCATAACCGCGGACACGGCTTTCAGAAAGTTTTACCCGGCCGGGGTGCACCAATAGCAACACACACTCGATCAACCTCGGAAAAACCAAATCAAAACCCAACGAGGCCTTCACGACAAAGCAATCACAGGATTCAGAAATATTTCAGGGGGCCACCCCTTAAAGTAGACCCGCAACGAAGCCGGCCGGCTCCGAGACGGACTCAAGGTTGTGGGGACGGCTGTGAACGACTGGGAACCCAAAACTGGGCTTGTCGACACCGCGAAATCGTGCCACGATCCTAAACAGTACAGTGTGCTCCTCGCACAATCGTAAATAAAGCAGTAAAGCATGGCATAAGTATAGGATCATAAATAAAACCTCAAACTAGTTTGTGGCCCCAAGAAATAAGAATGAATCAAGCTCTGGCTCAGGGGGGTCCCATAATCCTCCCGGATGTGGATAGCGCGATAAATCAAGGAACAGGTATCAAGCACTCGGGGTCCTACGGGACACAAGTGGACGGTTAACAACCAAATAACATCTATTGCCCACCTGTGCCTCTGCTTACCTACTTCAATTTTAGTGGTTAAACAGGAATTAAAGTGAACGATAAGTAAAGCCATGATCATCTCCAACATCAAACATGCGGCCATACTCCAACAACTGTGACACTTGACAACACGCAGCAGCACTTGAGCAAGCGACTACGACGCGCAAGTCCAACTATCTACCAAACAACAGGTAATAGGATGTGTCCAAGGCAATATAGGGCTGCACGGAATATCACAGGTACGGAAACTAGAGCATCGCAACACAGATAGCAATAGATCAACAGGAGGGAATAAAGACTATAAAAGTAAGATAGGTAGAAAGGGGGAGATGCTCGCCTGAAAACATCGTCGAAGGTTCAACCGAAGATCGGGTCGACACTCGCATCAACTCAACGGCCTTATCCGCGAAGAAGCAAAACGCTAGAAGAAACACCGGATGCAATATTTAATACTACGGCAAAAGATCGGGCATGATGCATGTATGATGTATGACATGGCAAAGGTGCGATGCAATTAGGTCATATTAAGCGGAACCGGGGTCCCGACAATTAATTAAATAGTTCAAGTTATTTAGATACCCCGCAAATTAAATGTTGTTTGAACATGGCAAAATATAGCACCGGTTCGCTACACCTATTTAAATGAGGCCAATATGAGACTAGATTTGCCCGCATATGGGCCCCATATTAAATTATATGGTGATTCGGCATAAGGACCCCAAACCACATGAATATGCATGCGAGATGAATGATTTAATATGCAACAAGTTTCATATTTAGCATTTATAAAATAGGGCTCGGGAAAAGGTTCACACATTAGGGTTTGGCAGCTCTTGGAGTTCCGGGGTTCGGGGTTCGGCCTCAGGGTTCAGGGTTCGGCGGAAACGGTCTCGGACATCGGAAGCCGGTCTTGGCGCATCCGTGGTCTTCGGGTCATGTCGACGGTCTTGGTGTCCTCGATGGAGAACTCGGTGTTCCGTGTCGAGGTTCCTGGCGGTTATCGGGTTCGGTCTTCGGGGTACCTGAGGAGATCTTGGCGTTCCGTGGAGGCGATATCATCGGCTCCTCCTCAAGGCCTTGGGGTTCGCGCTTCGGGGGTCGGTGATGAGCTTGTGCGGTACCAGGTACCTCATAGCCCTCCTTCGGTTCCTTGATGTCGATGGAGCTCTTGGACCTTGACGTCGTGGTGACGGTGTGCTTAGGGGTCTTGGCCACAAGGGAAGTAGAACCTGGCGATGGGGTCTTCGGGTCCGTACTTTGCCTTCGAGAACAGGGTCTTGCGTTCCAGTCCTCTTTGGGTTGGGGTTCTCGGTGCCGGTAGATCTTGGCGTCAATGGATCTTAGCAACGGATCACTTAACGTACATCTTCGATCGCCGAACTGCAGGGCAAGTGGCCACAACCACTTGTTGCGCAAGGAGATGAAACTAAACAGAGAAGTTCCCACACGTCCTCATGCTACCCGGAGCACGCAGGTCAGCGGTAGGGAGGTCCCTGGCAAAGACAAAGGCGCACGGCCTAGGCGACGCGGGGGCTCAAGGCGGCAGGCTCGCAGGCGGCGGCTTTACGGGGTCGGCCTGCCGAGGAAGGAGCTGAGGCGGCTCGGGGGAGGAGGGGGGTCGCTGGCCTGGGAGGAGAGGGCGCCGCGGAGGGGGGGTCGCCGTCGAGGGAGGAGAGACGGGGGAGGAGCCGGGGTCGGCGGACGGCGGCGCTCTGGGCGGGGCGGTGAGCAGAGGATGCAGGGCCGGCCGGCGGCGGAGGCGGCCGACGGGGCCATGGCGCCGGGGCGGCGCTCCCGCGCAGACGGCGGCCAACGGGGGGAGCGGACGCGGGAGCCGCTGGCGGCGGCGCCGCGCGAGGAGGGAGAAGGGGGAGAGAGGCGGGGCGGTCGCGTTGGGGAGGAGGGTGACGCGGGGACGGGGCGGGTGCGGGAGCGCGTGCGGGATGGTGGGGTGGGGCTGTGGGTCAGGACGGGTGGGCCAGAGGGAGAGAGGTTGGGGAGTGGGTGCGCGGGACAGGGGAGAGGGCCAGGCGGTGGGGTCGGGCTGGCAGGGAGGTGGGAAGGGAGGGGCTGGCGTGTGCGTGGGTGTGTTTGGCTGAGAGGGAGGCTGCGGTTGAGAGGGGTGGGTGGTGAGGTGGCAGAGCTTGGTTGGCTGGGGGTTGGGGCAGGGTGACGTGGCGAGCCGCGAGTGGCTGGGGTGAGGTGGCTGGGGATGGGTAGATTAAGCCAGGGTAGAAAAAGATTTAGGGTGGACCGATTTGTACTGGGGGTGGTCGACTGGGTCGAATCGGCCCGTTCGACTGCCCCACTAAAAACAATTAAAATAATTTATTTATTCCAAACAGACTTTTGCAAACCGATAGCAAACAAAACAAAATAATCCGGAGACCCGGGTTTTGCGTTTGAATAACGACGGGGTGTTTAGAAAACAAATTAGGTTTTCCGAAAATAGTTTTATGCAAGCAAATGCAAGATGATGACGATGCAATGCACAAATTTAACGCGATTTTCTAGTAGTGGTTTTGCGGGATGCCACAACTAGGTACACTAAGGAAGATTTTATTGCTAATACACATGGTAAAGAGAGAGAACCTTGGGTGCAGAAACCTATACCTTTTCCAGGTAAGAAACACAAGTCAAAGGAGGAAGAACACTACAACAAGTTTTGTGAGTGGATGGAACCTTTATTTTTGCAAATTCCTTTGACCGATGCTATTAAGTTGCCTCCTTATTCAAAGTATATGAAGGATATTGTCTCTAATAAAAGTAAGATTCCTAATGAGGATATTTCTACTTTGCTTGCTAATTACTCCTTCAATGGTAAGGTTCCAAAGAAACTTGGTGATCCAGGTATACCAACTATTCCTTGCTCTATTAAGAATAATTATGTTAGAACTGCTTTATGTGATTTGGGAGCTGGAGTTAGTGTTATGTCTTTCTATCTCTATAAGAGACTCCAGCTAGAAAAGTTGATACCAACTGATATATCTTTGCAAATGGGTGATAAGTCAACTACTATTCCCGATGGTATATGTGAGGATATTCCTGTTCAAGTTGCTCATAATTGCATGGTTTTAACTGATTTTGTTGTGCTTGAAATGCCTGAAGATGATAATATGTCTATTATTCTTGGGAGACCTTTTCTTAACACTACAGGTGTTGTCATTAATTGTAATCAAGGGAAGTGACTTTCAATATTAATGACAAAGAGCATACTTTCTATTTCCCCAAGAAGGTTGCTAAAAGCTATTACCTGAACTCCATTGAAAATATTGAGAGCGTCAAGGTTGGAGAAATATGTTGTCCCATTCCACAAGAAAATTTTGAAACTATTATGATTGGGACCATTGCTATCAAGTATGAGGTAACATAATCACTTAGTGGAATACAAAGTTTTGTCTCATATAAGATTGTTTTGGTAACAAGACTTGATCAACCTTGTTAACAAAATAATTTTAATGAACAAAACAATGTTTTCACTGTGGTTATTCTTGCTTTCTTTTACTTTTCTCCTTCCTAGTCTTTGATCTTTATTTTGTTAGCTTTAGTTTTGCTAGTTGTTTGCTTGTTAGAGTTCTTTAGAACTGATGTAGTTTGGCTTTTGGTTTGTTTTTGGTTCTTCTGAAAAAACTGTTTCTGCGAGAAAATCAATTTTCATACCCTGGAAATTGGCCAAAAATAAAGTTTCCCAAACAATCCCAGCAATTTCAAAATAAATATTTCCTCGAAAAAAGGGGCAGAGAGGTACCTGAAGTGACCCAGGGGGCCACCCTAGAGCCCCACACCCATGGTAGGCGTGGCCTACTAGGGGGTGGCGCCTAAGGGGGTCTGGCCCACCTAGGCCCCTCTAGGCTACCTCCTCAAATCTACCTTCTTTCTCTCTCCCAAAAACACCGGAAAACTTGCTCAAGCTCGAGTTCTTGCTTTTCTTGCCCATGATTTTCGATCTCTTTGTTTAGCCCATCCCAAGTGCTGATTTTTGGAGGGATTGCTCCTTGGTATGTGCCTCCTCCACTTGTCCAATTAGATTTGTGATTGGTAGATTGCATCTTGAGTATTTTGCTGCTATAGGTATCAGGTTGTTTGAGCTTGCATGCTTGTTCTATGCTTAGAAACTTTATTTTGATGCATGTGTAGTCCTCTGGCAAGTTCCTATAGTAGTTTCTCATCATTTATCAACTTAGAAATCACTTGGTTTGATGGTTGTGTAAAATTTCAAAAAAGGGAAGTCATGGACCACCACACATTTGGTGGTATATTTGAGAGTGATGCACCAAGAAGGGCAAGGCTCCCAAGATCATCTACCAGTACTAGACCCTCATGCAATGAGGATCTCATCACTCCGCGATTTGGTGACGAGGGAGATGAAGGGGATGCGCACCCCTCCACCTTTCCTTGCCAAACTTTCTTGCGAGCTGTTGGGATTCTAAATGATTTTATGACTTTGGTTCAGAGGCATGGATTAACAAGTTATATGCAGGATGAGAGCGCACACTATGCTCTGCTTACTAAAACATTTGTGGAGAGTTTCTCCTTTACTAATAGTGTGTTCAAGCCTGCTGTATCTTTCAAAATTTATGGCAGGGCTCATTCTATGACTTTGAAGCAATTTTGCAAGGCCCTGGGACTTGGTACAACTGGGTCATCGAAGAAGATTATAGCTCTACCCGCTGATTTGTTAGAGCTTTACTGAGGAATAACCAATGATGTAACCGTAGAGCTCAGCGAGGGAAGATAAATAACATTCAACTTCCAGCTATCAGGTACTTCGCCTACTATCTTGCCACCAGTGTTCTTGGTAGGGAGAACACTAGTAATATTTCCAATTATAAATTGGCCTTCTTAGCTGATGCACTCAACAATGAAGACAAGTATAATCTTGGTTCTCTCATTGCTCGTCATTTAGCTGCTGAGGGACCCATTTGGGGGAATTATTGCTACCCGTATTGTTGCTACCTTGAACATTGTTGTTGATCCACATGATACAGTTTTGGCTCCTCGAAGACTTGATCTTGCTGCCATGAAGGCGCACCACTTTGTCACCACTAGCTCCACCCTTGAGAACTTGGTTTATAGAATGTTGTTTACTGGTGGGAAAGAGAGAGAGATCCCTTTGCCCAAACCACTTTGATCAGTATTTCTCAGGGACCTTTGTCATGCTCGAAGGCGGAGATGGATGACAAGTTGCGCTCTCTTAACTTCCACGGGCACTATCAGGAGGAAGCAAAATCATACGACCCCTCTGTGTATTACACGGGGGAGGCCTCGATCTCATACCAGGACGAGGGAGCTTCCTCGACATATTACGGAGGTTCATCCTCTTGGACACCATGGGATTGAGCCTCGCTTAGGCCAAAAGCCTAAGCTTGGGGGGAGGTATACCGACATCACACTCATTTATATATCATGTTCGGTCGGTTCTTTGTATATCCATTGTTTCGCTTTCTTTTTTGTTCTTGTTGCTTCTTTCTCAAAAACACAAAAATACCAAAAATATTTTCGTTGTTTCTTTGTTTCTTTGCTTTGGTTTGCCTTAAAATAAAAATCCAAAAAGATTTTGCTTTGTTTGCTTCTTGTTTGGTTTGTTTTTCCTTGTTTGCTTGTTTCTAAAAAATCGAAAACACCAAAAATATTTGTTGTTCTTCTTTGGTTTTGTGAGTTCTTTGCAGGGTTCAGCCGTCCTCAGTGGATTTTGGTTTCATGTTACCATTCAAGTCACACAAGTGAAGAGCAATAATGAAGATTAAGACAACTTGAGGAGTGGTAAGAGGCTAGTAACGAACTCTATTTGTTTTCATTTTTGTACATATACTCATCATTGTGAGCCTGCTTAGCTTGTTTGTGTAAGGTGTATGTCATTATGGATGCTTAGTAGTTCTTGCTTGCCTATGATTAGCTCCAGCTTTCTAATAGTTTGTAGCATGTCATATGAATGTTTGCTTGCATTGTTTTATTCATATCTTGGTATGATATTGTGGTATCCTCCTCTCACTGTTCATGTGAATCGACTTGGCACATGCTCACGCATGCATATGACTAATCAATAGTCAGTAAGCCTCAATGATTTATTTTGCCTCAAAGTTCTTGTATAACTTTCATGCCATAATTAGTCATGTTTTTTTGCAAGCATGTTTATGACAGTTATTTCTCTCTCGTTTGTCGCTCCCTCTCTATTGCTAGCCTTCACTTGCACTGAGTATGTGTTCTACCTGTGCTTCCAATTCCCCAAAACCAATATTGCCAAATGTGTCCACTATACCTACCTATTAGCATCATTTTCTATTTCAGTGCATATTCAATATGCCGTGTTTTCTTCCAAAATAAAATGTTTGTCTGTTTTGAGAAAGCATTGTGACATGTCCATGAAAGTTATATGCTTGCAAATTATATGCTGGGAGTCAGCAGAACCCTATTGTCGCGGAGAACGCTTTCAACACCTGTTGGATATTTATATCTAGTTGATACCTTGCTCTTTTGTTTGCGGATGTCAACAGTGTGAAATAAGAGGGGAACTTGTAAGTCCATGGAGTTTTTATTCTATGTGAAATAAGAGGGGAACTTGTAAGCCATGACTAATCATGGTGGAAACTTGCAACACACCGTAGTGAGCTATCTATGAAGCATCCTCAATTAAAAACTATGCATATAGTAAATAAAAAGATTGCTGAGATGCTCATTGTCTGCTTGCCTTGTCATTTTGGTTATGGGAAAGATCCTGAACCATGTGCAAGGGGTACCCCGTTGGCGGTTCTCAATGATATGCAAATACTTACAATGACAAGAACTTGCCTGGGCCCAAAGTTGATGTAGCATGAGGAGTGGCCCTCGCACTCAAGGGACTGGGGATTTTCAGTTTATGGTCTGTCAAGCATATGATTCAGGGTGGACCTCACTTTCACCTTAACCATATTAAGATGCCTATGATAGGGGCAATGAGAGCTCAAAGCTAATGAGTACCTTCCTTTCAGCATTGGTAAGCCTTTCAAACCTTTCAAAAACCGTTTCACTTCCTTGTTGAGTCACCACCTATTCTATGAGCACCTTCTTGAGAGCATAGTTGTCATTCTTGTGTTTGTCTCAAAACTTGGTTAATTATGTCATTACTTTGATGCTTGTATCTCTGGTATCTTTATCTCTAGTCTTCACTTGAACTTTAGAGGTGCCTCAACATTTATATTGTGCTCTTCAAACAAGGCAAGCGAGATACCACTCTATCATACCTTCATATGAGCATTGCAATGTTGCTTATGTTTATTTTCCATGCTACTTATTATTCTTGAGTTGGTTTCTCTTCATAGCTTGCAATTACTATTGAGTAGACTTAGTTGCATACTCTTTATTATGAATTGTCTAAGCATCTACTCATGTGCTGAGAATATATACATCATATGAAGCAATGTGTTCGTGAAAGTTCTTTTACCGCACTCAGTTTTCAACTGAATTTCTTGAGGACAAGAAATAAGATAAGCTTGGGGGAGTTGATACGTCCAAAACGTATCTACTTTCTCAAACACTTTGATATTGTTTCTCCTCTAAACTTGTGTGATTTGGATACAACTAACACGGACTGACGCTGTTTTCAGCAGAATTACTTTGGTGTCTTATTTTTGTGCAGAAAATGAACTATCGGGAAAAATCCCGGAAAATATGCCAAAAATTATAT
The DNA here is from genome assembly GCA_910589765.1 of Avena atlantica. Classification (NCBI taxonomy): domain Eukaryota; kingdom Viridiplantae; phylum Streptophyta; class Magnoliopsida; order Poales; family Poaceae; genus Avena; species Avena atlantica. Next base: position 442,345,934 of record OU342734.1, on the reverse strand, counting down.
TTCGCCAGAAGATCCACGGAGCCAGAAGGAGAGACGAAGAGGAGGCCTGGGGGGCCCAGACCAACCACAGGCACGGGCCCACCACTGGTCGCGCCTGGAGGGGGTGCAGCCGCCCCAGGCACCCCCTCGGCCTCCCTCTGCGCCTATAAGTTGCCTTTCGACCTAAAATCTTAGGAGGATTCGATAGTTTTCTAGAAAGAGTTCTGCTCCGCCGCCACTAGAAACCAAGATTCGGATCCAGAAACTCCGTTCTGGCACCCTGCCGGGACGGGGAATTTGGAGAGGATCATCGCCATCGTCATCACCAACGCATCTCCATCAACCACCGATGTTTCCCTCATACATGAGTGAGTAATCCCCCGTTGTAGGCTTGGGGATGGTAGGGATTGGATGAGTTCTATCATGTAATCGAATATGATTGTTAGGGCATAGTGCCTAGTATCTCTTGTGTTATTTGACTTTGTTGCAACTTGTTGTGCTTAATGCTTGTCACTAGGGCCCGAGTGCCGTGATCTCAGATCTGAACTTATTATTGAATCATTATGATAGTATTGTTTGTGATCTTATCTGCAAGTTGTGTACACATATCATTGTCCGGATCCAAAGGCCCCAAAGTGACAATAATTGGGACAACTGGAGTGGATGGCTGTGGTGTGAGGAGCACATGTGTTCATGGAGTGTTAATGTTTTGCTCCGGTGCTCTATTAAAAGGAGCACCTTAATTGTCAGTAGTTCCCTAGAGGCCCCGCTGTCACGGGCTGGCTGGACAGGAGATGTTGTGCAAGTTCTCATTACGAGCACGTATGACTATATTTGGAGCACATGCCTAGGATTGTTTAGTACTTGGATGATTGTTATTATTTATCTACAATGACCTAGATCTTGAAGTTACATGTTTAGGGGTCCATGCAACACCCGTCCATCTATCCCTACGCCTACCGCACTCGAATCCCACTGTTTACTGTTACTATTACTATTGCTCTTGTTCCACTATTGATGTTGCTTTGCTGTTGCTACTACCAAATTGTTACTACTGATAAACTTCTGTGATCAAGAACTATTTCCAGGTGCAGCTGAACTGACAACTCAGTTGTTAAGGCTTACAAGTATTCTTTGGCTCCCCTTGTGTCGAATCAATAAATTGGGTAATACTACCCGCGAAGACTGTTGCGATCCCCTACACTTGTGGGTCATCAATAACCCAATAGTTTTGTTGAGTCTTGGAAATTATTACCTCAGTAATAACCACTCCTTATCCTTTTTGTTTTGTTTTTTTGTGTCAATATCAACTACTTTTGAGAAGTAGAGGATTTGTGAAAAGTGGCTGTCCTGGGACAGATTTTTGTGATGCATCATAAAAATTCATGAAGGAGATCAGTACATGGGATGGAGCTGTATTTTTCTGTGCTTATTCTCCAAGTTGTTATCCAACTTTCTTTAGTTTTGCACTTTTTGATTTGAGCAACAGAAGTTTTTCCAAAAAAATGAATCTTTACCTACTGTTCTATTTTGATAGATTTCTGCCATCATTTGCATTTGCCTCTTATATTGATTTCCTTTCAGATTCTTTTTGGGATTTTGCAAAGGATTTGCTACAATAGCTTTTGTTTTGATGGATTTCATTTGAAGTGTGTACCTAAAGGTTTATCGTTTTTGCATACACTAATGTTTCCAATGAGGTTTGTGTAAGGCCTTGTATGAAAGGAATTTTCAGGAGAAGGAGAGAAGGAATCTGCAGAGTCCGTCTTTGAAAAGTAAAAGTGCTGCAAACTGAAGGTTCGCGAAAAAAAATTCTTTATATTTTTTATGTCTTTATTACATACGGAAGGTTACTAGACGAAACAGGGGAGGAAACGGAGGCCAGGTGCGCCACACCCACCCTAGGTGCGGGCCCCTGCTGGCCGCGCCTACAGGGGTGTGAGCCCCCTGGAGTTCGTCTCCGCCTCATTTTCGCACAGTACCTTCCTTATGCATTGAAACTTCATAATATATAACCCCTCGGATCCCTTGAGGTTCGTATATCGTGTTCTTGTCGTGTTTTCATTTATATATGTTTCTGTCACGAAATCTTCTCAAGTTTAGAGCACCATGGTATCCGCCAACGACAAAGGCAAGAAACCCGTGGAAGATGATCGTCAAAACCCCAAGGAGGAGTAGATCTTGGTTGGGGATGAAGAAGACATGAAGGAGGAAGAGTATCCGGACACTCGCGCTACCGTTACAAGCATTGGAGTGGTGGCAAACCCTACCAAGATTAGGAGGATAACATGGATGTCTACAGGAGGGAAAACCCCACGTCATATCCTCGCTCCACGGTCACTTCCTTCACACACCGAGAACCCATTCCATACTCTCTTAATTGAGCAACAATACCAAAAGGTTCCCAAAGGGAGGTTGCCCTCTATTTGGGATCTGCCTCGTTCTAACCATGTAGGGAAGGAACACTCTAAGAAGGAAGAGTGGGAAAAGAATAACAAGGACTGGGATTCTCGATCCGACATGATCATGAACCGCATTGAGCATAATTAGGAGTTGATTCGTACTCTAACCTTCGATATTGAGGATTTGAGGGAACTGATTGAAGAACTTATCAAGATAACACCACCACCATCGAATGAGTAATTTGTCATCAGGTTTGGCATCCCCTTGGCTTATTCCAAGCCTGGGGGAGTGCCACGGTATCACATCATTATCTTTTATCTTTTTACATTTTTAGTAGATTCATATCTTGGGTAGAGAAGTTATCTTATAGAATCGTTTGCATTGTGGAAGTATCTCTCCTTTAGTTGGTTATCTATGTATCCCTTGGTGTTAGTGCCTTTATGTAATATTAATGAGAAGTTTCATCTTTTACTTTTTGCACTTCTTGTTTTACTTTGCAATCTCTATTATATGATTGATCTTGTTGATCAGTATTGGTATCACTTTGGGAGCATCAAGTAGATCTAAATTGGTTTTGGCAAACCAAGCTCTGGTCAGTAGCAACACTTTTTGAGGTTTGAAAGGAAAAGAGAAAAAGCTTACAGGTATTTTGTATCATTTATTTTCTTTCTTGATTGGCTCATAAGCTTAGTATTCTTTATTTAAGATCTTTTGGGCCTTCAAGGAAGATTACATGTTTGGATTTATCACTTGTAGGCTTGCTTGTTTCCTTCAACTTTTTTGCTTGCTACCTAGCCTTGCTAGCCAAAAACCTGCACTGAGAGGGATTACTTCTCATGCATCCAATCCATTAAACCAAAACCTATGCCATTTGTGTCCACCATATCTACCCATTATCATTATTGCTATTCCAAGTAAATTCTCAAGCTTCATCTATCTTTCAAATTATTATTTTTTTGTTATGTGAAAACTAGTTAGTAAAGCTCTCACGAACTTGATGGCAGACCTTATTTTCTTGCCCCTAATAAACTTGAACCACTGTGTCATCGAAGTTGTATATGCTTGCATCTATACGTTGGGATTAGCAGAACCATGCTGTCACGGGGAATGCTTTCAACACATGTAAATACATACCCAGTTGATATCATGCTCTTTTGTTTGCAGATGTCGTCGGTGTGAAATAAAAGGGAAGCTTGTAAGTCCATGGAGTTATATATATGTGTTAGACAAATGCCTGGGCCGCTAGCCTAAGCCATGCCTAATCATGGTGGAAACTTGCAGCATCACCATAATGAGCAATCTATGAAGCTTTCTTCTTATATAAAAAAATAAATATATTGAAAAGAGGAAAGAGAGAAAAAAGCGCCATTTTCCCATGGCAAATAAGAAGATTGCTGAGATGCTCATTGTCTGCTTGCCTTGTCATTTTGATTATGGGATAGCTCCTGTATCATGTGCAAGGGGTACCCCGTTGGCGGTTCTCTATGATACACATGTATTTACTATGACAAGAACTTACCGGTAACTAGAGTTGAGTAGCATGAGGATCGGCCCTCGTACTCAAGGGACATGAGATTGCCAACTTATATTTCGTCAAGCATATACTCCATCTTTGTTCACTTTAACCTTAATCACCTCAAGATGCTTATGATAGGGGAAATGATAGCTCAAAGCTAGTAAGTACCATAATCTTTTGAAAGCTCTTTATGAACTTGAAATCCGTGCTTCCCTCTATGAAGGGTCTTTCTCCTACCTCTAAGTTGAGTCAGTAAACCTATTCCTCTCTATCTCCAGCAAGCATTTGAGTTGTTGTGTTTCAAGCATTCATATGATGATTTATTCAATCATGTTCTTTATCTTCCTTGTTTGCATAAGATTCTTATCTAAATGAGTATTACTTTGAAAGCTATCATTGTTAAAATCCTTTTTATGTTTGAGCAAAAATTACTCCTGTTGTAAACTTCTTTACAAAAGCTTTATTTGAAAACTGTTTGCCAACTGTTCTCTGGCCAAGAACAAAGTTTTTCAATCCCAATTATGATTTATCTTTATGCATCTTTATTGTGACTCCTATACTTGTTGCAAGCTAAGTTATATAATGGTGAGTTGCTTTCTTCTATGATTCGTGTATTGGTAAGTGTGATGCTTCTTATCCGTATTCTTTTATCGACACTTCACTCCATAAACCCGTGGACATGTTTACTGAGCTCAGTTTTCGCTTGGGGACAAGCGAAGGTCTAAGCTTGGGGGAGTTGATACGTCCAATTTGCATCACCATTCTATATCATAATTTGCCTCTATTCATTGATATATTTCATATTAAGAGGTGATACTTATGTATTTTCATCTGTTTTTACATGTTGGATGATTCTTGGAGGATGGAGTGCTGGAGTCAGGATTATGATGGAAAAAGCGGTGTTTTGATGCAATTTCACGAAGATCATAAAAATACCAGAAAAACTACAGAAAATAATATTTTCCCGGAAGACGGAGAATGCCAGAAGGGGAGGTGGAGTTGGGCCACAGGGGCCCAATAACCCCCAGACACGGGCCACCCTAGGCCGTTCCTACAGGGGGTGTGGCCACCCTGACCCACCTCTGGCTCCGCCCTCTCGCCTATATATTCTCCTCAAAACCCTAATACACGGGGGAGTGACCACAGAAAGATTCTACCGCCTCTGCGGGGCGGAAAACACCGAGAGAGAAAGAGCTCTCCGGCAGACAGATTTCTGCCAGGGAAATTCTTTCCCGAAGAGGGGAGATCATCGCCATCAACACCGTCATCAAGCTGGACTTCGTCGGGATCATCATCATCCACACCATCATCTCCACCAGCACCATCATCACCACTCTATCCCGCTGTAACAATTGTGATGAATCTTGCATAGTTCTTAGGGGAAACTTTCCCGGTGTTGATTACTATTGTAGTTGATGCTTGATGAATATGGAGATCGATGCCTTGGCCTCCCAGATCTGCATAGGGCGAAGATGGATCCCTAGGGCAAGTTCCCCCTCCAGATGCCTTTCGGAGGTGAGGTTTCGGCGATTTCTGGGTGTTCTATATGTCGTCTCTCCGAACCAGTTGCACGGGGTGAAACTATTTGAGGATGCGGAGGCGGCACCAACTATACGGCGGGAACTATACGGCGGCCCGCCATATAGTTGGTCGTCAACTCTTCTATCTCTGCTTCTCGCTTAGGGTTTTCTTCTGTTATTATTAATATTACCAAATAAGCGATTTACGTAGTTTCTGGCTCCTTTTCTCTCTAGTACAACTGCTCCAAGAATTGTGTCCTTTGGATCCATCATATGATCTGATCATGGTGAAATAAACATAAAAAGTGAGTGCGAACACCATAAAATATCAAAATCCTACATCTACAATGCAAAATAATAATGTAAAACATGATGCAAATATGCACTCATCAACTTCCCCAAGGTTAGACCCTTGCTCGTCCCGAGCAAGTTTAGCTTAATGGATGTGATCCTCATATTCATGAAGCTGAGTCGATAAAATAAATGAGGCAGTTGCAGCATGTGTTGATCATAAATGATACATGTAAATATGTTCATGAATAGTACCTTACTCGAACCATCCGAATAATATTAGTAGGCTTCCACACCTTAGCAATTAATAGTTCATAAAATATTATTCTCAACATGATGTAAAAGTGTTCGGTTCAACCGAATGAGTTAGTGAGGTAGTACCAAGTGTTTTTAGGATTAACATATTCACCTGGGATTCAAAATCTCAAACGTCTCCTTGTCTTACTACAATATAGTGGTATATGACTATTTGCTCTTTGTCATTCGCTCTTTTTCTTCATCTTTATTTTTCTTTTTTTTCTATATATATTTGCGCTCACACTTTTGTTTAAGTGTTGTGAAAATAAGCTAGCCAGATAATCCACTTCATGTAGGAATTTCAAAGTTTAACGATCCCAATTGTCAAATTCCAAACATATATGATCTTTATAACTTGAGTATTCTACCTCAAATTGGTTCTCACTCTATTTGATAGCACTTATATTTTCTACTTTGTTCAAGGTTTTTCTTTTTCATCTTAATTAATTAGATAGTTTATCCTTTTTATAAATCAAACCAATTACCTACAATATATTAATCAAACTATCTTTATATGTTCCATTAATACCAATGGTGTGGAAGACTCCTATTGCTATCATCAAGTGCAAGTAAAATCATACTCAAGTCATTCATATATCCAATAGGACAAACTCAAACTTAATAATGCTTCATATATTATAGTAAACTTAGAATTTCATAATAGGGATCAACTATTCGTGAAGGGAATTTAATGATGCAAACTTTATTTATGATCTCGAACTAATGCAAAACTAGAATAGAAAATAAAAACTTTTAAGATATATTACAAGGTCTTAAAGATCTCCCCAAACTTGGAATCAAGCCAGGCGGGATCAAATAATCCCTTGCGATTATTTGATACCGTGCTTTTTTTTGAAGGTCACGGTGGTGCCATAGCATGTAGAACCGCGGTGTGTAGCTTATTGTTGGTGTCCCCCAAAGTGATGATGCAGCTGTAGCACCTACGCAAATCATATTGCAGTGTATCCATCCTATCAACGAGCTTGGTCAACATTGGGAGAAGATCACCCTTCTCCTCTATCTCCTTGAGGCGGTGACACACATCCACGCGATGGAGTAGCTCCTGCTTCTGATATACTTCCAGCGCCCGCACGCGATCCTTCATTCTGGGACAACTTCCTCTTCCTCATCCATTATTGATGGATCAAGGAAGTAGAAGTTGCTCCTCCACTCCTCTTGAGGCTTTACCTTCATACGGGCTCTAGTGGTAGGCCTCGATCGGGGAAACGCCGGTTCCTTGTTAGCACCTGCATCAATGTTAGGTTTCTCCTTACGCTTGTTTGGCCTCGGATCTGTAGTGATGAACTTGACTGTCTCCACACGTCCTTTTCTGTGCGGCTTGCATCTCTCCCTCTCTTCTTGGATCCTTTTCATTGCCACCCAGTTGATTTCCAGGTGGGGTCATAGACGTCGCGACAGATGTAAACGTTGTTCACCCCTTCATCGGGGTTGCTACTGTAGAAGCTTGTCATGACGTACTCTTTGTACCCCGGGCTAAACCTATCCACCTCCTCATCGCCGTCCTCTATTGACGGGCTGCTAGAAAGGACCCTAGGGGAAATGAGCCCCATAGGTTTTCCACATCCTAGGACATGATAGAGCATAGCTGGATTTATTCCTGGTGATTTGTGATTAGAGAGAGACAAAAGGGCAGTATATAAGAGCGGTCAGAGGTCGGTAAAACTCACGAGAAACACCAAATTATCGTCCAAGAAAACAATCCAAACCGACTAGAAAAAGAAATCGCTCATTTGGAGAAGTCATGCACCATAACGACCAACTATACGGTCGTGGCCCGTATAGTTAGTTCCGGGTAGAAACTTCCAAATTTTTCTAGCCCAGGTCGGTTAAGTTATCGACCAAGAACCAACAAAAACTTTCTTTTGGTAAAAAAATAACAAAAATGGGTCAAGGGTACTGAATCTTTGATGACCAACTATACGGCAGAAGGATATTCTCCGTCCGTATAGTTGCGGCCGTATAGATACGGTACCCAGAAAATTATTTTGCAAGGGGATACAGAAGCTTTGGCGATAACTATACAGCGGGATATTTCTCTACGGCTGTATAGGTGCGGCATATAGATGTTGCATCCCAAAATTTATTTCGTGAGGGGGATACAGAATGTTTAACGACCAACTATACGTCGGGAGATTTTTCTCCGGTCGTATAGTTGCGGCCGTATAGTTGCAGAAACCCCTCAAAAACTTCAGAAAAATAAGAGGAATTCAAAGGCAAAAAAATTCATAGTAGGAACTATGAAAATAAACACTTATTAGAGTTATAAATCTTACCTTCCACTTACCGTTTATTTAGTCGGGAGTGACAAGCTCCTCCAACAACAAGGACTTCTTCTTCTTCTTGAGAGGATTTGGCTTTAGCTCATATAATAGTTCTTGAAAACAAAAATCATCAAGACCAAAACTCCTCTCAATAAGATCGATGTCTTGATGGGTAAATATAGATGATGCATCCACTATCTTTGCTTCCTGTCTCTGCATAATCTGCAACTCAAATTCTTTAAGTAAAAGGATCCAACAGATCGGTCTTGGCTTATGAAACTTCCTCTTGAGGAGTTCTTTACCATCGTGATCCGTATGAACTCTTACTTTTGCATCAATAATGTAAGAACAAAACTTATCATAAGAGAAAAATACAGCAAAGAGTTCCTTTTCTTCCTTAGGATAATTCTTTTGAGCACTATTGAGAGTTCTACTAGCATGATGTATAATATTAAATCTGTGACCTAAATGTTATCCCAGAGTTACTCCTATAGCATCATCACTAGCCTCACATATTAAATCAAAAGTCATATCCCATATAGGTGGTTTAATGATAGGACCTCGAGACAAAGCATATTTAAGCTTATCAAAGGCAAAAGGCATTTATCATCAAAATTGAATCTTACTCCTTTTTGCAACAGATTAGTTAAAGGTTTAGAAATTCCAGAAAAAATTCTAATGAACCTTTTATAAAAGCCTACATGACCAAGAAAACTTTTTATACCTTTTATGTCCCTTGGTTGTGGCATTCTCTCTATTGCTTCAACTTTAGCCCTATCTACTTCAATACCCTTACCCGATACTTTATCTCCAAGGACTATGCCTTATTTGACCATAAAATGGCACTTCTCCCATTTTAAGACAAGATTAGCCTCTTCACAACGCTGCAAAATTCTATTGAGATTTTCCAAGCAACTAGTAAACAAAGTTCCATAGACAGAAAAATCATCCATAAATACTTCCATTATAAGTTCTATAAAATTTGCAAATATGGCAGTCATGCATCTTTGAAAAGTAGCTATAGCATTACATAGACCAAAAGGCATACGTCAGTAAGCATGTAAACCACAAGGATTAATAAAAGTTGTTTTAAGTTGGTCATCAGGATGAACGAATATTTGGGAGAAACCAGAATATCCGTCCAAGTAGCAAAAATGGGTGTGGTTTGCTAATCTTTCTAACATTTGATCTATGAACGGTAAAAGTTAGTGATCTTTCCTACTATCCTTATTTAATTTTCTGAAATCTATGCACATCTTATGTCCAACAACAGTTCTAGTAAGTATCAATTCATTGTTTTCATTAGGAACAACTGTAAAGCCGCCTTTCTTAGGAACACAATGAACAGGACTTACCCATTCACTTTATTTTATAGGATAGATTATACCTGCATCAAGTAGGCGTACTATTTCTTTTCTTACCACTTCCTTCATTTCAGGCTTCAGTCTTCTGTTAAATTCTCCAGCTGGTTTAGCACCTTCTTCCATGAATATCAGATGGGAGGCTATCATGGGACTAATACCCTTCAAGTCATCCATTGAGTACCCAAAGGCCTTGCGGTGCTCCTTTAGTACCTTCATAAGTTCTTCTTCCCTTGAAAGTTTAGCACTAATAATAACAGGGAATTTATTAGTAGCATCTAAGAATCTATACTTAAGATTATCTGGTAGAGTTTTTAATTCTGTGGGTGGTAGTTCTTCATCCCCTCTCTTTTCTGGCTCTTCAAAAGCTTCATCTGTTTGAGGTTCTTCATGGGAAATGAATCAAATTCATTTTCTAATTCTTCTAGAGTTTTATCCTCCATAATTATTTCTCCACAATTGGATCTTCATTTATTTCTTCATCTTGATTATTTAAGAAGAGATCTGCCATTTCTTCAATAGTTTCCTCCTTCTCTTCTTCTTTTATGAATAGAAGTTTCTCTTTAAATGTAACATCCCTAAAATCATGTTAAGCTTTGCATATCATCCATGCATGCATAATCATTTAGGGGTCAATTTCAAAGTCATTATAAAATAGAAGCATTTTGAGTGCTTATTATTTTATGTAAACAAGCATTTATCCAATGCTACTCTTTAGAGAAAGAATATTTGTTTCAATCCAAGGATTGTGTGATCATGTGATGGTGTGGTTGAGTTCCAAGCTTGGACAAAATTTTCAAAAACAAATTATGGTATTAAAACCATTCTCAAATCTTTATCAAATCTTGTGCTAAGGCACTGTTTAATTTAAAAATTTCAAAGGAACCAAACAAGTCTAGCAAGACAACTTGGTTTTATGCCCAAAAATATGAAGGTTGCACTTTATAAAAGTCCAGAAAGGTTTGGAATTCAAATGCTTTTGAATTTATTTGAAAAGGATTCCTGAAAATCGATTTAGAAAAATAAAAGGGATTAGAAAACAGAACTGGGCCCGGCGCCAGCTTTTCAGCCCAATAGAAAACTCAGCCCAGCAAGCCCACCCGGGGTTTCCCTCTCTCTCTCACACGGCGCAAACCTACCCCGCGCTCGCTGACTGGTGGACCCAAATGCCACGCGTGCATCGTCCCCAAGCCACGCACCCCCACGACCTCGTCGACGCCGCCGTTACCTCCATCACTGCCGCGAATGAAGCAGGATTAATTGTCGGCGTTTCCTCGCGCGATCCTCGCCCCTGCTCCGGATATAAAACCCTCTCCTCACCCCGCATCTTTCCCCTCGCTCAGCACACTCACCTCGCCACCAGGCTGCCAGTATTTCGAACTGCACCGCCGCTGCCCGACGAGCTCCGGCAAGCGATTACGGTGAGCTCCGACCACCCCTTTGCTTCTGGTTCAAACGAGCGTGACCCTTGTGTCCTTGTGCATCTGCTGACACCTCTGGTTTGTCCGCTCGTGACCCAGGTCGCCGTATTCGTTCACGCCCACAAACGCCAGAGCCGCCGCTCAACTCCGACAAGCAATTTAGGTAAAATCCGAGCGCCCTTGACCTCTCATGCATGCTATCAGATCCGCCGTGTCCTTGCGCAACTTCTAACACCACTGGCTTGTGCTAGGGCGATCCGGAACATCGTCAAACATCGCCGTCTGCACGAACCCGACGCCGCCAGCGACTCCGACGAGGTCCTGCCGCTGCGTCCGTGCGCCCCTCGATAAACTACTGCCACGTTGAGCTTTCTCGTGACCTTGCGAGTCTGGTAAGCCACACCACACACCCCAGCCCCTCTTGTATTCGCCAGAGCGTCGCTGACAGAGCGCCGCCGCCACGCCACCGTCGCCAGCGCCGCCAATCCTTGGTCGTTTGATCGGCAGCCGTTAGATCTAGATCTAACGCGTGAGATAGAATCACTTAACGAAGCAGTATGTTTAGATCTGGAATGTGCGTAGTCACTTTAATCCAACGGCTCTTATCGATCAATCTGTGCGAACCGGTACGGGCCAATTAGAAGCTGCCGCGTGTCCTGTGATTAGATTTAAAAACAGAATTTAGATCTATTAGTGATTCAAACTTGCAAAATTCATAACTTTTGATCCCCACGTTCAAATTTTGCAAATTTTATATCATTGGAATCAGGAGAGAAAATCCTATCTGTTTATGCAATGTGTTTAATGTTTTGCCTCTATAAAAATGGTTGTTTTTACAGAAACATTTGTAGGCTTATTTTGGTTATAGAAATGATTTGAAAAATGTTTTAAGGATCAAATAAAGTTTATTTTGAGTATCTCGGACTTGTTTATGTTTTAGTACTGTTTAATTGTCTTGTTTAGTGTAGAAAATCATCACATGGCATTTGCATGCATTCATATATTTTTGTTTGTATATTTTGTTATGTGATTTTGGTGCCAATATTTTATATGTAGATTTTGGTGCAAATAGTGATTGTGGTTGTGAAGATTGTTGCTAATCCCCAAACTACCAAGGCAAGTGGTGCTTCATGATTTTATTCCTATATGTTTCACCTATGCACTAGAAATATTTTGTATAGGACTTGCATGAATATTTTGATAAGTATCTATATGCTATGCTTGGGAAATCCTAGTAGTTGTAGAATTGTTAGAAATTTCTCTAAGATTAAGATGCTTACCATTGCCATGCTTAGCCTAGCTAGTAGCAACCAAGGGTGGTTATATATTCATGCTATGTGAAATATTTCTAAGTCTTGGACTTGTGTTTTTGCTTAATAAAACAACTAAGTGAATGAAACACCTGGGTGGAATGGAAAAAATGGTTTGTGTTGAGTCGTTACACAAGTACCATTTCTATGGTTTACCTTGTGTATCTCACTTGTGGGAAGCCACCCAGGAATAAAGGGATTTGAGATGCCATATGTTAAGAACCTTCTAGTGCAGCCACATGGCATTATGGGCTCTGCCTGGATCATATAGGTTGCAATAACTTAGCCATTTGGACAGTTGGTGGTAGTGGGATGATAGGTTTGGAGCGCGTCCATTTGGTCTAAGGGAAGGCTTCTGAAAGGTCATGTCTTGGTGAAAATCAAGTCTTGTGGGGAAAGTGCACAACCTCTGCAGATGGAAGAATCTAAGTACTTAGCCATGTCCCTGGTATTGGACAACTTGAGAATCAAGACATGGAAGCTATCAAGAATCTCCTCATCCCAATTTCTAAGTTAAAACTTGTGGTTGAACAAGGGTGAAGGTTCACCAATGTCTATTGGTGATTCCTTGGGAAAGTTTTGTCAAAGAAAAACTTAGTGTTTTCAACTAATCGGTAAAACCTATTTTGAGCAAAGCAAGCCTAAGCTACACTTAGCCAAATGCATGTAGTATCTAGATTGCTAATATTCTACTAAGGTATCACTTGCCAATACTATTCCAAAAGTATTGACCCACTGTGGCTGTAACTTGTGATGTTGCAGGTTATTCTGATGATGATTAGGGGTTATGAGTCTACACTCAACATGCTTGCCTATGGCACATGAAGATGAAGACTTATTTATCTTACTTAATATTTGAACTCTTGTATTAGGCCTATGGCCATGGAGTTGTAAAAGACTATGTTTGTCTCTGGAATGATATGTAATAATGACCTTTGTGTCTGTGTACTTCATCTTAAACTGTGGATGCTAGCATTGATAGGCAGATGGATACTAAGGATGTTTTGATAGCCATTTTGTCTAGTGAGTGAGAGTTGTAGCGTACTCCGTTAGTTGGACCATCACCCTTATCATTTTATTTCCAATTTTTTTGTCTAAGTTATGTTGAACCTTGAATGCTTGTAATGGATTTATGTATGCCATGACTTGTGTTTGATTGCAAATAATATGCTTGTGTTACCTTGACTTGTGTATTTCTATTAAAGTTGTTTCTAACTTTTCTCTATCTTATAAAATAGATGCGTAATGTTACTATCAGCACGGCTGAAGAGTTCAAGGGAACTCGTTTTGGCACTTGTCTTATTGAGCTCACTAGTGTGCTCAATCTTCCGCTTCCTAGCATCATGATGCTTCCCCTCACCAAGTTTGAGAGGAAGTACCTTTGGGGCTTCAAGGTTAATCAGCCAGGACGCTAGACTGAGCTAGCCACGGAGGCTATCACCTTCAAGCTCATGCATGATGACAAGGAGAGAGGCCTAGAGGTAGTCATGCAGGACTTACTTGGGCGTTTGCTAGGGAGACACTCTCGGGAGATTAGAGGTACTCACTTCCACGCTTTCGGTAGACGTGACGAGGATGGTGAGGCCATTGACTTCGAGGATACTGCTAGAGAGACGGCAGAGCCGATTCGTCTATACCTCCAGGACTTAGAGGTTCTTCTTAGGCACTTAGATACTAATAGAACCAACGTCATGCTTAGCAATGACGAACTCTAGGTGCAGCTTCGTGATAAGGACAAGCTCTTCGCGGAGCAAGATGAGATAGTCAAGGAAATGGAGGCCAAGTTTGAGAGTCAGGATAGAAAGTTCAAGAGTCAAGAGAAAAGAGTCCAAGATAGGAACAAGAGGATTCGAGAGATGACTGCAGAACTAGAGGCCAAGGACTTCGAGCTCGAGCATCAGCAGGGTGTGATTAAGAGACTTCGTTCACATAAGAGGGCTCTCAAAGCCAAAGTAGAGGCCTTGACTACCAATGTCGAGGAATACAAGACCGCTATGGAGAATGCAGGTCTTACACTTGTTGATGAGGAGGTTGATGTAGAGGATTAGTGATGGCTACTCATTTACCTTTCATTTACCATGCTTTTGATTATTGAGTCGCAATGACCATCCAACATATGGATGGCTTGCTATTGGTGTGTTTGCTTTTCAAAACTTGTTGTCTATGTTGTTGAACTTTTGTTATTTTGATGCTTGTTTGTGATTGTTTGTATGATGTATTGTGCATGTTAAGCATCTATGGGTATCTCATTCTTATACTTATTGAAAACCACGGATGCCTCCTCGACGTGCCAACCACAACCCGAACAACAGCAATGCCACCCCAGAGATGCAGCAGCTGATGACATCTCAGACGCAGCTAATGCAGATGATGACCACCTTTATGCAGAATCAGAACAACAACAACAACAACAACAACAACAACAACAACAACAACAACAACAACAACAACAACAACAACAACAACAACAACAACAACAACAACAACAACAACAACAACAACAACAACAACAACAACAACAACAACAACAACAACAACAACAACAACAACAATCAGAACAATCCACCAGGTTTTGGCATGCTCACCAGATTCCTAAGACTGAGGCCAGCAAAGTTCTCAGGAACTACTGATCCCATGGTGGCCAATGATTGGCTACGCTCAGTGAACAAGGATTTCGTAACTGTTGGTTGTACTGATGAGGAAAAGTCAGGTTTGCAGCACACTTGTTGGAAGGACCAGCAGCTACTTGGTGGGATAACTTCCAGATCACCACTCCTATCGAGGATGTGACATGGGCTATCTTTGAAGATGGTTTCCGTACAGCTCACATCTCACCAGAGTGATGAGTTTGAAGAAGAAGGAATTTCATAACTTGAAACAGCACCACCGCAGCGTAGCAGAGTATATTGAGGAGTTCAACAATCTAGCGCGTTATGCACCGGATGAAGTTGACACTGATGCTAAGAGGAAAGAGAAGTTCCTCGAAGGACTGAACGATGAACTGAACATGCAGCTATCTGTGGCCTATGTCCCACTTATCAATCTCTTTGTGACAAGGCTGCCATCTTGGAGAGCAAGATGAAACAGGTTGAAAGCAGGAAGAGGAAACACAATTCTGACAAGAACAGCTCGGGATCGTCTCACAAGCGTTCCCATTATGATGATAGTGGGAGTTTTGGATCCCACAAGCATGGAAAGTACAACAGCCACCACAAACACAACCGTCATCATGACAACAAGCATCACCGTAGTCATGACAATGACAAGTACAAGAATCACAAGAGTGGATACAAAATCCACCACAATGGAAGTGGAAGTGGTAGTGGAAGCCAGCCTGTCAAGAAGGATCTTAGTCAGGTTGAATGTTTCAAGTGCAAGAACATGGGGCATTATGCAAATGAATGCCCAGAAAAGAAAATTGAAGGACCCAACAAACCCAACCCTTTCCAGAAAGGACAAGTGAACCACATCAATGTGGAAGAAATCTATGAGGAGTCCGATGCTGTGGCTGGTAAGTTCAAACTCAATCTCCAGCACTTGTTCTTTTTGATACTGGTGCATCACATTCATTCATATCAAAAGCATTTGCTGATAGAAATGGGTTTCCAACTGAAAACATTGGGTGTCCAATAAAAGTAAGTTCTCCCGGTGGAGATATGATAGTAAGTCTTGGATGTCGTGATCTAGTGATAGAGTTTGGAAAGCATAAGTTTCTAGTGAGTCTGATAATCTTAGATTCCCAAGGATTGGATGTAATTTTGGGAATGGATTGGATGACCAAGTATGAAGGAGTACTAGATTGTGCCAATCATACTGTCGCACTCACAACCCCGGGAAAGAAACGGATAAGATTCAAATCTAACTTTGAATCAAAAGGAAGTAAGCTCAATTCTCTTAAGGGGGTTAGCATAGATAGTGTGCCAATTGTGAGTGAATATCCGTATGTGTTTCCGGAAGAATTGCCGGGAATGCCACCAGATAGAGATGTGGAGTTTCTTATTGACTTGCTACCAGGATCAGGGCCAATAGCAAAGAGACCTTACAAGATGTCAGTTGATGAGTTTAAAGAACTCAAGAAATAACTTGGAGAATAGTTACAGAAAGGATTTATTCAACCAAGTTCTTCATCTTGGGGGGCACCAGTTTTGTTTGTGGAAAAGAAGAATAGAAGTCAAAGGTTATGCATATATTATCGTTCACTCAATGAGGTGACTATCAAGAACAAATACCCTTTGCCTAGAATCAATGACTTGTTTGATCAGTTAGAAGGAGCCTGTGTGTTCTCAAAGATTGATCTTCGATCAGGTTATTTCCAGCTCAAGATAAGAGAACAAGACATACCTAAGACAGCTTTCACCACTAGGTATGGATTATATGAATACACCGTGATGGCATTTGGTTTGACTAATGCACCAGCTTACTTCATGAATATGATAAACAAGGTGTTCATGGAGTTCCTTGATAAGTTTGTTGTCGTTTTCATCGATGACATTTTGATCTACTCCAAGAGCAAAGAAGAGCATGAGGGACATTTGCGTTTGATACTTGAGAAGCTTAGAGAGCATAAACTGTATGCCAAATTCAGCAAGTGTGAATTTTGGTTAAATGAAGTTGGATTTCTTGGACACATTGTGTCAGGAGATGGTTTAGCAGTTGATCCCGCAAAAGTGTCAGCTGTAACTGAGTGGGAATCTCCTAAGTCAGTGAAAGAGGTTCGTAGTTTCCTTGGCTTGGTAGGATACTACAGAGGATTTATTGAGAATTTCTCCAAAGTAGCTAAACCAATGACAGAGTTACTAAAGAAAGACAAGAAATTCGCTTGGTCTGAAGGATGTGAATTCAGTTTTCAAGAATTGAAGAAGAGACTAGTGACAGCACCAGTCTTATGTCTGCCAGATTTAGATAAGGATTTCCAAGTATATTTTGATGCATCTCATCATGGATTAGGTGCAGTGCTAATGCAGGAAGGGAAAGTTGTGGCTTATGCCTCGAGACAACTCAAAACTCATGAGGTAAATTACCCTACTCATGATTTAGAGTTAGCCTCTGTTGTCCATGCACTCAAAACATGGAGACATTATCTTTTGGGAAAGCGATGTGAAGTGTTCACAGATCACAAAAGTTTGAAGTATATCTTCACCCAAAAATAAATTAACATGAGACAAAGAAGATGGCTAGAACTCATCAAGGACTATGACTTGAGTTTGCAACACCACCCCGGTAAAGCAAATGTTGTAGCGGATGCTCTAAGCCGTAAGGTTTTTGTGAATGGCCTTACCAAGGGAGAGTTGCCAGATGATCTGTGTGCCCAATTTAGAGATCTCAGATTGGAGATTGTGCTTGAAGGACATCTCATTTCATTGGATGTTCAACCCACTTTGTTGGACAAAATCAAAGAAGCCCAACAGATAGACAAGGAAATTGAAGAGATCAAGGAAAAGATTGGCAAAGGAAAAGCCAAAGGATTCCATGAAGACGAACATGGTACTTTATGGTATGGAAAACGTATCTGTGTTCCACAAGATCCGGAGCTTCGGAAACTGATTTTACAAGAAGCACACAACTCACCATATTATATCCATCCGGGTAACACTAAAATGTACATAGATATGAAGGAAAGATTTTGGTGGAATAATCTCAAGAAGGAAATCGCCGAACATATTGCTTTGTGTGATGTATGTAGTAGAGTGAAAGCAGAACATCAGAAACCAGCAGGATTACTACAACCACTACCTATTCCTGATTGGAAGTGGGACAAGATTGGCATGGATTTCATCACTGGATTGCCAAGGACCTGGTCAGGATATGATTCTATTTGGGTAGTAGTGGATCGCCTAACTAAAGTGGCTCATTTCATACCTGTGAAGACAACCTATACAAGTGCTAAGTTAGCCAATATCTATATGAGCAGGATTGTATGTCTGCATGGATTACCCAAGAGTATTGTGTCTGATAGGGGAACTCAATTCACTTCTCATTTTTGGAGTCAACTACATGAGTCATTGGGAACGAGGTTGGAGTTCAACACTGCTTTTCATCCTCAGACTGATGGACAAACAGAAAGGACCAACCAGGTTCTTGAAGATATGTTGAGGGCATGTGCCCTAGACTATGGAGCCAGTTGGGATGAAAGTCTACCTTACGTAGAATTATCTTACAATAACAGCTATCAAGCCAGTATTGAGATGGCACCGTTTGAATTTCTCTATGGAAGAAAGTGTACCACCCCATTATTATGGAATGGTGTGGGAGAAAGAAATTTGTTCGGACCAGAACTAATAAAAGAGGCTGAAGAGAAAGTCAAGCTAGTTAAGGACAGATTGAAGATAGCACAGTCCCTACAGAAGAGCTACGCATATCCTAAGCGTAAAGAAGTCACCTATGAAGTAGGTGATAGAGCTTATCTTAGAGTATCACCACTTCATGGAGTGAAGAGATTTGGAGTCAAAGGAAAATTGGCCCCAAGATATGTTGGACCATTCAAGATTCTAAGTCGTAAAGGAGAAGTAGCTTATGAGATTGAATTGCCAGAATCATTGTCTGCCGTTCACAATGTGTTTCATGTGAGTCAACTTAAGAAATGCCATCCAGAGATGGAAGAGACTTCTTTGAAGGATACTATACCTTTGGAGGAGGTTCAGTTGGAAAGTGATCTCACTTATGAGGAAAAACCTATCAAGATTCTTGAGACTACAGAAAGAGTTACTCGGACTAAGACTATCAAATTATGCAAAGTTCAATGGAACCATCATTCCGAAGAAGAAGCAACATGGGAAAGAGAAGATGATCTTCGGAAAGACCACCCTCACCTATTTGCTAGCCAATCCGAATCTCGAGGGCGAGATTCACCTTAAGGGGGTTAGATTTGTAACATACCTAAAATCATGTTTTCAAAGCTTTGCATATCATCCATGCATGCATAATCATTTAGGGGTCAATTTCAAAGTCATTATAAAACAGAAGCATTTTGAGTGCTTATTATTTTATGTAAACAAGCATTGATCCAATGCTACTCTTTAGAGAAATAATATTTGTTTCAAACCAAGGATTGTGTGATCATGTGATGGTGTGGTTGAGATCCAAGCTTGGACAAAATTTTCCAAAACAAATGTTGGTATTAAAACCATTCTCAAATCTTTATCAAATCTTGTGCTAAGGCACTGTTTATTTTAAAAATTTCAAAGGAACCAAACAAGTTCAGCAAGACAGCTTGGTTTTATGCCCAAAAATATGAAGGTTGCACTTTATAAAAGTCCAGAAAGGTTTGGAATTCAAATGCTTTTGAATTTATTTGAAAAGGATTCCTAAAAATCGATTTAGAAAAAGAAAAGGGATTAGAAAACAGAACTGGGCCCGGCGCCAGCTTTTCAGCCCAATGGCAAACTCATCCCAGCAAGCCTACCCGGGGTTTCCCTCTCTCTCTCACGCGGCGCAGACCTACCCCGCGCTCGCTGACTGGTGGACCCAAATGCCACGCGTGCATCATCCCCAAGCCACGCACCCCCACGACCCCGTCGACGCCGCCGTTACCTCCATCACTACCGCGAATGAAGCAGGCTTAATTGCCGGTGTTTCCTCGCGCGATCCTCGCCCGTGCTCCGGCTATAAAACCCTCTCCTCACCCTGCATCTTTCCCCTCGCTCAGCACACTCACCTTGCCACCAGGCTGCCAGTATTTCGAACTGCACCGCCGCTGCCCGACGAGATCCGGCAGGCGATTACGGTGAGCTCCGACCGCCCCTTTGCTTCTGGTTCAAATGAGCGTGACCCTCGTGTCCTTGTGCATCTGCTGACACCTCTGGTTTGCCCGCTCGTGACCCAGGTCGCCGTCTTCGTTCACGCCCGCAAACGCCAGAGCAGCCGCTCAACTCCAACGAGCAATTTAGGTAAAATCCGAGTGCCCCTTGACCTCGCATGCATGCTATCAGATCCGGCGTGTCCTTGCGCAACTGCTAACACCACTGTCTTGTGCTAGGGCGATCCCGAACGTCGTCAAACATCGCCGTCTGCAAGAACCCGACGCCGCCAGCGACTCCGACGAGGTCCTGCCGCTGCATCCGTGCGCCCCTCGATAAACTACTTCCACGTTGAGCTTCCTCGTGACCTTGCGAGTCTGGTAAGCCACGCCACACACCCCAGCCCCTCCTGTATTCGCTAGAGCGTCGCTGACAGAGCGTCGCCGCCGCGCCACCGTCGCCAGCGCCGCCAATCCTTGGTCGTTTGATCGGCAGCCATTAGATCTAGATCTAACGCGTGAGATAGAATCACTTAACGAAGCGGTATGTTTAGATCTGGACCGTGCGCAGTCACTTTAATCCAACGGCTCTTATCGATCGATCCGTACGAACCAGTACGGGCCAATCAGAAGCTGCCACTTGTCATGTGATTAGATTTAAAAACAGAATTTAGATCTATTAGTGATTCAAACTTGCAAAATTCATAACTTTTGATCCCCACGTTCAAATTTTGCAAATTTTATATCATTGGAATCAGGAGAGAAAATCCTATCTGTTATGCAATGTGTTTAATATTTTGCCTCTGTAAAAATGGTTGTTTTTACAGAAACATTTGTAGGCTTATTTTGGTTATAGAAATGATTTGAAAAATGTTTTAAGGATCAAATAAAGTTTATTTTGAGTATCTTGGACTTGTTTATGTTTTAGTACTGTTTACTTGTCTTGTTTAGTGTAGAAAATCATCACATGGCATTTGCATGCATTCATATATTTTTGTTTGTGTATTTTGTTATGTGATTTTGGTGCCAATATTTTATGTGTAGATTTTGGTGCAAATAGTGATTGTGGTTGTGAAGATTGTTGCTACTCCCCAAACTACCAAGGCAAGTGGTGCTTCATGATTTTATTCCTATATTTTTCACCTATGAACTAGAAATATTTTGTATAGGACTTGCATGAATATTTTGATAAGTATCTATATGCTATGCTTGGGAAATCCTAGTAGTTGTAGAATTGTTAGAAATTTCTGTAAGATTAAGATGCTTACCATTGCCATGCTTAGCCTAGCTAGTAGCAACCAAGGGTGGTTATATATTCATGCTATGTGAAATATTTCTAAGTCTTGGACTTGTGTTTTTGCTTAATAAAACAACTAAGTGAATGAAACACCTGGGTGGAATGGAAAAAATGGTTTGTGTTGAGTCGTTACACAAGTACCATTTCTATGGTTTACCTTGTGTATCTCACTTGTGGGAAGCCACCCAGGAACAAAGGGATTTGAGATGCCATATGTTAAGAAGCTTCTAGTGCAGCCACATGGCATTATGGGCTCTGCCTGGATCATATAGGTTGCAATAACTTAGCCATTTGGACAGTTAGTGGTAGTGGGATGATAGGTTTGGAGCGCGTCCATTTGGTCTAAGGAAAGGCTTCTGAAAGGTCATGTCTTGGTGAAAATCAAGTCTTGTGGGGAAAGTGCACAACCTCTGCAGATGGAAGAATCTAAGTACTTAGCCATGTCCCTGGTATTGGACAACTTGAGAATCAAGACATGGAAGCTATCAAGAATCTCCTCATCCCAATTTCTAAGTTAAAACTTGTGGTTGAACAAGGGTGAAGGTTCACCAATGTCTATTGGTGATTCCTTGGGAAAGTTTTGTCAAAGAAAAACTTAGTGTTTTCAACTAATAGGTAAAACCTATTTTGAGCAAAGCAAGCCTAAGCTACACTTAGCCAAATGCATGTAGTATCTAGATTGCTAATATTCTACTAAGGTATCACTTGCCAATACTATTCCAAAAGTATTGACCCACTATGGATGTAACTTGTGATGTTGCAGGTTATTCTGATGATGATTAGGGGTTATGAGTCTACACTCAACATGCTTGCCTATGGCACATGAAGATGAAGACTTATTTATCTTACTTAATATTTGAACTCTTGTATTAGGCCTATGGCCATGGAGTTGTAAAAGACTATGTTTGTCTCTAGAATGATATGTAATAATGACCTTTGTGTCTGTGTACTTCATCTTAAACTCTGGATGCTAGCATTGATCGAGGGACTAGCATTGCAATCACAGGGATCTTTACCTTTATAAAGGTGGGATCTTACATTAAATTTCGAAAAGTGGAATTATTTTTCCACTTTCCCAAGGTTAAGGTATACAACCTCCTTTCTGAAGTCAACTATGGCACCTATATCACTCAAAAAGTTTCTTCCAAATATAATTGGGCAAAGAGTGTCAATTGGCATATCAATAACTACAAAATCAATAAAAAAATATTGTTAATTGTGATAACTGCATCTTCAACTACTCCCATTGGAATTCTAAGATTTTTATTGGCTATCATGATTGTCAGATCAGTATTTTCTATTGTAGCTGGTGCTATCTCTTCTTTTATTTCTAGATAAAAATCATAAGACAAGATCACTTAAACCGTGATGCGAGGTTTCTTTAAATATGCAGGGAATAATAGGCTTACCCACATATTTTACCTTAATTCTACCTTCAACCAATATGGAAGTCTCTTCATCAAGTTCAACTATGTTACAATGTGCATACATAGCCATGATTGCTTCCTTGGTTACCTCTTCATATTTGGTTTCATCTAGATGTTTTTCAATTATTGGCACACTTTCCTCTTCTTTATCCTCATGTAATGCTTTGGCCTGTTCATACTCCAAAATATGCTTTTGTGTAGTGTTAGGAAAAGGTATCTCATACATTGGTTCTAGGGAGTCTACAATTGCTTTAACTTCTCTTCTTTTCAGGTTCAGGTGGTAGATCAAACTTGACCGAACCCACCTTTGGAGCTTCAATGTGTTCTATAAAAGCATTAACAACTTGCAATACAAGATCTGAATCTAAATAAAGCTCTTTATATAATTCATTAACATGGCCCTTTTTATTATATTCATGAATACATTCATGATGTATTTCCGTGCATTCTTCACTTCCTAGACCAAAATTCCATGAAACTCTATGATCGTGAATTATATTAAGTAAAGCCCAAGATTTAGTTATAGGTAAATCCATAAAAGCTCCTCTCGCGCAAGAGTCTAGTTCAACTCTATTAGGTTCAATTAAACCTCCATAAAAGATATGCAATAAATACCATTCAGGTAAATCATGATGAGTACATTGTCTAAGCAAATATTTAAATCTTATATAAGCTCTTACTAGTCCTTCATTGGGACGGTTCTTCCAAGTCATTATAAAACGCCTGATTCCAAAAGATTTTGATAATGGGTAATATTTAGATAAGAATTCACAAGCTAAATCATCCCAAGTAGTAATGGCTTCTAAGGGTAGAGATCTATACCATGAGAGAGTTGTACTTGTCAAAGTTTGACTAAAAAGTTTAACCCTTACCTCATCGGCAGAATACCCCGTTAATTGGAACGTGTCACATATCTTTGAAATATGCAATATGCTCATATGGATCAGCATCTTCTTCATCTCCAGTAAATTGCTTCTTATGTAGAATACCAAGTAGTAGAGGATTTATTTTAAACCCCCTTGTCTTCTCATTGGAGTTGTCTCTTTTATAAATATCATATGGCTTCCCAAAACGGTTGAGTGGGTTAGCACTAGTCATATGCTCAAACTCCATCATGTTGGTGGAAACCTGTAACTCAAAACAAACCTAAAGTAAATAAGCAAAAACTAAAAGATCTACAACGCTTAGCTCCCCGACAATGGCGCCAGAAAATAGCTTGATGACTGGAAGTGCACAAATCAGATGTAGCTAGTTTCAAAATAAAGATATTGATCCCACATGAAGCAAGAGTTTGAAGTCTAAGAATTCTTGAAGTAAATACTAATAATAGAATTGCTAAATAAAGTTCTAAGTGACAAGATAAAATGCGAGTAATGTATGAAAAGGTGTTTTTGTATTTTTGGTATAAGAGAACAATGCGTAAAGTAAATAAAATTGAATACAGAAAGTAAATATCGCGTATGTAAAAGAGATTTAAAACTTCAGTGGGAGAAAGCGTTCTTAGGGATTGGCGGATACACCACTAGCATTATAACGGGCTAAGGTAAAGATTATCATCATGAACATTCTTAACAATGTATGTGTGGGAGGAACTCCGTATTTGGACAAAGAGGCAGCAACCACTGCTCAATTCATCCTCATAACCACAACAGACACCAATCAACATTAATTGAATTACCGTGCTATTAAGGGACGTAATTACGCAGGACGTATCCCATGTAAAGGATAGTGTTTTATGAGTTTCCTCGATTCCCAAGTTGATACGTAAGGGGTGCCAATAGCTTTATAATCACTATAAGTGCTAATATCCCCCCGTCTATCAACAAGTAGTTCCCTACATCAAGTCCTCACAAGAGGCAAATATTGGAGATGTCGACTTCTCCCAACATCAAGATATAGACAATCTAACACATGGTCACAGCGATGAATATCATAATAAACTTTATCTTATTTCAATCTTATACTAGGGTTTCTCCATCTCCTCAAGAACTAATGATCTACTTAGACATGGAGGCAGACGACATCATAGTAATGGTAATGGAAGCGATCATTGATGAATAGTACTTGTATAAATCCACAACTAGTGCAAGAATTACAACAAGATCTAGATGGGATGGATGGAGGTGATGGTGGTGATGAATATGTAGAGGTTGATAAAGATGGAGATCGATGCCTTGGCCTCCCAGATCTGCATAGGATGAAGATGGATCTCTAGGGAAAGTTCCCCCTCCAGATGCCTTCCGGAGGTGAGGTTTCAACGATTTCTGGGTGTTCTGTATGTCGTCTCCCTGAACCAGTTGCACGGGGTAAAACTATTGAGGATGTGGAGGTGGCGCCAACTATATGACGACCCGCCGTATAGTTGGTCGTCAACTCTTCTGTCTCCGCTTATCGCTTCGGGTTTTCTTCTGGTATTATTAATATTCCTCAAATAAGCGATTTACGTAGTTTTTGGCTCCTTTTCTCTCTAGTATAACTGCTCCAAGAATTGTGTCTTTGGACCCATCATCTGATCTGATCCTGGTGAAAATAAACATAAAAAGTGCATGCGAATGTCGTAAAATACCAAAATCCTACATATACAATGCAAAATAATAATGTAAAACATGATGTAAATATGCACTCATCAGAAACCATGATCATCTATTAATTAACAAGCTAGTTTAACAAGAGGCTTTACTAGGGATTCTTACATGCATGTTTACAAATCACACAAGTATTAATGTTTCTGTTTAATACAATTATAGCATGGGATGTAAACATTTATCATAAAAATAAAGATATGATAATAACCACTTTATTATTGCCTCTTGGGCATATCTCCTACAAGATCTTGTTGATTTGGTGGCTCTAGGGTGGGGGGTCTTCTTTTCTGAAATTGGCAGCTGGAGGTAGAGGATAAGGTCCTCTATTTATAACCCCACTCCTTCAGACCGTTTTCTGCCTGTTGGGGATTTTCCACACCGGAGATTCCGGTCCGGAGACCGGAAACTCTGGTCTGCATTTGTCTCAGACCAGAAACTCCGGTCCATCTCCGGACCCCCATGTTTGCCAACATGATCCATGGGCAGAAGAGGCCACTATGCGCGTGCTGTGTAGATGGCACCATGGTTCGTCTTCAACCTCCAATTTGGAGGCCCTCTCTAGAGCCAGCCGCCGGAGCTCGACATTTTATCACCACCAAGTGGTCCATCCCCAGTGGTTTCGAGATGGCCGGCGAGATCGGTTCTGCGTCGGCAATGATAGAACGAGCATGATATCGAACCACGGCGCGGGCAGCGCCTTGTGGTTGCCGGCATGCGGTGACGGAGAAGATCCTCAGGCACCTGATTGCTTTTTCATTTTGTGCCATGGTCTTTTTTGTAAAGTGCGAGATCTCCTCTTCAAATTTTATATTTTCCAGTGTTATAGATGCATTGAGGGGGCTTGTTATAATTTAATACCCCTAGGTGATTATTGCAGCTTTTACGTCTTTTTAGACGTTTCCCTGGTTAAAAGAAAAAGAATAGGATCACCCCATAGAGCCATAGCAGGTAGTACAATGCATACTCAAAATTCTTACCTTTTCTTCTCACTCTAATAATGTTGCTGGGCCGAGAGATCACCTGAGACAGAGGCCCATCCCGTGCCACCGAATTTTCGCCGCCGCCTCTTCCTCATATAGAGACTAGAGAGAGAGAGGGAGAAAAAGAGGAGTTAAATACACTATTAGTCCTTATATTTGTCGGGCTAACTCGATTTAGTGCTTGTACTCGGGATTTGCTGGATTTTGTTCGTGTACTTATGAATTGGGTTCGATTTAGTACTAATTCATGTTTGGCATCAAAATTGCTCTGATTCGGACGCCACGTGGATTGGAATCTTGTAGGAACACCCTCTCACATCTAGAATATTTGTTTCACTGCCAGATATTTGGACGTACCCCTTTCCCATCCGATCCATTATGCAGAGCGCCTCACGCTGTCGCGAATCCTTTTAGCCAAGAGTGTTCTATTCGAGGTAGAAAAAAGGAAGGTCTCGACGGGCAGGGATAGGCGGCGGTCGCTGGACTAGAAGGTGGAGCGATATATTTACAATGAGAGGTTAAATCATGGTATTGGGTAACACGTGAGGGGATAACTATAAATTTCTAGTTTATCTTAACTTGTGCAAGTGGAACATGCCTCCATGTGGCATCCGAGTCCACATAATTTTGACCCTAAACATTGACTAGGACTAAATCAAGTCCAATTCACAATATATGATAAAATTCAGTAAAGGAGGGTAACCCTAATAATCGCAAAGAGAAATCCCCAAATCAAAATCGATCCCTTCTTTCTTCCACCCTCTCCCTCGATTGCCTATCGTCGGTTTTGTCAAATCCCAAAATCAAAATCGATTCTTTCTTCTTTCCTCAAGCAGCCGGCCCTCGATTGCCTGCCGTATCCCCAGTAGTCGGGTCGGAGGAGAGCAAATCGATCGATCGACTTGGGATGGCAGCCATCCCCAATCGAGTCGCAGTCGGAGGTTCTATTCTCCTCCTCGACCGGAAACCGTACTTCACCGCCAGCGGGAACGACACCACGGCCACCGCCAAATCCAAAGATGGCAACACCATGGCGGTCTCCTTCTGGGTGGCCGACCCGCCGCAGCTCTCCATCTTCTCCATCCACTGCACCTACCCCGATGGGGATCGATGCTCTTTGTCTGCTTGGCCACGCGTGGTCGGCGCCGACGGCCCTTTCGTCCTCCTCCGCTGCCTCTTTGCAAGATCCTGCAGCCGGGAGTATTTCCTCTACAAGGCCGCCGCCCCGTCGTCGCTCGAGCGGATTCCTGGTCCCGACGACCGTGATGATCTGGTCGATGTCAGGGAGTTGGGCATCCTCACCCGAGGCACCAACTATCTCCTGGCCGCTCTCCGTGATGCGCCGTCGTCGGACGGCTACCAGCTCCGGATCTACTCGTCCGAGACGAAATCATGGACCACCAGGATACTGCCAAATCCATGTCCTGGGATCGACAGGGTTATGCCAGATAAGGTGATCAGGCTTGGAGGAACACAACTGGGCTGGGTTGATTTGTCGCACGGCGTCCTCGTCTGCGACCTACCTCTTCTTCTTCAGCACCAACAAGATGACGCTGCTGCTGCTGCTGCAGGCTTCTTCATCCCCTTGCCCCAGCCGTTGCCTGGAAACATGTACAAACTCAAATATCCCATTCCCCCAACCCAAAAGGTGAGGAGAAGCCCTTTAGCGGACCCACCATACCGCTCAGCAAGCTGGTTTCGGGATCTCACATGCGTGAATGGCGGGGGCGTTCTCAAATTTGTCGAGATGGAGAATCCTCCTGAAAACAACGAGGATAATGTCATCTACGGATCAGACTTGCTCTTGTCCCTCAAGCGCAAAGCCGTCGATGGGAATCCTGAGCAGCAGCTCTCCTGCTTTAGGGATGCCTGGAGGGCTGTGACATGGACTCTGAAACTAGTTTCGTCGTTGCCGACTGACTTGGTTTGGCACAAGACATCACAAGCTCGTGTTGCTGAGATTAAGGAGAAAGAGGGCACACAGCGGCTGATGGACCTCTACTCAGCTTTCCCCATCCTGAGCCCGGATGATGATGCTAGCATTCTTCATCTCAAATCTGTGCTGGAACCTAGTCAACGGGGTGGAATGGTGGTTGCTGTTGACATAGGAAACAAGTCACTGAAATCAATTGAACCATATTGTCTTCCGGAGTCTTATCTCTATCACAGGCCTGAACATCCTTTCCTCGCCTGTACATTGTCCCGCCATCTGGATATGACTAATCCTGGTACCTGCTCTTATTTTTTGTTTGTTTGTTTGTTTGTTTGTTTGTTTGTGTGTGCGTGTGGACCTATTTGATGGATATTCGTTTGCGGGTTCCCTAAAAAATATTGGTATTATTGCTGTTGCTTATGAATTTACCCGTCTCTGTAGGCATTCAAGTCTCAGCGTATCGCAAGATCACCGAGGCTAGCAGCTCTGCAAATCATCCAGGCGAAACCTCAGTTAGTATTTTGCATCACTTCTTATTTCGAAGAATTGGATTGAATTGCTGCCAACTAACTTGCCCTCTCCCTCTTCTGTCTGTGCATAGATCCGCAGTGTGCGTTCCCGCAAACCACTCCCAAGGCAAGTTCCTTATTCTCTGTTATGGGAACTCTCTTCCTAGCTGCTATATGTTCCGGTTTAGATCAATTCATTCTATAATTTGATAGCTATTCGCTATTTAGTTTTATGTGATATTGCCATATTGGGTCTAATTGCTTTCTGTTCCTCAGCGTATCAGAATGTTTGGCGGAACTCAGGCATACACTAAATCAATCTGGTATCTATCCCCCTGAAAACAATCTGGTATGATGAATTCCATATGTCGTGATTCCAATCCATTAACCCATCATTGTTCAGCAAGATTAATTACAATGCACCATTTCCAGTCACAACAGAAGTGCTTCAACAAGTGGGACTATGCCCCTGGCTATTCATCGTGGGCCCTTCAGAACAATGTGGTATGTTGTATTTCATATACCCTGTTTCACGTTTGTCTATTTTCTCATCATCACACAGCAAGATTAATTTAGAATGTACCTTTGCAGCCACAGCAGCAATGCTTCAACAAGCCAGATGGACCCTATGGCCCTGGGTATGCATCGTTGGCGCCTGTACATGGTCGTAACAACTACCAGCCGCTGTGGCCACCATCAAATCATCAATTGACGACTAGCAGTGAGTTTGGACCTCACGAGGTAAAAACATTGTTGATATTCTCCTCTGTTGACCCGTAGCTGTGGAATGGAAGACCGTCTCCACTTACTCGCAAGATAGATATTTCTTAGTAGTAATTCTCTCGCATGTGCCGATGGACCCAGTTTGACATTTTCTGTGCATTGAGCATATTGCAAGCTAACTGTCGAATTTTTACAAGCAAGTGGCAGCTACTCAGATTCTAAATTGGAAGGAACACAGTTTGTACTACGAATGAACGAGTTGGGCAGCATAAGAAATCGTCATCAAGTAGTACAGAATTGCTATTTTGTGTAACTACAGAGCAAACAACTACCAGGATACCCTCAGGACATAAGGGAACACACAACAATGCATCAGAGATCAGACACAACTCGAAGGGAATGCTGTAGTGCAGCACTTGAGTAGGAACAAGAGTACCAATCAGCCTACACGTCAGCCAGCGGCTCACCATGGGCCAAGCGTGCACGGAACTCCTCCATCTTACTCTTCATCTGCAAGAACACATAAACCAATCAGCCACATAATAAACCTTGGGGAGAACCATAGAATCTGGTAGGACCGTCCACTCAGCACTCCGAGTGACGAAGGCTAAGAGAAAATGGTAGTCGCGAACTACCCAGTCGTTGAGGATGTATGGGTCAATCGGAACCGGCCTTGGTCTCAGCAGCCGTGGTGGTGGGTGAAGGGGAAGGGGACGGATGGGAGTCCATAGCTGCTATGACGCCTGCACGTACCTTCCTGCCTGAGGGATGTTGGCGGAATGCCGGAGGACTGCAAATATTCGCGTACAAACAGGTTGTTCAAGGCCTTGGTGATGTAGCGCCGACACTGGTCTTAGAGCGGAGCTTCTTGTCGTCCCAAGGCGGAGCCCTCCCTGCTGCACTGCCACAGAAGGAGGAGGAAGGCGGTGGCTGGACGACAACAGGGGGCACCACTCCACCTTGAAGGACTGAACGACATGCCGCTTGCCACATCGCCTCCCCTGCTGCTTCTCCTCCCGGCCTCAATCCTTAATCCCTGATTCCTCTCTCGATCAAATTGGCGTGGCTAGATGAGGCGAACTGGTAAATCCTTACAATTCCTCAAAAAATAGGTAGATCCTTACACGGGCCTTAGTGTTTTCCTTGGCCCAATTAACCACAGCAGGCCAATTTGTGCTCCAGAGTAGCTTCCCCTAGGGATATTTTAAATCATGCGGGATTGAAGAAGATCAAACGGCCATGAAGTGCTAATAGGGGCGATCAGACAGGTTAAAAATGACCAGATCGTGAGGGAGCTCGAATTTGGCTCAGTTATAATATCCCTAATTCCTTAGTTGAGGTCATTGTAATATATAATGAGTAACAAAGATGAAATTATCTATCTCTGCTATGCTGTTATGATGAATTCCTTATTTGAGGTCATTGTAATATAATAATGAGTAACAAAGATGAAATTATCTATTTCTGCTATGCTGTTATGGTGAATTCCTTATTTGAGGTCATTGTAATATATAATGAGTAACAAAGATGAAGTTATGCTGTGATGTTCTACTTTTGACGTGTTGCCTAGGTGTCCGTTTTCCCATCATCTTACTATAAGCTGTTTGTTGCCTATATGATTTCAGGCACCCCAGCCATGCTTCAACAGTTACCATGGAGCCAGCTACCATGGGTATTCACAACCTCCTAACTTATTTGCCTATGGCGCACACACAGGCTATGACAACTACAGACATCAGCAGCTTCCCCCTACTCTAGAGCTGCCTATTGGTGCATCTTGGCAGCATCCAACAACTCCTGTGGTGCAGCGTCAGCCAAACCTTGTGAGGTAAAAACATTATTGACATGGTCCTCTTTTGCACAGTACTAGTCAGGGAGTCTCATTAAGGTTACTTGTTCAAGATATTTGTTGTTGCTGCACTCGTTACATGTGCAAAAGCCCTGTGTGTTTCAAATTGAAATTAAAAAAAGGTTACGTAGTGCCAAGACTGTAAGGTCGCTGTTTCTCAAAACATAAACTATTTTGCTGAAATGTGAGCAAAGGTTGGAGAAAGTTGTGGTAAGGGTTGGAGTAGCATATTTACGAAGATGTGGTGCCCAGTAGCTGAATGAAGGGTAGATGTTGAACTAAGGAACGTAGTCAACATCTTTCAGTTGATTGTGCTGATAAAAATAAATATGGTTAATCCTGGTTGTGCATTATTCAAAAAAAAATTGGTTAATCCTGGTAGTGCCACAGAAAAGTTTTGGGACTTGTGGCTTTAGAGAAGAGGAGGTGACATGTGACAGGCTTGTCCTGCCGAACATTTTTGTCATTGTTTTTGGCCGTGAAGTAATGAGATCTGATGGAGAAGCTCTGATGAGGCTTCATGGGGTCGTTGTTTCGACCTGAACCCAGACAGTCATCTTCTCCCTTCAGATAAACATGTCTTGTACGCGGACCATCGTTTAAGCTTCGTGTGTGGGTTTGTTTCAACCTGAACCTAGTCGAGCTGTGTTGCCCGGTCCCGTCTTGTTGAGGACAAGGTTGTATTATGGATTCACAGCTGTGAATCCAACATTCTAAACCCCTAACCAAAAATTTCTTTTCTGAGTGGTTTGCTTGCAGGTTCAGCAAGAATTCAAGATAACAAGTTGAAGATGAGAAGGTCGAAAGAATATGGAGATAAGAAGATGTAGTTTAGGTTGTAGGTTTTAGTACTGTTCCTTTTGTAATTTGTATTTAAATACTTTGTAATGTACTCCCTCCGTCTAGAAATATAAGACGTTTTAGCTTAATCTAGACTACTTTTATGTATAAATTCGGAGTGAACCTATACACTAAAAGACATTTAATATATTCGTTTCATAAAGATAAAATGTCTTACTTCTGATTTTCTGTAAAGATTCAAACCTTGTATTCATTGGTATATGAATAAAGACGTCTTTTGATATTGCTTGAGTTTACTTTACATTTACTTAAAGTTTTTGTATATCTTATCAACTTGATCTCAAGTTTGATTATTTCAAACCTTCATTCCGAGATCAGATGTTTTGAGTTTGCCCTAGTTATCCTTTACTTAACCTCGAGTGTATGTGTATGTATAAAATCAAATCTTATAGATTGATTTTTTTCACTTTGATGACTCTCAATCAAATCCACATTTGAAATTTGAATTTCAAATCCTAGTGTTGACTTGAGTCAAACTCAACACTAGACTCAAATCTCAATCAATTAACCCACAAAACACAAAAGTTTAAATTCCCCCTTGATTTATAAGATGCATGAGATGAAATGCATGAATTCAACATTGACCCTTTTTTCCCTTCCTATTCTTCGGGATGTTACATTGCCCTTCTTCTACAGGATCCAAAAAAGCGGGGTTCCAGAAGCGCCTACTGTCCTAACTCGCGGTGCATGCTGTAACACGGGATGGGGAAGATCTAATGACTGGGAAGTGCTCTGAAACTAGAGGCGACGTGTTGTGTCTCTCTGAAGAGGAGTGTCCTCTCTTATATGAAATAAAGCACCAAGAGATAAAGCACCAAGAGGCTAACCGAACAGGCAGCAATCGAAAGACAACTTGTACACGTGGCATAGGTGAATCCTTTGCTCGGCTCATTATCACAACCTGCGGTGCGCTCACGCTACGGCGAAGCAGGATGAGCGCGTATGTAGGTCTCTTCTTGACATAGGTATGCCCAACGGGCACCCACCTCTAGCCTACCTGGCTCGGCCCAACAGAAAACCCACATGACGACCTACTAAGGATCTTGAAGCACAAGACAACTCGGCTGGTACGAAGCCCACACGGACACGACTCCAAACACGCAAGACTAGAAAAATCTAGATTTCGAATATAACTTGTAACCTACTCGGTCATGGTACCTGAGACCTAGCCTCTCATATAAAGACTAGGAGGGGTCACTCATGAGGGGAGACCCCTACGATAGACAATTTAGTCGGCATCATACATGCCAGATCCAATCTGTGCAACCCTAGTTATCTCGATGCCATTATAACCTTCGATTTCTCCATCAATTAAGAATAAACAAGCAGGAGTAGGGTTTTCCTACGGCGGCCTAAACCTATGTAAACCTCGTGTCCCCGTTGTTTGCATGTTAACCGACGAACTTTCCAGTGCATATCACCTTCAACGGTTCCATCGTCGGCGACTTCAGCGGTTCCATCGCCGGCAATACACGATTCTTCGGTTTTAGGGGCGGATCCGCTTCGGCACCATCAACTACATCATGCGGGCTGAGGCACAACACCAACTCCATCCCTGCGCGTGATCGACATGATCACCTACGCTATGGATTGGAGCAAACTCGTCTTTGGTGATCCGATCTGTCGTGGCTCTGTTGCCACACGTTGTAGATACAAGTCGACGAAAAACATGTGTATAAGTCTAGCGAATTGAATCAATTAGGCTAGGGCATCCGATCTGAGCGCCCCTACTTGTAAATCGTCAAAAGCTACATTTAATCAAGATTGATTCCATGGCCCGACTTCCCAAAAAAAAGACGGTCTTACATCAAAGATGACAACGACCAGATCGGACAACTATAACAAAGTCAACTTCCTACAAGGTTGTCGACTGACAACTACATGACTATGAGTCTCTGCCGAATCTATGACTCGACCAGACAGTCGCGTCTACTTCCATAGAGAGCATTGGTCGCGCACTTTATAAGAAACAAAGATTCACAGTATTATCTATTGAGTCGACTACGTCCACAATGTCGACTCCTTACTTACAACAACCAAACATTTGGCGAATTCGCCTGCTATGCACCTTATATCAAAGTCGAGTTTGGAGGTAACATATCCTCGACTACCCGAATTGCATCCGCTGCAAAAAACATTTAGATAATGTGTCTATGATGCAAAGATAAGACCTACAGATCATATCTGATGGCCTGGCAACCGCATTCGTTGCACTCTACCAGATGTACACCATGCCTACCACGTGAAGAAAACCCCAACGGACGCGTTGGGTGTATGCTTATAGGCTAAAATTTGACTCGGTAAGGCATCTGTGACATGAGTCGAACTACCCCAGCCCATACCAGATTCGAGTCCGGGGACTCGAGTCTGAGGTAGGTGGCGATGTTTTTTCCCAAGAGCAATTAACTAATTCTGATCTGTTAAGACCATGAGGCACGCTTACCAATATCTCCATGGCTACTAAGCATCTACAAACATGCCGACCTAATGTACTTCCGAATAAGTTCGTTTACCTTATCATAAGGTAGAGTTTTCCTTTCGAGGACCTGAACATGGGTAAACCTTGTGCCTCGTTGTTTGTCTATTAGCCGACGAAGTCTCAAGCACATACCACCTTTCTAAAAACCCAAGTCCATCAAATATAGGCCCACGTGATCACACCACGTCACTTCTCTTCTTATGCTTATACAAATGGTAGAGAAGTATTCTTTATAAAAAGATCTAACTCTCACTTAACTAGCAATGTAAAACTAAACTTTTATGGCACCTTTTTTGCCATGCATGAATGGGTGGGTTTGTAAGATTTCAGGAATTGTTGACATAGAATGAATGGGTTGGGCCATATTGGGACAAATTCCAACATATTATTCTATAGAGATTTTAATTAATTATCAAAACCATATGGGAGCACACGTGTCCTTTCAATATGTCGACTAAATTCACGCATTTAAAAGAAAAAGGTTCAATCGTATGCGTGAAAAATATTCACTCCTTAGGAAAAA
Source organism: Avena atlantica (assembly GCA_910589765.1). NCBI lineage: Eukaryota > Viridiplantae > Streptophyta > Magnoliopsida > Poales > Poaceae > Avena > Avena atlantica. The sequence goes on along the minus strand of OU342734.1, from coordinate 442,310,653 downwards.
ATGTTCACATATGTGTCTATTTTATCATATATTACAAAATGTTGTTTTTACCAATGAATATAGTTCAATAGATACAAATATTTTATCTTTTTTTTTAAATTAAGTTATTTAAGATAGGAGAAAAGTAAAGTGAATAGAACTTAAGTAAAAACATAATAAACATATCGTCACAACAATAATGTTCATGTATCATAAAACTTATGCTCGTCTATATGAAGATAAATCTTCATTAATATCAAAAAGAAAAAGTAAGTATTTAAAAAAATATTCATATGTTCACCTTTTTTTGAAATGGATAGAAAATCAAAGAACAAAATCAAAATAAACATTCATGATCTACTTATCAAAACGATAAAACACTTTAAAGATAGCAAAAGTGAAAAAACAATTTTTTAAAAAGTAAAAGGAAAAAACAGCAAATAAAAAAGGAAACGCAACAAATAAAAATATAAATTAAAAATATATCCAAAAAATAATAGAAAAGGGGGGACTTAAAAAAACTCAAAGACAAATAGAAAAACATTACACGGGCTGGTCCACCTGCGCCCCAAATGAGATGCACGGACCGCGCTTATAGTCGGTGGCAAATAGGAGTTTTTCAAATGGTAGGAGGTTTTAGGGGATGAAAATGGCTCAAATGCTATGTCATCATGTCGATGAGGCTTGTTTGTAGTAAATATTAGACTTCGCTTCTTGAATTATCAATTCGCTGCTTGAAATAAGACCGGCCTACTTGGTCCTTTAACCATGTACTGTAGATCTTGGCCCTCACAACTTAGGGTGGACCTGGGAGCTGTGACTATGATGAATCAAACTGCAAAAGTCAGGTAAAAACACGCAAGGGGAATCAGCAATTGCTTGTTGCTCAAACCAAAACAATCAATAAGACTAGTTATAGTGAGAGTAACTTTGGTAGTAACATAAAGTTATTATGCATTGCTACCTAAGCATTTAGATGACATGACATGCAATTAAATAATGAGAGAGACGCTTATGGTAACTAGATATGTTAATATAACATCATACATTTTCAAGACAAAATAAGTCTACATTGCAATAAATTAGACTTTGCATGATATCTTATTTATGTTATTTTTCACTATGAAGAGAGTAGTAAGTTAGACAATTAACATATGCATATCACTACATATATGAAAGGGAAGGGTTCAACGTTTGATCCGTACGCCCACGTTAGCCTATTCCACTGTAGAACCACAAAATTCTTACTTCTACAGTACCACGTGTTGTTTCGTTGATTTTTCTCCCACCGTTTTTTTCTCTTGGTTTCGTGGGGTGGCCACTTTCCTCTTTTCGTTTGCCTTTTTTTTCTTTGGATTAGTTCCCTTTTACCGGATACTGGCATCGCGTGCCACATACTGTCCTCTTCTGGGCAAACCGGTGTGTCCTTCTCCTGATTAAGCGGCGTGTCCTTCTCCTGAATCTTCTCCTCACCTCGATTTCATCCTCTCTCATGGTCCTATTCTCTCCCTCAATCTTATTCCCTCTCCAATTTTCCCTCCATGACTGTCCGGGTCCTCCGGGAGTGGACGAGGTTGACCGGCGTCGCTGGTTCACCACGCCTCGCTCCTTGATTTATTCCAATGGAGTCCTACTTCGCTTCTCGCGCGACTGGATCAAACGCGACCAGTAACACCAGAGGGGAGCATCAGGGGAGGTGTGGAACCGGCGGGAGAAGCAAGCGCGCCATCCTTGGCGTGCCCTTGCTATGCTCGCCCTGTGGTCTCCATTCTCGCTTCGTCGCACTGCCCTGCCAGACTTACTTTCCGCGGGTGCTCTGAGATGCTGCTCGCTCACCGAATGACAAGATCGATTCTGTTTGACGAGTTTAGCGGCTACATCCTGCGGGGAACATGGATCCGTTCCTAGTTTTGAGATGCACGTTGCAGGAGCATAGCAGCAAAAAACTGCGTCAGGTAATTGTCCTCGGCCTCTCTATATATGTTGATCCGCATCCACTTCGTTTGCTATTTCCAGGCTTTGAAATTTACTAATCAGTAGAGATGGAAAATATTGGAGTTGGAATAACCTCGATACTATCTACTAGGCTATTGGATCAAATCATCAACGATATGCGAGGTGACTGTTACTGCTCCGAGCTGCTGAGTTTTCCAAGGCGTCCACAAAATTGTTGATGGTAAATTGTACATCTGTTCTTCTACAACTAAGGTTTTATGGGGTTCATGTTGTTGACGAGGATTACTTCCTGTCCATTATTCCAGTTTTACTTATACTAAGTAATACACGGGGGCTTTTTCATGTGACAACAACCTTTTGTTATGTTCTATAATAAGAAGCATATTCTGTTTCATCATAGAATCTGGTGCAGCAAGAAGGCACTGTCGGGTTTTTTCTTCTCCTCAATCTTTTTGTACTTGATTCGGTCTTCATGTACTTAAGTTTCCTATTTCATTTATGTTCTGAAGCATCAATAACCAAGAAGGGATTTGCGGTTGGTTTGTTGTTCACGTTAGATACATGTAAAAATATGTCTGAATAGGTAGTATTAAAAATATGTCATGATACCGAGGTATGCGGCCTTTTGCCATTTGTTTTGTCACTAATCTGTATGCACTTGCCTCATATTACTTGCCTATCGAACCTGCTCATTCTGGTTGGTATGCTCCCAATTTCATTGCTTCAGTTGCTTTTACATCCATTTGTTGCATTCTTAATTCTTTGTGCCTACTTTGATTTTTCATTTTGGATGGAAACTTCAGAGAGCAGATAGGTGGAACAGTCCATACTGACCTTCACATTTTCTTCAAAAGGTAAGCATGTCATTTTTGTGAGGAACCCTTCCAAATTCCTCCTTTTTGTGCTATATGATTCCAAATATTCAGTTCACTCAGCCAATCATGTACTTAGATCAACACTTATTTGGAAGATATTGTCGGTATGCCTATCTAGAATCTTTCCACTTTGTTTACATTTTATTTCAGTCTTCTCTACAACTATCCACAGGAAAAGGTAAGGAAAACGCATAAGAAAACTTCACCATTTTTTCTCCTATGCTCATATTATTTGATCATAGCTAAATTCATTATCTCAGTCTTTTATAAAATTAACTAATATATTCTACTTTTTTCAGTAATGCAAAGAGCCTTTCTCAAAGGTATGTCAAAGCATCTGGATAACAAAGATTGAAAAAATTGGATACTTCTGATCAGATTGGTGTTTGATGATATTATTGATGACTCACTTTTTAAGAACTACTTTAATGCTTCGTATTTACTACGATCTGCAATAATTTGTCCTACCAGCAATGTAGCTAATCTGCTACTGCAGTAGACTATGTAGTCTTTGGTAGAGTTTCTGGAGTTGCAATAGAATTTGACATATGTGGTACCCAATGCAGGAAAATGGATCGTGGACTATTCGTCCTCATTTCTGCGCCATTAGCTGACAAAAATCTTTCTATGGCACCTTGATTTTCAGCGAGCTGAGCTATGACGAGCTTTGCTAAACTGCAGGTATAGAGGAGATATGGAGAGACAAGCCTGGGCCTAAACAAGGAGGTCTTTATAAAGGGAACAAACCGATAAAAGCTACATAGCTGACTTGGATTACTACTTCCCTGCCTACTGACTATTCTCCTACGATATTACCATGCCAGATATTAGATTTTATGAATGATATTGTCACGTTTGTGGATGCCAACCACCTGCTTCTTTATTACTCTACTTTTTACTTCGTATGAGACAAGGTAAGCTTCTACTTATTCAGCGTAATGATTACTGCATGTTCCTAACCTTGACGTTCATAGTTATACACTACTTCCATTGAGATAGAAAAGGTAGCATTGCTGCTCTCAAAATAGAAGTTAGATTTCCTGGGTTTCTTTATCTTTCAACCTTTACACTTATCTTTTTTTGCAGGATGCATGGCATTGTTATATATAGGTGGAAACTCCTGTAAAGAGTTCTGTTTATTATTCCGCTAATGTATCATGTCAAGTGAAACTTTAGATATTGCAGAAATTTTGTTGTATTGCTCGGTAGTAATAATGTTATTTTTGGAGGATTGCAATTCCCTTGCTTAGTTTTTATCTACGAGAACATCAGACCATGAGTGAGAACATCAGACCATGAGTATCAGAAATGAAACATGTTCTTGGTATGGAAACATTGTGTTCTTTGTCAACTATGTCGGCATCCATGTACTTGGCTCACGGGTGGTTACTCTTCGTTGTTTATTTTAGGATTGCCCACACAATGTTGTCATGTCCTTAGCCACTTTGGGCTGTTCAGACCATGTCTAGAAAGTTGGTGTGATTTGTGTTTCGGGCGCCACGCCAGATGAGAGCTTACTACGTATGTCAATATAAGCTCAAGCTGCTTTAAACAATTCAAACCCGAAGTAAGAAATGCTTTGTGAAGACCATGTACAGGAAGTTTCGTGCTATTTGTGATTTGGTACACCATCTCATGTCAGAGCTCTGACTATGTATCATAATAAGATCAAGTCGCATTAGACAACTTTACAATCTCTATGGGTTCTTGGTAGGATGCACTGTGAATTTTATTTGCAATGTGTATCCCTCACTAGAGATTTTATTTCATGATGATAGTTGACCTGTAAGCTTACATGTAGTTGATCTTCATACCTACGTGTTTCTACTGCAAATCGTTCAGATGGCCCGTGCCCTGTACTAAACCCTTTTGTAACAACAGTAACTGTTATGTAGGCTCGCTTGATCGCTAGAAGTGTCAAACGATGTACTGAACTAATAATCTCATGTTGTTCAATGCTTCGCTCATGAAAGTTTGTTAGAGGCGAACGATATGATACATCAAATTGTAGGCCCGCTCCGAAACATATTGTTTCTGATCTACCAAACCATGACGCCTCGAATGAAGAAGTGACATATGTTCTGCCCCATCATCTCCTATAACCCATAACCAGATATGGTTTTCGTGCCAATCTAAGTATACAATATCTGGTTTTCTTGCCAATTTAAGTATACGATATACCTACTGTTATGTCCTGATTATGCAGCCAACTCCATGAATGAAGTAATTGAATCCTCGCTGCTTATCAATAATGTCACATGCCGCTAGCCAGCATCAAAGCCAGGCTACGTGTTGCCGCGTCTAATTTCCTAGTTACTACTCTAAGTTACTTCTCACTATGACCATCTTAACCTGCGACGCTCCTGTACATCCCTGTTTTTCATAGGTACACCCAACCCAACCGAAACTCCATCCAGGAAAAGAAGATTTTAACCATGTGTTACCGCCTGATGGCCGTGCTGCGTAGTAATAATGCGCGCCCAGCCCCCAAATTATAGCGCCATCTGGATCAAGGAGATAGTCTGTGGACAAGCGAATACGCAAAACCTAATGCTGGTCTGAGCATGCCGATGCCCACGCAATCATCGTTTTCAGCAAGATCAAATGTCACAGAAGCCATAGAGAACCTCCAGCCTCCAGGGCGTCTACGCCATTCCTCCGAGTGGACCAAGTCACTGAAACTGAAGCCGGCAACTGAACCTGCAGGAACCGTAGGTGTGCAGTGCAGAAGATTTTTCAGGTCAAAACCAAAAGTGTTGCGAAGATCGCAAGAGGCGAGTGCTGTAAAATTGAGCTCTTGGGACCAACAGTTCTAAAGAATCTTCAGTTCTGGGCGACGGGGAGGGAACCCTAACCGCCGCCACCCAGAGCCCCCTCCTCCCGCCTCCCTCTGTCTCGCCGCCGCCGGTCGGCGTCGCCGGGCAAATCCCGGGCGCTGGCGGCGGCGGGGCTCCCCTTCCCCCCTCGCATGGAGATGGCGGCACGGGTCGTGGCAGCCATGGACGGCGGCGCGCTGGGCCAGGGGATCGTCGTCACGGTCGGCCTCCGGCGGTGTGGCGGCCTGGCATGGCCGGCTGTTCCTGGGCGGCGGCGGCGGCTTCCTGTGGGCGGCGGCGGTCTGTGGCTCTGGACGGCGCGGGCTCGGCCCTTCTCCCGGCGGCGAGGCTCGGCTGATTGGCGGCGGAGGTGGCGACGGTGAGGTGCAGGCAGGGGGCAGCGAGGTCGTCTAGCGGCGTATTTGGTTTGGATGTGGGGAGCCACGGGCTCAATCTGGGCTAGGCGGGCCCAGATCTGGGCCCGGTCTGGGCGCTGCGGGCTCTGCCCATCCACGTTGGTGGCATGGATAGATATGGGCTAGATGGGCTCATGTTTGGTTGCCACCGTTGCTAGGTCTGGCCTACGGACGACGCGGAGGTTGCCGTGTCCGGTCAGCTTGTTGTCGTCGGCTTGTTCACCAATACCCCTTGCCCATACCAATGGGTTAGCTGTAGTCTAGGCTCTCGGCTGATGGTTCGAGTCCGGTGCTTCTTAGACCGGCAGCGGTCCGGTTGACCCGGGTGACCATGGTGGCGTTGGCGCGGCTACTTGGCGGCGGGGATCTGCGGTGGCGGCAGATCCACTGGTGGATGGATGAGTCGGGACTTGGGCTAGGGTTGGTGGCGACGGTGACACCCCTGCTGCAGTGTGGCGTGGGGCTTAACGAGTCCATTTGGACTCGGCCGGGCCAGAGAGGACCTGGTCTGTCCCTGCTGCTATATACGGTCGGCTATCGCTTTCCAGCGGTGGAGGTTGTTTCCTCCCGCGTGTTACTGTTCCGCCGACCCCGCTGAAGTTTCTTCTTTTTGGTCGGACTAGCCTCACATTGTGGGTCATGGTGAGACGACGGTGGTTACTGCAAGACCATGGTGGCGTGTGCTGGTGGGCGGCGAGCTTGGTGGAGCAATTCGAAGCGTCCGGGAGTGTGGTTTTTTGAGAGGTCGAGAGAAATCCTTGTCGTCTTGACACCGACGCGGTGACGCCTGTGGGTGTCATCGTCCTTCTTGAAGGGCGTCGGGTGTATCTCTTCCCCACCCCCCGTAGCGTACCGGGGGAAACCCTAGGCCTAGCCCGGGCAGCAACGTCGTTGTCGTCGCTTTCCCTCTTGGGGGTGCTGCTTGGTACGTGACGCTTCGGAGCGCTAGAAGCGTGATGGAATTCTCCGGAGGGCGCAATGATGGCGGGTCATCCTTGTTCGTCGAGCCACTGTTGTCGGCTTTGTTTTCTCTTCTTTTTCTTCTTCGTTTTCTTTGTTTTTCTTTTGGGCGTTGTGCTGTCTGGCCCAGTAGCGGTCTCAAACGGTTGCTATATCTATATAGCTGGGCGAAAGCCTGTTTGTAGGAAGAATCTTCAGTGACCCCGCACTTAGTGTAAGCCATACTTGGAAAGGTTGATCATGTGTAAAAAAATCCTTATAGTCAATGTAGAGCAAATTATACACAATCCCTTAAAATAAGCAATCAGAATGTAACCATGCAGGCAGTGGCGGAGCTGGAATGTGTGCAAGTATGGTGCTAATACAACTTTAGTGGTGCTAATTATCTAGTTTTCATATTTTTTTAGGCTTAAAAATTACTAGATAATCCTTGAAGTGCAGCTGCTAGACCGGTGCTACAGCACATGTCCTAGATCCGCCCCTGCATGGAGAAGAGTTGTGTGTGCGCATGGGCGGACTCAGCGTCCCTCTAGCCCTGACAGCCACCCAGACTTACCGATGACGCAAAGCTTGCATTTTTATAGCAATTGTGTCTAAAAAAATCACATCCTTATAAGCTCATCCATTCAGACTTTCGAAAGCTTCTAGATCCGTCACTATACATGTGTATTTGTTAAAAAGAAGATAGTACAACGTCAAAGATGGCACTACCCATACAACGACATAGAGGCACACCTCGATGGAGAAGCACCGAAAACACTACCAAAACCAATCTAAACTAGAACAGGCAACACAACCCAAGACATGTAAACGAAATACATCCACAGCAAAGCCTGTAAAACCAGGCACGGCAAGACCACCCTAAACGACGGCTTTGACACCCACTCTGCCATATCCCGAGATGTTCTGAACGAAGAAGATGCGTGTCTTCATTGTTCACCTGCGAACAGTGAATCATTTGTTTCGTCTGTCTCGGAATACAACCTTTAGCAGCTCAACATTTATCTTCTCGATCGGGGATCGATCAGAATGAATGTTGAGTAGCGCGCAAAGATAGTGGTTCCAAGCTACAGTTCCTAGAAAGAAAGGCCTCTTCTTTGGAGCTTTGACAAACGGCAGGCAGAGAAGCAACCTCACCTGTCAGTCAGAGCTAGCTAGACCGGCGGCATGAATGATCATATTCCTTTTGACAGGCGAAGAACCTTCGTCTCCAATCCATGTCTCTCGCAAGTTGTGAGCTTTACTGCCCCCTTACCACCGGAGCTAATCAACAACCCTACTCAAAGGGAGCGCGAGAGCGCCTAGCTGATGCTGCTGATCCACTGTCCTCTGCTCTGCCCCAGCAAATTATTAACCCTACGCACGTCGTAATACATCCAAACATCATCATGCCGTCCCGTACTAATGAATCATCCTCCCCATCAACTTAGATCTCGGATGCCCTGTAGCCATGTAGCTCGTGCCAATGCTTCACTCGCAAGTCAGTAACTCGCGAGAGGAGAACGACCCAGTACGTACATCCGTTGCTCGCCTTTCCTTTGGCCGTCGCCATCATGCTCGCTTTTGCTCCTCCAACAAAAATGTCCCCATGCTGTCTCCGTCTCACGCTGCTCCTTCTTCTATTTCCAGCCATGACGACCACCACTGGTCTCACCACTCGCGAAGCTCTCGTCCTGCTGCTCCTCGCCACGGCCGGCATTGCGCTCCTGCCGCCCTCATGCGACGCGCTGCAGCTGGAGGACGCCGCCCTCATCGACGACGTCGTCATGGAGGCCGCGGAGGAGTGGTACAGCGGGAAGCACCGGAGGACGGGCGTCACCTACCCGCTCTCGCTCCCGGGGAGCCTCTCCGCCGTCCAGGCCAGCGTCTCGCGCTTCCGCTCCGGCAGCCTCAGCCGGCACGGCGTCCGCGGGCTCGGCGAGTTCACCGTGCCCAAGGGCCTCGTCGTGCCCGGTCGTCCCGCTTCCGCGCACCTCCTCGCCGTGCGCGTCAACATGGGGAACCTCTCGGCGGCCGTATACGCCGAGTACGCGGCCAGGGGCGGCGGGTACCGCATCGTCTCGCCGGTTCTCGGCCTCATGTTCTACGACCTGGAGCAGCCAAACGGCACGCCGGCGGCGCTCCAGGTCCGCGTCACGGACGCCGCCATCCGCGCCAACTTCTCCATGGCGGTGCCGGCGCTCCAGCCAGGGGTCGTGCCGCTCTGCATGGCGGTGTGGCTAAACGGCAGCGTCGCCGTGACGGACGTGCAGGCCGGGAGCAACACCTGCCACGTGTGGGACCAGGGGCACTTCGCGCTTGTCCTGGGTGGAGTGGGCGACGGCGGCGACGACGCGGTGGCGGACGCCGGGGAAGCGAGCAGGTGGAAGCTGGCGTTGTTCGGCGCGGCGCTGGGCGCGGGGGGCACGGTGCTGCTGGGGCTGGTCCTCGTCGCGATGTTGAGCGTCCAGCGCCGCAAATCGGAGATAGCGGAGATGGAGCGGCGGGCGTACGAGGAGGAGGCGCTGCGCGTGGCCATGGTCGGTCACGTCCGTGCGCCCTCGGCGTCTGGGTCGCGCACCACGCCGGACCAGATGGAGAACGAGTACCGTGCCACGTTGTGACCGAAACAAGTGCACATCTGGAGTACTCGTATTTATTTATTTTTCTGTAAAATTCTTTATGTATGTTATAGTACTAATTTATTTCATCACAATAAAGGAGGTAAAATAGCGAAGTAGGCCATCTAAATTGTACTTGATGTTTAAAAAAACTGTAAAATAGTTGTGATGTATCCAAGGTACGTCACGTATCATCATTCATTTTAGTTACCCTACTACGAGCATTGTCAAATTTTCCTCCGACTTCCTTTGTATGCTCGTTTTAGTCCACTGACTTCCAATTCAATATTCTTACATTTTAGAAAACTAGAAGAATGCCCTCCGGCCAGATTTTTTTATAATAAAAGAAACAGAAGGCGAACTCTAATTTGGACAGTTGGCACATTGATAGTGACACGATTTTTTTTATCAAATTTCACCGATTTATTAATAATCATCAACCCCGATATAAAAAGGATTAATTAGATAAATGTCACTGCAATTTCTAGCTATTTGAGAAACGCCATCACAATTTTGATCTTTTGAAAAATGCCACTATAATTTTTTGTGCATTCTATATATGCCATTATGCCCCTTTAAACACATTATACACTTGTACTTTTGTCGTACATACGGATATCAGGTGGGCCCAAACCGAATATGCCTAGACGTAACATAAGATAAAAATCGAGAAAAAATAATAGAAATCTTAACGCTACAGATTGAACATCTCAATTATACAGCCCAGACTCAATATTTCATATTAGTGGTGGAGTACGTGATATGGTAAAATTGAATAAAATTGCTCTCCATGACCGACAAAAGCAGATGCGTTTGACGGTGCATTGCATGGCGGTCAAGGAGTGAGGCGGGACTTCTCACACTTTTTTTTCCTTTTCTCTTCGTGAAAAAAATCTGGTTATAAATTATGAGTGGTGATAAATTTGAGACGTTTACGTTATTAACTCGGGTGGGACCCACCATGTATACATATATACGAAAGAAATACAAACATATATTGCATGCTATGTGTGTTTAAATGGTCATAATGGCATATATAAAATGTATAGAGAATTGTAATGGCGTTTTTCATAAGACGAAAATTGCAGTGGCGTTTCTCAAATAGCTGAAAATTGTGGTGGTGTATATCCAATTAACCCATATAAAAAACCTAAAAGTAGCTCCAACAACTATAAGAAGCTCCAGGTTGCTTGCCGTGGCCACAATCCATCTCATGAAGGTCTGGTCATATGTGTCTGCAGGTGCCAAACATGGTAACACATCCCTTACTATCTATGAGGCCCGCATCGAGAACCCCGTGTATCAAAGCATGTTGAACTCGTTGCCGCTATAGTGGTCTCTTATTTGGTGGCTTCAGCATTGTTGGAGCTAAGAGTAGGAAACTTCACAAAAACAAGTAGACAACTTCACATCAGAGGGTAGGCACTGTCACTGTCACAACAACACGCAGACAAGTTCACGACAACACTAGGAAAATCACTCCAGCTGCAGACAACTTCACACTAGCGGTACACAACTTTAAAAATAAATTAAAGCAACTAGCAACTTCACAACATTAGTAGATAACTTCGTAGCATCTGCAGTGTCACTGTGCCACCCCTCCCCCCCCCCATTTTGTGGCTCCAACGTTGTTGTCGATACTTTCTGAAATAGCTGCCACTTTCAGTCGAATCAACCCCCATTCCCCCCGCACGCACACTGACAGAGTTAGCCTAGAAACTTCGATGCACTAGTTGCTTTTCACTCTTACTAAGTTGCCTACCATTTTGTTTAGTATTGTAGACAAGTTCACAACAGCGGTGTCCAACTACACACAAAAAACAGGTACAAATTTTATCGTAGGATCATGCAATGTCATGACAACTCATAATTGTCTTATTTTCCACATATTTCTTTGTATTATTTGACTCCCACCAGCAAATGTACAAGGATTCTGATTTTGACTTGCACGAAGTAACATATTTAATGAGTTACCTGTTGTGTTTGCTCATGATCATGCATTGTTGAATACCTTTACTAGCAGACTTATCAGGGGCTTGTTTTAATCCACATTTTGTTTTGATTACCTTACCGGGGCCCATGGTATAGTTATCTTAATTGTTTTATCCTTGATGGTTGACTTACAATATTTGTTATGTCCTGAAACCTACCCCTGGATTTTTTACGTCCCAGAATAATAAAGGTTTGTCGTTCACTAATGTTGTTGCTATCAATCAGTTTGCTACTATTTTATTTGAAGCATCCACTCTTCTACATTTTACATGTGGGCTGAAATATCTATATCATTCATTATGTTTGTGGCACCGCTACTAGCAAGTCAGTCATTCATTCTTGGGTTGTGGCACTGCCAAGGTGTTTCTCGGTTGCCCCGATGGCACAGCAGGTCAGGCGCCAATATTCATGTCAGCTTGTTCTTCTCTTAGATAACAAGTTTTCTGTTGGAAATGTTGTAGAGTCTATGACAACATAGTTACTAAGTTTATTGTTCCATGACTTGTATTTCTCATGACAAAAAAGGAACATGATGGCTATTGTAAACTTGGGAGCCCGCTCATATTATCCTATAATACATATTGTTATATAGACACTACATATTTGCGCATTGCATGAAATCGTGCATATGCACGTGCTTAATTACTAGTATGAAATAAAATACACACTTATGAGGATAAATGTCGACCAGGCCTTTATCCGGTCCTTTAAGTAAGTTCTCAAAACTGTAGTAATAATATTAAGACACAGGGAAACAATACATTTAAGTGCATAATACCCAATTTGTGATTAAAAAATATGCTAAAGCTACCAAAAACTTGTTTCACTATTATCAAATATGTGATACAACAAAATTCTTCTCTAGTAAGCACTAGAGGTTTCCATACATTAAGATTTCAATGTCTTGATGAAAGCAATAAGATTGGGACGCAAGAGCTAGTACAATGGTCTCAATAAAGATGGTGGATCCATATATTAAATGAGATAGCATGGTCTCTAACTTGAAAATTCGCCACTTATATTAGCGGTGGCTTGACCCCTCCTCCTCCCGCACCCACGCAGCGGCACCGCGCCGCACTGGGAGACCTCCCCTCCCCGCCGAGCCCTCCCTCCCGTGGTCTCTCCTCCCCGCCGCCGCTGCTCGGATCATCGCCAGGCAAAGACCTAGGGGCGTGGCGGCGGCGTCCCTGATCGCGATCTGGCGGGAAGGCGGCAGCGTCCGTTCCGGCTGGTTTGGCGGTGGTGTTGCGGCGAGCGGCGGCCAATGATCCTCGGCCCAGATGGCGGCAGACGGCGGCGGGGATTTGGGCCTAGCCGCGATATGTCCCGTACGTTGGCCTCGCCGCCAGCGCCCAGGCGACCCGGGCCTTGTCCGTGACACTAGGGCGCTTGGGGCATCTGCCCCCAGCATGGTGGTGGTGGCTCATTATCAACATGGCAGAATTCCCCAAAATTATCAACATTGGGAAGGCAGATATCCCCTAAGTTAAGCTCATTGGGAAGGCTCATTATCAACATGGCAGAATTCCCCAAAATTCCAACTCATGTGATTCCTCCTGGTAGAAATACTGCTTAAAACTCCTTGGCACATTTTTGAATATGTTTGAATGTAAGCCTGAATGTGGAACTACAGTTAGATTGTGGCAAGATAAATGGAATGATTGAGTGATCAGAAAAATTTACCCCCACTTATTCTCATTTTCCATCAATCAGAATATCACCCTAAAAAATGTTGCAGTCCTTAGCAAAGACAATGAGATCCATAATATGTTCCACCCCCTATCCATGATTGCCTCTGAGTAGTGCAATGAACTTGCAGCCCTAATGAATGTCATCCCATCAAATCAGGCCAATGATAACTAGGTCATGGTGGGTCAGTCTGATAAGTTTTCTAGCAAAAAGATATATAAGGCTTTATCACCTTCTTTGGCTGCATGAGCCCCTTTCAGATCTGAAAGCCTTGTGTACTCCAAAACATAAGTTCTTCTTTTGGTTGCGCCTCTAGGACATGCTAAATACTAAGATCTTTTGGCCAGGAATTTTTTCATGTGGAATCATATGATTGTGTCTTATGTGAAGATACTCGGGATGAAGACTTCATGCATCTCTTCTTCTCATGTGACTTCAGTAGGAATTTTTAGTGGTCCTTGAATATTGAGTGGAACACAGATCATCGGATCATTGAAATGCTATAGGAAGGAAGGTCCAGGAAGAATCACATATGCTTTAAAGAAGCTCTTATCGCCGATTGGTCTGTTCAGAGGAATAATTATATTTTTGAAGGCCGAAAGATTAACCAAGAAAGGTGCTCCCACTTCTTCAAGGAGAGCTTTGCTCAAATTAGGCATACGATAGTCTAAAAGAGGGCATGTCACAATGGTTTGATACTTTATGGTGCACTAATTGGGTACTAAAATTTGTCAAAAAAATTGTGTTATATGTCGATCCAAATTCTACAAAGTATAGACCAACTTTTGATGAGTGGAGCGAGACCCGTCGCCGGAGGCTTGAGCCGAGTGGATCGAGTCAGAAGTTGGCCCACTCCGTGCCCAACAGGGACGCCTGTGGGGGGGTGTGGGTGGCGACAGCCCCCGCGGTACGGTACGGATCGTCGAAGACCTAGGTTTCCACCAATATATAAACCTCTTGTAAGCCGCCGGTTGGGAGGAGTTGCATCTGCGAAATCCCCGGCGTTTGTAAACACTTTCCGATATAGTGAAGTTTCGCTGTTTGGCACGCGTGGTTTTTTTCTCTCTTTATTGGAGAGGTTTTTCCACGTTAAATCTGTGTCCCCTTGCTGTGATTTTCTTTTCATTCTTAGTTATCTTCTTGTCACAACTATAACAAATTGGATCCTAAAAACAAAGTAGTGTATACATACACTAAAAAGAAGTACATATATACTATTTCTTGAAATTCAGAAAAAATCCACCTAAACCTATCAACATGTGATCTCTACGAAGGGAATGTCAACGGTGAATATATTTTATAATTGGTGATCAAAAGATGTTTCATTGAATTTTACTTTTCAAAATAAATACAAAAGCTATAGTCCTCTACCTTCTTAGAATTTTTGGCCCAAAGATTATGAACTTTGTACATAAACACGGCCGGCTCTCACTATTTTTATGCTCCCCTGCAATTTCTGGCCCAAACAAGATTGGTCACAACAGTATTGGGCTGCACTTGTATCGTTAGAAAAGAAGATGCATGAGGCCACGAGCCGTCGCCGAGTTCCTTCTAAGACAAACCTCATCAAAAGAAAAGTTCCTTCTAAGACAAGCGAAGTCTTTTTTTATTTTTTCACAAGAAAGAGAGCTTCAGCTTTTAGTTTTAGGTCGTCCGCCTCTTCGGCTGCGGCAGTCCAAATCGCTCGTATTCACTTCCCCCCACCGACCGGGAGCCGAAACTGAAGAGGCAACGAAGAGTAGAAAAACCAATCCACGGCCGCCGCGGCACCGAGCGATCCCACGGCAAGGGCGTCCCTCCAAGAAGGCGAAGCGGCGGCGACCGAGACCCCGGCGCGGCGGACCGCTTGCTCGTGCTGGAACTCGGATGGCGTCTGGAGGCATAGCCCGCGGCCGCCTCGCCGAGGAGCGCAAATCGTGGCGCAAGAACCACCCCCACGTGCGCGACCCCGCCACGACCTGGATTGCTCCTTTGCTTCATTTGGGCTTCCTCGCCGATTTGATTTTCTACAAGTGGTAATGGGACACTGGTGCTTCTTTTTCTCTTGCAGGGGTTCGTGGCTAAGCCGGAGACCCTGCCGGATGGAACCGTCAACCTCATGGTCTGGAAGTGCGTCATCCCCGGCAAGCAAGCCGTAAGAAAATATTAGTACTCCTATTTACTTTGCCCAGGCGACTGAGAAATAACATGCATGGTTTATAAACAAAAAACTGCAACCAGATGGCTCAAATCGAATCTTGAAACCAAAATCCAACGGTGAACAAGATGACTGAGAAATAACCGTTTTTATATACCTCGCGCGATTTTGTTACGCCGTCATATGAAATACAGTTGCCTTCCTATTCAGTTTCTCTGAATTTGCCTAGCTATGGTCATGGTTTGACTCTGTCACATGTAGAATCTCGAGGAATTTTTTCTTGGTTATGTACCAGGCACAGGGTGGTTTTCTCAGTAGGTGAAAGGGTTTTGCAGTAATTTAATGCAAAGCTCTTGCCATTAATGCCAGTTGAACATTAGGTGTTGTTAGTACAAAGCCCTTGGTCCCTCCAGGCCTTCAGTGCTCTCCAAGTACATTATCGTTTGTTATTGAAAAGTTAGGTAGATAACACACTGTGTGTACTGTGTACATAATATGTCCTATCCTAATGCAACAGAAATTGGGTTTCTTCACTCGCTTAAAAGAACCAAACCTAAGATTCATCTTGTTTGGTTTTGTGTATCGTTGTAGTGTTTGGTTTTGTGTATCTCTGCTACCGTACTATATTTTTACAGGATAAAAACTCGACTACATCTTGTAATAATCTTATGAATCAATATGTGCTGTAGTTCCACATCAGAAGAAAAGGATGTGCTATAGTTCCAGTAAGATTTTCTTTTCTTGTTGACCTAAGGAACTTAAACTTTAGTTACCCGTTGACTCCTATACAATAGCAACACTCTGTATTTGGAACTGTAGATAGGCAGGTCATCCCCAGCCAGCGAATGATTGAACAGTCCTGGCTCTGTTTGGTTTGCAGAGTATTATTAATTGTTATTGAAGTTTAAACACGGACAGTTCTCAGAATTTTCGTTGGCCTTGTATGGTTGGAAGTTAGAACTAGGAGCCCTTACATGATAAAATCATGACCATATGAAATCGTAGTCTGAACCTGAAAGCATATACTCTTGCTGACTTTCTTTTGCCTTGTGAAACATGAAACCAGAGAGATGCCTCATGCCTGGGCAGTCAAAAGATTGGTTAGAAAAGCGTGTTTTAGCTTTTGAATCTTCTCTTGTGAAGATGTTCTTTCACTGGAAGGCTAGACATTACAAATTTGATGGAAATGCTTGTAGTTTACAATTTATTTCAGAGTGCTCTGCTGTATATGTTTGTGGTGTTCGCATTTAGTGCATAAATCAAAATTCAGTGAGCCATAAACTTGCAGATTGGTTTATTCAACTCAGGCAAGAACCATTCGTGCTGGATTGTTCACCTGTCTTGAACCATGACCCTTCAAGTTCTTTTGTGGAATATGGGTGCAGTAAACCATTAGTTGACTCTTGTGAGAAAGAGAAGATAGGCCCCCATTTCATTTGGAACGTGAAAACTGAATTAAACATTTTCCTGTGAAATACCCGCGTTGCAAACATACACTTTGTGTCAAAAGCTTTGCAGCTGCGATGATCTTGTTATTTGATGTCAGAAGCTACTTTATGTTGATGCTTCTTCAATTCTTTGGGTTCATAGTGTAGTACTCCCTCCATTTCATAATATAAGATATTTTAGCTTTGTGAAAGAGTGTATCTAGACCTCTTTTGGTGTGTAGATTCACTCCGAACCTTTACACTAAAAAAGGTCTAGATACCTTCTTTTCACAAAACTAAAACACCTTATATTATGAAACGGAGGGAGTACTACACTATTATTCTACAACGAATTTGTCTGTAGTCTCTACTCAGTAGTCACTGTTGGTGCTCCATGGTTTGCTAAACTGATCTTGATATGAAGTAACCTGTACTAAATGTGTTTTCCTGCAGACCGACTGGGAGGGTGGATATTTCCCCCTGACTCTGGAATTTAACGATAATTACCCAAGTAACCCTCCCATGTGCAAGTTTCCACCAGGTTTCTTCCACGTCAATGTCTACAATACCGGGGAAGTATGCCTATCAATTGTAGGCAGCGTAAGTTTCTACTTAGTGGATACTTTCTTTACAGCATGCCTACTTCATGTAAATAGCCCCATTGAGATTTCACGACTTCTCCCTCTTTTATCAGGCATGGAAACCATCTATTAGCGTAAAGCAGGTTCTTGTAGGCATCCAGGAGCTTCTCGATGACCCAAATCCTGACTCTGCTGCACAGGGTGTTTGTTACGACCTCTATAAAAAGGTACAATATGTATTTTGAGCTTTAATAATCTGAACATACAAGTCCTTCATTTCGATCATGTTATGTGCTTACCAGCATGTTTGTTTGTGTCATTGACTGCATCTGCAGAATATGCCGGAGTACAAGAATCGTGTTCGACAGCAGGCCAAGAAGTATCCTTCCCGGGTGTAGGCGTGCAGCTACGAACAATCTGCAGGATGCTAGAGGCTAAATATCAGTATGCATTTTTATGGAACTGAAATCTGTGATTGTGATGTTATATGGTGCGATAGCACCATAGTGGTAGTGTGTTTGCTGGAACTGCAAAAATGGACCTCGTTATCAATTATTCTAGGCCTTGAGTTGATAGGTTGGATCAGCCCAAATCACCGAAAGGATTGGTCTGGGCGATCTCAGTGTGTCAAGTTAGTCGTGACTTCAATACTCAACAATGGAACGTAACGAAACATACTGTAAACACATGCATTACCCCCGGTTTATACATGAAATTCGGACTCACTATAAAGCTACTGCAGATCAATTTTGTACTATCCTTAGAGTTTAGGATGGAAGTTGTGCAAACATTAAGCCGGGGGTCATATGTATCATTTTTTACTAGTGAGGAGAGGGGTGGAAGTCCCACACCAACTTTTCAGAGGAAAGCCTGATGAGAGGTGCTGAGGATAGAGTGTACAGAAGAAAAAACATCAACACATTATCTTCAGAGGGAAGGAGGTGGAACTAATACGAAGCAGAAAACGCAACGAGGTGGAATGAGCTCAAGTTTATTGGGTAGAAGAGGATGAAGACCCAGGCATTTGCAACGCATATGGCAGAGATTTAGAACGAGGGTGGGGGAGATAATGAAACGAACAACAAGAACGATCAAGAGGCGAGGCGAGGCGCATGCTCATTAGTGTGATGTGTGATGAACTGATGATGATCCTGCTTTATTTGGGAGATTTTTTGTGTTCGGATGATATACTATGTTCTATGTATCATGATGAAATATTTGGCATGATATGACATGTATTTTCTTCAATTATGTTTGAATTTGGATTCAATTACTCCCTCCGACCCATATTACTTGATTTGGATTTGTCAAAAATTGGATGAACCTACTCCCTCCGTTTCAAAATATAAGATGTTTTAGGTTTTTGAAAAAAATGTATCTAGACTTGTTTTAATGTGTAGATTCATACCAAACTTGAGTGAATCTAATAAATACTAAAACAAGTCTAGATATATTTGTTTCACAAAACCAAAACATCTTATATTTTGAAACAGAGGGAGTATATACTAAATAATGTCTAGATTCATTGAAATATAGATAAATTTAAGTTAACTAATATGGGTCGGAGAGAGTACCATTAATGTTCAAGGTTGAATTGATGTTGATTGACAGGTGAAAAGGAAAAAAAATTGACAGTTAAGTCTGTTAGGCAAGAGGCTTCCAAAACCTAGATATTTTCGACGCGACCCTCTGTCTGTTGTCCCGTTCCGCCCTCTGCCTTTTCTCTTGCAGAGAGCCAGTTCCAATCTAATCGGACCATGTGTCAACGAATCTAGCAAAACACGCCACACGCAAGCGCAACAAAAAAAAAAAATCCACAGCGCCGCGGTGTTCCCCCGAGAGTCCTTGGAAGAAAGCGAAGCGGCGGCGACCGAGACCCCGGCGCGGCAGGCCGGTCGCTTGTATTGGAACTTGGATGGCGTCTGGAGGCATCGCCCGCGGCCGCCTCGCCGAGGAGCGTAAATCCTGGCGCAAGAACCACCCACACGTGCGCGCCCCGGACCACGACCTAGCAACTTCTTTCCTCTCCCTCTCGGCGTCCTGGCTAATTTTTATTTGTTTGATTCCCTGGTTTTTCTACAAGTTGTAATGGGGGCATTGGTGTTTCTTGGTTCTTGCAGGGGTTTGTGGCCAAGCCGGAGACCCTGCCGGATGGGACGGTCAACCTCATGGTCTGGCAGTGCGTCATCCCCGGCAAGAAAGGCGTAAGATAATTTCTGTCTTTCTTTAGTCGCAACCTTGACGAATGTGTGTTTCCTATTTATTTTCTTATTATTCCTCTGAACCTGCTTGTGATTCTATACTGTTATTTGGTCACACACGGAAACTCGAGGAAAATTTGACAATGATTATGTACTAAGCACACAAGGGTTTCAGTAGGTGTTGGGTTTTGCAATCCTTGATGCTTAACCCTTTCGACTAGTGCAAGTTGAACATTAGATGTTGATTGATGGTGCAAAATCCTTGGCCCCTTTCACTGCAGGTGTAACATTGCGCATTGTTTATTGTAAAAGTAAGCCATGGACAGATACTACTATGTAAAACACATTATATCCTTCCTAATGTAACAGAATTTGAGTTTGTTCGCTCACGTAAAAGAATAAAACCTACGGTTCATCTTGTTTGACTTGGTGCTTCATTGTAGTGTTTTGGTTTGTTTATTATGTCTGCCACTGTATTATGTTGATACAGGATAAAACTCGGTTACATTTACAATCATACTGTCAATTGGCCCCTCATCTGATTCAAGTTACATTGATACGTAAAAAAAAACTATTGTAAGTTTATTTTCCCAAACAGAAAACAGGGCCGTGCTATAATCGCTAGTAAAACGTTCTTGTCTTGTTGACACGAGGAACTGAAAATTCCCATTTCTCATTGCATTTTATTTGATAGTGTTTGAGGCAATTGATCAACATATAGGGCTGTATTTGAGATATGAGTAAATGTGGAGAACATTTTAACTGTCCTTATGTTAAAAAGTGCATAACGTAAATTAAGCCCAACCAGTGAATGATTGCATAAGCATAATCCTGCTCTATTTGGTTGGCATAGTACTTTTATTATAGTTTTAACAGGAGCAGGACCTAGCATTTCAATTGATCTTGTTTTGTTGTAACAAGGATTCCATACAGGACAGAAGCATGACCATATAAAATGGAAGTCTGAATCTGAAACGCTGTACTACTGTTGATTATTTTTTTGCCTTGTGGAGCATGAAATAAATAGTTGGCATATTGAATGTTTCTTACAAATGTGTTTTACATATTGAATCTTCTCATGAACAATCTAAAATTATTTTCAAGGCTGGATGACAATTTCTAAAAAATAAATATGGACTACAATTAACTTCACTGTTCTGCTATCTTTGTTTGTGATGTCCTCTTTTAGTGCTTCACAAGCAACAATTTAATTATTATCGCCACCAACTTACAGATCTATTTTATTTCACTAATGCAAACAACCTTAATTGGTGCCATATTGTTCACCTCTATTTAACTACCCTTCCAAGTCCCTTTGTCGAATATGCGTGCACTAAACTATATATTGAGTCTTTTGTTGATCAGAAAAAGAGTTAAGTCCCAATTTTAAATGTGGGAACTTTGTCCAGTTTTAAATTTGACAATGATTATGTACTAAGCAGAGAAGGATTTCAGTAGGTGTTGGGTTTTGCAATCCTTGATGCATAACCCTTTCGACTAGTGCAAGTTGAACATTAGACGTTGATGGTGTGAAACCCTTGGTCCGTTAACTGCAGGTGTAAGACATTGTGCATTTTTATTTAAAAAGTAAGGCATGAACTGATATTACTATGTAGAACACATTTTATAATATTCTAATGTAACAGAATTTGAGTTTGTGCACTCACATAAAAGAATCAAACCTATGGTTCATCTTGTTTGACTTGGTGCTTCATTGTACTAGTGTTTTGTTTTGTTTGTGCCTGCCACTGTTTTCTGTAGTTACTGGATAAAACTCGATTACATTTGCAATCATATTGTAAATTGGCCCCTCATCTGATTCAGATTACATTGATATGTAGAGAACTATTGTGAGCTTGTTTTCCCAAACAGAAAAAATGCCTGTGCTATAATCGCTTAAGACGTTCTGTCTTGTTGACACAAGGAACTGAAAAATTCCATTTCTCATTGCATTTTATATAATTGTGTTTCAGGCGATTGATTAACATACAGGGCTGTATGTGAGATGTGAGTAAATGTAGAGAACTTTTTAACTGTCCTTATGTTGCATAACATACATTAAGCCCAGCCAGCCAATGATTGCATAATCCTGTCTCTATTTGGTTGGCATAGTACTGTAATTGAAGTTTTAACAGGAGCAGGACCTAGCATTTCAATTGATCTTGTTTCGTTGTAACAAGGACTCTACAGGACAAAAGCATGAGCAGAGAAAATGGAAGTCTGAATCTGAAACGTTGTACTACTGTTGAATTTCTTTTGCCTTGTGGAGCATGAAATAAATAGTTGCCATATTGAATGTTTCTTACAAAATGTGTTTTACATTTTGAATCTTCTCATGAACAATCTAAAATTTATTTTCAAGGCTAGAGTGACAATATCTATAAAGAAAATCTATGAAGTACAATTTACTTCAGTGTTCTGCTATCTTTGTTTGTGATTTCCTCTTTTAGAGCATCTCCAAGATCATTCCTATAATAGATTGCTATAAAATGAGTATAGCAATATGAGAGAGGAGGTATAGCAATCCTCAACTGATTTTGCTTTGGCAGCATTCCTATACTGGATTGCTATATTTGCCCAACACACACAATGGCATGTGGGGACAAGGCACATGGCTAGCAACACAACAAATCCCACATACACCGGACCCACATGTCAATGTGACTAAAAATTGAAGGGGACCACAACAAACCAGATTGCTATAATTTTGGGGTTGGTTTCTTGACTTTGTATATATACCAAGTGAAGAGGCCAATATACTAAGCTTCCTAATTTTTTTTGTAGGGGACCACTTATACAAAGGCTGTTGGAGCTGTTTTTTAGATAGGGATTGCTATAATAGCAATTGGAAGCAAATATAGGAAGGCTCTTGGAGATGCTCTTAGTGCTTCACGAATGACAATTTAATCATTATCACCAAAAACTTGCAGATCTATTTTATTCCACTCATGAAAACAACCTTAATTGGTGCCATATTGTTCACCTCTATTGAACTACGCTTCCAAGGTCCTTTGTCGAATATGGGTGCATTAAACCATATATTGAGTATTTTGTTGATGAGAAAAAAGAGTTAGGCCCCCATTTTAAATGTGGGTACTTGGTCCAGTTCTTGTGGGAACTGAGTTGAATGGTTTCCTCTAAAATCCTTGTGAAAATGGAAACAGAACCTTGGTGTCAACAATTCAGCACTCTGTCTTATTCTAATCTACTACTACTTCACTCTGTCAACAATTCAGCACTCTGTCTTATTCTAGTCTAGTACTGAGAAAATTCTTTGACGGCAGATTTGTGTAGTCTCAGTCGTCTCTACTCTAGGCTGAGTGAACTGATGTTGCCATAAACGTGTTTTTCTACAGACCGACTGGGAGGGTGGATACTTCCCCCTAACTCTGCAATTTGATGATAATTACCCAACCACCTCTCCTAGCTGCAAGTTCCCAGTAGGTTTCTTCCATGTCAATGTCTACGATTCAGGGGTTGTATGCCTATCAATCCTGGGTGATGTAAGTTTCCACTGACTGATACTCTCTTCCTTTTCAGCATATCTATCTCTGCAGCATGCAAATATCTCTCTCTCTGCCACTGATCTTTCATGATTTCCCTGGCTCCTCTTTTCAGGGATGGAAACCTTCAATTACGGTGAAGCAAGTTCTGGTAGGCATCCAGGAGTTGCTTGATGACCCAAATCCCAACTCCGCTGCCCAGCATCGCTGCTATGAACTCTATAAGAAGGTTTTCTTTTGTACCCGTGAACTTGTATAAACTAATGGTACTAGTACAATTCTTTAGTTTTGTTACGGGTATGCGCTAACACGCCCTGTTTGGTTTGTCTTGGTTTGCAGAACATGCCGGAGTACAAGAAGCGTGTCCGCGAGCAGGCCAGGCGCTATCCGTCACGAGTGTAGCGTAGCTGCGAAACTCCCGGCAGCTGGATACTATAGTAGTGTTGCATTTTGATGGAGCCGAAGTCTAGAACTTTGCGGTGATGCACGCTTGACGCAATATTCGTGTATTTGCTGGAACTGTTAAAATGCACTTTCTTCCTTATGAATTGTTCTGGGACTTCTGGCTTATACCGATATATTGGGATGCCTCATCCCTTCGGGACGAGGGGATTGAGCTTTGCTGTGCCTCTTTTTACTTTGTGATTTGTGAAAAGAAGAGTCCGTGATTCCTATATCTTCCAATAATGCGCGCACTGAGGCAGATAAGTTTGTATCAAGCCCAAATGATTGGAAGCAGTTGCCCGGCCGGCTGGCTCAGTGTGCCGAGTTCTTGGGTTAATTACGGCGCTCTCCATGATCACAAGTCTACAAAGCCTGGTGTTAAATCTGCGTCTGGGTTCTTGGAAAGGTGAAAAAAAAAAAGATCTCCTGATCGATGTACTGTGCCTGGATTTGTTTGAGTGGAATTCTGATGGATGTACCTGCAGCTAGCGACCCATAAAAGCCCGGAAGCCTGTTGAATTCTCCCCCTCCCCTCGCTGATGTCCAGCCACGCAGCGTTGCGTCAATTTAAGAAGCATCGAGGACGGTTCAGGGAGGACAGCGACAAGAAGAAGAATTTCGCGAGGACAGGAACAGGGGAAAGCGATAAAACATGCTACCGCTACCGAAAACGCATAACACAATTACCCCGGCCGATGCATTGAATTCAGACTCCTGCCTGCCTGCCTGCCTGTATGCTGCTACCACCGCTCACCACAGGTTCCGTGCTCCAGGTTCATGATGCATGATGGGAGAGATGCGCGAGAAGTTAAGCTGTGGGCGCACGCAAGAGCAGCAGCAGGAGGAGGTGTGGGCATCTCGATCTGTGTACGCCCGCACTGAATACGGTTCGTGGTGGGCGTTGCATCGGGGAAGGATCTACCCATCCATCGACACGACATAGGATAGTAGTGGTATCTGAAACTCAACCTGGGCTTTTTTTTTTTTTGAAAAGGACAGAAGAGTTGAGAGGCGTACTATAGTACTACTTCCTGTGCTTCTTAATTGAGGAAAAATAATCATCAGTGTACACACACTAGTATTAGCTCAGCTGCTGCCGGCATGGCTTACTTTGGGCTTAACCATCTACCTGATCGTGTATACAAGTCCTCAAGTAGTACTACTACAATCTTGTCAAATACTTTTTTCTTTTTTGCTAGCGAGAGCGAATCTTTAAGGTAGCTTGCTGGAATAAGGCGGGTGTCTGTCGCCTTCCCCGATCCCGCGAGACATTTCTTATGGCACTTTTATATACCCAAGCTAATTCCTGCCAAACAGCGCCGGGTTAGGCCAGACCCCTGATCTCGCTTTGTCCCATCATTGGCATGCCACTTCCGGGAACATTACCCCAAACTTAGATTAGGTTCGTTCGTTGGGTTAAATTACTGGTAGTGTTATAAGTAAGCGAAGGCGCGCCCGTACGTGGTCCTTGCCGGGAGGATCTTTCCTCGGTTCATTTGAGATGTGAGGCGCTGCTAGCGTGGCTGGAAAGTTTCCACCACCTCCTGTAAGACTATTCGGGCTCAGTATTGGCAAATACTAGTAGTATCTATTGCCTGCCCAACAAGACCCAAAACAGGATTAGCGTCCAAGCTACCGTCAGTCAGTCGGTCGGTCCTGCACTCCTGCTATGTTGTTTCTTTTATTTGGGGGGTGGGTCCTGCTGCAGGTGTAAAAGGAACATTGCGCTGGAGCTGCCACTGGCTCGGGAGTATACTGTTAGAAGGGAAGGCAGGCAGCTTTTAGTTACTCCTAGACGAAATAGGAGAAGTAGCGGCCGGGCCGTGACTGTTTCCAAACCGAAACGCGCACCGGCCGTTGGTTAGTTGACGGCGTCGACGAGATGGGGGAATGTCCTGATCGTCGTTCTCGTTGGACTGGTTCCTGCTGCTGCTGGTTCTTGCTGTGGAAACGGTTGGCGTTGGACTCTCGTGCGCACCTAGTCCTCCTCGCCCCTTCCGCCCCCCTTCTTCGCCTCTTTTTTTCCCGGCGAGCCGGTTCCGATTTAGCCGGACTGTACGTACGTGTCGGCGAATCTACCGGTCCACGAAATTTTCTGCTCGAACTTTCCAGTCTACGCAGTATATATATGGCGAGCTGCGAAAACGGAAGAATATTACGCGACGGAGCTACGGTCCAGGAAGCAGCCGATCGATCGATGGTGGAAGGGAAGCGCATGGGAACGTACAGTACGTGACGGCACACGCGCTAGGCTTCCCGGTCCGAATCGAATCGAATCGAATCAGAGCCACGAGGCTGTGTGGTTTTCCGTCGGTCCACACCTTGAATGCTGGAACCCGTACGCGCTGACGGGGACTAGTCGATGCTCGGGAGACACTTGTGTGTTCTGTCTTCTGTGTGTCCCAGCTCACCTCACCGCACCGCACCGCACCGGCGGCAGAGCCCCCATAGGCCACTCGATGATGGCTGCCTTGCCTTTGCCAGTTGCCGCTCGCTTGCTCGCCCGGACGACCGGACCCCGTCGGCCCGGCCAACTTGGGTCTACACGCCTGCATGGTCATTAATTAATTAATAGGAGTATACTGCTAATAATGAAGATTTCCTCCAGGGATGTGATGCTTCCACCGCGGCTCGGAGGGCCACGGCAGCCACTTGAACCGATCTGGTTTATGTTCCTTTCATACTAGCACGTGTGCACGCTAGCCGTCGGATCAGCCAGTGGTGGTGGAATCGGACGGCTCTCGAACGGTCACGTCGCCACGATCGACAGTTTCAACGCGGATTTGATTTGAAGCTTCCTGCGCACTCGATCTGTACTGAACTCCTGATGCGTGTGCCGACGCCGGCCGAGGGAAAGAAACGAGAAAAAGGGAAGGAAAAAGATACTCCTCCTATAGATAGACGGCGGTGGAGACGGCGTCAGTGCGTGCGTCTCCAGCGTTGTTGGGACTTGGAATGGGTCCCGATCGAGCGGGCCCATACCTGGTCGTCCCAGGCTGCGTAAAAGCTTCCTTCCCCGTCACCACCGTCGACAGCATTGATGCGTGCTTTTTTACCGGTCGATCCCACCGGAATCTAGCCCGACGCCCGGCTTTTAATTCCTCGGCTCGGCTGGCGCGTGCAGACTGCAGGGCAATGTCCCAGTAGGAAGTAGCGTTGCGGAACAGAAATACTCCCGAGATACCACACTGTACATACATCGGGGTGTACAGGAGTAGTAGTACGCGTGGAAGAGACAGTGACGCCGGTGGGCGGATGCGCACTGTGAGTCTTCCTATATTTCACTAGGATTGCTAAAAACTGATTTTTTAGCAATTGGGTCAAAAAAAAAGCTCCGGCAGCATTGCTATATGTGGTCCCCATGCCAAAAAATTTAGTAAGCTGAGTAAAACAACACCCTGGCTTGGCAAATTTGCAAAGTCTAGAGAGACTTGGTATATTCCCAAAACCAACCAAAACGGACGCGGGAGAGGAGCAACCGCCCGCGCGCGAAACTTCCGCCTGTGGCAGAGACCCTGGCGCCGCCGCCTCCGGCCGCCGCAGCAGCCATGGAGGCCACGTTCGCGCTTCCCCATCCACCCGACGCCCCCGCCGACCTTTCTCCTCCTCTTGCCGGCGCGGTCGCGACCAAGCCCAAGGCCCAACGCTGCCTAGGGTTGGCGCCGCCGCCGAGGCCGGCGGCTGCCGCGTCTATCGTCGACCCCGCTGCCTCTGGAGGGAAGGCGTCGGCCACGTCTACCGTCCCCCGCGCGTCTGAAGCCCCTAGCGGCAAGTCAAGGAGACCGCCACGCGACCCCTCTGCGTCGGCGCCGAGGAAGCGACCGGCTGCGAGGAAGACGACCCCTCCAGCTCATGTGCGCCCTCCTCAGCCTCCATGGAGCAATTCCCAGCACCGACGGCCTCCATAGAGCCTCTCCTTGCGCCAGCGACTTGGATGGAGCCTGAGGCGAGCTCGCCTGCCGCGGTGGCCACCAGCGCACTGCTGGTGCTCGAGGAAATTCCCCCAAGGTAAACAGGAAAGAAATTGTTAGGCTATTTAGGCCTCCTTTGATTCAAAGGAAATTCTCAGGAATTGTATAGGATTAGGTTCCCGTGGATTTATTTCTTCTGAACACGTTTGATTCATAGGATCGTATCCTGTAGGAACCAATCCCGTAGGAACTTCGTAGTGTGTTTTCACGGGAAATATAGCATGAGCTCTGACCTTATAAAAAATTTCCTGGCGCGAAGGGACCAGCAAGCCTCGTTCGTGCCAAAAGGGCATCTCTTCGTGTAGCTTTCAGAGAATATCTTGCGGGAAATAAAAGGCAAAGACCAAGAGGGTAACGTATTGAGCCTGGACTTTTCTGAATGGAGCTCTTGATGTACTCCATGCTCCATGCCGCGCAGCAGTTGGCTCCCTCTCGCCTTAAACTTGTGATTTATCTCCAACAGCAATCAAGTTCGTTCCATCTACTCCAGTACGTGCTGCTCATGAGTTCCTGTGGTTTTCCTTCCTTACAATCAAACACCATTTTTAAAAATTCCTGTGTCCATGGGATCTGACTGGGCATGGCATTCTATTCCTTTCGTTTTTCTACCCTATGAATCAAAGGAGGCCTAATTTTATGATTGAAAATATGTTTGCAACTTGTTATGGTAAATATGTTTGCAACTTGTTAGGCTAATTCACTTATTGTATGATTGTTTAGCATGGACAACGAAACCTTCATGAACTATACTTGTGGTGCTGCACCGGAGATACCTTCACAAGAGTACACACAAGAAGATGGTGAGGGTGAGGTTGATGGTGAGGGTTTTGTTGAAGCTACTCCAAGAAGGGGGAGAGGAACTAATTTCTCTCAAAAGGAAGATGAAACCTTGTGCAATGCATGGAGAAGGATTAGCATAGATTCAGTTGTTGGGAATGAACAACAAAGCTCCACTTATTGGGACCGTATTCATGAGCTCTACAAACTTCTACTCAAGGGTGACATGCCAAGGACTGCCGGTTCTCTTCAACATCGTTTCCATACCATTAATACAGATTGTTTCAAGTGGTCATGTTGCTTGGCTCAAGTTGACCGTATCAATCCAAGTGGGACTAATCCCGTTGATAAGGTAATGACTTATGGAAGCATTTTATTGAACCTTTTCCTTGATGTTGCTTGATGGGTCTTCATGCTTACTTGTATATTTTTGTAGCAAAACATTGCTCAAAATATGTTCATGGGCAAACCTAAGAAGAGAAGGGGCAAACTAGTGCCAGGGAGGCCCTTCACTTTGTTTCATTGTTGGACGATCCTCGAGAATGATGAGAAGTGGAAATCCCGCCCTCCAATGAAATTCCAAACAAGAGGAAGGCTCCTTCTAGATCGGTTGGAGAGGGTTTTGTGGTGGACACCGATGACGATGGATCAAGTAATGAAGACGGAACTCCTCTCTCATCGGTCAATAGAGGAAGGCCCGAGGGAAGAAAGAAAGCAAAGAACAAGAGGGCGAATGGAGATGAGGAGGGCTACAAACAATCATTGGACAACATGATGGAGGTGAAGAAAGACATTGCTATGCAAAGGAGAGAGATGAAGAGCAAAGAGTTGGAGGAAAGGAGGGCGGTCGAGGAGAGAAGGGTGGCTGCCGAGGAAAGGAGGGCGGCCGCTGAGGAGAGGAGGGTTGACGTCGAGGAGAGGAAGGTAGCGGCCGAGGAGATGGCCAAGAGTATGGAGAGAGAGCAAAAGATCATGTTCATGGATCCAAGTGGTCTAGATGAGAAGGCCCGAGCTTATCTAGAGCTTTGCCGTGATCAAATCTTGGCATCGAGAGGGTACTTCCCAAACAATGGTGGCAATGGTGGCGGTGGCATTTGAGAGAGAACATTGCTGCTCTTTTGGTTATGGTGTTGTTCATGCACCGGTGATGAACTTTAATGTTGTTCTTGCACTATGCCCTTAGTTTTAGGCTTCAAGATTGAATTTAAATTCGAGATATTATGGATTGATGTTCTTATTATGTTAATTTGGGTGATGATGAAACGCTCTAATTATTTATGTGTAGAAATTAGTTCATTTTGTTCAACGTATATACAATGTCTAGAAGAGAAAGAATAGACAAGAAACATTGTATTCTAGTATTGGATTGCGATTATAGGAAGGCTAGAAAAACACAACATGGTTTGGATCGCTAAACCTTCTCTCTCCTCTTCCTATACTCACTTTTTAGCAATCCATTATAGGAAGGCTCTTGGAGATGCTCGTGAACAGTCTCGAGGAACGGCAAGAGGCCGGGGGAAGAGGGAGGCCGGCGTGCGGTGAACAGTGACGTGAAGTACGTACGGTGCATGGGCGGGCGCTGTACGTTCACGTCCGAGCGGGTAGTGGAAGAAGCAGAGGCACTGGCAAGGAGCAGTACGCGCCGTGCACCGGAAGAAATCCACCCAGGGATTCCGATTCCTTGGCCAGCAGCAGCAGCAGCTCGTTGAATGAGCGAGGGCGGGCGCGCCGTGTATGTGTGTGTGCATTCGGTCGACCGCCCGCCAGCACACGGAAAAGAAAACATAGTACTAAAATAAAACAAAGGTAAAAAACCTCGTTCGGGTGACTGTAGATCGCTTTTCTGCCGGTGAAACCTACCAATCGCCGAAAAGGCCATGCGGCCGTTTCCCAATCCCACTGTTTACGAGCAAAGTGGGCAACGATATTATTATAGATATGTGCTCGTCATTCTTTTAGTCCCAGGATTAATCGCTTGCAGCAGTAGTAGTACTACAGTCACTCGATATTGACAAACAACGTCTGGGTGGAGTACCTAACTGCAGGAAGGCGTCAGCCAGAAGTTAAGCAGCGGCACTAGCCCAGATACCTACTGCTGCTGGTAACTTGCCAAGCGAAAGCACCGGGACGATATGGACTCGTGAAAGCCCGAAATGAAGGCAGCGGAAAACGCACTAGGTGCACACGATTCGTGCTCCCTTCATGAATTTTGTTTACATGGCCGCTTATGTGTTTGGCGCCCTACTGTGCTCGTTTTTGTACCCGGAAGGAGTACTTTATGGTGTGACCACACACACAAAATTGGGTAGAAACGCTAATCAGATCCGATGCCATGTCGGCGGGGACTGGGTTGCCCTTGGTACTCGTAGCCATTTTAGCCATGATGTCTGCCTGGTCGTGGCTTCGGGACGTGAACCAGGTAGGGCCAGTGCACTGCGCTGCCCTACTCACTGGGACCTCGCAGCCGATACTGCACAACGGAACAGGAGCGGGGATGTTGACCGCTCGCTTTGCATCGACCAAAAGTAGAGCGATCAGCGGACCTAGCTACGTTTCTCTGACCCACCTGTCAGTGGAACGTCGCTGCTTCCAGCGGTGCTGGTCGAGCAGTTTGGCGCCAAATATTTGTGCTTTGTTTGGCTCGCACGTGTCAACCTTGGCGTACCGTATGTTTGTACACGGAATATTTGTTGGACCATGCTGAGCGTCCCCGGACGATACAATGGTTTTCGTCGTCCACGGAATATTTGTTTGCGAAATCAGGTCTACCAAAGACAGAATGTTCAAGCAGTAAGTAAGACAAACAATGCTGAAAGATTCACTTTAGAGATTCACAATTATGTGGGTACACCGTAAGATATTTCGTAAGACTTTAATATTAGAAATATGACATTGAGACAATAATAAAATATTTATTATTCATATTTCATTGTTTATGATAAATGTTTATTATCCATGCTATAATTATATTAAACGGAATCATAATACATGTGTGGAATATGAACACCTTGTCCCTAGTGAGCCTCTACTTAATTACTAGCTCATTGATTAAATGATGGTTATAGATTCCTAATCACGAACATGTGATGTTGATTAATAATGAGGTCATATCATTAGGAGAATGATGTGATGGATAGACCCAAATAAAGAATAGCAATTTGATTGTGTCACTAAGTTCCAATTGCCAATACTCATATTATCTGGTTTCCAATTCCTAAGACCATGAGATTGTTGGAGATATGCCCTAGAGGCAATAATAAATGTACTTATTATTATATCTTTGTGTTTATGATAAATGTTTACATTCATGCTATAACAGTATTAACCGGAAACATTAATACTTGTGTGATTTATAAACTAAATTAGAGTACCTAGTAAAGCCTCTTCATAATACTAGCTTGTTGGTTAATAGATGATTGTGGTTTCCCTATCATGAACATTGAGATGTTATTAACAACAAGATCATATCATTAGGAGAATGGTATGATGGACATACTCCTATAGATAAGCGTAGCATAAAAATCAAGTCATTTTAATAGTTCAATTGCGATAAGTTTTCTGATACATAGTAACCTAATTCCTTCGACCATGAGATCATGCTTATCACCATCACCGGAAGGATGCTTTGATGACATCAAACACCACACTGTAACTGGGTGGCTATAAAGATGGCATTGAGTGTTCGGAAAGTATGGGTTGAGACACATGGATTAAGAGTGGGATTTGTCCATCCATATGACGGATAGATATACTCCGGGCCCTCTCGGTGGAATATCATCCAATTAGCTTGCAAGCATGTGACTGGCTCACAAGAGATCACATACCACGGGAACGAGAAAAGAGTACTTATCGGTAACGAGGTTGAACTAGGTATGCAGAGATACCGACGATCAAAACCTCGCATAAGTAAACTATCGTGAGACAAAGGGAAATTAGTATCGTATGTAAGTGGTTCATTCGATCGCAAAGTAATCGTAAAAATATGTGGGAGCCATATGAATTTCCAGTTCCTCTATTGGTTATTGATCGGAGAAGTGTCTCAATTATGTCCGCATAATTCACGAACCATAGGGAGACACACTTAAGGATTCGATGTTGTTGAGTAGTTACGAAATGATGAGTAAGAGACCGAATGTTGTTCGAAGTCTCGGATGGGATCCGGGATATCACGAGGAGATCCGAAGAATAAGATTCATATAAGGAAAGTCCTGTTTCGGAGTTGGGGAATGATTCCGGTGTTTTCACCGGGAATGTTCTAGAAGGGTCCGGAAGGTCCGGCACTCCGGAGGGGAAGGGTACATGAATGTGTCATGACAATATGGAATGGTTGCATCATGTACTAGGTCACTTGGCTGGGCAAAATAAAGAGATAAATCAAATCCAAGTTTGAAAGTCAAACACCAATTTGAAAAAGTCAAACGACAAGTTTGCTTGGTGGAGGGAGAGTAGGAAACCTACTTGGGGAGGAAGTCCCCTCCCTCCACCCGCCGGCCAAGGAGGCCGAGTTGGGGGAGGACTCCCTCCTCCCAACCGGCCACCCTCCACCTATATAAGGAGGGGTAGGGCGCCCCCTACCCCTCACACCCAAAAACCCTAGCCTCCTAGCCACCGGCCTCCTCCAAGTCGCCGCCGCCTAGGGCCTCCTCTAGCTTGGCGACTTAGGGTTTCCCCAAACCCTAACCGCCGGCCAATCCCTCCCCTTGGTGCCCTCTAAACCCTAGATCACCAAGGCCTCTCTCATACTCCACCATACTCGCTCTGGCTTAAGGTGAAGCCCTACGAGATCTCCCCTCTACTTCCGGTACCACGCTGTCGTGCAGCCGGAATCACGAGGAGAGTGCTACAACCTCCGCTGCCTGCTGGAACAAGGGAGAGGAAGGTCTTCATCGAGTACCGAACGTGTGACCGACTGCGGAAGCGCTGCCGGAACGCAGCGCCAGAAGAATCGTCTACGCGATCTTGAGATCGGCAAGAGTACGACTACATCACCCACGAGAATCTGCTCTCGTTAACCGCTTTGGAATCTTCGAGGGTGAATTCCTCTATCGACTCGCTGCTACAATCTTGTAGATAGATTTTGGCTTGTTTGTTTGCATGCGGTAGAATTTTTTCGTTTTCCATGCTACGAACCCCTACAGAAATCATGTGATCTAACAAGTCCGAAAGAATACTTTGGGGACATCAAACGTCGCTTCGTGACAAGATGATTATAAAGGTGTTTTTCATGTGTCTCGGACGGTGCTTGTTAGTTGCATGGATCAAGACTGGGATTTGTTACTCCCTGTGATGGAGAGAGATATCTGGGCCCTCTCGGTAGTAATATATCCAAAGTAGCTTGCAAGCATGTGACTAAGGAAGTTAGTCACAGGATAAAATATTATGGAACGAGTAAAGAGACTTGTCGGTAACGAGATTGAACTAGGTATGGAGATGCCGACGATCAAATCTCGGACAAGTAAAATATCGCGAGACAAAAGGAATAAAATACTGGATAGTTCTTTGTAGAATTCGTGGGAGCCATTATGAACATCCATGGTCTAGCTATTGGTTATTGGTCGGAGAAGTGTCTCGGCCATGTCCGCTTATTTACGAACCCGTCGGGTCACACACTTAACGTTCGACATTGCTAGGGTTTAGTGAGAACAACATATGGTGAGATATAAAATTTGGATTCGGACTTACAGAATTGTTCCGGAAAGAGTATTAATGATTTATTAATTAATTAAATTAATTAATATTAATATATATTTATTTAGTGGAACTCAATATGAGATAAATGTAGCCCACGAAGCCTAAATAGATCAATTTTATTGGTCCATGTAAGGCCAATCGTGTGGGCAAAAGGCAAAGAAAATAAGTAGCAACGGCAAAGAAGCAAAGAAAGGGCGGTTGGACATTATGCCATGGGCCAGCTCACGTGGTGATCTGCATGTAATGATCAATTGGATTGATGGCTAGTTACCCGTGCGTATGTTTCAGAATTGATTGCTCCTGAGCGTTTCTTTTAAACGTACGTACTCTTTCCTATAAAAAGGCAGGGAGAGGGCAGACCGTTACCATGTGCTAAGTCTCTTTTCTTCTCCACTTTGCCTCTAGTTTGTTAGCCTATTCTTCCACTTCCGCATGCGCCTAGCGAAGCCCTGTGGAATTTTCATCATACATTCGTTTGCGCACCGTCGTGCTATCGAATTCTCACAAACCACTCCACCCCACCTTGCTGGATCAAGAAGGAGGAGTCGGTGTTGGGCTGTACGTGTGGATACCGTGAAGGTGTCGTCCGTGCGGCACTTAGATTGAGGAGGAGGAGTCTACATCGGATTGATCTGACGCGAGATTTCTTTATCACCAACGATCTAAGATCGTAACGCTTTAGAATCTAGAAAGGTATGTAATTCCAAATTCCCTCTCGTTGCCTACATCTCGTAGATGGTTCTCGGGATTTATTTCGCATATGCGTAGAAAATTTTGTTTTCTATGTTACGAATTCCTTCAGTGGTATCAGAGCCTAGATCTATGCGTAGATGTTTGGTACGAGTAAAACACAATGGATTTGTGGGCGTGGATGATCATGTTGTTACCCTCTCATGTGTACTAGTTAATATTGCAGCATAGTAGGATGAAGCGGCCCGAAACCAACTTTACGCGTACTTTTACGCGAGACCGGTTCCACGTTTGATATGCAACTTGTTTTGCATGAGTGACTTGCGGGTGTCAGTATCTCCTATTATAGTGAATATTGCTTTTACAACGGAGGGCCCAAAAGGGTGTAATAGAGACAACACGTTTATCAACGTTGTGGTTTATGCGTAGGTAAGAACGGTTCTTCCTAAGTGCAGCCCCAAAACCACGTAAAATTTGCAAAAACAAAGTAGAGGACGTCTAACTTGTTTTTGCAGGGGCATGTGATGTGATATGGCCAAAATATGATGTGATATTTTTGATGTATGAGATGACCATGTTTTGTAATATTTTTCACGACTTACATGTCGATGAGTTTGGCAACCGGCAGGAGCCATATGACTGTCTTTATTTATTGTATGGCATGTGTGCCAATGTTTAAACACCATGTAATTTCTTTACTTTACCGCTATAGTAGCAATAGTTGTAAAAGCAATACTTGGTGGAAGAAACTATGCTCGTGGCGCCCATGACCTCGGCGCCGTGCTGGTGATGATGGTGATCATGCCATGCTTTGGAGATGGAGGTCAAAAGCACAAGCAAAAAAGGTCATATCATGTCACATTATAAATTGCATGAGATGTTTATCCCTTTTATGTATCTTATTTTGCTTGATTAGATCACGACGGTAGCATTATAATATGATTCCTCACACTAAAATATCAAGATAAAAGTGTTATCCCATAGTAAGCACCATCGCGAAAGTTCGTCGTTTTGAAGCACCACATGATGATTGAGTGTGATAGATTCAACGTTCACATACAACGGGTGTAAGCCATGCTGGACATGCGGAACACTATGGTTAGCTTGAAGAGCCTAACATGTACATACATGGCCTCGGAACACAACGGACTGAAATGTAAAACATGAGTCATATGAATGATATGATCGACATGTTGATGTTCACCATTGAAACTACACCAACTCACATGATAATCGGACTTGGTTTAGTGAATTTGGATCATGTGTCACTAAGAAACTTGAGGAATGTTGATTTTAGTGGGAGTTTATTTAATAATTGATTAACTTGAACTAATTATCATGAACATAGTCTAAACTTGAAATATTTGTTATAGATGTCTAAGGCTTTAGCTTCGTTAAACTTCAACGCGTTCCCAGAGAAATAAAAGCTAAAAGATTATGGGTCAAAGTTCACCAACTAGCACCTCAACGCGAGGATTATCCTCGCTGGCATAAATAAGTCCTATGTGCTAGAAAATCCTCTAGGTGACCCCCTACTGATAATACGACTCAGGAAGAGCGCAACGTGTATGAGACACACTCTGATGACTACATGCTTGTGAGGTGCGTATTGCTCCAATCGTTGGAGCCTGAACTCTAGAAGCGTTTTGAACTCACGGATGCCCATGAGATGGTAGAGGAACTCAAAGCTATGTTTGAGACCCAATCTCGTATTGAACGATATGAGATTTTCGACAAGTTCTTCTCTGCTAAGATGGATGAGCACAGCTCTGTGAGCGAGCACGTTATTAAGATGATGGGCTATGTTCAATGTCTTGAGGAATTGGAATGCAAGATTCCGAAGGAACTCATGACGGATAGAGTTCTGCAATCACTCCCACCAAGCTACAAAGGTTTTGTGCTGAATTACAACATGGGTGGTGCGAACAAGTCGCTCACAGAACTCTCCGCAATGCTGAAAACTACGGAGGTGGACATCAAGAGAGATCATCAAGTGTTGATGGTCAAGAAGACCACAAGTTTTAAGAAGGCTAAGGGAAAGAAGGGCAGCTCTAAGAAGGGTGGAAAATCCATTGCCAATCCTTCAAAGAAGCCCAAGGCTGGACCTAAGCCAGACACGATGTGCTTCTACTGCAAGGGTGAAGGTCACTGGAAGCGCAATTGCCCAAAGTATTTGGCAGATAAGAAGGCTGGCAACATCAAAAAAGGTATACGTGATATATATGTTATTGATGTGTACCTTACTAGTGCTCGTAGTAGCGTCTGTGTATTTGATACCGGTTCAGTTGCTAACATTTGTAACTCGAAACAGGGGCTGCAG
Organism: Avena atlantica; assembly: GCA_910589765.1. Taxonomy (NCBI): domain Eukaryota; kingdom Viridiplantae; phylum Streptophyta; class Magnoliopsida; order Poales; family Poaceae; genus Avena; species Avena atlantica. Next base: position 442,273,628 of record OU342734.1, on the reverse strand, counting down.
AATAAATGACGCCTAGCTAAGGATGAGGTGACGCTGCGCGTAGAGAATGGATCAAGAGTTGATGTGATCGCCGTCGGCACACTCCCTCTACATATACCTTCGGGATTAGTTTTAAACCTCAATAATTGTTATTTAGTGCCTGCGTTGAGCATGAACATTATATCTGGATCTTGTTTATTGCGAGACGGTTATTCGTTTAAGTCTGAGAACAAAGGTTATTCTTTTTATATGAATAATATATTTTATGGTCATGCACCAGATGTGAATGGTTTATTCTATTAAATCTCAATAGCAATAATACATATTCATAATGTTAATGCCAAAAGATGCAAGTTGAATGATGATAATACCACATACTGTGGCACTGCCGTTTGGGTCATATTGGTGTAAAGCGTATGATGAAACTCCATAACGATGGACTTCTGAAGTCACTTGATTTTGAATCACTTAATATGTGTGAACCATGCCTTATGGGTAAGATGACTAGAACTCCTTTCTCCGGTACAATGGAGAGGGCAAGTGACTTGTTGGAAATAATACATACCGATGTATGCGGTCCAATGAGTACTTCGACACGCGGTGGATATCGTTATTTTCTTACCTTTACGGATGATTTGAGTAGATATGGGTATATTTACTTAATGAAACACAAGTCTGAAACATTTGAAAAGTTCAAAGAATTTCAGAATGAAGTAGAGAATCATCGCAACAGGAAAATCAAGTTTCTGCGATCTGATCGTGGAGGCGAGTATTTGAGTTTCGAGTTCGTATGCATTTGAAGAAATGTGGAATAGTTTCACAACTCACGCCACCTGGAACACCGCAGCGTAACGGTGTGACTGAACGCCGTAATCACACTTCATTAGATATTGTGCGCTCTATGATGTCTCTTACGAATTTGCCACTATCATTTTGGGGTTATGCATTAGCGACAGCCGCATTCACTTTAAATAGGGCACCATCTAAATCCGTTGAAACAATACCGTATGAATTATGGTTTGGCAAGAAAGCTAAGTTTTCATTTCTTAAAATTTGGGGATGCGACGTTTATGTCAAAAGGCTACAGATTGATAAACTCGAACCCAAATCGAAAAATGCGTTTTCATAGGATACCCTAAGGAAACTATCGGGTACACCTTGTATCACAGATCCGAAGGCAAAGTGTTTGTCGCAAAGAATGGAACCTTTTTAGAGAAGGAGTTTATCTCAAAAGTAGTGAGTGGGAGAAAGGTAGAGCTAGACGAGGTTGTTGAACCTTCTCTCGAAGTAGAAAGTAGCACAACACCGGATGTTGTTCCTGATGTGGTGCCTACACCTACTAGAGAGGAAGCTAATGATAATGATCATGAATCTTCTAAGAATGCTCATACCAAAGTTCGTAGGTCGACTAGGTCATGTGCTGCTCCAGAATGGCACGGTGACTACGTTGTGAAATATCATGTTGTTAGACAATGATGATGAACCTACGACCTATGAGGAAGCGATGATGAGCCCAGATTCCAACAAATGGTTAGAAGCCATGAAATCCGAAATAGGATCTATGTACGAAAACCAAGTATGGACTTTGGTGGACATACCCAATGACCGCAAGGCTGTTGAGAACAAATGGATCTTTAAAAGAAAAAAAGATGCTGATGGTAATGTTACTGTCTATAAAGCTCGACTTGTCGCAAAAGGTTTTCGACAAATTCAAGGAGTTGACTACGATGAGACTTTCTCACCGGTAGCGATGCTAAAGTGATAGGGCAAAGGTGTCCGATCTTTCGATGAGATGGCGATAATCGATTTGGTGGAGTTCGGGCTTGACGATCCGACTACACGTGCGAGCACGAGCGCCAATGCAATCGCTAGGCCAATCTCCTGGAGGTTACCGATCCTGCGTGAACACTATCAGCCTGACCAGCGAGGGTCTTAATTCCTACATGAAATCTAAAACAAGTAAGAACCAATATTGCAATCAAGATATTGCGGATTAAGAGGAAAGCTTTATTGAAGAGGTGGGATCCTGAATAGACGCGAAGTACAAGAGGCCTATGCGACGCTCGAGCCTTGGCGAAGTTGCTATGATGGCTAACTTAATGTCTAAACAAAATCCGAGTCTAGGGGGTCGGCTATGGGGAGTATTTAAGGGCGAAAAGGTGAGGTTTCGGCCAGCCATGGAAGTGGTGGCCGAATCGAACCCTAAAAGTCCTTTCCCCCTCAAATACGGACTCTAAAAAGTGGCTAATTAAAATCCTGCGAAAATTACATGGGCCTGGCCCAAAATAAAGGTGTCGCAGCACCATATTAAGCTATGGACGAATTCGTAAAGTATTGATCTTGAATATTTCATCCAAGCCTTCTTTCTTCATTATGGTGGCCTCAAAGTTCTGAAATCTTCATCTGTGGCCTTCTCTTGGATCATCACATGCTTGCTGCCATCTCCATGCATGGCCATGCTCCAATGCTTGTCCCTCTCATCCATGCTTGGTCCATCATACCTAAGAGTAAGAAATATATCTGATTTAGGCAGCATCATATTCTCATGTATGTGAGGAATAGTTCAAAGAAACGAAAGTACCTGATAGTTAAGTTGTTTGGCACGAGATCTTGTGATGGGTCCTTGTATGTGTGTTGCTGTAGGTACAACGGTTGTATCAATAGTAGGGATGTCCACATCATAAAGTTTGTTCGAATTTTATTAGCAATTGCTGCATTTTTTAATTATGAAATTTGGTAGATGGATGTCAAAATTGCGTTCCTTAATGGTAACATTGAGGAATAGTTGTACATGGTCCAACCCACATGTTTTGTATATCCTAAGGATGCTAATAAGGTACGCAAACTTCAACGTTCCATTTATGGGCTGAAGCAAGCATCTCAGAGTTGGAATCTCCATTTTGATGAGGTGATCAAAGGTTTTGGATTTGTCCAAACTTTAGGAGAACCTTGTATTTACAAGAAAGTTAGTGGGATCTCTGTTGCATTTCTAATACTATATGTGGATGACATATTATTGATTGGAAATGACATATAACTACTTGAAAGTGTTAAGGCTTATTTGAATAAAAGTTTTTCAATGAAAGACCTTGGTGAAGCAGCGTACATATTAGACATCAAAATCTATAGAGATAGATCAAGACGCTTAATAGGTTTGACTCAAAGTACATACCTTGATAAAGTTCTAAAAAGGTTCAGAATGGAAGATGCAAAGAAAGGGTCCTTGCCCATGTTACAAGGTAAGACGTTGAGTAAGACTCAATGTCCAGCTACGACAGAAGAAAGAGAAAATATGAATAGTGTACCCTATGCTTCAGCCATAGGTTCTATCATGTATGCCATGCTGTGTACTCGACCAGATGTGTTCCATGCTATTAGTTTGACTAGCAGGTACAAAGTGATCCAGGAGTGGAACACTGGACAGCAGTTAAGAACATCCTGAAGTATCTAAAAAGAACTAAGGATATGTTTCTTGTCTATGGCGGTGATGAAGAGCTTGTCGTAAAAGGTTACGTCGATGCTAGTTTCGTCACCGATCTGGATGACTCTAAGTCTCAATCTGGATACGTGTTTATTTTGAATGGAGGGCCTATAAGCTGTAGGAGCTCCAAGCAGAGCGTCATCGCTGCATCTACAACTGAAGCGGAATATGTGGCGGCTTCCGAAGCTGCTTAGGAAGGAGTTTGGATGAAGGAGTTCATATCCGAATTAGGTGTGGTTCCGAGCGCATTAGATCCTATGGCTATCTATTGTGACAACACTGGTGCCATTGCCAATTCCAAAGAACCGAGGTCTCACCAGAAATCCAAGCATATCAAGCGTCATTTTCACACCATTCATGAGTATGTCAAAGAAGGTGACATAAAGATTTGCAAAGTACACACGGACCTGAATGTCGCGGATCCGTTGACTAAGCCTCTTCCACGAGAAAAACATGATCAACACCAGGAGGCTATGGGTGTTAGATTGTTAACAAATGTAAACTAGATTATTGACTCTAGTGTAAGTGAGAGACTATTGGAAATATGCCCTAGAGGCAAGAATAAAATGTTTATTATTCATATTTCATTGTTCATGATAAATGTTTATTATCCATGCTATAATTGTATTAAACGGAACCATAATACATGTGTGGAATATGAACACCTTGTCCCTAGTGAGCCTCTACTTAACTAGTTCATTGATTAAATGATGGTTATAGATTCCTAACCATGAACATGTGATGTTGATTAATAATGAGGTCATATCATTAGGAGAATGATGTGATGGATAGATCCAAATAAAGAATAGCAATTTGATCGTGTCACTATGTTCCAATTACCAATCCTCATATTATCTGGTTTCCAATTCCTAAGACCATGAGATCATGTGATCTAACATGTCCGAAAGAGTACTTTGGGGACATCAAACATCGCTTCATGACAGGATGATTATAAAGGTGTTTTTCATGTATCTTGGACGGTGCTTGTTAGTTGCATGGATCAAGACTGCGATTTGTCACTCCCTCTGACAGAGAGAGATATCTGGGCCCTCTCGATAGTAATATATCCAAAGTAGCTTGCAAGCATGTGACTAAGGAAGTTAGTCACGGGATAAAATATTACGGAACGAGTAAAGAGACTTGTCGGTAACGATATTGAAGTAGGTATGGAGATGCCGACGGTCAAATCTCAGACAAGTAAAATATCGCGAGACAAAAGGAATAAAATACTGGATAGTTCTTCGTAGAATTCGTGGGAGCCATTATGGACATCCATGGTCCCGCTATTGGTTATTGGTCGGAGAAGTGTCTCGATCACGTCCGCTTATTTATAAACCCGTCGGGTCACACACTTAACGTTTGACATCGCTAGGGTTTAGTGAGAACAACATATGGTGAGATACCGAATTTGGATTCAGACTTACGGAATTGTTCCGGGAAGAGTATTAATGATTTATTAATCAATTGAATTAGTGAATATTAATATATATTTATTTAGTGGAAATCAATATGAGATAAATGTAGCCCATAAAGCCTAAATAGGTCAATTTGATTGGTCCATGTAAGGCCAATCGTGTGGGCAAAAGGCAAAGAAAATAAATAGCAACGGCAAAGAAGCAAATAAAGGGCGGTTGGACATTGTGCCATGGGCCAGCTCACGTGGTGATCTGCATGTAACAATCAATTGGATTGATGGATAGTTACTCATGCGTACGTTTCAGAATTGATTGCTCTTGAGCGTTTCTTTTAAACGTACGTACTCTCTCCTATAAAAAGGCAGGGAGAGGGCAGACCGTTACCATGTGCTAAGTCTCTTTTCTTCTCCACTTTGTCTCTAGTTTGTTTAGCCTATTCTTCCACTTCCGCATACGCTTGGCGAAGCCTCGCAGATTTTTCATCATACATTCGTCTGCGCACCGTCGTACTGTCGGATTCTCACAAACCACTCCATCCCACCTTGATGGATCACGAAGGAGGAGTCGGTGTTGGGCTGTACGTGTGGATACCCCGGAGGTGCCGTCCGTGTGGCACTTGGATTGAGTAGAAGTCTACATCGGATTGATCTGACGCGAGATTTCTTCATCACCAACGATCTAAGATCGTAACGCTTTGGAATCTACAAGGGTATGTAATTCCAAATTCCCTCTCGTTGCCTACATCTCGTATATGGTTCTCGGGATTTATTTCGCATATGCATAGGAATTTTTTTGTTTTCTATGCTACGAATCCCTTCATTTAAACAGGTAAAGTGTAAGCTGAACAGAGATCAAAATTCTAGTAATAGATCCAATGGTTATTAAATTCTTAGTTTGGAGACCATTAGTAGACCCTAAGGGGGAGAGTAAATAGTAAACGGAAGTACTGTTATCTCAATTCCAGAGTAAAGGTTGGAGAAGAAGTATTACACTATGATAACATTAAGCCTTATTTTCATAAGGTTAAAAGAAGACATCATGATAAAAGTAATTTCAGAAGTATGTATGGATGGAATATCGAAGTTAATTCAAAATAGTAGTACTCAAACCTTAAGGTAATTAATAAATGGTAGTTGAAGACGTATTTAAGGTGTTAACAAAAAAATATCTAAAGCTTGACAAGGTAAAAGCTTAGAGGTGATAAAATAGATTACTCTTAATAGACTAATTCTAGATGAAACAACTCTTAAATGATCATTCAGAAGGAATAAAGCACATCCAATTGGACATGTGTAGAGAAACAGGAAATTTCGATGGGTATGGATTAAATGTGTCCAACACCAATCTTCGGAAGGAATACCAGTATGAACCATACAATGACAAATCAAAAATTAATCTTTTGGCCACAACTATTGTTTAATAAAAGTTAAAACCCTGTTTTAGTAAGACTTCCTAGACCTTACATAGTATAGTAAGGACGCTCGATGATCAAGTAAAGTAGTTCGATTAGGATACCTAAACAGGGAAAGGAACTAAAGAAGAGACCCCAATTTAAGGATTTCATAATAAGGACACATCCCTAAGGGATGGTAGTAAAAGGAACTTTCGGGTATGGAAGACAACAAGTTGTAGATTGCCAAGTATGATGAGAATTCAAGGAAAAGATCTGGATATGGGTTACTACAATTATTTCCATGTTGAGGTTACCATGAAGTTGAGAAATATCGTAACCAATACAAGACAATTCCTCATTCCGAAACGAAAAAGTGTACGAACTTCGAGGACGAAGTTTATTTTAAGGGGGGGAGTCTATAACATCCCAGCATTAGAGCTTAGAAATAAGCTGAACACAGATATGTGCATTGCATTCATGCATATAAAATCCGAATAATTTCCGTGCTTCTGACTAAAATTTGTCAAAGTGATTGAAGCTTCTCTCAACTTGATGCAATTGAAGTAGATCATCAAGTGGACTACGATAAGTTTCAATATGACCTTTGCTAAAACATTATTCAGGGTGAACATGATTTGATCTAAGGGTAGATCAAATGTGATAAAACTAAACCATTACAAATTGCTTAATGATTAATATATGACTCTTAAGAGACCATCTCATAGTATTCATCACAACAACCTATAAATACCAAGATATGAATACAACTCAAGTAACAAGAATTTAATAACTAAATCTTGACCTATCTTAATCTCAAATATTTCTACCATGAGTATCATGGTAATACTTAAAACTAACTCTTTAGTTATATGGAGTAGGAAGGAAACCAAGTCAAGACCATTCACCACATATCTTTATTTCGATATCAATCTTTATCATCTCTGTTGAACCATATTCTAATATCTGTTGTTCATCAATGTTGAGTAATCAACTATTGATCCACCAATTCTTAACCTATCAATTCTTGATCTATTAACTATTGTCCTTATCATAGCATTCATTTAAAGTCTTTTGAGAAAGAATCAAGAAGAGGTATGTAGTTATGCTAGTTCTAGATATCATCTATAGGATGGGAGTGACTGAAGAGAATCAAATCAATATGATAATTGATGGAGTTAACTCACTCCTGAATGGATAGAAGAGTTATTAGAATAAAGATGTATATGGTAACAAAGAGGATTGCAAGGATGAATTCTGAAGATAGTTACTAGGAGTAATCCTATTGGATCAAGTAGGCATAGTCAATGAATAATATCTCTTAGTCCAATAGGGATATTCAGAAGATAATTATATACAATTGTAATGTTGTATTGATGAAGGCCTTGATTAGCCAACTAGAAACCTAAGCCATAAATGATCAAAGGATTATAATGATCATGCTCAAGCCACTAAGAGTGAATGATTATATCATGTATAAGTGACATTGGTGGATTGACATGATTAAACCCTAGTATAGATATGTTTTCCTAGGTTAGTCATGACAAGTCACCATGGTATAATGAGAAGCTGGTGTATGAGTTACTAAGGCAAGTAAAAGATAAGATAGTAGAATTAAGTTGATACTAGAGCAACATTGAGTTGTAGAAGTAGTATATTCTTCTTATAGAATACTAACACTTGAAGGAAGTAGGATTTGATATATATATATATATATCTGTTGGAGTAATATTAGTGATGGATGATAAAGGAAGTATATGAATGGAGTTAGAAGTAACCACTTGTTGGATGAGAGGTTATCAGTAATAGAGTAGTTTGATATAACAAAGTATAGATATGAGAAGATTATAACAAGCTTCAGTGACAAGCGTCTGATATTTATAAGTGAGATTACAAAATAATTGTGAAGTAACAGAGTAATCATTCAAATGAAATTGTATTTATTAGAAGTATTCTAGAGATGAGAATTATCTCTATGAGGAGATCATATAGAGCTTTAGTGTCCAGCTCATTGGATTTACAAATGAATTTAAAAGACGAAAGTATTGATAGGAATATTCTTGGAAGTAAATCTCATCATGTAGAAGTAGTATATCTAGGAAAGGAATTCCTTAATTATAAGTCAAGAATTATGAAGTATGGAAGATAGGAGTTCTTGGTAAACACTCAACTTTAATTCTATAACCAAATTTAATATCTATCTCATCTGTTTGATTAATCATCTTATTTCCACAATGGCTTATAGTAATATTTTCCTATAGCAAATCACTTAAGCATATCTTGCCACCTCAAAACATTAATATCATATGTGCCCAGAAACTATAGTTATCCATTCTATCTCTTAAGACATCCTAGAGAACAACCCCACTATTTTATCTTGGATGGTGATACCATTCATGAACATAAGCATGAAGACAAAATTTCTTAACCATTAATTTGCATCCATGCCTATCAAGGAAGATAAGTATATTAAATCCTCTAAGACTCATGGAAAATGCTTATAATTCAAAACTCTAAACTTATTAATGAGTTTTCTCATCAACATCTCATCAATATTCTATCTATATTAATGAGGCAAGTTCTTTGATCCATTTCTCTAACCACTCATTCCATATGAGCATGGAATAAGTGGGGATACAATAATTATAAACCACTCTATATCTTACTACATGATGAAATATATATAAATAAAACCTATAGCTATCATTTAAAAATTTAAAACTACATTACTCTAAATAAAGTGAAAACAATGTTATAAGAGAATTTTTAAGATCTTAAACAAAATTCTAAAAACCCTAAAACCCCAATTCTTATTTATTCTACTTGATAAATAATTTATAATATAATTATGAGTGTTGAAAATACCAATATAATTAGGGCAAACAACTAGCATGATTACCCTTGGAATATTTAAAATATTGTACAGAAGTTATGGTATTTAAAATAGGTGGAAATTCAAATTGAAAACAAATTCTTAAAACAGAAAAGAGAAAAGGAAAAGAGTCAACTAGCAGTGCCAGCCCACGACCCATTTTCTCTTTGCCCTATCCGTCGCTCGCAAGCCGTAGCCAGCTCTCTCCGCTCAATTCACAATGGCCCAGATCTGGCCCGGCCCAAGTACCATTTTGTCGAATCAATCGTCATCGTCTACCTTGTGCTCGACCCGAAGCAGCTCGCTGGCAGCAGCGCGCCGCTCGCCAGCGTGGATATTTGTGCCACCGACAACCAGAGGGGATAAGGAGGCCACGAAGACGCATCTCCGCCTCATCCTCATCCACTCCCTCTCCCTTTGAAGCTCTCTCTCTCTCTCTCTCTCTCTCTCTTGAATCCCCTATGTTCCGAACCCTAGCTATGGAGGCCGACGTATCGTCGCCACTCTAGACCTCGCCTCGCTCCGCCATGATGCCTGGGAGAAGCACCGTGTCACGCTCATCATCCTCGTGGAATCTTGCAAGGCGGAGCACTGCCGTTTGCCAGGAATCGAGGTTGACATCCTATCGGCCACCGCAGCCATCGCCGGTAATTCACTGTCTCCAGTTCTTCCCAAGCCTCACCGACCACACCATTGGAATCCTGGTGAGATTCTGAGTACCCTAGAACCCTCAGATCCGTATGTAGGGGTTCGTAGCATGGAAAACAAAAAAATCTACCGCATGAACACATAATCAAGATCTAATCTATGATCAAGCCAAGATCTATCTACTAGATTGTAGCAACGAGTCAGTAGAGTACTAACCCTCGAAGATCCAAAGCGGTTAACGAGAGCAGATTCTCGTGGATGATGTAGTCGTACACTTCCGATCTCAAGATCGCGTAGACGATCCTTCCGGCACTGCGTTCCGGCAGCGCTTCCGCAGTCGGTCACACGTTCGGTACTCGATGAAGACCTTCCTCTCCCTTGTTCCAGCAGGCAGCGGAGGTTGTAGCACTCTCCTCGCGATTCCGGCAGCATGACGGTGTGGTACCGGAAGTAGAGGGGAGATCTCGCAGGGCTTCGCCTTAAGCCGGAGCGAGTATGGTGGACTATGAGAGAGCCCTCGGTGATCTAGGGTTTAAACGCACCAAGGGGAGGGAGCAAGGCCGGCGGCTAGGGCAAGAGGGGAGCCCCAACTCGGCGACTTGGCAAACCCTAGGAGGCAGCGGCGACAATGGTGGAGGCCGGCGGCTAGGGTTTAGGTTTAGAGGGGCAAGGTGTGTGGAAGAGGGGCACCCCTGCCCCTTCTTTTATAGGTGGGAGGGAGGCGCCTAGGAGGAGGGAGTCCTCCTCCTTGGCCGGCGGGTGGAGGGAGTGGGACTTCCTCCCCAAGTAGGTTTCCTACTCTCCCTCCACCAAGCAAACTTGCCTTTTGACTTTTCAAATTGGCGTTTGACTTTTCAAACTAGGATTTGATTTATCCCTTTATTTTGCTCAGCGATAAAACCTAGTACATGATGCAACCATTCCAACTTGTTATGACACATTCATGTTACCTTCCCCTCCGGAGTGCCGGACATTCCGGAACCTTCTAGAACATTCCCGATGAAAACACCGGAACCATTCTCCAACCCCGAAACAGGACTTTCCTTATATGAATCCTTTTCTTCGGACCATTCCGGATATCCTCGTGATATCCCGGATCCCATCCGAGACTCCGAACAATATTCGGTCTCTTTCTCATCATTCCATAACTACTCAACAACATCGAATCCTTAAGTGTGTCTCCCTATGGTTCGTGAATCATGCGAACATGACCGAGACACTTCTCCAATCAATAACCAATAGAGGAATCTGGAAATTCATATGGCTCCCACATATTTCTACAATTACTTTGCGACCGAATGAACCACTTACATACGATACCAATTTCCCTTTGTCTCATGATAGTTTACTTATCCGAGGTTTTGATCGTCGGTATCTCTGCATACCTAGTTCAACCTCGTTGCCGATAAGTACTCTTTTCTCGTTCCCGTGATATGTGATCCCTTGTGATCCAGTCACATGCTTGCAAGCTAATTGGATGACATTCCACCGAGAGGGCCCAGAGTATATCTATCCGTCATATGGATGGACAAATCCTACTCTTGATCCATGTGTCTCAACCCATACTTTCCGAACACTCAATGCCACCTTTATAACCACCCAATTACGGTGTGGTGTTTGATGTCATCAAAGCATCCTTCCGGTGATGGTGATAAGCATGATCTCATGGTCGAAGGAATTAGGTTACTATGTATCAGAAAGCTTGTAGCAAATGAACTATATTAAATGACTTGATCTTTATGCTACGCTTAACTATAGGAGTATGTCCATCACATCATTCTCCTTAACGATATGACCCTGTTGTTAATAACATCTCTATGTTCATGATCAGGAAACCATGATCATATATTAACCAACAAGCTAGATTAACAAGAGGCTTTACTAGGGACTCTTTTATGTTTACAAATCACACAAGTATTAATGTTTCCGGTTAATACAATTATAGCATGGTATGTAAACATTTATCATAAGTATGAAGATATGATAATAACCACTTTATTATTTCCTCTTGGGCATATCTCCAACAGTCTCCCACTTGCACTAGAGTCAATAATCTAGTTTCAAACCTTTGTGTATTCAACACCTATGGCTTTCTGGTGTTGTATGTACACGATTGCTAATGGTCAACTGATCTCCGGATCTGACACTTCCAAGTCCATGTGTAATTGCACGTCTTTGCGTCTCTACGCATCACTCATTCTCTAATGAGATGGCTTCGTACAAATTTGGTCCTTTGGTGTGACCTTTAGTTCTTTGGGATTAAAATATGTTGATAATATTGTCGTACAATATATCTTCATAGTATTATCCCTACTTTGAACTACACCTAGTTTGATAACAAACTACTTGACACAAATGCCCTCTTTTGCTGCTATAATAGCAGTTATATACTTAACCTTTTGTTGTAGTATTTGTCACAATGTCTTAATTTTGGAACTCATCCAAATCCATTATGGAACTTACTTTCATTATATTGTGCCACCCTTAGTTTAGATTGAGATAAACTTAATTTGTACTTTGTGACAAAACTAGTATCAATGTAGTACTTTTACAATGAACTAACCATCTATTTGTCACTTCTACAAATAATATACTCTTGGTTCTTCCAAAAGATCATAAGAATATCCTTACTATTGTCCAATGATCAACTTATGAATCATTCTGTATATGCTCATAACATTTAGAGTATAGGACATATCTGGATTTGTACATATCACAGTATGATTGATATAAATACTCTTTGTGATTTCATACATCAAGTATCAATCTATACTTGAATCTTTGTTTCACTTACCCAGTGTCAATACACTTGAATATATCATCAATATTGAACTCATTCAATCCTTTCTGTGCGACAAGAACCTTTCTTGTAGTTTTCTATATTTAACTCATTCAATATATCATCTATGTACTTTCGGCACAACCATATTAGCGTGATATTTGGGTTTTGCCTAAGTCTTTCATCGAGATGAACCTTATCCTGTGTTAATAAAAGATACATTATTTCCAATTAACAATATGTCTTCCACATAATGTATTAGAAACATGTCTTAGCGCTCCCACTTAATTTCTTGCAAATGCAAGCATCTTCATCGTATCCGATGAAATTAAACTCTTTTAATAGTTTCATCATAGTGAAGATTCCAACTCCGCGATGCTTACTTCAACCATTGAAGTTTGCATATGCTTTTAGTATCCTTTGAATTAACAAAACCCTTCGGACCGTGTCATGCACACGTCCTTGGTAACTACTCTATTAGAAGAACTTGTTTTGTTTATTCAACACATAACAAAATTATATGTCGTGGTTGCTACATTAATCCGTCTAGACTAAATATCGCTATGAAAGATCAGATCTTGTCATAGTCAACCTTTGAACATTGTTGTGAACTCTTTCCCAACATGTCGACTATTTCATAGATGTGCAACATCCATGTCTATTTATTTATAGATCCAAACACAACTGTAAGTTCTTACACCTTTCTCGAGGGTCCTTCAAGTTCAAAACTTGATTTCTCGTGTATGGAACTATCACGGATTTTATGGCTTCAAGCCATTTTATGGAGTCAGGGCCCATCATCGCTTCTTTGCATGTAGTACGTTCATTATTCTCAAATAATGATTCAACCCTCAAATCTTGGTATTTGATTGTTTACTCAACCTACTTGGTTCAATAGAAACTTTGACCTTCGTAACCACAACCTTTGAGGCACGTGAGCCATGAGCATTGTTGCTGCCTCCGGAACACTTTTCGGCGCTGCGCAACTTTGCACATATAGCTAAGGTTCTTTTAACCTTATCAAAGTTCTATTGTCCCCCCACTTATCTTTTCACGAAAAATTCCTTCTCAAAGAAACTTGACATTCTAAGTGACAAACACTTTTGTCTCCTATGTTATGGAGGATTACTTAACAGTTATTCGAAATAACATACAAAGGCAGGTTCATCCGACTTTGGTTGCAAACATCTTTCTTATGCATAGCATACCAATGTTTAAGAAAGGACAACTTGGGTTTTATCCCAAACCATAACTTTATATGGCGTCATTTCAACGGATTATGATGGAGCTCTTATCAGTGGAAAAAACGGTAGTCTCTAAAGCTTTTAATCTTTAAAATATAATGGCAGTTTTATGAATTATATATTCGATCTTACCATGTCAAACAAGGTTTAATTACATATCTCGAACGCTCCATACTTTTATGGTGTTTCGGGACATGCAAATTCACGAAACGATTCCTTTAAATCTTAGGTATTATGCTAAACTTGTAACTCAAATATCTTCCTTTATGATCTTATCATAAACTATTTATATTATTGTTACAATGATTTTGCACTTCATCTTGAAAGTCTTTGAACTTTTCAAATATTTCACACTTCATCCTTATTAAGTAAATATTCATATATTCACTCAAATTTTCGGAGAAAGCATATGAAGTTGAAATCCATCGCTCTTGACTACACGTAATGGACTTCGTACAACAATATGTACAAGTTCCAATAAGCTAGTCATTCGTTCCCTTTTGGCCTATGAACGAAGTTTTAATTATCTCTAGGAAATTTTCACAAGCGTCATGTGATCAAAAATCAAAAGACTCCAAAATTCCATCCACATGGAGTTTCTTCATGTTTTCTTTCCAACATAATTTAAACGGCGATATCACTTCCTAAGTGATCTTTCAATCAAATTTGTCTTTCGACATTTTTAGCACTAGTTTTATGGATGTGATTTCTCCAACGAGATTTGTGAATCATCCGTCTTTTATGGATTACGACAATTATTTGAACAACCCTTTTGTTCTCATAATACCTGATAAAACAAATCTTGAAGGCAAGCTTTGATGTTTAACAAGCAGCACAATAACCCTTTATTTGTTCTTGATGAACATCATCACATATTCTTTTGCTAGTTACTTAGGCCATTGTAGTTCATGAATTGTGTCGTTTCGTATGACGATTCACACTAACAAATTCAGTATCAAATACTTAAGAACCACATTGTTTAATAAGCAAAGAATATAGCCATAACATGTATATCATCTATATACTTAAACTGAACAATTCTAGTCTTTTTCTTTTCTGCCATATATTTATGAGATTCTCTTTCAGTATTTCCTTTTCTGTTTGAAAGAATCTATCAACATCAATAGTGGAGCCATATACATGACACATAGTCCAAAGCATGTATAGTAAAATACCAATGTCTTTGGACTTGCACTTTGAAGTAGATCACCATCATCAAATGTTTGGTCTTCTTTCAAATTCCTTTCTTTAGTAATCTCTTGGTGTAGTAAACATTTTACCTACATCAAATATTCACCCTTATCATGGAATTACCCACGATCAAGCTACTTTTAGCTTGTAGCGGTGAATCGCGAGTATAATGTTGCTCTCCAAAACCTTTTGGAGGATTAGGACAACTAGTGTCTCCAACCTTTTGCAAATTCTCATCAAATATGAGAACATGACTTTTGCCATATTATACTCTATCATGTTGCAACCAAAACTTCGTTTCAGATATCACAATATCTTCCACACATCATGGTTTCTGAAACAACTCTTTCAGATCCTAGATAATCTTGATATTAAGACAATTCTTTGAATATCAAGAATCATGGAGACAAACATGATACTCATACACTAACTCTTGGAATTTTCTCTCTCGATTTAATACCAGTTATTAAACTTCATGGAGTAACCGACACTTACTGAAAGTTTGCAATAGGACTTTTAAACTTTAGATTAACACTTCAAAACAATACGATACCAGTTCGTAAAGTAACTAACCAGAATTCTATAGTTCTATCATGTCAATTATAACTAAGCGCAAGGTGGTAAACGGATGCCAATGACTACAACAATTATGCAAATTCACTTGATTTAATTTATGATAAATAGTGTTCAACTTTTAATTACATTGCCGTTGAACTCCCACTCAAAACAATATCCCTCACATTGTTTTAGTGATCACACGAACCAAATCCACCACATCAAAACCGATCATCACGAGAGTGGATGTAGCTTCAATGGCGAACAATCAACATGTTCATCATATCTACTATATGACTCATGCTTTACCTTTCGGTGATCCGTGTTCCGAGACCATGTATGTACATGCTAGGCTCGTCAAGATCAAACCTCAGATTCCGCATGAGCAAATCTGGCTTGCTCACGTTGTATACACTCGCAGAATCTAACACACCCGATCATCACGTGGTGCTTCGAAACAACGAGCTTTAGCAACGGTGCTTACTAAGGATGAACACTTTAAAACTTGAAATTGTGTGCTTGAGGGATCATCTTATAATGCTACCGTCATGAACTAAGCAATACAAGATGCATAAAAGGATTAACATCACATGCAATTTATAATATGTGATATGATATGGCTTTTCTACTTGTGCTTCCGATCTCCATCTTCAAGCACGAACATGATCTCCATCATCACCGGCATTGCATCAAGGTCAATGATGCTTCTTCATGGTTGTCGTCCATCGGCTTCAACTATTACAACTACTTTGAATAGACACGCGGGTCTTAACAGAAATTAAAGATAACCATATGGCTCCTGCCGGTTGCCGACTTACAATAAGGAACATTGCATACATCATATATAATCACAATCATGGCCATATCACATCACTGCACACCCCTGCAAAACAAAGTTAGACGCCTCTACTTTCTTTGCATATTTTACGTGGTTTGGGGCTTTCAATAAGTGTCGTTCTAACTTACAAACAAGAACCACAACATTGATACTAGTATTGTTAATCACCCGTTGTAAATTGGATCTTAACTATGCTAGGAGAAACAGGCACCCGCAAAGCCACTTATGCAATACAAGTTGCATGTCAAGCGTGGAGCAAGTCTCATGAACGATGTCATGTAAGGTTAGCCCGGGCCGCTTCATCCCACCATCCCGCAAGATGCAAAGTACACAATAAGCAATCGACAACAAAAGCATCAACGCCCACAATGACCATTGTGTTCTACTCGTGCAACAAATCTACATATAGACACGGCTCTGATACCACTGTAGGGGTTCGTAGCATGGAAAACAAAAAAATTCTACCGCACGAACACACAATCAAGATCTAATCTATCATCAAGCCAAGATCTATCTACTATGTTGTAGCAACGAGTTAGTAGAGTACTAACCCTCGAAGATCCAAAGTGGTTAACGAGAGCATATTCTCGTGGACGATGTAGTCGTACACTTCCGATCTCAAGATCGCGTAGACGATCCTTCCGGCGCTGCGTTCCGGCAGCGCTTACGCAGTCGGTCACACGTTTGGTACTCGATGAAGACCTTCCTCTCCCTTGTTCCAGCAGGCAGCGGAGGTTGTAGCACTCTCCTCGCGATTCCGGCAGCACGACGGCGTGGTACCGGAAGTAGAGGGGAGATCTTGCAGGGCTTAGCCTTAAGCCGGAGAGAGTATGGTGGACTATGAGAGAGCCCTCGGTGATCTAGGGTTTAGACGCACCAAGGAGAGGGAGCAAGGCCGGCGACTAGGGCAAGAGGGGAGCCCCAACTTGGCGACTTGGCAAACCCTAGGAGGCGGCGGCGACAATGGTGGAGGCCGGCGTCTAGGGTTTAGGTTTAGAGGGGCAAGGTGTGTGGAAGAGGGGCACCCCTGCCCCTTCTTTTATAGGTGGGAGGGAGGCGCCTAGGAGGAGGGAGTCCTCCTCCAACTCCTCCTCCTTGGCCGGCGGGTGGAGAGAGTGGGACTTCCTCCCCAAGTAGGTTTTCTACTCTCCCTCCACCAAGCAAACTTGCCGTTTGACTTTTCAAACTAGGATTTGATTTATCCCTTTATTTTGGTCAGCGATGTCACCTAGTACATGATGCAACCATTCCAACTTGTTATGACACATTCATGTACCCTTCCCCTTCGGAGTGCCGGACATTCCGGAACCTTCTAGAACATTCCCGATGAAAACACCGGAACCATTCTCCAACCCCGAAACAGGACTTTCCTTATATGAATCTTTTTATCCGGATCTCCTCGTGATATCCCGGATCCCATCCGAGACTCCGAACAACATTCGGTCTCTTTCTCATCATTCCATAACTACTCAACAACATCGAATCCTTAAGTGTGTCTCCCTACGGTTCGTGAATTATGCGGACATGACCGAGACACTTCTCCGATCAATAACCAATAGAGGAATCAGGAAATTCATATGGCTCCCACATATTTCTACGATTACTTTGCGATCGAATGAACCACTTACATACGATACCAATTTCCCTTTGTCTCACGATAGTTTACTTATCCGAGGTTTTGATCGTCGGTATCTCTGCATACCTAGTTCAACCTCGTTACCGATAAGTACTCTTTTCTCGTTCTCGTGATATGTGATCCCTTGTGAGCCAGTCACATGCTTGCAAGCTAATTGGATGACATTCCACCGAGAGGGCCCAGAGTATATCTATCCGTCATATGGATGGACAAATCCCACTCTTGATCCATGTGTCTCAACCCATACTTTCCGAACACTCAATGCCACCTTTATAGACACCCAGTTACGGTGTGGTGTTTGATGTCATCAAAGCATCCTTCCGGTGATGGTGATAAGCATGATCTCATGGTCGAAGGAATTAGGTTACTATGTATCAGAAAGCTTATAGCAAATGAACTATATTAAATGACTTGATCTTTATGCTACGCTTAACTATAGGAGTATGTCCATTACATCATTCTCCTTAACGACATGGCCCTGTTGTTAATAACATCTCTATGTTCATGATCAGGAAACCATGATAATATATTAACCAACAGGCCAGATTAACAAGAGGCTTTACTAGGGACTCTTTTATGTTTACAAATAACACAAGTATTAATGTTTCCGGTTAATACAATTATAGCATGGTATGTAAACATTTATCATAAGTATGAAGATATGATAATAACCACTTTATTATTGCCTCTTGGGCATATCTCCAACACTGTCGCTCGCTAGTCGTAGTGACCTTCCAGCGTGATCCCAAACCGCGCCGCCGTGTAAGCTCATCACCGGCCAGCCTCCGATGACCATTCTTGGGCGGCGCAAACACTATGAAGCTCAGTGTTGAGCGCAGAGTCGAACGGGACCAACCCCGCGTTCCCACATGCTCTTAATCCAAAGATCGAACCACAATCTGAGGATCATCCTTGGATGATGTCAGTGTGACATCACGCTGATGTCATATTTCAATCTTTATCATTTCATAAATTGTGTTATTATTTTCTATAATAAATAAAAACTATGGATATGACGTGGCATAAGCCCCACCAGTCAGTGACTGGGGGCTAGGTTAGGGTGCGGTGTAAAAAGATTAAGTAAAGTGATGACATTAGCAGTGATGCAGTAATTACTTTATTATTTTGTTTTAATAATTTAGTAAATGAATAAATAAACCTTATAAATTCAGTAACTATTGTTTTATAATTCAGAAAAATGTGTTTAATATATGAAAAAATTCAGAAAAAAAATCTACAACATAAAACTATTATCAAACATTATTATATTAAATATTTAAATAAATATTATTTAATAAAGATTTTCTAAGTAATAATAGTTTGCTAATTCATAATTTAATAATGGTAAATGCTAAAAATATAAATAATATACCAAAATTCGTAGAAAACTAAGAACTATAACTTAATGACAAAATCATATATTATTATTTCACTTAATTAAATATTTATTATTTATTAAATATTTATAAAGTAATAAATCTTATAAAAGTCATATCTTATTATTTATAAATCACAAAAATAAATGTAATATACCAAAATGATCACAAAAATAATATTTACACGTTAAAAATATAACATTCCACTTTTAAAGTAAGTGAAAACTTAGTACACTAATAACTTGACTTTAAATCTAATTTCCTTAATT
This sequence comes from Avena atlantica, assembly GCA_910589765.1. NCBI lineage: Eukaryota > Viridiplantae > Streptophyta > Magnoliopsida > Poales > Poaceae > Avena > Avena atlantica. The sequence goes on along the minus strand of OU342734.1, from coordinate 442,253,955 downwards.
AATAATTCATATAAGGGTAATTAAAATTTGCAAATATTTCTAAAATTATCCAATTGAGGTCTAATAAATAGTATTAGTCTTAAATATTGACATATGAAGTCGAAATGGTTCAACATATTTTAAATAACATCTTAATGAATTATTATTCAACCATAAGTGTAGATTATTTTCTACAAAGATCCTTACCAAATATAAAATCTTCAAGAATAATTTGTGACTAAATACAACCTTTTCCCTTACTTCAACCACAAGTTTATAAACATACCAAAATACTATAGTGAATCCATAAGTAGTCAAGTAATATTATTTCCTTGTTTACAAACCATAACCACTCATTTATAAAAAGATAAATGATTCTATTCCATTATAATATTAAGAAACCACTACTCAAATAGGAGTATGACCACACTTAGGTAACTTTATGAAAACATTATGAAGTAAACAAAGTACAAATATCATAAGCATTACATCTTAAGTCCATCTATGTCCTTAAAGTTAAACTTTAGTCTACAAGATTGTTTAAACCTTAGAAAAGAAACCTTTCTTCGAAGGTTATCCTTCTTGCCACTTCCAATAATAAATTTTACAATAATATCTATAATTCTTAACAACTAAAACCAAGGACTTTATTCATAGTCACCAGATGACAATTAATCATAATCACATTACTTTATGTTCGGCCACGCAGAGATAAAACAAAACTTTTCCTCTAACGTGGTGATCCCAAGATCTAGCTGAGGTAGAAGGCCACGAGGTTTACCACTAGATGTCGTGGTATTGCCGACGAGTACGCCATGGAGTGGTCCTCACAGTGCGTGTTTAGAGACGTGGGGTAAGGCGGACGGTTGACGGGTACGAGGTAACACAGCTTACCCAGGTTGAGATCCCACAACGGTGGCGGAATCCTACTCCTGCTATAAATCACTATAATGGCAATACGCCGAGTTACAGAGATTAGGTTCGATGTGCGAGTCGTGTGAAAAACGATGCCCTAAAGGCTCCCATAGGCCCGACTTATACAGTCGTCAGATCCTAGGGTTACAGGGAAAAGTCCTAGCCGGACAGGTTAGAGAGTTCTACACCGTCTATTACTAGTCTTGTGTATCTTGCACTCCAAGGCTCTGGGTACGTTGGTGACTCCAACGTAACCTTCCTTTATCCGGCATGGACCTCCCTTCTGGATCCACCTAACTGGGCCGCCCAGCAGGCCATAGGCCATGCTACCGACTATGGGCCACCCGGGTTAGTCGGATAAGAGACATGCTATGAGGATACCCATATAGCATATCCCCAACAGTAGCTCCTGGAGAACTCCGAGATCTTGCGCCGTCTTGCCTCTTCCCGTGGAATGCTCCGTCTAAATGGATGTCGGAAAATCGTCAAGCAATATCTTGTAGTCCTCCCAAAGAACCCTGCAAAGGTTTTCTCCGTCTTCTATGAGTAAGTCGGAGAAATGCTGAATCTTCCATCGTACACTCCCGTTGTCGAATTAAACCCTAGCCTCTTGCATGCACCAGTCGCGTTCTTTCCTTCCTCCATGGCCAGCAGCAGCTCATCCCCGTTAATGGCGGCGTCGAGCGAAGCCGCGGCGAAGCCGGCGAGCTCCGTCGTCGTGCCCCCAGGGGGCCTGGTCATCCCCGCATTGGCGGTGATAGAAAGCACCGGCGGCGACCATAACCTGGCGGCGCTGGAGCCCCTGGAAGAGGAGCCAGACTCACACAAAGGCGACTGGCGCGGCTCGGACATCACCGGCCGCGACATCCAAGAGATGGTCGCTGAGGGTTACCTCCCTGCAACGGAGGGGCTCGCCTGGCGGGCGGCGCCGGCCGGCGAGGTGACCCCCTCTCCCCAAGCCGGAGAGAAAGTATACCTCAAGGCGCAGTTGGTACGCGGTGTTTCTCTACCCATCTCCCACTTCTTCCTGTCCGTCTTGAATCACTTCAAGGTCTAACCCCACAACCTCTCCCCCAATAGTATCCTAGTGCTTAGCAACTTCGCGGCACTTTGTGAGGGTTACCTAGGGATTAGGCCTAGGTTAGATTTGTTTGTCTACTTCTTCACCGTCAAACATGAAGCCGGACACAGTAGGGAGGATCTTACAAACTGCGGCACCATAAGCTTCAAGATCCGTCCTGGCCGGCGGTTCCCCGACATCGTTGGCCACGAGTCATGCAAAAATTGGCAGCGGACGTACTTCTACGGCCCCGACATTCCTTTGTCGGGCCGAGAAGTAACGTATCCGGACTTTGTGGACGGAGCCGCCGCCGAAGTCCCCACATGGCGGTCCCATGCCTCCCTTCCCTCCGACCTCAACGCTTCTCACGCAATAAGGTGGATAGAGTGGTTTGTAGAGACGGGTCTAACCGGCTTGGACCTAGCCATGTGCTGGTTCATCAGGCGGATCCAACCTCTGCAGCACCGTACGAAGCTTATGCACGAGTACACCGGCGACCGAAGGGATACCCTCCGGATCTCCGAGGACAACTTCTCGAGCGACTCCGTCAAGTTCCGCCTCAAGGACATCGTCAAGTTGAAGGACAAGAAGCGTGGCTTCACCCTCACCTACTACATGTTCGTAGACGGAAAGTGCCCAAAGGTAGGTATTTATTTTCCGTGTATGACATTGCTCCAGTTTTTCCGTCTTGCCAATATCATCTTGTCTAACACGATGATCTCTCACTAAACAGCTTAGCGATCTAGAGGAGGGCAACCTGGCCGTCCAAATCTACGATCCCAAGATGAAGGAAGTCACGTCGTGTCCGACGATGATGCCCCGTTGGCGCGAAAGCGGAAGAGCTCCACCTCTGACGTTGCCGACGGAGGCAAGAAGAAGAAGACGGAGGGTGGAGCCTCCAAAAAGAGTACTGCCGCCCTGGAGGCGGAAAAGAAGAAAGCCACCGGGATGTTTGCCAAAGCGCCTCCCCTAGTGTAAGCTTCTTATTCTCCGACATTGTCTTGTTTATCTGTCTTATTCCTGTACTTATGCATTTTGCACGTTTCAGGAAGAAAGCCACAACCAGCCTCAAGAAGTCCTCCAAGACTCTTGGGGCTTCTAGAAATATTAAAGATATGCTGCATCGTGACTCTTCCCCCGCCATTGCCCCTGCTACTCCTGCCATCAAGCCCTCCTCCGCTCCGACAAGCTCCCAAGCCCAGGAGGCACCAGGCCCTTCCGCTATGGAAGTGGATTCTGGCGCCTCTACCGAACTCGCAGTTGTCGGCGAGCAGGCGACGCAGGAGAGCGCTGCTCTTCAAATGGCTGAAGCTCCGGCTAAGGATGCCATCGGTAGCGGCAAGGCGGTGGTGGGTGTTGGTACTTCTGCCGAAGGCGGCGCCTCTACTCCCCATAAACCCTTCGAGTTGCCAAAGATTATTTTTCATGTGCTTACGCCGGGTAGCACAACTATGGTTCCTGGAGGAGTGTCGTCATCTCCGACGTGCGGTCTTGAGGAGCTACTCCGTCAAGCAGACATCTTGCGAAGTAACAACATTTCCTTTGGCAAGCTGCTGGCCGAGAGTGCTACAAACCTCAAGATCATCGCACTTGTAAGTTTTACTTTACCTTTTGCATTTCATATGAGTATCCCACTGTAGCCCCCCAGGATGTAGACGGAAAACCATTGGTTTTGCATCTATATGCTCTAAGAGTGACTAAGTTAGAAAAAACTCTCACTGTAGCCCCCAAACATTTAGATGGAATGAATTATTCCGACTAGATGCTCTAAGAGTAGCATACACAGTGTTCATAATTTTAAGTGTTGTAGCCCACAAGCCTCTAGTTGTAACTGAATTAGTTCCAACTAGATACTTAAAGAAAAGCTAAGCATTTTCCGAGTTAAAACTTTATACTGTATCCCCCAAGCTTCTAGTTGAGAACTGAATTATCTCCGACTAGATGCTTAAAGAAAAGCTAAGCATATTGCTAAGTTTAAAAACTCTCGCTGTAGCCCCCGAGCATCTAAGTGGAAAATTTCCGACTAGAGGCTCTAAGCGGACTAAACAACGGCTTGACTTTGTGTTTGTTTCCACAGAACGAGAATGCTCGGAGGGGCATGGCCAACGATAAGTACCAGAAGATGCGCGCGGACCTTGAAGCTGAAAAGGGTAAAACCGCCATCTTGAAGGAACAGATCATCAAAAACAAGAGTCTGTTTTATTTTTGCGCACTTTCGTCTTACTTTTGTGCCTTCCTTCTTCAAGTACTCACGGTGTACTTTGTTTTCTCCGACTTGTAGAGCATGTAGCCAAGGCCAAGGATATTGTCGAGCAGTCCAAGCACATCCAACAGCTGGACAGCGAGAACAAGATCCTTAAGAATGAGAGGGAAGAAATGCTGAAGATGCACGAGGATTCCATGAAAGCCCTGCAGGACTCCGCCTCCGCTGAGATCAATCGCTTGAAGGAGGAGCTTGCGATCCTAAAGGATCAGAAGCAAGCTGCCGATGAGCAAAACCTTCGCCATAGCGAGGCGTTTAAGCTCCTCCAACAAGAGAAGGAATCCTTGGCGGACGTCGTCTGGCAGGCTAAGGCCAGCATCTTCAGTAAGTGTCCTCCGCCTTGTAGCTCTGTAGTCTGGATACTTAGAATTTTATTGAACTCATGCAATTCTTGTCGGAATTTTCAGCGCCCATGGGTTTAACCCGCTCGCCTCCTTCGAACAAGGAATGCATGATTCTTGCCGGCAACTTTATCAACACCGCCATCACCCAAGCCAAGGAGATTGCGAAGCCCCTCCAAATTTATATCAAGGCCTCTGACTCCGTGGTGAAGTACTCGGAGATTCTGCGCCGAGCCCTCGAGCGTGTCGCATGCTGGAAAGCTTCATGTGCACGGGCTGGCGCTAGGATGGCGTTGTCCATGGTGAAGGCGCACTATGAAGGTGTCGACATTGACACGGTGACATCTGGTATCGCCGACGTGGATGATGACGGCAAGGAGATCGATCACGAAGCCATCCTGTCATCACTCGCGGGCTATGACACCAGGGTTGCCGAGTTGGTGGACGTCGATGTCTTCGTGCCCAGGAACTTGACAACGCCGACCCTGAATCCTCTGAGTCTCCTCATAGTGGTGACGTTGAAGGTGAATCTCCGGCTGGTGATGATGCGGCCTCCAAGTCCCCTGCACCCAAAGAGTGAAAAACACTTTGTAATTCTTGTTTCACCTCTGGAGTGTGCATTGAAAAAACTTGGTGATGCAATCTTAAGGCGGAAAACAGTGTTTGTCGTATCCTGCTACTTAAGAATTAATGCCCAGTATGTATATATTTTTAAGCAAGTGCTGGCTTATCCATTACTTTGGTTTTTATGCTTGACTTTTCGTGAGTCGGAAGACTCGTTGTCGGAACCATGCGCTTAGGTGATGATGCCCAATGGCACCGTCTATAACCTGAGCACAAAATCGCCGACAATAAGTGCTGAAAGTCACTACTCTAGAATCCACATAAAAATAACAAAGAACGTGTAGACCAAAAAACTTAAGCTATTGCCTGTAGGCGGAATTTTCACAAGTGCAAACGCAAAGCTTGTGCATAAAGGTTTATATGATCCAAAAAATGAACACTAAAGGAGGTAAAAGACTCAGCGGTATGAGTGAACCAGAGAGCTTTATTTCATTTGATCATATAAGAGGTACACGATTAGATAAAAAATGCTAAGAGTAGAAAGGACGTAGATGTGCTATGTTCCATGGCCGATCAAGCTTCGGGTAGTCATCATACAGGTCACGTCGCTTACGCTTATGATCCTCGTTGGGTCTATCCTTGAGCTCACGATTGTCGACAAGGTAGTAAGACCCATTGAGCAGCGCCTTGCTTATGATGAATGGTCCTTCCCATGGCGGGGATAATTTGTGTGACTTCTTCTGCTTAAGTCGGAGCACCAAATCGCCCTCTTTAAACGAGCGATGCCGAACGTGGCGACTATGGTAGCTGCGTAGCTTCTGCTGGTAGATGGCGGATCTTTGGCATGCCAAAACGCGCTCCTCCTCGAGAAGGTCCACATCTAGGCGTCTGGATTCTTCAGCGTCATCTTCGTCGTAGGTGGCAACTCTTGGTGCATCGTGAAGGATGTCGGAAGGTAGGATGGCTTATGCTCCATATACCATGAAATAGGGGGTGTAGCCGGTGGATCTGTTAGGTGTAGTTCGTAAACTCCATAGCACAGATGGCAATTCTTCCACCCAGGCTCCAGCTGCTCTATGTAGCGGTGCCTCAAGACGTGGCTTGATTCCCTGCAGAATTAATCCATTGGCTCGCTCAACTTGACCATTGGATTGTGGGTGTGCCACAGACGCAAGGTCAAGTCGGATGCCTTTGTCCCAGCAGTAGGCCTCCACTTCTCCGAGTGACAAGTTGCTTCCATTGTCGGTGATGATGCTATGTGGGAGACCAAATCTCACCACTAGATCCCGGACAAACCTGAGGGCAGAAGCTTTCTAATGGGTTTAGCTTCTATCCATTTGGTGAATTTGTCAACTGCTACAAGCAGATGCGTAAACCAACACGGTGCCGTCTGTAACGGCCCCACCATGTCTAGCCCCCAGACTGCAAACGGCCAAGTTATTGGTATTGTTTGCAATTCTTCAGCAGGAACATGTGGTTGTCGGGCATAATACTAGCATCCTGTGCAAGTTCCAACCAGCTTGTCGGCGTCCGCCTTCGCGGTCAGCCAGTAGAATCCTTGCCGGAAGGCTTTCGCAACCAACGATCGAGGAGCGGCGTGATGCCCGCAATCTCCGAGATGGATTTCGCGTAGGATTTCCATACCTTCTAGATGGGAAACACACTTTAGGTATACACCAGTAGTGCTCCTTTTGTAGAGTTGCCCATTGATTATGGTATAACCCTTTGCTCGTCGTACTATCTGCGGTCTTTCGACCTCGTCGTTGGGCAAAGTTCCGTGTTTGAGATATTCCATGAACGGTTTTCTCCAAGCCGGAGGGATCTTTGTCACCATGTTGACGAAAGAATCAGCTCTATCCGGGTTGTCGATGTCGGCGCCCTTCACGGATGGTGTGCGTAGATGCTCTAGGAAAACTCCCCGCGGAATTTGCTTTCGCCCTGATCCAAGTTTAGACAATAGATCAGCCGCCTCGTTTTGCTCCCTAGGCACATACTTGACTTCGTAGCCCAAGAAGCTCTTGGCTATCTCGTCCACTTCGTCACGATATGCAACCATCATAGGGTTCCGAGCATTCCAGGTGCCAGCCACCTGCTGGGCAACCAAGTCGGAATCTCCACAGCAAACTATGCGCTTGATGCCAATATCCTTGGCTACACGCAATCCATGAATGAGTGCTTCATACTCCGCCATGTTGTTTGTAGCCTCGAAGTGGATTTGCAAAACGTAGTGTAGCTTGTATCCTTTTGGTGACTGTAGCAATACACCAGCCCCCGAGCCATTGAGCAGCTTTGATCCGTCAAAGTGCATCACCCAGTACTCTGGTTCCGGCAACGGAGTGGCATCCGGCATCTCCGTCCAATCTGCAATAAAATCCGCCAAGGCTTGTGACTTGATAGCGTCGCGTCTCTTGTAGGTGATCTCGAAGGCGGCAAGTTCAATGCCCCACTTTGTGACCCTTCATGTAGCGTCGCTGTTGTTAATGATGTCTACCACGACGACGATGCTGATAACCCGTTTGGTTGCCGCCATGTAAATTAACAGGGGCTCACCAAGCTCGGGTGCTGCAAGGATGGGCGCTGAGGAAAGAATCTCCTTGAGCTGCTTCAATGTTGCATCTGCCTCGTCCGTCCACGTGAATTTGTCCGCCTTCTTCAGCAACTTGTACAGTGGTAGAGCCTTCTCTCCAAGTCGGCTGATGAACCGACTAACTGCTGCAACACAACATGTTAGTCATTGGATGTCCTTTAGGCATGTCGGACGGTTTATGTTTAAGATGGCCTTGATTTTCTCCGGGTTGACCTCGATTCCGCGCTGGGAAACGATGAAGCCCAACAGTTTGCCGGCTGGAACCCCGAAGACACACTTCTTAGGGTTGAGCATCATGTTGTATTTCCGGAGATTATCAAAGGTTTCTTTTAAGTCCGAGATTAAGTCATTTGACTTTTTAGACATCACCGCAATATCGTCCACATAGGCGTGAACGTTCCGACCAATTTGGTCGTGAAGGCAACGTTGCATTGTCCGCTGGTAGGTAGCACCTGCGTTTTTCAGTCCAAAGGGCATCGTGACATAGCAAAACGTGATGTATGGGGTAGTGAATGAAGTGGGTAATTGGTTCGACTTCCTCGTCTTGATCTGGTGGTATCCTAAGTATGCATCGAGAAAACACAAAAGTTCCGAGCCAGCCATCGAGTCAATGACTTGTTCAATGCGAGGCAAAGCAAACGGATCTTTGGGACATGCTTTGTTCAAGCCGGTGTAATCAACGCACATTCTTAATTCATTGGTTCCCTTTTTGGGGACAAGTACAGGATTGGCCACCCATCGGGTGTGAAGGACTTCTCGGATAAACTCAGCCTTAAGTAACCTAGCTATCTCTTTGCCAACGGCGCGTATCTTCTCATCTCCGAAGCGTCGTAGAGGTTGTTTCACTGGTTTACATTTTAGATCTATGTTTAAGCTGTGCTCGGCAAGTTCCCTAGGTACACCTTTCATGTCGGCAGGTTGCCAGGCAAAGATGTCCCTATTCTCACGGAGGAACTCGACGAGCGCGCTTTCCTATTTGGGATCCAGGTTCGTCCCAATGGCGACGGTCTTGGAGGCATCGCCTACCACAAGTTCCACCGCCTTGGTCTCGATGGCGGCTTTGAACGCAGGAGCGGAGTCGGAGATCTGCTTCTTCGACGCAGGCATCTCTGAGTCATTGACCTTGCTCTGGATCTCCTTGAATTCTTCGCTGTAGAGGACAGCTTCTGCAACAGCTGCTTCATTGATCTCGCAGTCCCTTGCCTTGGTAAAGCTCCCGGATACGATGATGACACCGTTTGGTCCGGGTATCTTGAGTTTGTTGTAGACGAAGCATGGCTTGGACATGAACGTGTGGAATATGTCGCGGCCGAATATGACGTGGTACACGCTCTTGAAGGGGACCAACTCAAAGGTCATGCGCTCTTGGCGGTAATTATTAACGTCGCCAAAGGCTACCTGAAGTGTAATGCACCCAAGGGACGGAGCCTCCCGTCCAGGAACTATGCCATGGAACACGGTGTTGGTCCGCCTTAGGTTTGCCTCTGTCAAGTTCATCTTCTGCAGTGTATCCAGGTACATGATGTTGATGCTGCTTCCACTATCCACCATGCACTTGGTGAACTCCACGCCGTCAATCAATGGGTTAATGACCATGGCGTATTGGTTCTCTGTGGGCACAAGGTCTGGGTGGTCCGTCCTGTCCCAAGTGATTGGAACCTCCGACCAGTGCAGGTATTGGGGGACTGGGGGGAGAGTGGCCATCAGGATCCTTAGAGAGGTCTTCTGTTGTTGGACGGTGGGGGTGCCAAGGAAAGTGTGGTATACTGGGGCCTTCTTTGCGAAGGGGTTCTTGCCCTTGTCTTCGCTCTTGGAGGTATGCTTGGGGTCAACGTCCTCGTCCATGTCACTTGAATCCTTGGACTCCTCCTCCTTCTTCTTCCCCTTTCCCTTGCCTCGCGGTCTGTTATTCCGACTTCGCTTGTAGCCGGACTCCGGGTCTTCCTTGAGGTCGTTGACGAACTTGCAGTGTCGATTGCTATGGCTGGCCTTGCCGTTGACATCGAGGTGTACGAGGCACGGCATATCGCGGTACTCTTCGTACGTTTGGGGGATGCGGAGCGGCGCCGAGTAGGTTTCACTTCCTCGTTGTTGCCCATGGCCTGCTCCCCTTCCTCGGCCACGTTGTTCGCCTTCTCCTCGTCCTGCAAAAGTCATGGCGATCATGTCGGTAGATTGATTTTATTCTGGAGCGGTTTTACGCTTTGTACTGTTGTTCCTCCGAGCTTGGGTTGGAACGGCCGTTGCCGGCAAAGAGCCACGAGCATCATCGTCGGCAGCTGCGAACTCACTAGATAACTGAATCATCTGATTCAAGTCAAGCTGATGATTGTCCTGCAAGCGCTTCAGCTTATGTCAGAGCAACGTGCCCCTTTCCAATCCATCGATTAAGGCGGCCATGGCGGTCTGGGCGTGCACTCCTGCGCAGGAATTATTCATATCCAGCCAGCGGGAGAGGTTGGCGTGAGATGTCTCGTCTTTCTCTTGCACGCACCGCTGCAGATCGCCCACAGTGCAGGGACGCTTGTATGTACCCTCAAAGTTCTTGGTGAACGCTTCTTGCATGTCCAACCAGTTGTAGATATACTTCTCTGGCAAGTCATCGATCCATTGACGGGCCATACCCGCCAACATTAATGGGAGGTACTTGACAGCGACGTTGGGGTTGCCTCCGGCAATCTCCACCGCGTTGCCGTAGTCATGCAACCATGTGGCATGCTTGGCGGTGCCGTCATAGGGCTTGATGGTCTTGTCAATCCGGAAACCTTTGGGGTAAGTTGCGGACCGTATTGCAGGTCCAAAACAACGTGGTCCCAGGTATGGTCCTTCCCGGGCCTCGTGGATCTTATCGATCCGCGAACGTGCATCGTATGGCTCCGGGTTCTTCTTCTTGTTGTCAACAGGGGATGGGCTACATGAACGACGCGGGCCTCTTCCGTCATGGTGACTGCTTGGTGGTGACAGAGGCGGAGGTGGCGGTGGGTTAGCCTTCTTACTGTTACCCTCCTGCGATGCCCCACGCCTGTCACGGTTGCTTGCCGGACGCGGAGGGTCATGGCGCGACCTGCTCTTATGTCCTTGGTGGCGTTCTCCATCATGACGGGTCTGTGCCGCGTTGTCGCGGATGACGATGTCGCACTGCTTTGGAGGGGGCATATCCGTACGATGGTGAGCTTTGTAGTCTTCCTGACGTCGGGGGGATCGGGGCGGTGGCGATGGGCGGCGAGGTTGGGCTCTTTCTCCGTGGTCGGAGGATATGGGGATAGCATCCTTCTTGTTGCGCGCATCCCTCCGTCTTCATTCTGATGAACCCGTCCGTGATCCGACATCCTGAGGAGATCTGTCTCTTGGCGGTTTGTAATGGCTAGATCGGCAGAGCGCTGGGTCAGACTCAAGCCTCTGAGAGGTGGCCTTTTCCTGCTGCTTTACCGCCTTGGCCACTAGGTCATAGACCTGTTCCACTGCCTCACGCGATCTATCCTGCTCCAGAAGGGTCTTGGCGACGGCGAGGTTAAGGAGTGGGGTGAGCATCACCTGCTTGCCTTCACTGTCAATGTATGGCTTGGCCTGTGCCGGCTTCGAGGGAGCCCATACTAGGTTGCGTCGTATGCTAGGATCGTTGATGACGCGAGCCGGAGCTTTCTTAGCCTTCTGCTGTTGCAGCAGAGTCTTGTACTCGGCCTCCATTGCTCTTGCTTTCTCTATGGACTTCTGCGCGTTGACCAGATCTCGATCTAGTTTAGCGCCTTGCTCCACGATGGCTTGTGCTTCCTCCAGCAGTTGCTGGCGCTTCTCGTTAAGCTGAGTCACTTTCCGGATATGATCAACAGTTAGTGGCTCAACGAGGAGATTGCCATACATCACTCTATCAGCTGGAGTAACATGGGCTGCTCCCGACGTGGATGCTGGAGGCGGCAAGTTTGTCGTGTTGTTGTTACTCGGACCGGTGCCGAGTTCCTGCGGCTGCTGCTGCACTGGATTAGGCGGAGGAGGCATGACTCTTGCGCGATCATCGTTAGCAGCAATAAGTGGCCCCTTCCCCTTGTCCAGCGCCGTAGGCGGAACTTGTCCGGGCTGGTCTTCATCCATCGCTGTCCCGATGGTGACGAACACCCCTCGAGACATGACGGTGTTATTAGCTTGCTCGTCGCGCGAGTACTCCTCCTCCATCTCCCGCATAGCGGAGTCTAGCTCTTCTGGACTGAAGTCTATTTCCTCTGAATCTGCACTGAAATCAGCATAAAGCGCGTCAATGACAGAGTCGGAGGGTGCTAGGACTTCCTCGATGACGAGCGGTGGGGGTGCAACGGCCTCCACGATGACTGGAGGTGGTGTCGGGGATATGGCCCCGGGTACCCCAGAGTTGAGGTATAGAGAGAGAACTCCTAAGAGTAGTAAACACTTCTATAAGAGATATGAGGCATTAAAAGAGAAATATAAAAAGGGAAGAGAAGTCCTGGACCGACATAGACATATCTCGGCCTAGTCTTCCTCTCTCCAGGCCGAATTAGGCCTCTCTGGTCCTATTAGGCCGAATACACTAATTAACTCGGCTGGGCCAAAACAGCCAGGCCGGCCCACCATGTCGAATCTCCTCCGACACCAGCGCATCTCCCGCCAGCGTCGTGGCGTCCCCACGCCGAACCTCCTCCTCACCACCTCGCTCCTTCGATGCCGCCCGGGTGGGCCGGGAAGGAGGAACCTCGGCCCACCACGGGACTCTCTCCAACCTTGCCAACATACCATACGTGCAGCAGGTAACTCCCGGGTGGGCCGAATGAAGGCAAGCTCGGTCCACCACGGGGCAACGCCGCCAGCTCCACCTCACGCCGCCACACCCGCGTGGGCCTGGCGGGAGACAATCCGGCCCACCGCAAGATACTCCCTCAAGTTCTTTCCGCTCAAGCCCCGGGCCGACGCCAGGAACATCTCAGCTGGGCAGCCACTAGCTTGGGCCGACTAAAGGTAAACTCGGCCGGGTCGCTGCCAGACCTCGACTGGGCCACCAGGTAATCCGGCTGGGCCGCTTCTCCCCCAGGCCGAATCAACCAAAGCCCAGGCCGAGTTGCCACTCCCTCTAGGACACTTGGGCCGAGTTATAATGATCTATACGCCCTGTAATTTACTTCTAGATGCCTCCACAGTCTCTACAAGAACATGCCATCGGATCAAGACAAGACCAACAAGTACTGTGCCAGTCTTGGGAGCCCACCAGCTCAGACTGGCACATGATGTATGGGATATACCCATGGCATCTAACAAGATGCTAGGGATATGCTGTTGGAATCAAATAAGATGCTAGGGAATATGCCTGGAATCTCCGAAGATGCCAAGGCATATGCTCGACATCTCTAGAAGATGCCCAGAATATGCCATCTAGATGCTAAGCGTGTAGAACAAGACCTGTCCCCTGGGCTTCCCTTTATAAGGAGCACCAGGGGGGTCGTTCTAAGAGAGGCCCTGGAGGGATCTTCTCCTCTCTGCTCAATAGGAGCCCTTCTTCTTCTTCCTCCTCCAATCTCATAGAGAGATCTAGATAGAGGTATAGGAGATACAACTCAAGGAGCATGATTGTAGCCACGAGTATGGCAATATTATGAGAGATTAGATGTATAGAATGAGGTGTTGTCTCCACTTGAGAGTCTCAATCCCAGATGCATTGTATTTCTCTTTGTTCATACGAGTGCGGTCTTCACTGCATCATCACTCCCCGTATTCCTCCACGTCCATCGGCCCCAACTTTAGCCTACCCATGACATATGCCGTGATACCACCATGATAGGTGGTGGCGCTGCGGCGACGATGGCGGCCGGAGGCGGTGGTGGTGGCTGGATCGGTGGTGCTCCGTCAATGAGCGCAAGCGCTGTCTGAGCTGCCGCTTCAGCCTCCGCGTAGTTGTTGACGGTGTTCACCATGCCTTCGAAGGTGAGGCGTCCTGACGCATGTTGCCGTCTTAGAGAATGTCGGAGAAGCGTGCCATGGTCTAGTCCTTCCACAAAGTGATAGATGGCATCATCATTGGGGTAGTGGGACAGATCGGCTCGTATACGGAGCCACCTGGCCAGGTAATCGCGGGGGTTTTCGCCCTCTCTCTGAATGCAGCGCGCCAGATCGAAGATGGTAACCACGCCGACAAACTTGGATCTCTGTTGTCCAGACGCACGGGCAAAGCCGGCGGATTTGCAGTGATCTTCCACCTTTTATATCCTGCATAGGGGCGGTTTGGGTGGGTCTTGAATTTTTCCGATCTTTGCCGGCAAACTCCGAGGAGAGATCCGACATTGATCCTTCCACGAACGTATCCTACCCGTAGGCGGTCCGTGCGGGTCTTGAATTTTTCCGATCTTTGCCGGCAAACTCCGAGGAGAGATCCGACATCGATCCTTCCGCGAACGTATCCTGCCCGTAGGCGGTTCGTGCGGGTCTTGATGCTCCTCCGACTCCTAGGGAACTAGTGCCCGAGTCGGTTTCGCCAATAAAGAGGTGGATGTCTCCGATAGGAACGATCGAACACCGCATAGGGTTCGTCTTCGCCGGGATCCAGAACTCGTCGGGGGGACGATCGGAATGTTTCCGGAGAAGAGAACACGACCGATGGCTACGGTTTCGCCGATTCCCGCGAAGATCTTGGTCCTCGCCCGCTGAAGAGCCTGAATTGCCTCTTGCCCCACGGTGGGCGCCAACCGTCGTGGTATTGCCGACGAGTACGCCATGGAGGGGTCCTCACAGTGCGTGTTTAGAGACGTGGGGTAAGGCGGACGGTTGACGGGTACGAGGTAACACAGCTTACCCAGGTTCAGATCCCACAACGGTGGCGGAATCCTACTCCTGCTACAAATCACTATAATGGCAATACGCCGAGTTACAGAGATTAGCTTCGCTGTGCGAGTCGTGTGAAAAACGATGCCCTAAAGGCTCCCATAGGCCCGACTTATATAGTCGTCAGATCCTAGGGTTACAGGGAAAAGTCCTAGCCGGACAGGTTACAGAGTTCTACACCGTCTATTACTAGTCTTGTGTATCTTGCACTCCAAGGCTCCGGGTACGCTGGTGACTCCACCGTAGCCTTCCTTTATCCGGCATGGGCCTCCCTTCTGGATCCACCTAACTGGGCCGCCCAGCAGGCCATAGGCCATGCTACCGACTATGGGCCACCCGGGTTAGTCGGATAAGAGACATGCTATGAGGATACCCATATAGCATATCCCCAACACTAGACGCGCAGTTGCGGATTACTGATGAAGCGCGTCAGTTGATGCAGTGGAGTCCTCACGATCCGATCGTCCTGGTGCTGATCACACAACACCTCTGCTGGTATCCACACGTACAAGGAGGAGCATCAGCGGCGAACTGCTAGGTTCGTATTGACCGTAGGACTCCTGTGGAGCTAGGGTTTCCAACACATGGAATGACCTAACCGAACAACGATTAACCTCTCTGGGTTACGGTGCTCCACTATATATAGGGAGTGAACGTGGGCTCTGCTCGCGCGACCCATTCACTAAAGCCCATATAACACTAGTCACCGTGAGTCCAACTCACTAACTCAGTCCTAACCCGGTTTAGGTCCAACCCAACCATATTACAGGTTCAGATCCAATCCGAACATGCTCCCGCTCTTAAGTGTGTGACCCCGCAGGCTCATGGCTACTTGGACACGATTGGAGTCCGACTCTCAATCGATCAGTCGATAGCGGCTCCTAGCAGAACGTGCCGACTCCCAAGTACCAAAGAGTCATGACTACCTGCCTTTCCAATGCGACCTACGTCCGAGTCCCTTTTGCCTCACGATATACCTTGTCAGACTATAGGCGAATAATTGTCATCCCTTAAATAGTCCGACTCTCTTCTCGATCCAAGATAAGTGATTCACCCGACTAACTCTTAGTCGATCGCCTCGGTTAACACTTAACCGAGTCGTGCATGGCCATGCTTTCCGAATCATATCTCACGAGAGGTCCCAGAGAATATCTCTTCGAGTGGAGGGGCAAAATCCCATCTTGGTTATTCACATCACGCAGCTTGATTCTCAGTCGACCCGAACCCTGCCTTTATAACTGCCCAGTTACGGATCAGTGTTTGACAGAACCTAAGTCAGTGATCCTCAACTCGGACTATGCAACAACCTCAGGTCTAAGGATTACATTGATTGAGATATACAAATGACAACTTGTTCGTTGTACCTCAATATGGGTCAATCCGACTCGCTAAACTCTTTAGTCGGATCTGTGTAAGTTGGAATAGCATCTCCATGCTCATGACAAGTGGAACCGAGTCATCAAGCCAACTTTCACATTGGTCTAAGTTGTGTGTCCAGCACAACTTCGATGACCAAGGATATTTAGTACAAACAACATGAATGCATAGTTCCACAACCGAATCACATATTCAATGATATCCTTGCTAGATTCTGAAGCCAATACAGACGACTTCTACGTCAACGTACGCTCTAGGAATCCTCATCAAAAGCTAAATCTCTTTAATGAAGTCAAGAAAGTCAACATATACATCAAATCAAGTGAAGACGAAGTTTCTCATTAGATAGGAATATAATCTCTAGCCATAGAACCTATTTCTATAGAGTATTGCAATAGCAGCAATGCAAATCCCAATAGTTCAGATACTAGTTTATTAGTATATTAGTTATGAGTTGATTCTTCCCGATTCTTCTTTGTAAGAAGTTCCTTTCTCTCTTTTGAACCTAGAGTGTTCTCTGGATCTTTTGTAAAGAGTTGAGTTGTAACCTATAGTCATGTATTGGACCTGGCCGGTCGGTAGTCCTCGGTCGGTCAGTAGTCCTCGGTCGGTCGGTAGTCCTCGGTCGGTCAGTAGTCCTTCGTCGGTCGGTAGTACTCGGTCGATGGGTAGTCCTCGGTCGGTCAGTAGTCCTCGATCGGTCAGTACTCCTCGGTCAGTCGGTAGTCCTCGGTCGATCAGTAGTCCTCGGTCGGTCAGTAGTCCTCGGTCGGTCGGTAGTCCTCGGTCGGTCAGTAGTCCTTCATCGGTCGGTAGTCCTCGGTCGATGGGTAGTCCTCGGTCGGTCAGTAGTCCTCGATCGGTCAGTACTCCTCGGTCAGTCGGTAGTCCTCGGTCGATCGATAGTCCTAGGTCGGTCGGTAGTCCTAGGTCGGTCCGTAGTTCTCGGTTGATCCGTAGTCCTCGGTCGGTCGGTAGTTCTCAGTCGGTCAGTAGTCCTCGGTTGATCAGTAGTCCTCGGTCGGTCAATAGTCCTCGGTTGATCAGTAGTCCTCGGTTGGTCAGTAGTCCTCGATCGGTCGATAGTCCTCGGTCAGTAGTCCTCGGTCAGTCAGTAGTCCTCGGTCGGTCAGTAGTCCTCCGTCGGTCGATGGTCCTCGGTTGATCAGTAGTCCTCGATCGGTCGGTAGTTCTCGGTTGGTCGGTAGTCCTCGGTCGGTAGTCCTGGATGCCATGCAGGCAGGCGCGCTCTGGTCGCCAAAGCTCTTCGAGATGAGTTCTACCGGCCAACCGCAAAGAACAACGCCAAGGAGATAGTCCAGAGGTGCAATGCTTGTCAGCAGTACGCAAACAAGCCACACGGGCCTGGATTGGAGCTACGGTCCATACCGCTGGCAAGGCCTTTCGCCCAGTGGGGGCTCGACATGCTCGACAAACTGCTAAAGTCCTCGCCAGGAGGGCATGTCTTCCTCCTGGTGGCAGTCGACAAATTCTCGAAGTGGATCAGTCAGTGATATGTCCAAAACGTTTCTACTTTCTCGAACACTTTGCTATTGTTTCTTCTCTAAACCTGTGTGATTTGGATACAACTAACACGGACTGACACTGTTTTCAGCAGATTACCTTGGTGTCTTGTTTTTGTGCAGAAAATCAACTATCAGTAAAAATCCTGGAAAATATGCCAAAAATATTTTTCACTAGAAGACCCACGGAGCCAGAAGGGGAGACAGAGAGGGGGCCTGGGGGCCCAGACCCACCCCAGGCGCGGGCCCACCTAACCCCGCGCGTGGAGGGGGTGCAGCCTCCCTAGGCACCTCCTTGGCCTCCCTCTGTGCCTATAAGTTGCCTTTCGACCTAAAAAACGAGGGGGGTCGATAGTTTTCCAGAAAGAGTTCTGCTCCGCCGCTGCCACCATAAACCAAGATTCGGATCTAGAAACTCCGTTCTGGCACCCTTACTGGATGGGGAATTTGGAGAGGATCATCGCCATCGTCATCACCAACGCATCTCCATCAACCACTGATGTTTCCCTCATCCATGAGTGAGTAATCCCCCATTGTAGGCTTGGGGATGGTAGGGATTGGATGAGTTCTATCATGTAATCGAATAAGATTTGTTAGGGCATAGTGCCTAGTATCTCTATTAGTACTATTTGACTTTGTTGCAACTTGTTGTGCTTAATGCTTGTCACTAGGGCCCGAGTGCCATGATCTCAGATCTGAACTTATTATTGAATCATTATGATAGTATTGTTTGTGATCTTATCCGCAAAATGTGTACACATATCATTGTCCGGATCCAAAGGCCCCAAAGTGACAATAATTGGGACAACCGGAGGGGATGGCTGTGCTATGAGGATCACATGTGTTCATGGAGTGTTAATGCTTTGCTCTGGTGCTCTATTAAAAGGAGCACCTTAATTGCCAGTAGTTCCCTAGAGGCCCCGCTGCCACGGGCTAGCTGGATAGAAGATGTCGTGCAAGTTCTCATTGCGAGCACGTATGACTATATTTGGAGCACATGCCTAGGATTGTTTAGTACTTGGATGCTGGTTATTATTTATCTGCAATGCCCTAGATCTTGAAGTTACATGTTTATACTCGTCCATGCAACGCCCATCATCCATCCCTATGTCTACCGCACTCGAATTCTACTATTACCGTTACTGTTACTATTTCTCCTGTTTCACTATTGCTGTTGCTGATGTTGTTGCTTTGCTGTTGCTACTGATAAACTTCTGTGAGCAAGAACTATTTCCAGGTGCAGCTGAACTGACAACTTACTTGTTAAGGCTTGCAAGTATTCTTTGTCTCCCTTGTGTCCAATCAATAAATTGGGTAATACTACCCACGAAGACTATTGTGATCCCCTATACTTGTGGGTCATCAACTGTTACTGTTACTATTGCTCCAGTTCTGTTGTTGCTGTTGCTTTTCTATTGCTACTATCAAACTGTTGCTACTGATAAACTTTTGTGAGCAAGAACTATTTTCAGGTGCAGCTGAATTGATAACTTAGTTGTTAAGGCTTGCAAGTATTCTTTGGCTCCCCTTGTGTCGAATCAATAAATTGGGTAATACTACCCGCGAAGACTGTTGCGATCCCCTACACTTATTGGTCATCAACTACTCACACTTCATACCGAGGGCTGGCATGATGAAGAAGAAGGCCTCCGGGATGATCTCCCCTCCGGCAGGGTGCCGGGAAGAGCTTCAGATCCCCCCGATCTAGGGACGATGGTGGCGACGGCTATAGACGGTTTCGTGGAATATTGATCGGGTCCTTAGGTTTTCTATACCGAGGGGTTCTTTATAGGCGAAGAGGCGAGGCAAGGGGGCCACCAGGGTGGCCGCACCCCCCCAGGCGCGGGGTGGTCCCACCCGCGCAGCCAGGGATGTGGCCCCCTGGTGGATCTCCTCCGTCTCGTACTCTGGCTTCGTGTTCCCCACGGTAAAATATTGACTTTGGCTTTTGTCCCGTCCAATTCCGAGAATATTGATTTTTTGCCTTTGTGAAAACAAAAACAGAAGAAAACATGCAACTGACACTGTGGCATCTTGTTAATAGGTTAGTAGCAGAAAACATATAAAAACACCTCAAAATGTAGACAAATCAAAGCAAAATAGATACTAAACAAGCATGGAACATCAAAAATTATATATACGTTTCCGACGTTTCAAGCATCCCCAAGCTTAAGTCCTGCTCGTCCTCGAGTAGGTAAGTGATAAAAAGAATAATTTTTGAGGCAACATGCACCATCAAAATCAAGATCAAACCATTTGCAAGCATTGAAAGCTGGGATCAAAGAACTCTAAACTTGAGCATGGAAGATGAAGTTCTAATAGTAAGACAAAGTAACTATGCATGCAACATGAAAGATTACAAACAAAGATCATGAATAACATGCATTGAAAATAATATCTCAATCCGACTTACAGAGATTTTACACGGATTTTTATGGTGGAGCACAAAAATCTGTTTCGGGGCAGCAACTCCCCAAATCTTACTTCCCTCTCATTAGAGGTTATTCTTGGCACAAAAAACATATAAAAAGGTAAGGAGAGGTCATTATAGAAGTAATAACTTCCAAGACTCAAGAAAACTTTTGGGTTATCTCCCAATAAGTACTTTTATTTAATGCCTTTAAGTTAGGCACAAGAAGCAAGAATCAAGTATTTTCAAATGAAGAAGCATTAACATCAAACCTTGCTTTCAAAGGATGAGCAAGAAGCAACATCTCTCTCCTTATAGGGAAGTGTTCAATACCTTTCTTGAATGGAAATTGATATTTAATGGTGCCTTATTTCATATCAATGATGGCACCAACAGTTCTAAGAAAAGGTCTTCCCAAAGTAATAGGACAAGAAGCAGTGTATTCGACATCCAAAATATAGAAATCAACAGGGACATAAGCATTGTTAACCATAATAAGAACATCATTAACACTCCCCATGAGTTTCTTTTTAGCATTATCATTAAGTGGGACATCCAACTAACAATCTTCCAAAGGTGTCAAATCAAGCATTTCATAAATCTTTTTAGGCATAATAGAGACACTAGAACCAAGGTCACATGAAGCTTTGAGATCAAAGTCATTCACTTGCATATTAATAATGGGTTACCAACTATCTTATACTTTCCTAGGAATAGAGGCTTTGTGTTTCAACTTCTCTTCCTTAATTTTAATAAGAGCATCTGTAATGTGTTTGGTGAAAGCTACATTCATATCACTAGCATCAGGACTTCTAGCAAGCTTATGTAGGAACATAATCACTTCAGAAATATTGCAACCATCAAAATCAAAATCAAACTTAGCATCACTAGTAGTAGACTCATTGGGTTTAGGCATTGTGGTAGGAGGAATAGGGACTTCTTATGGTTTAGTCGCATCCATATTGGTGGTGGTGATAGTGCACACACTATTGTTTCTAGCAATTTCAGCTTTTCTTTCCTACTTAGCATGTAGTTGGGCTAGAAGTATAACATTTTCATCAATATTAACTTGTATGGAATGAGTATCAGCAAAGGTACTTTCCAAGGTTTCAGGTTTAGCATCCATTTATTAATCAAAGAGGACCGTGCTTCGGACAAAGAGGAAATATTTTTCTCAACATTCAAGAGCTTTTCCTCCAGTCTTGTTGAAAGTGGTTTGTTTACTAATAAAGTCTTTGAGCATGACTTCAAGTTCAGAGGGGGCACTTCTAGTATTGTTGTAGGAGTTTCCATAGGTATTTCCATTATTAGGAGGATAAGGCCTATAATTGTTGTTACTACCAAAATTATTCCTATAGGCATTATTGTTGAAATTGTTGTTTCTAATGAAGTTCACATCAACTTGCTCTTCTTGAGCAACCAAATAGGCTAAGAGAACATTATTAGGATCTAAAGGAGCTTTCGCATTAACAAGCATAGCCATGATAACATCAATCTTATCACTCAAAGAGGAGGTTTCTTCAACAGAATTTACCTTCTTACCATGTGGAGCTCTTTTAGGGTGCCATTCAGAATAATTGACAATCATATTATTAAGGAGATCTGTTGCAGCACCCAAGGTAATGGTCATAAAGTTACCTCCGCCAGATGAATCCAACAGGTTTCTTGAAGAGAAGTTCAAACCTGAAACAAAAGTCTGGATAATCATCCAAGCGGTAAGTCCATGAGTGGGACAGTTCTTACCAAAGATTTCATTCTTTCCCAAGCTTGAGCAACATGTTCATTATCAAGTTGCTTAAATTTCATTATTTCACTTCTCATAGATATAATCTTAGCAGGAGGGTAGTATTTTCCAATAAAAGCATCTTTGCACTTAATCCAAGAATCAATACTATTTCTAGGCAAGGATATCAACCATTCTTTAGCTTTTCCTCTCAAGGAGAAAGGAAACAACTTGAGCTTAATAATATCTCCATCTACATCCTTATATTTTTGCATCTCACAAAGTTAAACAAAGTTATTAAGGTGGGTAGCAGTAGCATCAGAACTAGCACCAGAAAATTGCTCTCTCATCACAAGATTCAACAAAGCAGGCTTAATTTTATAAAAGGTAGCATCAGGAGCAGGTCGAGGAATAGGAGTACTTAGGAAATCATTGTTGTTTGTGCTAGTGAAGTCACACAACTTGGGGTTCTCACCAGAGTTCATTTTGACAAAAGTGGAGCAAGCCAATAGCAGCAGGAACTATTTTTTGTGTGTTTTTTATAAGAGAAAGCAAACCAAACTAAACTAATTTTTTTTTGGAGTTTTTGATAAAAAGAGCCAAACGAAACCAAGCAAAAAAACTACGCAAAACAAAAACAAAGTAAAGAGAAAGGTTGTGAAGGACTCCCCTTGTGAAGACGTCCTTAGCCTCCCCGGAAACGGCGACAGAAAACTTGTTGATGGCGCGTGGTAGCGCTTCGTTGGGAGACCCCAAGAGCAAGGTGTGATGAGCACAGCAACAAGTATTCCCTCAGTAAGAAACCGAGGTTATCGAACCAGTAGGAGGAAGGAAATGACTCAAAGGTGTTGCTAGCAACTTGGAGACCTGCACAACACAAACTCAAGACTTTGCCCCAACAAACAGTGAGGTTGTCAATCTCACTGGTTGCTAAAACATAGAATTAACTGTATGGTGTGGAAGGTGATGGTGGTTTGCAGCAAATAATCAGGTAACCGTGGAAGATATATCAATGGTAAAGATTAGACCGGGGTCCATAGTTCACTAGAGGTGTTCTCCTTAAGATAAACAAACATGGCATGCCGGGTAAAAAAATTACAGCGGGGCAATTGACAGGAGTGAGCAAGGCATAACAATTCAATACTAGACATTCATGATCCTATGAGATTCAATTGAGCAATACAACAAGATACATAAACCGCCATCCAACTACATCTATGACTAGTAATCCACCTTCAAGTTATCATCCGAACCCCCTACGGTATTAAGTTGCAAGCAACAGATAACTGCTTTAAGCAAAGTGTGTAAGGTAAACAATCCATTTGTTCCATGAACAAGAGACCGTTGTTTTCTCCCTAGTGGCAACAACACATCTACAACCTTAGAGATTTCTGTCACTTCTCTTAGATTAAATAGAGGCACGAACCCACTATCGAGCATAAATACCCCCTCTTGGAGTCACTAGCATCTACTCGGCCAAGATAGCTACTAGAAACAGAGAGCATGCAAGATCACAAGCAACACAGACATGATAGAATCAATAAGATAAAACTATTAATCAATCTGACATAGTAATCTCAATATCCATCGGATCCCCGCAAACACAACATGCATGATTACAAATAGATGATCTTGATCATGAACGGAGCTCACAAGATCTAAACATGGTAGCACAAAGGAGGAGAAACGACCATCTAGCTACTATATGGACCCGTAGTCCAAGGTGGAACTACTCACACTTCATACTGGAGGCTGGCATGATGAAGAAGAAGGCCTCCGAGATGATCTCCCCTCCGGCAGGGTGCCGAGAAGAGCTTCAGATCCCCCGATCTAGGGACGATGGTGGCGGCGGCTACAGACGGTTTCGTGGAATATTGATCGGGCCTTAGGGTTTCTCTATTGGGGGGTCTTTATAGGCGAAGAGGCGAGGCAGGAGGGCCGCCAGGGCGGCCGCAGCCCCAGGCGCCAGGTGGGCCCACCCGCACAGTTAGGGGGTGTTGCCCCTGGTGGCTATCCTCCGTCTCGTACTCTGGCTTCGTGTTCCCCATGGTAAAATATTGACTTTGGCTTTTGTCCCGTCTAATTCCAAAAATATTGATTTTCTGCCTTTCTGGAACCAAAAACAGAAGAAAACAGGCAACTGGCATTGTGGCATCTTGTTAATAGGTTAGTACCAGAAAACATATAAAAATACCTCAAAGTGTATACAAAGCAAAGCAAATTAGATACTAAACAAGCATGGAACATCAAAAACTATAGATACGTTTCCGACGTATCGGCCGACAACAACTATACAAGATCAACTATATAAACTTGCGCACATAATTCTTTCTTAGAATACTACACTATGCAAATCCTAATCAATCATAGACTAACTACTCTCAATAGGTCCTTGTAATATTGCAAAGATAGTGTGGCTTGCAAACAAAAGCAAGTGGGAAAAAGATGCAGGATGCTTATACATTTCGTCGCGATCTTCACCCTTTATTTGTGGATCTGTCTTGCTCATGGGATTTGGTTTGTAGAAGATAGCATGGAAATTGTTTCTGGTAGGTATCTAGGTGGTCTATGATTTGGGGTACTGGGGGTTCTTACCAATGGATTCGTGAGTTTAGGAGAGTAGGGTCAGAGACTCTGGTGTCGTAGGGCCAAAGACTCCGACGTAGTTGAAGCCGAAGATTCTGGTGTAGTTGTTCCAGTTTCTTCCTTCTTCTCTTCCATGCTTCCCTCTTGGCATCCATGAGTCCTTGTGCTCATTTGGCCTCCTCCATAAGATCCATGCATATATGGATAAACCTAAAGGGTAAACAAGTATGCAGATCAAATGGTATATGATCAACAGAGGGATGTGTAGTCACACAGGAAGGATCGAATTAACCTTTGAGTGATAGTGTGAGATGCACCAGCGTCATTAGTCGTCTAAGAACTACACATGTAGATGACCGTGTGTTGGACTGCATTACGAGCTAACCTGTGCATCTCACAAACGTGGAGGTCCAAAGTTTGGGATAAAGAAAACCAAGCCAAGGCAGAGGATGGAATGTCATGTCATGCTACATACCAACTATTTCAGCGACATACTATATATACCTAAAAGGATTTTTGGTGGCGATATAGGATGAACAAGGATTTTTTCATGACGCTGGTGCATGGTGTGAGAGAGTATGATGTAACACCCTATTGCTACTTTTTGTGGTGCCCTTCTTCTACGCCATCGACACCCGTCACACGAGCACACTTCTCGTTGGTGATTGTCCTTGTCTACTCTTCTACATCCTCATCTTCCTTCACCTTGGTCCATACCTCCTATGAGTCGCACTTTGGAAACTCCTTCTGATTTTTCATCATATCGATGTACTCATTATCATCAGGGCCAGAGGACGGCGATGACTTGTTTGATATGTCTACAGGTTCTTGCATGTCGACAGGAATGATGTATCAATGGAGCCCTACATTGGAATCATCGCTCGTAGTGCACTAGCGGGACTCGCTGCTCTAGGCCATCCTGGCTAGCATTGATCAATAAACAACCAAAAGTGAGAGAGAATGAAGAGAAGAAGTGACTATCATAGACATCTTTAGAAGGACATATTCAGAAGTCCATTAACTCCATAGATGGAAATCTTCAAGCATATAATCCCCTCGAGATACTTATCTTGATTTTTCTTTTCTCAACCTTTATGATAATCTCCACTTTATGCCATCCACCCATGGGCTATATGAAATCTTTCCTTGTGATGCAAGCCCATGTGTGGTACCTAATCGACTTAGAAATATCAAACATATAGATCATGCGTTAGCTTACAAAGCGCAACTGAGAATTGTTTACCATACCACTACATCACTTGATGTCATGTGGTACATCATTTAGGGTTGTGTTTAGATCTTCTATAATCGTATCCTAGATTTCATATTGATCAACCATTCTCGTACTTATGCTATATCTTGATCTCTTAAGCGTCATAAGAAATTCTTTAGTGGAATTACTTGCTTCAAGACATGATACCATGCCTCAAACCCATGATCCCAACCATGACCACCTTTGAGTTCCTCCATTGAACTCTGTCATGGTTATTGCTTCATTTTCACGTGAACTTCATCTTGATCACCATAATTCACTCATTGAACTCCGTCTTAATGCGTCGAAGCTCATTTCCTTAGCTTCTACTTGATCGTCATAAGTGACATCTCAAACTCAATGATCTTGATGCATATCTTGACTGTGATGGGAGACATCTGAATCCGTCAAATATACTTAATGCACCGCCATCGAAACATGTCTCGACATATATATCTTGGTGAAACCCTTGGTCCATAGTAAATCGTACCTTTATATATTGATCACATTCATCCTGGAATCCATCCATCGCTCTTCATGCATTACTTGTAGAACATTCCTTGACATGTAACTCGAGATTACAGTATCCCCTCCACTCAAATTTCGCGAGATTAAATTTCTGTAATGTTTCTCTGACGACACGACATGGAAGCACGTATATTTTATCTTCTATTGTTTCATTCAATGAAAGATTTCGTTCGTAATGCAGCGTAAAGAAACCTTACGAAAAAACTTCCATCTAAGATATTAAGAGAACAACACACTCATAGAAGATTTCATATAAAGTTTAATCCTCCTAAATAAACACATTTTGAATCAGGGACACGATTTTTGCGTTTGTTCCAAGCATGTGAGACGTGCTACTATATGTAATAATGCTATAAAATCGTACCCATAAGCATGCACCACGTGGAAATCTTTGTGGTTGACTTGCCATGTGTGGCGTGCGCACGTACAAGTGGAGGGCGAAAGTGGAATCCCGGAACGTATGAGGAGGCGCTGGCAGTATGAACACGCAGGCAGAGAGGACAACTGGAACAGAGGAAGGGGGGGCAGGGGTTTTGGCCTTTGGGAGGAGAGGTGGTGGGCACGGGGTTGTTGGGTGGAGGATATACTATTTCGATCGGTTTCCTAACAAACTCCGAACGCTCCCGAAACAAGCAACCTCGAGCGCGCATACACACACACACACACACACACACACACACACCCTCCCTCCGAAAGGGCAAAGAGGAGGGATCGCACAACACGATTCGATCATCATTTTAGAAGGAGCGATCCCTTTTAGCGGAAGGGAAGGGAACGGAACGGAATGGCGCGCGTTATCTTTTCTCGTGCTCGCGCTCGTCCACTTCCCCGGTTTAAACAAACTGGTCACGTTATTCGGCGGGGGGCATCTTGGCCGATTGGCTGTGGGGGCCAAGGAGTAAGCTCGTGTGGCCCTGTGAGTGGCGACGTCGCCCTGGTGAGGTCTACCTAAGTTCCGATAGCGACCTTCGCAACAACGAGGCCTGCTGCCGCTGCCTCTAATTTTTCGATATTATATTCTAGTCCTAATCTGCTAGTACTAATAGTATAAAATATTTAGAAATAGTTTGTGTTCATTCCTTTAGCCGAACGGAAAGAGATGTCGACTTCTAGAAAATCGCGGAGCGGTCCCACTGTCTGTGACCATCAGGGCTCGTGCATGCACAGGGATCTCGCCGCGGTGGCCCGGTCCCACCCGCAAACATCACCTGTTGTTGCATGCTACTACGACTAGGCTGCTAGCAGTTCAAATTCACGCGGCTCCCGATGTTGCGCCGTGAAACAGTTTTCGGGCGTGAAACCGCGGGCCGTTTCCTATCATGGGTGGCGTCCAGTCCACCGGCAGGCAGGCGTCGGTGCGGCGCGTGTCGGAGCAAGCCAGCCCTGCCCGTCGAGGTCGAGGTCATCTGAGGAGAGGGAGGATTGCGTGACGCCCTGCTTCACACCGTTCGTTCGTTCGTTCACCACGGTCGCTCCGCGCGCATTCATTCACTTGGAAGCACCAAAGCAGCGCGGGCCCCACGGCGCAGGTAGTACGGTAAACAGACGCAAGGGGGGTGGGGTGGGGAACCCGGTCCACCAGATTAGCCGCGACGTGGCCCACGGCGTCAGCGGGAGTGCCGCCGTATCGGTGTCGGATGGGCTTGTTGTGTGCGTAGGCAGAGAGAGGGGAAGGCGTTTTATTAAGAGAAGCAATTGAATGGAATGAATGAATGGCACCCGTTTATAGCTGGACCTGTAGCTGTACTACCCCCGTCCCTCCCATCCCATAGCGTTTGCGTTTGGAGCTAGCTAGCTGCGGTATTCCCATCCCCCCTCTCTCTCCCCCTTCCTCCTCCGTCTCCCCTCCCAGCTGCTGCGTGTTGCGCTAGCTGCCGCCTTTTTCGCCTGCATGGAGCCAGGCGGGCCGTGGCGCGATCCGCGCCAGGGCTACCTGTACGGGCTCGGATCGCCGATGCAGATGCCGCCGCAGCAGCGCCAGGACCCGGCCGCCGTCGGCGGGGTCCTCAAGCGGAGCCTCGGCGAGATTGAGAGGTGGCAGCAGCAGCGCCAGGTCGCGATGCAGCAGGAGCTCTACCTGCGCGCAGTCAGGCAGCGCACCGCCGCCACGTCGCCGCTCGCATCGGTCGACGTCGCCGCCTTGCTAGGCGGTGGCGGCGCCGGCGGCGGGGGCCTCTCTCAGCAGCCCCTGATTTTCTCCGGCACGAGCCTCGCCGGAGGAGGCCTCGCGGCGCCGTCGTCCACGCTCTCGTCCCTCACCACCGCGTCCAGGGCGGCCATCCCGCTGATCCAGCAGCACGTTCATCGCCAGGCACACTTCGTGCCGCCATCGGTGCAGGCGCAGCCGCACGCGGCCTTCGGGGTGGCCAGGACCCCGCAGGCTGCCTCGGGAGGGAGCGAGCTCTCCATCCTGCAGGAGCTGGAGAAGCAGCTCCTGGGCGACGACGAAGAGGCGGAGCCGGCCATGAGCGGGACCGGCTCTACCCTCACCAGCTCCGAGTGGGAGGACACGATACAAAAGCTCAACTCCATCACCGCCGCCGCCGCCGCCGCGCCGTCTCCTCCTCCCTCCTTCCCCGCGGTGGCGACTCCCAACAGCAATTACAACGCGGGGATGACGCGGTCGCCCTCCAACTCCTCCACTTCCACGGCCTCTTCCTCGGCCTCATGCTCGCCGCCAATCTCGGTCACCACGTCGCGCCAATTGCTATCCGAAGCGGCGGTCGCCATCGCCGACGGCAACCTTGAAGCGGCGGCGGCTCATCTGGCGACTCTCAAGCGCGCAGTTAACCCGCGCGGTGACGCGGAGCACAGGCTGGTGGCCATGATGGTGGACGCCCTGTCGTCGCGCATTGCGCCCAGCGCCTCCGCCTCGTCGCAGCAGCTCGCCGACCTGTGCGGCGCCGAGCACCGTACCGGGTGCCAGTTCCTCCACGACATCTCGCCCTGCTTCCGCCTCGCCCTCGACGCCGCCAACATCGCCGTCATCGACGCCGTCGCCGGCCACCGCGCCATACATCTCGTCGACTTCGACATCAGCGGGCCCCAGCACGCGGCGCTCATTCAGTCTCTCGCTGACCGGCGCGTGCCGGGGACATCCCTCAAGGTCACCGCCGTATGTGATCCGACCTCGCCGTTCACGCAGTCTCTGACGACCACACTCCCTGCCGTCGGGGACCGTCTGAGGAAGCTGGCGGAGCGAGCCGGCATAGAGTACCGCTTCAGAGTGGTCAGCTGCAGAGCGGCAGAGATTGAGGCGTCCAAGCTGGGGTGCGAGCCCGGGGAGGCGCTGGCCGTGAACCTCGCCTTCGCGCTGTCGCACGTGCCCGACGAGAGCGTGTCGCCGGCGAACCCGCGCGACGAGCTTCTCCGCCGGGTGCGCGCTCTCGGCCCGCAGATCGTGACCCTCGTGGAGCAGGAGCTGAACTCCAACACCGCCCCGCTGGCCACGCGCTTCTCAGACGCGTCCGCGCACTACGGAGCGATCCTCGACTCATTAGACGCGACGGCTGGCCGGGAGGTCGCGGACAGGGCGCGCGCCGAGGAAGCGGTGGCGAAGATGGCGGCTAACGCGGTGGGCCGGGAAGGTGCGGACCGGCTGGAGCGGTGCGAGGTCTTCGGCAAATGGCGCGCGCGGTTCGGCATGGCCGGGTTCCGGCCTGTGGCGCTCGCCACGGGCATTGCCGACCAGGTCCTGGCACGCTTCGGCACCTCCCCGCCAGGCCTCGTCGTCAAGCCGCCGGAGAACGGCGTGCTCCGTCTCGGATGGACAGGGCGCGTGGTGACCGTCGCCTCCGCTTGGCGTTAATCTGGTGAGGTCGTCGCGCCATCATTGCCGTCGCCAGACAATTGCTTAATTTAATTCGAGCCCCTTTTTTCTTCTGATTGGTAATGTGTGATGAGCTTGTTCTTGATGATGATCTGGTAAAGATTAGTTGTAGCGACTCATAATCCTCCTCCCCGTAGCTAAATATATGGAAAGAGTAAATTACTACTACTACTGCTACGCAACCTATCTGCTGTTGATTTTTTCCGCGACCTGTTTGCATCGTGACGATGTAGACCTGCACTGGCTGGCCGATCCGCCGTGATTGTTGTGTTGTGGCTATACACACTTGTACAGGGACTAGCCATGGGTACTAGTACTACTGCCCAAGTAGTGGGCGCAAACGTGCATCCTGGCCTACCGCCTTTCTTGTCGATTAATGTTTGTTTCTCAGGTCGGCCGGTGAGGTTTTCTTTCTTGCTTGCTTCTCCTGCCTGACAACATGCTACTTCTACTACAGTAGTAGTAGTACGGTGTAAATTAGTTGGCCATGCCTGTAGCGAGCGAGGAAACTGCAACTTGTAGCTGCGGTTCTTTGAATATTGATTGCTTACTTGTTGCCCCTTGCACGACGACCTACCCATGGAATTGTACATTGATCGCTTTTGGGATTAAGAAAGTCCGGGGAGGGGAGGGTGACTGGATTGGATTAGAACAAGTGTGCGTACACGAAATCATATGCTAATGTGTGCTTGCACTGACCAAGATGTACTACTCTACTGATGTGTGGCTGATCCTCTTCGATTTGGCCTCGATTACGGATGCTGTCAAGCTGATGTGCTCTCTCGGGAGCTTGCTTGGGCTGCGTTCGTGGAGACGGAAGGGGACCGGACCGGGTCTTGGTTGGTAGTGCGACGAGGCATCTGTCTCTGCTGTGTGCTTCAAGCTTACGGCAAAAGGCGATACGACGTGGAATACGTGCCTGCCCTCGCGATACACCAGTATCCAACTTGTGGATGGCGATTGTCGTTTTCCTGCGTTGCTCGTTGCTGATTCACTGGTATCGACTATTCTGCCTCAGCTCAATGGAGCTTACTGCTCTTTTCAGCGTTTATGTATGATGAACTGCCAACGTTTATGTCGCGTTATTAGGACGCACGAGCAAAGCCTCAGGCTCCTGAATCCTGGCCCATCAAATAATTAATTAATTAGCGCTGTTAAGAGTCAGCAAATAACTTCGCACATAAATATCGCCAATAGCAAGATGTCAGTTTCTTTCTTACAACGAAATTACAACCAGGATTCTTGTTTCAAAAGAAAGAAGAAAAATTGTACTAGGGCAACCATGATTTGTATGGCCTGCGTGCATCAGCAGCTCCTGCTAGATCTACTGCTCTACTAGTCTCATCATGGGACTTGTTAGCCGTACTACAATTCAAAGGCGTCGGGACCCACGAGCTCTCTGCTCAAGGAACAACAACGATGCAGTACAGTAACAAATTGCTATGCTAGCTGCTCGGACGCTATGGTAGTACGTTCGATTGGATTCTCGTAGGATTTGGCGTAGTACCACGGCAGCCGGAGCCACTTGGCAAAATGCACGGCACTTCTTAACAATTAGTAGTAGGAGTACTAGTAGCTTTTTCTCATGATTATTGGGACCTACTATAGCAAATATGAAAATGTCATGGCGTACCGCGGCTGCAGCTAGCGCCACATGTAATTCAATCATTTCAGCACATTCTAATGATTCCGTGATTAATCATGATCATGGCATATTGGCATGGCCATCACGAACTGTCTAGTCCACCCCTCCTCTCTCTCTCTCTTTCCTCTCCATTTTTCCGTGTGTAGGCCTAGGCCGCTATCTAAATACTTTCTGCAGTTTTGCAACAATATTATCGGTACTGCCTAAACCTAAATTAAGGTGAGTTAGCCAACCTTTTATCCTGCTACCTACGGTCGTACACGCGGTCGATATTCATTCATTTCACCCGTTCATGCACGAAGGCAAAATACGGCATGCGGCACGGAGATCTCAATGAAGAGCACCACCACACGGCAATACTACCAATCGCCGGTCGATGACTGTCACAGAGCGAGGTGCACAGGTCGGTACTGTAGCCATACCACCGCAGAATCCACAGATCCGTTGACATACTATCTAATACCATCACGTGCAACCGTGCGAATAACGTTGTATGTACACCAATCTATCCAGCAGCAATGGGGTGGATAATGGAACCCGGCCGGCCCTAGCGAGAGTCCGTGTTTGGTTACTCGTTTGCTCGTTGTTTCTCGTATGGGGCGGGAAAAAAAGGAGTTTGGTTCCGTGTGATCGGAGAAATCTTTGCACCGCACGAGTTTTAAAACGCTCCTGATCCTGAAAGTACGTCTAAATCGAGCGTCTCCGTTGAACCAAGTTCTTCTCGCGCTCGCGGGGGAAAAAGATGCACGCGCGTATGCAAGGGAGGGATGGCGGGAGCTTGCAAAATCCGGCGAGAGAAATTGGGTTACAACCAGCCGATTCGCGGCGGCTATTTACACCACCCCTCCGCTGGCTCCAAAATTCCCTCCACCATTTCTCCCAATTTCGAGCTCTCCCTCCAAATCCTCTTTCTCACCGACAAGCCGCTAAACGGCGTCTCCTACTCCGGTGGGTCTAGCTCATCTCCGGCAAGTCTTCTTTCTCGGCTATGTTTGATATGTCGTCCTTGTCGGCCGAGATTGAGATTGTGGTAAGAAACACCTAACCCTAACTCTCGCAACTTATATCTGTTGCCATGTTCTAGCTCACATTTCTTAGCCCTGAGCTTTTGGTGTTCTAGATCTGGAATTTTCATGGTGCATTTTGGTAGTCATTATTCATGTTGTACTGTGAGGATTGCCATGTGCTGTAGGTAGGATTAGTGCTACAAGTATAGTTCTTCCCCTAAAACTAAACACATTATTTTTGGTGCGTAGGAGAAGGTTGCATCCCCTGATCTGTCTGCAACCTTTGTGACTGTGATACATCGTGCTCTTACCCACCTGATAGAGCACAGTGGACATGCGACCAGGTATCTTGCCATGACCCCTGAGCACAGGTTGAGATGGTTCACGGTCTTTCTGAACAAGCACTACCTCCGAGCAGCGAATTGAGCTGTTTGAGGATGTGCTGATAGCGATGTAGATGATGTGTATTTTGGAGTAGCTAAGCTGATGAACTTTGGTTGCGGTGAACCCTAAACTATGGTCTGTATATTTTGGAAGGTGATATTCAGTTATAACCCCTCCGTATGTAATGAAATTATGCTGCATCACGGTCAGTTGTTCGTGAACTATTCTGCAGCACACACGCCATGATTGATTATGTCGAATCAGTGTTAATATAAGCTAGTAGTTCTCTCAATTGCAATTGTCTGAACTTTGTCATCTGCTTTGCTGATGTTGGATAAGTTCACCTCACCAGTCAGGAGGTAAGGCTAGCAGGTACAATGTGTTGGAATTTTTAAATAGGTCCAGCCCATTTATTATATGCCAATAAATTCCTGAAATCCTAGAGGCCCATTTGGCTCATTCATGCAAGGCAAGAGCTGGAACAAATGTTTAGTCCCACATTGGTAGTTGAGTGAAAGTTGGACCAGCTTATAAGGTGAGCTCTTCCACCACTTGTACGAGCTTGAGAAGAGAAGACATATACACGCGCTCTCCTCCTCCTCGCTCGCCTCGCCTCGTCACGACGCGCGCGCGCCGCGTGTTGCGGGAATCTCGCCGAGCCTAGCTTTATTTTGCCACGCATGAATGGTATATGAACAATTGTACAGAAGCTGAAACGTTTTGCTTTGAGTGGACTTTTAATACGAGTCAAATGAATACGAACTGAGTGGAGGCTGTCTGGTGGGTTGCCGCCTGTTCGCTTCATCTTCCGTCCATTCTTTTCATCTTCTGTGCAGTCTGTCTGCCTTTCCCTCTGTGCCTATAAGAGAGAGAGGTCACGCCTCTTCTCAGATACACTTGCATACTCCTTTGCGCCTCCAGTTTCAGAGCATTGCGCTACCTAGATCTTCTCCATCCCGTCTTGCGGCGTGCACCACGAGCCGGAACAGTAGGCCTTCGAGACCCCGCTGCTTCGAGTCTTGTACGGGAGAAGGGCGATAAGGTTTTTGGGGAGCGCTATCGGCGCGACTACTGGCTTCGTCACGGACTCCCACACGGATAGAGACTGCGGCGACGTCTTTCCCGACGAGGACTTCTTCCCCGACATCAGCACCCTCTTCCTCAACAATATGGTTAACGACGGTTCCAACGCCGGCGGTTCCTCTTCTGCTACTGCCGTGTATATCTTCTTTCTCAATCTTGTTCTGATCGTATCTAAAGTTTTACGCCTTGCAGTTTGTTTGGTTATATGCCTTAATATGTATTCGCTATTTCACATAATTAGTATATTGCCTATTATTCTAATCATGTTTTATCTAGCATTTATTATGGATAATTCGCTTGGTAAATTGCTCTTTTATTCAACAATCCAAAAACCTTATTTCAGGCAATTTGCCCCAAGTGGCTTTGTTGCTTCTATGAAGCCACCTGTGTTCGAAGGTGTGAATTACAAACGATGGCGTGCGAGAGCAGTGCTCTGGTTTCAGACCATGAGCTGCTATAACGCCATCTATGGCGCACCTGAGGGAGAACTTAATCCCGCTCAGGAAGAGGCGTTCCAAAAACTCGATACCACTTTCAAGCCTGCCTTGATCAGCATTCTTGGTGACAATATTGTTGATTCATATCTGTCATTTAGCAATGGCAAGGATATGTGGGATGCGCTCGAGAGAAAATTTGGAGTCTCTGATGCTGGCAGTGAACTATATGTCATGAAACAATTCTATGACTACAAGATGGTTGATGACCGCCCCATTGTGAAGCAGGCTCATGAGATACAGTCACATGTTAGGGAGCTTGAGCACTTCACTTGTGTGTTACCGGACAAGTTTGTTGCCGGAGGCATTATTGCCAAACCTCCCCAGTCATGGAGGAATTTTGCTACTTCTCTTAAGCACACAAGAGACAAGAGTTTTCCATGACAGATTTCATTGGGACTCTTGATGTAGAAGAGAAGGCGAGAGCAAAATAAACACGTGCTCGAGGTACCGAGGGAGGTTCTAATGCCAATCTGGTACAGAAAAGGAACTTCCAGTTCAACAACAAAGGAAAATTTGACGGCAAAGGAAAGTTCGATGGAAAGAACAAGGCCTCACAGTCTACCAGCTTCAAGAAGAAGACTGATAAGAGGAAATGTGTTTGTCATGTGTGCGGTGATCCTGATCATTGGGCTCCTGCTTGTCCCAACCGCTTTGACAAGCGCCGGCATGGGAAGGGCAGCAAGACTGCTAATGTTGTCATGGGCGACGTTGAGATGAAAGATGTTGGATCAGAGCGACTCAAACTGTGCTGATGGAGAACGGATCGCATGATTCTGTTCATGGTGTTGGTATGGTCGATCTGAAGTTCACTTCAGGAAAGACCGTGCGCCTGAAGAACATGCATCATGTTCCCTCAATAAATAAAAATCTTGTTAGCGGATCTCTTCTGTGTCGAGATGGCTACAAGATTGTATTCGAGTCCAATAAGTTTGTAATTTCGAAGTATGGAACCTTTGTTGGTAGAGGCTATGAGTGCGGAGGCTTGTTCCGCTTATCTCTGTCAGACATTTGTAATAAAGTTGTTAATCATATTTACACGAATTTTGAATCAAATGTCTGGCACTCTCGTCTTTGTCATATTAATTTTGGTTGTATGACGCAACTAGCTAAAATGAATTTAATCCCTGATTTCACAACTGTTAAGGGATCTAAGTGCCAAGTCTGCGTGCAAGCTAAACAACCTCTGAAAGAACATGTTGGGCCCCCATGTGTGGTTTTGGTAATTAATGACAATCCTTATGGACTAATGTGTGTATTAAGTTATACTTGTAGTATCCATTGGCATCGCTTGGAGCATGTGTTGGCTTCAAGGTCGATGAAATGCAAAGAAGATATGTTGGGCAAGCTCAATATGCGAGGTCGGTGATGAGGAATTAAGGAGGACGTTCCATCTTGAGAAGGGCAAGATCGTCTACATCAAGATCAAGTGTAATGATCAAGGCAAAGGTATAATCTTGATAGGTTTTCTCTTTTGTCGGTCTCACGTCGTGTGTGTGAGACCGGATTTAGGATAGATAACCGTACTATCAAGAGGGGCTCTCGTATGAGTAATTTGGTCACATCGTTCAGAGAGAGCTCAAACCTTTGCATACTTGCATCATCGTATTTGGTTGTTATTTGGTCTTATCAATGTGAGGATATAGAGCTTGTGGTCAACTCCATAACAAGCTCTTGTTCATCAAAATCGGATCTTCCATTTGTATCTTGTTGCGATTTTGATTTATGCGGCTTTTCGGTTTCTCACCAAGTGAGGTATATCACATTATTCTTCTTGATACTTTCTCACTTGGTGATAATCAATATTTCCACTTTTTATTGGGAATCCCTTGTCGTCCTCTATCCAACGCAATTGAAATCGGGTCAATCGGAGCTTCCAGTCAAAAGTTATTGCCGTTTGAATATTTGCCTCGTGCGGTACCAAAAGGCGGTAGTACCGCTTTTTGCTACCGGATGCGACAGAAGGTTTTGACTAACTGTCAAAAAGCCTTTGCCGGGCTAGGTACTAAAATGCGATACCGCATTTTAGTACCTAGCGCGACAGTAGCTTCTTGACCACTTGTCAAAAGCTTCTGCCTGCTCCGGTACTAAAATGCGGTAGTACCGCATTTTAGTACCGCAGAGGGCAGAGACTGTTGAACGTTGGCAAAAACCTTCTGTCTGCCTAGGTAGTGAAATGCGGTAGTACCGCATTTTACTACCTGGCGTGACAGAGAGTTTTTCGTCTAAACTGCTGATTCCATTTCACGTCCGGTAGTACCGGTTGCCATTTGCGGTACTACCGCTTTACGGTAGCACCAATGGTAGTACCACTGTGGCCTGGGACTATGAAGTTTGAATGTTGGTCTTCCTGTACCAAGTCCGGTACCTGGTCCGGTAGTATCGGAGTTCTCCGGTAGTACCGCTTGAACTTCCGGTACTACCGCTTCATTCAGGCTCCAACGGCCATATTTTGCCCAGCCCTATAAATAGCTTTGCCCCTTTGCCTTTTAGGGTTACTTCTTCCTCCTCTTTGGATCTAAAGCTTTGCCCCTATTTGCCTTACTCCTTAAGCTTGATTTCTACTCATCCCTCCATTGATTCTTGCATATATTTGAGGGGTAGTTGGAGGAGATCTAGATCCACGTTTTGACCTAACCGATTCATCTCTTTGTGAGTGCATCTTTGGGGATCTAGATTTTGGGGGATTTTGTGTCTCTCTTTGATTCCTCCTCTCTTGTTCCCCCAATAGTTTTAGTAGCTTTGTTGGAACTTGAGAGTGAGGGATTTGAGCATCTTTGTGGTGTTCTTGCCATTTGCATTTGGTGCATCGGTTTGAGTTCTCCTCGGAGGATTTGGTTTGAATTGCTCATTGGAGCTTGTCCCTCTTGGGTTCTTGGAACCCTAGACGGTTTTGTGGCCTTGGTGGCATTGTGGCCTTGGTGGCATTTGTTGAGGCCTTTTGTGGCGTTTGTTGGGAGCCTCCAATTAAGTTGTGGAGTTGTGCCCCAACCTTGTGAGAGGTTCCCGTTGCCACCGACAAGTGCACCGAGAGTGGAAGCGTGGATCGATCCCATTGGGGTGAGATTCACCGGAGAATAAGGGAGGCCTTTTGTGGCGTTTGTGGTTTGATACCACCCCCTCTCCAAACGAGACGTACTCCATGTTGGGAGGAACTCGGTAAAATATCGGTGTCTCCGCGTGCCTCGGTTATCTCTATACCCGAGCTCTTTACTTATGCACTTTACATTGTGATAGCCTTCGTGCTTGAAGTACTATATATATCTTGCTATCACTTTGTTGCTTGTATTGCTTAGCATAAGTTGTTGGTGCACATAGGTAAACCTTAGTTGTTTCTAGGTTGTGCTTTACAAAGTAAACACTAGTTTTATTCCGCCTTTGTTGAGCCACTCTAGGAAAAGTTTTAATCGCCTATTCACCCCCCCCCTCTAGGCGACATCCGTATCCTTTCAACCTCGCAAGTCACATACGACTGTAGAAGTGAGAAATTTAACACCACTAGAACTCATACATTCTGATCTTTGTGAGATGAATGGCGTGTTGACAAAAGGTGGAAAGAAATATTTCATGACTTTGATCGATGACTCTACGAGATATTGTCATGTGTATCTTCTGAAATCAAAAGATGTGGCTTTGAGTTTCTTCAAAATCTATAAAGCTGAGGCAGAAAATCAACTTGATCGAAAGATTAAGAGGCTTAGGTATGATCGTGGTGGAGAGTCTTTTTCCAACGAGTTTGATTCCTTTTGTGCGGAACATGGAATAATTCATGAGAGGACGTACCCAAGTCAAATGGAGTAGCCGAAAGAAAGAACTGTACTCTAACAGATTTGGTTAACGCCATGTTAGAAACATCGGGTCTTTCTAAGGAATGGTGGGGGGAGGCACTATTGACTGCGTGTCATGTCCTAAACCGAGTTCCCACAAAGAACAAAGAAATTACTCCATTCGAAGAATGGGACAAGAAAAGATTAAAACTCTCTTACTTACGTACTTGGGGTTGTTTGGCAAAGGTTAATGTACCAATCCCCAAGAAGCGCAAGCTTGGACCAAAAACCATTGATTGTGTTTTTCTGAGCTATGCTTTTCATAGCATTGGTTATAGATTCTTGATAGTAAAATCTGAAGTGCCTGACATTCATGTCGGAACAATCATGGAGTCGACTGATGCGACTTTCTTTAAGGATATCTTTCCAATGAAGGATAAATCTAACTCATCAAATCCGGAGATACCTAGTTCATCTAATCAGGAATTTGCTACATTCTCTGAACCTACCATTCCAATTGAACACTCTGAAAGTCCTAAGGAGGATGATAATGAAATTCCTAAAAGGAGCAAGAGACAAAGGACTGCAAAGTCTTTTAGTGATGATTTCATTGTGTACCTTGTGGATGACACTCCCACTACCATTTCAGAAGCATATGCATCTCCTGATGCTGACTACTGGAAGGAAGCCGTCCATAGTGAGATGAAATTCATCTTAGCTAATGGAACATGGGAGATCACTGATCGCGCTTATGGGTGCAAACCTGTAGGGTGCAAGTGGGTGTTTAAGAAAAAGCTTAGACTTGATGGTACTATTGAGAAGTACAAGGCACGGCTTGTAGCCAAGGGATATACTCAAAAAGAAGGTGAAGACTTCTTTGATACTTACTCACCTGTTGCCAGATTGACCACCATTCGAGTATTACTCTCATTGGCTGCCTCTCATGGTCTTCTCGTTCATCAAATGGACGTTAAGAAAACTTTCCTTAATGGAGAGTTGGATGAGGAAATTTACATGGATCATCCAGATGGCTTTGTGGTAAATGGTCAAGAAGGAAAGGTGTGCAAGTTGTTGAAATCTTTATATGGCCTAAAACAATCTCTTAAGAAATGGCATGAGAAGTTCGAAAGAACTTTAACTGCTGCAGGCTTTGTTGTAAATGAAGCTGATAAATGTGTGTACCATCGCCATGGTGGGGGTGAGGGAGTCATCCTTTGTTTGTATGTTGATGACATATTGATTTTCGGAACCAACCTTAATGCAATTAAGGAGGTCAAAGATTTCTTATCTTGTTCCTTTGAGATGAAGGATCTGGGAGTAACTGATGTCATCCTGAACATCAAGATATTGAGAGATGATGACAGTGGGATTACATTGCTTTAGTCCCACTAAGTGGAAAAGGTCTTGAGTCGTTTCGGGTGTAGCGACGTCAAGTTTTCTCCTACCCCGTATGATCCTAGTGTGATGCTTCGAAAGAATCGAGGAAATGCTAGAGACCAACCGAGATACTCTCAAATTATTGGCTCGCTTATGTATTTAGCTAGTGCCACGAGGCCTGACATCGCATTTGCTGACGAGATAAAGGCCACGAGTGGATATGTATTCACACTTGCTGGTGGCGTTGTTTCTTGGAAGTCTTGCAAGCAGACCATCTTAACGAGGTTAACTATGGAAGCAGAACTCACAGCATTAGACACAACCACTGTTGAAGCAGAGTGGCTTCGTGAACTCTTAATGAACTTGCGTATGGTTGAAAAACCAATACCCGCATTCCTTATGAACTGCGATAATCAAACTATGATTTTCAAGGTAAATAGTTCTAAGGATAATATGAAGTCATCAAGACATGTGAAGATGAGACTAAAATCTATCAAGAAAATGAGAAACTCTGAAGTTATTGCATTGGATTATATCCAAATATCTAAAAACTTGGCAGATCCCTTCACAAAGGGTATGAGACCCACAATTTGAGCTTTCCACAGTGGTAAACCACTCTATGTCCCGTGAATTAGAATTGGGAGACAAGCTGTTGGTTAGCTGAGAGGAAAGTATCCCTACTTTAATAAACACCACTCCATAAAGATGCAATACTTTCATATTCTGCACGACAGGTTGATTTATTATCCTAATGTGTTCTAAGTGGCTTATCCTAAGCAAAGATGTTGTCCTGCAGAACATCTTTTGAAAAACACACCTATATAAGTCTGACTGTTAAAACGTCGCAGTGTATGAGAGTAGGGTGCTCTCTAATAAACTCATGAAAGGTCATGGGGTATGACGTATAAGCTCCATCCGCGGGGAAGTCCCACGGTAGCCTAGTATCGGTCAAGACTTTTTGTGAAGTTAGGTTCGCAGCAAACTTGCAGTTCAAGGCATAGTCCACTGTACAAGTTGCAGCCTAGTATAACATAAAGCTCTAGGTGAAATTTCAACTTAACAGTCTCCACTACAGTACCGGTATATAAACAATGTTTTAAAACCAAAGGAAACTTCATGTGCCTCTGGGATCTGATGGGGGATTGTTAGAATTTTTGCCTAAATAGGCCTAGCCCGTTTATTATATCCAATAAATTCCTGAAATCCTAGAGACTCATTTGGCCCATGCAAGAGCTGAGACAAATATTTAGTCCCACATTGCTAGTTGATGAAAGTTGGACCAGCTTATAAGGTGAGCTCTTTCACCACTTGTACGAGCTTGAGAAGAGAAGACATATACACGCGCTCCTCCTCCTCGCTCGCCTCGCCACGCCACGCCTCGCCTCGCCTCGTCACAACACGCGCGCGCACGCCGCGGGTTGCGGGTTGTGGGTTGCGGGAATCTCGCCGAGCCGAGCTTTATTTTGCCACGCATGAATGGTATATAAACAGTTGTACATAAGTTGTAAATGAATACGAACTGAGTGGAGGCTGTCCGGTGGCCTGTTCGCTTCATCTTCTGCGCAGTCTGTCTGCGTTCCCCTCTATGCCTATAAGAGAGAGAGGTCGCGCATTTTCTCAGTTACACTTGCATACTCCTTTGTGCCTCCAGTTTCAGAGCATTGCGCTACCTAGATCTTCTCCATCCCGTCTTGCGGCGTGCACCGCGAGCCGGGACAGTAGGCTTCCGATACCCCGCTGCTTCTAGTCCTGTACGGAAGAAGGGCGATAAGGTTTTTGGGGAGCGCTATCGGCGCGACTACTGGCTTCGACACGGACTCCCTCCCGGATAGCGACTGCGGCGACGTCTTCCCCGACAAGGACTTCTTCCCCGACATCAGTACCCTCTTCCTCAACGATATGGCTAACGACGGTTCCAACGCCGGCGGTTCCTCTTCTGCTACTGCCGTGTATATCTTCTTTCTTAATCTTGTTCTAATCGTACCTAAAGTTTTACGTCTTGCAGTTTGTTTGGTTATATGCCTTAATATGTATCCGCTATTTCACATGATTAGTATATTGCCTATTATTCTAATCAAGTTTTATCT
Organism: Avena atlantica; assembly: GCA_910589765.1. Lineage (NCBI taxonomy): Eukaryota > Viridiplantae > Streptophyta > Magnoliopsida > Poales > Poaceae > Avena > Avena atlantica. Next base: position 442,212,355 of record OU342734.1, on the reverse strand, counting down.
AGCGTTTATTATGGATAATTCGCTTGGTAAATTGCTCTTTTATTCAACACAATGCAGCTAGCCAAACAAGTATCAATTTATTGAAAACCAAGAATGCATGAAACAAAAACACAACTAGAGATTGACTTCTCAATCCCTAGGAAAATAAGAATACATAAAACTAAATAAATAATCCTTTTAACACGATGCGTTGCCGCGCGCAACTTTCGTGAAGGTATGATCTCCATATACAATTAAAAGGCACAAGCAACTAAACACGCCCTCACGGAAGAAAAGCAATGGAGTGCCGCTGATCCTCTGGACCAGGGATAACTCGCACCAACCGGGCCGTTTTGGTCCCGGCCACACGATGAGATGACACGACTGCATGAGAGAAATTGGCTAGTGGAAGGGTAGTACCTTGTGCTCCGAACCTCCGACTGTTCCAAGGAATCTTTGCATTCCCTTCAGCCAAAAAAGCACCAGTTTCTCTGCTCGTAACGTCGCCGTGGACACATGAAACTGTTGACGCCTCCATCGTACCACCAGCTGCCTCGATCTGCGTTTTCACGGAGCACTACGGATACGAGACAGAGAGCGAGCTTGGTCTTGGCATGTCGAAAACTCGAAATCGTATCCCAGGCGAGGCGAGACGTACGGCGCAGGCTGGAGGAACGTCGTCGTTAGGCTCAGCTGGAATCAGTCGGTCATCAATCGGCGGTAGGAAAAAGATGAGCACGCAAGGCGTGTGCGCGTCAAACCCAACCACGTCGCTGTTCGCAGCAGGTGCGTTAGCAGTGTCCCATGAAGATGACATGACAGGTTGAGCTACATGAATGAATGAGTGAGTGATCTAGTAGGAGTACTAGTTAATTAATTAATTGGAAAAAAGGAGTGTCTCCGCTCGGTCCACGTGACGATGCACAACAGATCGGTCGCTCACGCGGTCACGCCTTCCCTGGCCCGAATAACGGAGCCGCGTGTTGCTGCGGGCCGGCCACGGCGCGCAGCGCGGGAGATGCGCCGGACCAAGGAAACATGACACCAGCAGCCGAGGCCAGCGGCAATTCCTATTCTCCGCCTATGTCCACCTCTATCATGGGCCGGCCTAGTTACCAGTTACCGCTACCTTTCTTCTTTTCCGTCGTGAGTGACGGGGACTAGATCGATAGGTTGCGCTGATTTTTTTTTTTCCAATGCGGTTTTCCGCTTCTGGTTTTTCTCCTGTTTTATTCTTTTTTTTGCGGGTCTGTTTTATTCTTTTCTTCTTTCGAAGTGTTTAAATTTTGAAACCCAACAGCTAAAAAGCAACCGATGGCCAGTTTGTCGTGAGGAGCCACCGATTTGTGACCATCCGATCTGCATCGTGCCTCCCACACTTTTCGAACACTATTTACCTGGGGCCCACCTGCGTGGCGTTGTTGGCGTGCCAGACTGCCAGAGCCGTTGCTCACGCTTCCTTCGCTCTCGTCCCCTCTCGTCTTGTTCCACTCTCCTCTTCCTCTCCCCTGAAATCGGAGAGTTCCCATCGGAGAGTTCCCTCTCGTCTCGTGCCAGGCGGCAGCACCATTTCCAGGTGCTGACGGGCGGAGAGGGGGACGCGGCAGCACCATCTCGTCGAAGAGTTCCCGTCGCGCGAGGAGCGGGAGATCGGTGGCGGTGGGCGAGGTGGAGATTGGTGGAGATTCCGCCGGCGGCGAGTAGATCGGTGGTGCTGACCGGTTGAGAGGGTGACGCGCGGGACGAGGGCGTCCAGTGCGTCGTCGGAGAAGTTCCCGGCGCGAGAAGCGGGAGATCCTCGTCTGTTTGGCGAGGTGGCGGAGGAGATTGCCGACGTATCCTTGCATATCTAGGCTTCTACTGGTGTTTTTTGCTGCGGATCTACATCTTAGGAACTAGGAAATATGAAATCCCTATCTCGATTTGGCATGTGCATCTTAGGAGGGATTTTTGTAGTTGCTGATTTACTGGTCAAATATGTCCATGTGCATGTCACGGTAACACAGTGAATTAATGTGTTTGTGAGCTTATTAGTTTGCCCATGTGCATGTCACTGTAATACTTATTGATTTTGCTGGTGAAATCTGTCCATATGCATGTCATGATGTCACTTAGTTTGTGTGCTTGATGTTATTTAGTCCCTACTTAGTTAGTGAACTGATTATGTAAAGAAATTATCTAAGTTATTTTACTGTGGTCATTAAGTTCACTAGCTTCTATAGTTAGTTGTGTTTCATAGGTGTTTTCATTTGGTCTGTCATTAAGTTGGTTTACATAGTTGTTTTTCTTGCGTAAATGTAACTAAATGTTATTCTAAATGCAACTAGGCAAACATGCACAAGCAACTTGGTTATTACTGTTAGATGTTATTCATACATCGCGAGAAGGTATACAACGTGGAGAGCACAAGAGGATGCCGGCGGTAGCTTCTCTACTGTCAGAGATGCTCTTAATTACGTATTTGCCTCCGATGATCAACAGATATATGTAGTCTAGCAGCAATGGTTGTTCATTTGGAATTAAGCAGCTGCCCTGCCGCCTTGTCAAAGTGAGAGGGGAGAGAGAGAGAGGTTCACAAGGTAGCATTGACACTTGAATTTCAACGGACCTAGTCAAGTCTACCAAACCAAACCTCACCTCACCTCACCTCATCATCCATCCATCATCATCATCATATATATTTTAAATTGTTTAGATGAAATAGAAATATATATACTCAATTAGTTTGTGTGCTTGATGTTACTTAGTCCCTACTTAGTTTGTGACCTGATTATGTAAAGAAATTATCTAAGTTGTTCACAAGTTGTTTTACTGTGGTTATTAAGTTCACTAGCTTTTATAGTTAATTGTGTTTCATAGGTGTTTTCATTTGGTCTGTTATTAAGTTGGTTTACATATCTTTTTTTCTTGCGTAAATGTAACTAAATGTTATCCTAAATGCAACTAAGCAAACATGCACAAGCAACTTGGTTATTACTGTTAGAAATTCTATTCATGTTCTTATTAAGCAGAGTGAGAAACTAATTGCGCAAGCTCAGTCAACTTAGGTATAGTTAGGAGAAACTTTTTGCTGCAACAAACACAACTTATGAATGGGATGTTGCTTTAGGACTAACTTCATATAGCTATCTAAGTTTATGGCTATATAAGTTCATATAGCTATGTAATTGCCCCCACCATCTTAACTCCCTTTTTAATATCATTACCAGTGAAAAAGGAGGAGGGATGACTAATCATTTCCCGTGGCTGCAACTACCAACTGTACCAGTAGATGGACGTGCATCAACTGGAGCACAACAACGCGGGGGGTATAACATCCTTGTGTTATCATTTATTCCATGTTCTTTTATGAGCTTGTCTCATTTTTTTGTTTTTGTAGCACTGAGAACTTGTGTTTTTCATTTTTCGCAGACAGCAGGCATGGGTACTAACACTGGAAATCCTGGTAGAAGGACTGCCCCGAATGTTGCACCTAATTCAAATATAGTTGCTCCTGGGCCTTCTGTAGTTCCAGCACCTGCAAGGAAGAAGACGCAGTTAGTAGTTCCTCCCAGAGATTATGTAGTTGTTGGCGGTCCTTCTGTAGCTCCAGCTTGTCCAAGGCGAGAGATCCAGGCGGTTAGTGCATTTAAATGTTTGTTTATTGATTTTATTTTTTGTCAATTCTCTCATTTTAGTTGACAACTTTTGCATGTTCTCTTTTGCAGATTGGCAGGAATAGAGCTTCTCCTGCTAGATTATTCAAACTGAACAAGCTTTTAAGTAAAGAACAGAGGGATCTCATCACAGAATATGGGTGGGGAGGCGTGTTAAAGGTTAAAACATCTGAAATGCCTGCGGATTTAAGCATGTGGTTGCTGTCCTGTTATGACCCAATAAGGAGTGAGCTCGCAATTCCAGGAAGGGGGACAATACCAGTAGATGCTAATAGTTTCCATAAGGTTTTCAGGCTCGCAAATGAAGGCTTGCCTATAGTATATGAGATGGAAATTGATCCAATTTCATTCATGAATTCAACCTATAACATTGAAGGTGGGTCAGCACCAGAGTGGAAGGCATGGTGCAATATGATCAAGGACATGAATGGGGTAGCTGATATAAAGTTCCTAAGGGCATATTTTGCTGCCGCCATAAGCTGCTTCATTTGCCCCACAACTAAATGCAGTATCAGTCCTAGGTGTTATCCGAGCATTGTTGACCTCAGTGTGACTCGGAGAAATTTTTTTTGTCAATTTGCCATTGACCAAATAAACACAGAAGTCAAGAAGATGGGTGTTTCGAAGAAATCGGTGTGGTGTTGCCTACAACACCTTGTGGTACGTTGTTACTTTTCCTTCTTTTTTACTCGTTAAATTTTTAGGACAAACCAAATTTTTGTTTGTTCGCCTATCAACATCACTGTGTTTTCAGTCTTTGCTTCTTTGATTGTTGTGTTTGTGTAGATCCTGTACCTTGATTCTCTAGATGTCGACGAGCCTGTGCCATCAGCAGAAGATTGCCCCATTCGCGCTGAAGCATGGGATGACAAACTTATACAACCAGTTGTACGTAAGGATACAAAGTCAAATGGGGAGTTTGGGAAGCTGAGGGTAATTATTACTACTTTCAATTCTATGCGATAACTATGGACACATGGCACAATTAATTTACACTTCTTTTTTTACAGTTCAAAGATGGTGTCGGGTTGACAATCAGGGACAGTCTATTTGTTGGGATGACTAGGACTGAAGAATTTGTTTCATCAAAACTTCCAAGAAACTTTCCATATGAGGTATGCCATTTTTTATCCGCTTCGCACTCCCTGTAATTTTTCCTTCCAATTTGAGTTTTGTCCCCTACCTCTTAGACCATTGGATTTTGCTTTATAAAGATCAGTATGTTGCGTATATCTTTTTCGTTGCGTTTCTGCATATCCATTGATGTTGTTTATCTATTATGTATTATATCCTTCTAAGTTGTTTTACCTACATAGTTAAGTTGATCACATGCTGAACCCTAAGTTGCATACAGAAAACTATTAAGTTGTATGGTAATTTACATATAGTTAGTTGCATAACAAAATTGGGTCCATGATTCATCAAGTTGTTTATATTGTATCCCTAAGTTACATCATAACCCATATGTAGTTGTATGATGATTTTAGTATAGTTGTTTTTTGTCATCCCCTCAGTTGTACAGTGATTACTATTAAGTTGTTTTATTCATCATAGTGAAATTGTTTTTAGCATGTAGGTAAGTCGATCACATGTAAAACTGAGTTGTGACTGTTTTAAAAATCTGCTTTTCTGAATTAAAAAACATAGATGTTTTATTACCACACAAAATGTTAAGTTGATTTTTGTTCAACTAACTTAGTCAACTTCAATGTTTGGGAAAATGTATTCACACAGAACTACTTCTTAGTTGTTTCTGATTTAATATGTAGTATATTTTAGTTGCTTTTTTATCTCGTTGTTTTTTACTAAGTTGATGCGTTATGTTGTGCAGAAGAAAAGGAAGCTTGCTGTAATGATTGGGGAGTTGTGCACAGACGTTTCAAACAGGGTGGGGACATTTGTAGAACAAATAGGTGAACTAGAAGAGGAAGACAGCATGAAGAGATTTACCGATGTCAGAAAAAGAAAGAGACAAAGAAAGGGGCCAGTTGATGAGAACGATAACAGTGATAAAGAGTACAACGCAGATGAAGCTGGAGATGAAGCTGGAGATGATGGCAGTGACAATGAAGATGAGGACAGTGAAGAAGAAGACAGGGATGAAGGAGATGCAAACACAGCTAGAGAACCTCCTAATGCTCGGGATAGGGATGAAAACCGCGCTGTTGATTTGGAAAAGATGCCAAGGAGATCACCAAGGTTCATAAAAAGAAGCAACACATCAGCTAGTGATTCCATGGAAAGGAGGATGTGTAACAATGACAGTGAACATGGGTTTGAGGGCCCAAGAGAGAGCCGTCATGACGCAGACAACCTCACAGCGCAGGGTTTGATGCAGTCTTCTAAGCAAACAGAGGCCCCGCAGCCTGAGTTGAGCCCATTCTCCGAGCTCAGAAAGTTTGGATCAGCTGAATCTAGTACTATCAGCATGTCAAACAACCATCCTCCAGTAGTGTTCGATATGTCAGCAAAGATCTACCAAAATGCCATTTTCATGCCTGAAATATGGAGGGTCCAACACTCTTCTCCTGCAACAACACCAACAATTGGTATTTTCCACGCGGATCCAGTTGTACAGAATCTGCAAGCAGAGTGCATTGCGCTGGATAACTTAGCAATCGGAGGTGATAAACAAGTAAACAGGAACATGAAACAGAAAGCAGTTGTGCATCGAGGAAGACCAGTTGGCGGGAGCACGAACATGAATTCTGAAACTGTACATCCTGAACCATCAGTAGAATGTTTCATATCGAAAGCAACTGCTACAACTGAAAGTGTGCATTCAGTTGCAAAAGGTGCATCAACTATGTATAGGGCAGTTTCAACAAACCATAAAGGATATGCAACTAGTACCCGAGGAACAGCAACTGAATCTATTGGTGCAGCAACTAACAACCAGCATCAGGCTACAAATGAGTGTGGTACTCAAGCTATACCAGCGACAATCCAAGACATGCAGCCCAAGGTGGTGTCATCTGTCCCAACAAGGAAAACTTGCCCACCACCACAGCCTAATTCAGCACCACCCGTGGCAACTACAATAAGGACTGATACATGACAGCAAGCTTGTGACCCGCCATCTTTTGATCTTGGTTTTGATAGTAGTCAAGAGGAAAATGCTGAGCGAGTTGTTAATTTAGTTGTATCGCTCCCAAAAGGAGGGATTACACCAGTGAACCTAAACAAAACAAGGTTCAATGAGTATGATGATGAATGGAACACGGAGATGGAAAAGGAGGCCATTGAAATCTGCAAAATGGTGGAAAGGCAAAAGGGTTTGAAGGAAGAAGCTCCAACAGTTGCGGCGGAGCAACAACTTGATGTACACACACCATCAACAGCTGCCTATAAAGTTGCATCGTGCACAGATGGTTCTGCTAGCAACTTAGCAACATCTGCTGCCAAAAAAAGGATCATCAGACTGCTCGCATGCCTAAAATCACCTTACATAGATTATTCAAAAAAGAACACATATGCTTGTTCAACTGATGTGAAAGAAGTCTACTCTCTTGTCATAGCTCATGCAAAAAGAAATGGAAGGGGTCAATATAGAGACACAAGTCCAATAATTGTCAACTTCGAGAAGTACTTTGTCTCTTTACAAGAGCTGACAAACTCTATGATGCCGTGTGGTGAGTTGAAGAACATCGTTGTTGAACTTGGATTGGAAGCAATCAACCATTCAATGGACAACTCAGAGAAGAAGGTGGTGATGCCTTTGAGGATGGGGGTAAGCAACTCAAGATTTTTTATTTTTTCTGTGGACGTCAATATTTTTTTTCACATGTGCATTTAATTTATTTTTATTCTATCATAGGGCCTACTTCTACATGGGCAGTTGGAAGACAGGGAGCTTAAGAAACACTTCTCAAAGAAGGATGCACAACTAGACAAGAAAAACCTTGCAAGTAGTTTTTTCTGTGGTCACAAAGTTCACTTCCACATATAGTTAGTTGTATACATAGGTGTCTACGATTTTGTGTTTTTTCTTCTTACATTTTCTTCCTATTATCCTGTAGAATTTTTGTAGCTAGTACAATTAAGTTGGCTTTACCTTGATGCTAAGTTGTTTCCTGATTCCGGCCAAGTTGAATTGACTATGTCATTTCTAGCTTTCCTTTTTATCAGCATATTAGTTGCTAAGTTGTTTTATTTTGCACAACTGCTAACTTTACTCCTGAGTTCACTAGTCAGCTTAATTAAGTTTACTTTTGCGCACTTGCTAAGTTGTTTTGCAAATCCAACTAAGTATAATTAAGTAGTTTTTTGCCAACAGTCAAGTTGTTTTCTGAACCCAATTAAGGTTGATTCCAGTGTCATGTTCAGGTTTCTTCTTCTTCCTTTTTCTTATGTTCACCCGTACATGTTGGATAGCTAAACCAAATAAGTTGGCTTCTGCTGCCATGCTAAGTTGTTCCCGCCACTATGTCTAAGTTGCTAACCCATGCATCTTAATTGCCATTTCTTTTTTTGTCTACGTTTCATGTTCTAATCTCCTTTTTGATTTTTCTGTCCTTTTTATTAAGTTGATATACTGATATTTACAAGCATCCATATACATTATATGAAATATGTTCAAGTTGCTTGCACACTTTTTAACTTCACTGTTCATTTGAATTTTCAAATGTCAATTTGTCTCATCAGTTTTACACACAAACAGGTCATGATTACAGTGTTGGAGAATTTAAGTGATGATCCAAAAATCCAAGTGAATCACTACTGGGTGTTTGTTACCAATATAAAATATAGAAGATTCGAAGTTCTTGATTCAATGAGGACAGTGGTAGACAAGAAACTTCTCCAAAATGCTGAGAAAATTAGAGCATCTTTCACAACTTTATGGAAGGAACACTACCCAACCTCGCGCATCAAGGTTGACAAGTTTGAGAATCAGATGGGTGACATTTTTGCCCCAAAACGGACAACCAAGTAAGAAACATCTTAGATGGATCATAAGTTGGTTCCCATATTATGTACTAACTAGCAACTTTTATTAGTTTTTGCAACAAATTTACATGGATGGCATAGTTTTCAAAGTTCTTATATAAGTTGTATATGTACTTTTTGCTAAGTTGTACACCTGAAACCTACTAGGTTGCATTGTCCAACTGTAAGTTACCTACTAGGTGTATTCCTCTAATACAGAATGCAAGGAGCTAGCTTAACGCATCTCAGCAACTTTAACCTGCATTAAATACAACTTAAGTGGATTATGAGTACAACAAGTGACAAATATACATCCATTTTTTTCAACTATGATTGTAGGTCTCACAAGCAAAGTTGTATGCTAGATATGATAAGTTGGATTTACTAGGAGTATAATGTTTATACTTTTTACATCTAAGTTGCCTACCACTAGTACTAAGACAACTAGCATCAACTTATCATATAAAGGATGGTTACATATGAAGGACTTGTTTTGCATCAACTATGCTTTGTTGCTTTTTCACCCTGAAACCTGAGAAATAACATCTTTTTTTTTCTTGCAGCAAAGACTATGGTGTTTTTGCTCTCATGAATGCAGAAAATTGGACAGGCAGACGGTTGCCATTTTATGGTCTTGAACATGTTGAAAATATAAGAAAGCTTATGACTCATCGATGGGTTACTTCTGCTAAAAACACCATCAAGTGGAAGGAAGTTATGAAGAAGAAATAATGTACAGTTTTCCATCAAACTCTTTCCTTTTTCCGTGAATTTTTTCACACTACTATAACATGGATAGATTGTAGTTTATTGATACAACATTGTTTGCAAAACACAAATAGCAAAAAAATACATTTAGTTATTGTCCAAGATGAAATGGGGTAGAGTACAAGGAATTCACAACTTCTTGCCCAATGAGCCTGAACCTAATGCCGTTGTACAAGTAGCAGAATTGTGTCCAGGCTGATTACACAAAGTACATGCAATAACTCTCTTAGGTTGCAACTCAATTCCAGAAGGAAATCGACCTTTCTTCCGACCTTTTATAGTCGATCTGGGAGGGTCAAGGATGACCATTGCTTCTTCTTCAGGCTCAACCATATGACCTTGGTCAATTGGTGCCATAGTAGACGAGGGAGGAGGCATATTAGAAGGTTCTGCTTTGAACCAACCAGTAGTTCTGGTAGACCTTGGAGGTGTTGGTGCTGCTGGAGTAGGACCTGAATTTGTTGTTTTGCGGTTTTTAGTAACTGCTGTAGCATTTCCAAAGTTAGTTGCTGTAGCCACAGGGGCTGTTGTGGTAGGTCCTGAATTTGCTCTCCGTTTTGCCGTAGGAGCTGAAGTAGACTTAGAATTCTTTGATGCACTGGTTGTGTTCCTCTTATTCACTTTGTCTAGTTGCGCAAACTCAGTTATCATCTCCATGATGTGTCTACGAGCAATAGCTTCATGTTGTTCTGACTTGCTACCAATCTTAGCAACATTTACAAATTTGGTAGACAAGTTGGCAAATCGCAGTTGCATCCGTGACTCCTCTGGCATCACATCATCTCTTGCTGGGATAACTGGTTGAACCACGGGTTCCAAAGCTTGTTGTGTCCACCTGCGCAATATGTATCGCTCTGGTATTGAGTCAACACCAACATGTGTGAACACTTTCAGCACATGACAACATAGCAAACCATCCCTCTCATATTTGTAGCAATCACAGTTGTAGTTGTCATTTCCTCCATTAGCATTAACCATGTAGCTTCTTCCACCATAGGGATAGCAGGTCTGATTGTTAGGAACTAACAAGTACATTTTAATTACTACAAGTTGCACATTGTATCGGCCTGTCAACTCAAACTCAAGCCTGAAACGGTGGTAAATGTCCCTGGTGTAAATAGATAAAGCATGCTTATCAATTGGGAACCGGGACCAAGGTTCCACTTCAAGCACTTCTGTTCTGAAATCAGCATGGCTTTCCCTTCCCAACATCTTTTCCTGAATTTTCTCATATTGTTTCACAAAATGCTTGATTGAATTGTGAGGGTTGATATAACGTTTCAATACAAAGTTGAATCCTTCACTTCTTTGAGTTGATTGCATGAAAGGGAAAAAGCGGTGCCTGAAGTAGCAAGGAACCCATGTGTGTGCCCACTTCTTTAACCATGCAAATGTTTCATGTGCTGCCAACCCCCACTTTAAGACCAACTCTGCCCATTTAGCTTCAAACTCCTCCACTGTCATACTTTCATCAATGCATTCATTGAACTCAATTGACAAACCTAGGTTTCGCCCCAGGAATGCACCGAGCTTTTCATTTGCTTTTTTAATAACATGCCAGCGGCAGTTGCGATGCACAACGTCAGGGAAAACAGAAGAAATTGCTGCCCTCATAGCCCAATCCTGATCTGTGATAATGTTAGTTGGTTGCTTCCCATGCATGGCCATAAGAAATTCCCTGAAAAGCCACTTGAAACTTTCCTCTTTCTCATCCCTTAAGAAACCACAACCAAGCATAAATGACTGTCCATGCCTATTTATACCTATGAAAGGAGCAAAAGGCATGTTGAAGTGATTTGTCATGAAAGTTGTATCAAAAGATACACAATCATGATATGACTCTGTGTATGCTTTTCTTGCATAACTGTCCACCCAGAAAATATTTTCAACTCTGTTTTCTTCATCAAAAGAAAAATTCGAGTAGAAACCAGGGTCCTTATCTTTTATCTCTGCAAAGTAAGCAACTGTCTCACTCATGTCCCATTCCTTATTTTCACTTCGAAAATTTGTGCGCAAATTTGTAATATCCTTGGGAGCATATGGGACAAAAGCTTCTGCGCCATAAAACGAAGACATGACTGTCATCATTCGGCCTGCAACACATATAAAACCATACTTTGTTAGTGTCATACTACAAACAGAAGTACAATTTCTGTGGGTTTTTTATATGCGGACAGCAACAAATTACCTGTTTCTAAATTGCAATCATGTAGGCATTTAAGGAATTCTCTTTCATCTGGTGGTATGTCTTTATGTGATCTCAAGTACTTGGAAAGTGAAGGCTTGACAACCATGGGATGGTTGTGTTCTGAAATGAAATAAGTTACTTCCCATTTGTTGTTAATAAACTTGACAATCATTTTAGCTTGGCACTTGGTTTGTATGATTGATTCTCTTTTGCGCCTAACCCTTAGCTTGCTGCTAGACTTTGACTTCTTAGTGCGGCCAGATTGTCCACCTTCCTCATCGTCATCGTCTATCTGGATAGGACTAACTTCTTCCACAACATTCATTCTCTCCTTCTGTTTTTCTTCTTCTGTTTTTGTGGTCTGTACCTATTGCAAACAAATGTCTGCTACCTCAGTTCATTAGTGAAAGCTTGTCGCTGTGATGTATTTGATTTGATAGAAAAACCCAACTTCTTGGCATAAGAATTGTAGTGTGATCTTGCATCACCAATAGTGTCAAACCGCATCCCTAGGAAAGGTTATTGCGGACTAGACGCAACTTCTTCATTCAACGGAACACCATCGTCTGCTAAGTTAGGGTCAGTAGAGGTTGCTGTAGGGGCAGTGTTGCTGGGGATGTCCGGGTTGCCAGCGGGGGCCTGTGGCGGCATAAAATTTAACTGATTTCCTCTAGCACTGTGCGCTCCTGAGTCAGCACCATCTGCAACATTCCCAGCTATATCATTGTCTGGAGATTCCTCCACAATCTCTTCACAGACAGCTTGAGTGCAAAATAGTGGCTCAGGTGCATTTGTTTCTGCATCTAGAATGTCCAAATCATCAGGAAGCGCGTTAAGATCAAGCCTAGACATCTGCAAAAAATAAAAAATCAAGAATACACTTCTTTGATTAGCAACTATAACTGTGTTTTACGTACAACACATGCACAACTATAACTTTGTCAGCTATAATTTACAAGGAAAAAGTTCCTGACACCATTTTATTTGCTTTCAACATTTTTTCAGGTCCTTCATTATACTCACCACCAGGAAAAGGATGCCTTTTTCCAACTATAGCAAACTATGTACAAATTGGAAAACAGCAAAGATGGTTTCTCAGTAGTAAACTATGTTGGTTTTAAGTTTGCACTTCTTCTGTCTCAGTATTAAACTATGTTGAATTTGCTAAGATGACCAAAAGTTTAGGTTTTTGCACATCTGAATAACTAACTGAGCTACTGCAGGTTTATGGCTATCTGCCCTACATACTACTTGAACTTTTGATTAGTCCAACCAGGTATCCATGGACATAGTTGTTTTTATTCAGATCTGAAATCAGGTTTGTGTTTTCAACCTATGCTGCAACCAGGTATCCATGGCCATCTATGTTGCAACCTAGCTGTAAAAAGATCATATGCCATAGTTGCTTGTTAGATTGTTGAAGATACAACTTTACCATGTTGTAAGTTTGTTGCTCCTGTGTGTTCCAAAATCATGGAGAGGATCATAGAAAACAAGGAAACACCTGCCAGAAAATCAAAGGAGGAGGGGGAGGGGAGGAGGGGAGAGAGGGGGAAACAGGGTTTATGTTTTGTTGTGCACCTTTGATACTGCTGTGACCAGATCTCAACCTTTTTACCATGGGCCTCCAATGGAGATCTGAAGGAGGGAGAAGATGGATCTGTCTTGGGGAGGAAGAAGAGAGAGGGGGAGAGAGAGGGAACTGCTGTCACGTGGTGGTGGTGTGGCTTTGCTTTGCTTTTTGGCTGGGAGCCTGAGAGAGGACGGGGAACCTGGGGACTCGCGTGGTCCAAACCAGCTGGACGCGCGTGGTCCGGAGGAGGGTGGGTGAATTCTTTCTATTTCTGGAAGGCGGGGTGGTGGTTGTGGTTTCTATTTCTGGCGGTGGCTGGTTAGTACAAACCAGCCCCCGATTGCTCCCTAGACGCTCCCTTTTGAAAAGGTTTATTTTTGCAAAATGTTTGTTTTGAAAACTGTTCAGATTTCAAAAATGTTTGTTTTGAAAAATGTTCATATTTTGAAAATGTTTGTTTCTGAAAAATGTTCAGATTTTGAAAAATTTAATTTTAAAAAATGTTTAGAATTTCAAAAATATTCGATGTTCTTTTAAAAATGTTTATTTTTGAAATGCTGGACACTTTTTATTAAGCAAGATTTTTTTATTTCTCAGTTCCTGTGTTTCTCATGTCAACAAATCCCGAAGCCCCAGCAAGAAAGAGAAAGTAGGTATGCAGTCAGAAAAAAGCACCCGGTATCATGATAAAAGAAGAAGAAGAATAGAAGTGGAAACATTGAAAGATTCCAGAAGCAGAAAATGGGCTGGGCCCAAAACGACACAAGGGTATAGGAGTTCCTAAGGCCAGACCATACTTCTCTTTCGAATTTTTTTTCATTAAAATAAAGTTACTTTCTCCTATCTAAATTAATTGATTTGGATTTATCTAAATTCAGATGTATCTCAATTGATTTGGATTTATCTAAATTCAGATGTATCTCAATTAATTTAGATTGGAGGGAATAACTTACATAAGAAAAAAACAGAAAAAACACAACACAAAACTACTAGGAATTTATTCCTAGCTCCTGGGAAAACGCGCGCGATGTATAAGGCCTTTCACAATGGGATTCTCTTAACGCTTTGTTCTAGTTAAAATGTTTATGTGGCACACTATTTAATGATAAAAGAGAAGGGAAACAACACTTGCACGATATCATAGGTAAAAAACTTGTTAGTCCAATCACACACATGCATGAGCACAAAATTATTAAATACAATATATCTAAACATCATCTAAGATAGTACACCCTATTGTAATAGTTGTTTTTTAAGTTTTAATAGCTCCTATAAAAAGTGCTAAAATACACCCCATTTAAAAAGCCCTAAGTGTTGGTGCTATAATATCACTAGACACTAGGACAGGACCTTGAGGCTCCCTCATTCGCTGCCTGTTTCACCCTAAGTTTGCTAGACATACGCGTTTTGTTCCGAATCAGACTGGGACTTAGAGTCTCTAGGGGCTCTTCTATCGTAAGTGATCCTCTCTTTCTCAGCCACACACATCTCATCTTCCCAACTACTTCCTTGTTCTAAATTACTAGTTGAATGCCCATGCGTTGCTACGAATAAAAAACACACTGAGAAATGATAAAAAAAGTAATAGTCTAACTTTGTTATGTATACACAACATATGAGAGTTTACAATACATGCTACATTCCTTGCGAGCTCTCAAATTTTGTTGGTACCAGAAAATATAGCAAGATTAAATTCGTTGATCCAAAATTATAACCTAAGGATGATACAGAAAAACTTGCATCATAAATAGTATATACTATGGTTACAAATCCGCAAGTATCAACATATATCTAGTCTTAGATCAGTATTTCCCAATATATTTAGTCTTAAACAGTAGACTAAATATATTAGCCTTGATCATAAATGTTTTTCTAGAAGTTGTCAAAACAAACACATTGTGCTGCACACTTTAGTCTGGAACGATTCATTGTTACAGGTTCTTTAAGAACCTGATTTGGCACATCCAGCTAGCCCTGCAATCAAGTGAACCACGAACTTGAGTTTTGGGTGTAGCGACATATACACACAACCTTCAAGCATAAAACAACTAACAAAACTCTGAACTATACCTTAGAGGCTACCATGAACCAAAGAAATCCTTAGACACAGCCTTGTAACCTTGGGCATAGGCCGAATTTGTCGTTCTGATTTCAAACTCTTATCTATATGAAAAACGGACATTCTCTGTAAGTAACAAAGATGATCTAATTGCAAAATTCTATTCTAAAAATATAGAAAGGTACCAGAGGAATTTTTTGTGAATAAGAAACATTGCAAGACATACGCCTTCAAATCTCACGAGTATGACTTGGATTCTCAAAAATAGCTGGACAACCATTAGGCTCCATCAGCTCCATCATAGGCAGAAACAGACCACTCCCACACATAGACGTCGTTGAACATGGCACATTCTTCCGCGAGAGGGACCTTCAGTGTGATCATTCTTGGCGCTCTTATGACTGCAATTAGAATAGGGTCAAATAAAATTGGTATTATCATCTAGAACATATAAAATGACATCAAAATTCACAATGTCTTGAAGACTGGCCGGATAAACTTTCAAAGCAGTTGTAACAAATTCAGAAGGAAACTCAATTTACTTATATTACTTACTAATGAAAATCTATCAATATTTAGCAACACATGAAGATAAACTATTCAATACAGAACTTAATTAGTTTGAACAAATCACTTGTCATATTCAGGTGACAAAGTAAGAGACACACCGGCAAAACTTTCTATGAGGATGTTCCACCAAGATTTATATATACACCTTAACTCTACATATTAAGGAGTCGAAAGAAAAACATAGTGTCTTCGAAGCCAACATCACCGTAACTTATCAATCAAACATCTGTACTTTTTCATTTAACTGTCAAAGTAAAATGTCAAAAGGAGGATGCATAAGAGTAATAGCACGATATCCAAATAGGAGTCAGCTGTTGGCTAACCAAATAAAAATAAGTAGAGCTACCTAGTACCATTCCAATAAAAGAGAGCTCCTTGGCCAAAGAATAAAAGGGACATGCATACGCAAATAAAAATTGATAGACACCAACTATATTCAGATTAAGACACCAACTATATTCAGATTAAGACACCAACTATATTCAGATTAAGAATATCTCTGCCCACTGTTTCTCAAACCAAGGCAGAACGCCTCCAAACACCAACAATTTATTGACAGTGTGGATGTGAAAATTCAAAGTGTAGTGTACATATCCAGCAAACTACAACAATTAGATGCCTCCCGGACTGCAAAATATACCAGATCTATCAACTCATCCATGTAATTCTCCAAAAAATGCTAGCCAAATTAAATGTCCAATCATACAAAATAACGGATTTCTGATTTAACAACTCATGATGACACATTGTTCTTCAGAGAAAGAAAAAGGTCATCGACTTACAAAATGGCCATCCGTGAGATCTTCGATTAATTTATGTACTATTATAAAGACAATCCTATCATAGCAAGAGCCATACCATGAATTTTCAGCAATAATTAAAGAGACCTTTGTCCAGGAACACCGACAATAACACCTCTTCAAGATTTGCTAGGGGATAACTATAAGAAAGTACAGACCTGCACATCAATTATGCAAACTTGTATTTATTTTATGTAAGTATACGTATTCAAGAGTGCTAACTACACAATTAAGTTGAGACATGGTACCACTTGAAAAAAAGTGGAGACATGATCAATCAAAATTCAAACTTTCTATGGACCATAGGAAGAAAAATTTGCATCTCTTGGGTTCACCTTAGTAAACCTGCTAATTCCTTTCCGTTTTCTTTGATCTAATGTTCTAGCTAGAAGGATTTTCCGCATGCCATGTCATCAACCAAAAAGGAGAGCCTTAGCCAAGCGATGATTAATTGGATATCTCATATGTATATGCATCCCCTCTTGTCTACTAAAAAGTAAGATTGAAAGATAAAAAATAAATTGGACTGTTGTCTCATAACTTGGGAGGAGCAAGAGAACGACAAGGGAGTAGGTCATCGTCTTCTCCAGTGGCTGCAGCCAACATCTCACTCGCACCTCAGCCATTCTATGGCCGCCTTCCTCTCGCCGTCCTCCTTGTCCTAGCGCTCCTCCCAGAAGCCGCCTCTTTTGTGTTGCTGTCAGGTTGATCAAGAGGACTCACACCACACTATGGACTTAGCATAGGAGAAGAACCCGACTTCGAGGAGCCCCATGCGTGCCAAGGAGGACATACATACAACTTGTCGGCATCTAGAATGCGCAGTCTCTTTCTTGATGAATGGTTTCTCACAATTGGAGTTCAACCTACAATAAGCAGATCCAAAATCACGGTGCAGACATCAATTTCTTTTGCAGACGAAAGCAGTTCCAAACAATAAATGACAATAAAAAATATAAATTTCATTAATACTCGTGTCTCCATTCCCTGTCAACATGTAGCCTTGGTAAAAATAGACAGATTGATTTCCTCATGTAAAAACATCACTTTTACAACCAACCAAATCAATAAACCGGTTAAAAATAGGCTGAATAGTTACCTAGTTGCATGGTAATTTGCAGTGAGGATTGATCCTCATGAAATCCTCCTCCAGTTAATCAGGCCACTAACTGCCTCAATCTAATTCCCCACCCTAGAAACAAAATAGAATAAATGAATCAGCATCAAAAGCTCCCTGGTCACATCTGCGGCGGTGTTGTCGGGAGGCGACGCCGAGTCACAGAACCAGTGAAGGTGCTGCCGTTCGCCGGTAAGAAACAACCTTGGTGAGGACGAGGCTCCCTCCCCTCGCATTCTAGTTGATCTTGCCTCCTCCTCTAATCTCCCCTCCATCCCTTCTCAACCTGACGAAATCCCATGGCGATCTCGGACCCATGCATGCGGTGTGGCGGCGGTGCACGTCGATTAGGACACCGCGGCCATCGATCTGGCCGCCAAGGCCAGGCACCAACACGGGAGAGCCCGAGGGCAGCCAACAGGGCATCTACGGCCATGCCGCCATCAGACATGCTGCATCGCGACCCGGTCTGCCTCGGATGAGTTGGTCAACCGCCGCCATACGGGTCCATCGCCGGTTAGGACCTCTGCTGCCACCGTCCTTCTCCCTCCGACCATGGTGTGAAAATGCGAAGTAGTCGAGGGAGAGACGTCGTGGTGGATTGGGAGAAGGAGAGGGAGGGATGAATGCGTGCGATTTTTGTGGCATCCCGCAAAACCACTGCTAGAAAATCGCGTTGAATTTGTGCATTGCATCGTCATCATCATATGTTGTTTGTCCCAAAACTATTTTCGCAAAGCCCGATTTGTTTTCCAAACGCCCCATCTTAATTCAAACGTAAAACCCCGGATGCTGCCGGATATTTTGTTTGTCCAAAACTACTTACAAAGTTCGTCGCAATCAAATAAAAATATTAAATTATTTTGGGCGGGGCAGTCGAACGGGCCGATTGACCCGAACGACCGCCCCAAAAATTAAAACGGTCCACCTCCTAAATTCCTAAAGCTACCAACTATCTACCCCAACCCAGCCTCCACCTCACCCCACCCAATGGCAGCGCGCCACCTCACCTCCTCCCTCTCCCTGAACCACTCCCAGGCTGCCACGCGGTCCACCTCCTCTCTCTCAGCTCTCTCTCTCATCCCACCGCACCGCCTGGTCCACCTGGACCCTGGCCACGTCCCGCCAGACCGACAAACCCCCCACGCCCCGTGACCCTTGGGTCCCACCCCGCGCGCACGCATCCCGCGCGGCACGGCCGGACCTCTCTCTCTCCCTGCTCGCCTCGCCACCTCGCCACCGCAGCTCTCCTCTCCACCTACCCCGGCCCCGAGCACGTCGCCCCGCGAGCCCCTCCTCCCCTCCTCCCGCGTCGAAGCCCGCCGGACCGGCCGCCTCGTGCGCCTCCGCTCGCCGCCCCCACAAGCTCTTCCCCGACCGCGTCCCCCACCTCCGCTCCGACCACGCGCGGCCCCGTACGCCGCCTCTCGCCGCCCCTCCTTCCGCCGGCGCCCCTCCTCGCCTCGTCTGCGCCCGCCGCCGGCGCCGCCGCGGCCAAGCCGCTCGCCGCTCCACCCCTGGCCACCTCTCCCTGAGCCCGCGCCGGCACGCCCCGCAGGTCCCTCGCCCCCCTTCTTCCCAGCTCCGACCGCGCCCAACCGCGCCTCAGCCTCCTCCACCTACCCCGCCCCGAGCCCGCATCCGGCCCCTTCTGCAGCAGCGCCGACCGCCCCGCTCGCCGGAGGCCGCTCCTCCCCCTGGCCGGCGCGAACCCCGCGATCCCCGACGCCGCCGCCCTGGCCCTCCTCCGCTTCGGCCACCACCGCGCCTCCCCGCCCGGCCGCGTCCCCGGCCTCCGCCTCCACCCTCGCCTGGGCCCTCCTCCTGCCCCGTCCGCTGCCCTGGCCGCCTCTCCGACGCCGGCGCCCGCCTCGCCCCTCCGCCCGTCCGTCGGCCCTGCACCACCACCTGCATGCAGCCCTGTCGGCCTCGCCATGAGCCACTGTTTGATGTTGTTGCTGTTTGAAGACATCATCCGTTCAGAGCCTTGTGGATCATGCGTGTGTCCCCGTTGAACAAGTAGTGTGGCTTCCGTCTGTGGTTTGGCCTCTCCCGTTCGGTCAGACTAACGACCCAGGGAATCATCAAGACCTTCCGCCAAGTACTCCAACCCGGACGCCAAAGTTCGCCGAGAACCCGAGCATGCCAATTCTTCGGCCTGGAGGACACATATGCGACAAGTGCTTCTCGAGGATGCCAAGCACTTCACCCCGGATGCCGAGAACCGACGCGATGGCGCGGACCCAACAAGACCCTCGCAACGGCAAGACCGACCCGACTTGAGAACCCGACAAGACCGTCGCTACGACAAGAACGACATCGGCCTGGAAGAATTCGACACGCCCCGACACCGAACCAAGACCTGCTTCCCGGACGCGACAAGAACTACCCCGATCCGAGACCCTAACCCCGGAGTTTGAGAACGACCCCGTCAGAACCCTGGACCCCGAGACCGGACCCTGGACCCTGTCGAACCCCGGAACCCCCGGAACCCCAAGATCGTCGAGACCCCTAATGTGTGACCCTTTTCCTCGATACCCTATTTTATAAATGAAATAAAACCTGTTGCATATTAAATTGTCATACTTGCATGCATCTTGTCTGTGGTTTGGGGGCCTTATGCCGATTCACCTCTAATTAAATATGGGGCCCATATGCGGACAAATCTCGTCATATATTGGCCTCATTTAAATTGATGTAGCGAACCGGTGCTATCTTTTACCATGCTAAAACAACATTTAATTTGCGGGGTAGATAAACAACATGAACCACCTAATTAATTGTCGGGACCCCGGTTCCGCTTAATACTGACCTAATTGCATCGCACCTTTGCCACGCCATGCATCATATCATAAGCATGCCGATCTTTTGCCGTAGTATTAAATAGTGCATCCGGTGTTCCTTCTAGTGTTTTGCTTCTTCGCGGATGAGGCCGTTGAGTTGATGTGAGCTTCGCCCCGATCTTCGGTTGAACCCTTCGACAATGTTTTCAGGCGAGCATCTCCCTCTTTCTACCTATCTTACTTTTATAGTATTTATTCCCTCCTGTTGATCTATTGCTATCTGTGTTGCGATGCTTTAGTTTCCGTACCTGTGATATCCCCTGCAGCCTTATATTGCCTTGGACACATCCTATTACCTGTTGTTTGGTAGATAGTTGGACTTGCGCGTCGTAGTCGCTTGCTCAAGTGCTGTTGCGTGTTGTCAAGTGCCACAGTTGTTGATGAATTGCCGCATGTTGATGTTGGAGATGAACATAGTTTTACTTATTGTTCACTTTAATTCCTGTTTAACAACTAAAATTGAAGTAAGCAGAGGCATCGGTGGGTGATAGATAACATTTGGTTTCCGAACGCCCACTTGTGTCCCGTAGGACCCCGAGTACTTGATACCTATTCCTTGATTTATCGCGCTATCCACATATGGGGAGTATGGGCCCCCCTTAGCCAGAGCTTGATTCCGTCTTATTTCTTGGGGCCACAAACTAGTTTGGGGTTTTATTTACTATCCTGTACCTATGCCATGCTTTACTGCTTTATTTACGATTGTGCGACATATAGCACACTGTACTGTTTAGGATCGGGACACGTTTTCGCGGTGTCGACAAGCCCCGTTTGGGGTTCCCAGTCGCTCACAGCCGTCCACCCAAACCTCGGGTCCGTCTCGGAGCTAGCTTACTTCGTTGCGGGTGTACTCCAAGGGGTGGCCCCCTGAAATATTTCTGAATCTTGTGATTGCTCTGTCGTGAAGACCTCGTTGGGTTTTGATTTGGTTTTTCCAAGGTTGATCGTGTGTGTGTTGCTATTTGTGCACCCCGGCCGGGTTAAAACTTTCTGAAAGCCGTGTCCGCGTTTATGGACGACTTGGAGCACAGTATCTCGACCATAGACAAGCATAACTAAAGTTTATTGCTGTAAATTTGACTTTATAATGACTAGTAATCAGCTTCACTATAATGGAATGGCTAATTAATACTGCCCACAATTGCTTGTTTAGGTGTCGCTTGCGACCATTGTACCTGACTAGTAAGTATGGCAACTACAACGGAATGGCTAAATAAAAGTACCAACAACTGCTGGGTTTTGGGGTTTATCTCATGCTATATGTATCTGATTAGTAATTGTTGCCACTACAACAGAATGGTTAACTAAAACGGCCCACTGCTTATTTTATCAGGACGATTATCTATACCTGACTAGTAATTGCTGCAACGATAACTGAATAAATAAAACTGCCAACTGTGTGAGTTCCTCGGTTGACTTCCTCGTTTGGTTTCGAGGGGGAAACACCAGGATGGGTTTGTTTGATTGTAGTATCAGGTTGGTTCCGAATAGGTCTTTCTCACCCCTCTCTGATAGTTGCCAGTTGTACCGAGTCTCTATAGGTTGATTAGTGCATGCTGCCGCTGCCGCTTCAGTCCACCATACCTATGTAGGCGAGGACCGCCGAATTCTAGCCTCGCCGTGTACTGGCCTCAGTACTGACGCTCCTCTTTTTCCTTTGCCCTTTGTCGGCACTTAAGCGGGTTTTGAGATCGACGTCGTTAGCAGGGTTACCCTTCCGGCTTGGCCTGGGCAGGGTTATGGACGCCATTGGTTATTCCTCAGGGCTCTTAGCCCCATTTGCATCTTGTCCGTAGCTGGACGCTATATCGTTTTCAAGGTGATTTGGATCTTTGTATATTATATCTGTATCCTTGACTCATGGAGTCGCTGTTATATATATATCTGTTCTGTGGGTCCCATCGAGGACTGTTGTGTAATGTTATTATTTCGTTTTCCACCCGCATGAAAGTACCTGGTGGGCACCTTTGAATCGTTTCTATGCGGGATTTGGCGAATTTTGCTCAAACTTGCATAGGTCCGATTCTGAGGGTGTTACAATTTTCCCTCTGATTTCTGTCGTGGTTGTGGGACGAAGGAACCATATGTGTGTTCGTGGGGCGTCCGATTTTTTCCTTTCTATTGCGCGATCGTTTGACGGGAAAGATGCCGTGTTTTTTGTGCGCAAGAGCGGGACGACCTACCAACCATCGCACCATCAAGACATCATGTAGAGATTTAATACAGTAGAGATTTCCCTGATTGTGAACATCCTGATTATTGGTGCCTAATTGTTGATTGAGATCGCTCATTATTTCGTTCTTAATTGTTGATTGACTGATGTTTTCTTTTCATATTTCTCCTTGGCGTGATTGGATGGTGTTGATTCTCCTAATGTTTGGTGGGTATGTTTGAAGGTTGAGATCTTCCCAATGTTTGACCCCCAAAGTAAGCCACCAACTCGAATTTAATAGTAAAGATTCTGTGTTTTAGTTTTGTTCAAAGTCAAACATGTTAAAATTTGACTAAACATCTTCGATAGAATAATAATATTTATAATATCAATTATATACGATATAAAAATATGTTTTATGGCGAGTCTAACTATATTTATTACATATTTTAGATATTGATATTTTTCTTATATTTGTAGTCAAAGTTTATGAAGTTTAACTTTGACTAAACCTAAAACACAGAGTAATTTGGGACAGAGGGAGTAGTAACGATGCAACTGAGATGGGTCTACCGCCAAACCCGCCTCCCATCCCACCAGCTGAGCCCATCTGTTTCGTTTCTAATACCTCGATTGTCCTGACGGGATTACCGCTAACTGTTCCGCTAATCCCACCTGTAACTGACAGCGTATAGAAGTATTCTGGGAACAACTCAGTCCATGCGGAGAGGGGTTAATCGCGCAGCTGCTAGATTCTTGGCCGTTCAGCCTGAGTTGTACTGACGGGGTAGTTTGCCGGGTCCCGCTGAAACCAATTGTTTCGTTTCCTCAGATCCCGCTAATCTCACTGTGTCCTGGCGGACTGATTAGGCGAGAGGCGGGTTGTCCCGAATCCATCCCACCTGCATCGTTACCAACTAGTTATGTAAAGAGGTGTAAATCGTATGGAGTATATGTTTTCTCTAACACGCAACACAGAGAAACTCCGAAGTTTTGTGCTGCCTCTAAGTCTTCTACATCCCGCTTCAAGATGTGTTCGTAGATATGGAGAACGCATATTCGAAACCGGTGTATAGTGTGTGACTGTGCACAAGAGTGATAACATTATTATGGGAACACACTTTGCGTGAATACTTGCGACTTGGTCGATTCAGTTTGTCACAAACGACGCCATGACTACTCTGATCTCGACCCTAACATGCCTCTACCATTGTAGCCGCCAACACTAAATCGATAGCGAAGGTTGTTCCATATATTCTCTTTCGCGGAGTTAGGGATTGATCTTAGTCTCTTAGTTTGCTTTTCCATTTTAATTGGAGGCGGATAAGCGTTACTTATACTACATTTTTGGGTTGTAAATATCGTGAAAAATTACTCGTATATTGAAGGATGGTCACTAGGGAATGTATCAAGTGAAACCGTCGTATATATGCACTTGATGCGCTAATGCTACACCTAAGTCTACATTAAGTTTTCATGAGGTTACAAATAAAAAAGTACCACAAATTGATTTTTATGCAATACAAGGTTTTTCGTAAAAAAATGTTCACATCTCCTTCTTTGTTGTTTAATCCAATGTAGAATCCACGCGTTCATGCTTGTGTTACAAGGTCTTTTGTAAAAAATTCGTTATGTTCTTGTACATAAGACTTGTTACCCAACGGATTAGGCTTGGGCCCAACTAGAATATCTAGGGGCTCTCCGATCACACGTACCCCCCTCTTTCCCACCCACACACATCCCATCTTCCCAACCAGTTGTGTAAGGAGGCGCAAATTGTTATATATTTTCTCTAAGACGCAACACCGAGACACTATGAAGTTTTGCGCTGTCTCTAAGTCTTCTACATCTTGCTTCACAACATCGTAGATATGGAGAACACGTCTTCAAAACCGTGTCTAGTGTGTGACGTGCACGCGAGCCATAACATTATTGGGGAAACACAATTCGCGTGAATACTTGCAACTTGGTTGATTTAAATTGCCGCGAACGGCACCATGACTACTCTGATCGACCCTAACATTTCTCTGCCATTGTTGCCACCGACACTAAATCGATAGCAAAGGTTGTTCCATACACTGCTATTCTCTTCTTAGAGTTAGGGATTGATCTTAGTCTCTTAGCTTGCTTTTCCATTTTAATTGGAGACGTATAAGCTATACTCTACATGTCTAGGTTGCATATCTAGTTTCCTTTTCCATTTAATCTGGATAGATTATTTTTACTGTTTTATTTCTAGACTACAAATATAATGGAAAATTACTCGTATATTGGAGGATCATAGGATCGTCACCGGGGAATGCAACAAGTGAAACCGTGAATATATTCACTTCATGCATTCGTGCTAAACCTATGTTTACATTAAGTTTTCATGAATAAAAAAACATACGGCAAGTTCTTTTTTATGCAATATAAGGTCCTTTGTCAAAAAACCTTATCTCGCGTAGACCAGATCAAGGTCGTGTTTAATCCAAGGTTTAGAATCTGCCGGTTCAGGTTGCACGGGTTCACCGGATAGTTCCATCGTCACCGGCTGGACAGCAGCGCAGTCGGCGACCTCGTGCTGGACAGATCCTGCAGCGCCGCCGATCACCACTGGTAGGACGGCGAGTCGGATGGGTAGATGCTCGAGCGCAGACCAGATCGAGGAGGCCAGCGCGCTCGACAGGAATTGGAGGCGGGGCAGATAAAAGGGGATGGGGGCGTGCGCGGCGGCGCAGTCTGTTTGGGATCCAGCTGGTTAGTGCCGCGGCAGCTCCGCGGAATGCGGAAGCGGGACGAGCGACGAGCGGCGTACTGTTTCTCCGAGGGGAACGACGAGCTCCCGTGCACAATTGCTCAGGTTCCATATCGCCGCCCTCACCTTTGCCGCCATAAGCTCCGACCCGTGCTCGGATGGGATTGGGGTTGGGACTTGGGACCCCTATAAACGAGCCACCTGTGATTCTCGACCCTGTCATCGATCCCGTCGCGGCCGTGCCTGCGCAAGTGCCTCTGTTCCGTCAAAGCATCTGAATTGAGTTTTAGATTGGTTTAAGCCGGGGGTGTTAAGAGCTTGGTAAGTGCTGGTCCATTAGAACTTTTTATGGGCTAGATTATAGCCATCCGCCTCTCTAAACCTAGCAACATGTTACTACTCCATAATTTTGAGTTTTCGGCATGTTCTTGTACATAAGACTTGTGTTACCTAGCGAATGCTCTTAACTCTTAGAATGTCATGGATTTTGCCACCTTGGTTGATCTACTCAGCATTTGCATCTACTTTCTGCTTCATGCCTGCAAAGATGAAGGAATTAACTTACGTTAACCCTTTTACATTGGATGGAACGAAGAAACAGGGCATGTGTCCTTTTGAAACAGCAAACAAAAGTGAGTCAATCTTTGCTGGCTCTTTCTTTTCTCGCACGCATATTGCATTAATAGAGTGCTCACAGTTGTGTTGTATCATGTTCTTTGATTAGTTTGCAAGCTTTGGGCAGAGACCTCTAAAAAATTGGAAGAACAATATGGCTGCCCAGAATACCCTGAACGAGTTGTTTCCAGCATACCTTTTGAAGAGCAACCGTTTGGCAGCCTGGTTGATGAACCTGCAGAATGTGACGATAGCGATGATCCTCGTCCAACCATAGTTTCACTTGCTTTGTTCGACGGTAATGATCCTTCTATATGCTTGTGAATGTCCAAACTCCATATCTGTATTTAGTCACCGCTGGTTAATGATAAAAAATCATAATCTTTTGCAGAAGAAGAGATGTTATTCGCGTGCACAGGAATAGCTCTACCAGATGGGACATCATCGATTCACCTAACAAGAATCCTGACTTCTGCACGTTTAGTTATGGTCTTTAATGAGAAGAGAAATAGAGATGATGAACTAAGGGTTGGTGCAGTGTTTCCACTTTGCTCTGTCTACTCAAGCTAGCTGTGACCATTCTTTGCTGACATACTGCCTTTATCAACCGTAGATTGATGTGCACGTCCCTCATCATCATCCTTTCAATGGTTTTGTGGAACTATACGATGGTGATATTGCTATCGTGACGTCCTTAACCCTCCCAAATATATTTCCAGTAAATCTGGATCTTCATGAGACATCTCTGCCTGCTGGTACTGAGGTACTAGCTA
Source organism: Avena atlantica (assembly GCA_910589765.1). Classification (NCBI taxonomy): domain Eukaryota; kingdom Viridiplantae; phylum Streptophyta; class Magnoliopsida; order Poales; family Poaceae; genus Avena; species Avena atlantica. The sequence continues at coordinate 442,185,599 of OU342734.1, read as the reverse complement.
CCGGGTGTGCCTTCAAGTCATTTGATTTTATGGTCGCGAATGGGAAATTGATAGATGATCCAAGTGGAGATGATCATAAACATCTTAGGGTTTCTGATTGTCATATCACAGAGGTAAACTGTTGTTGTTTTACATTTTGGCATGACGGAAAATTTGGAACAAATAATTGCATGAGAACACGGGTTGTCTAATGTTTCACACTGCCGCTCACTAGGCTGGACTTGGAGGGCCACTGACTGATTCCGATCGAAACTTCGTTGGGCTGAACATCCATTTGTGCAATGGGGAAGACTTGGTACCTACCACGCAAGTTGATTCGTGAACGCCTGGAACAATTTAAGATACTCATGTATGTCTTGTATGCTCTCGGTATTTATGAGCTTTATCTTCCTCAGTTGGCTCATCTATATTTGTTCCAACCTTTTCTCCTGTTTTACTTCCCCCTTGTAAGTTAAAAGCCTTAGGAGTTGTTACAAAGTATTCTGTTAGATTGATAACAGTTTGATTCTTGCTGTCTACACCTGGGTGGACACTTGCACCAGTGGCACATCTCCTAATTTAGTGCTCTTTCTTCAAGGTTGAAACTGTTGGCCACAACCCATACCAAATGTTGGGCGCAGCCTTCTCTCAATCTCTCAGCTCATTCTTAGTGGACACACACACATGAGCAACGAGAACAGAGGAGAAAACAGGGGAGAAACTTGCTTGAGCAACAAATGCTCCTTCACTATTACTCCCTCCGTTTCAAAATATAAGATGTTTTAGCTTTGTGAACCAAATGCATGTTGACTTCTATTAGTATGTAGGTTCACTCAGGTTTGTAGTGAATCTACACACTAAAAGAAGTCTAGATTTATTTTTTACAAACCTAAAACATCTTATATTTTGAAATGGAGGGAGTATATAGCAACATATGCTACATCTCATACAAACTCAGCAAACACAAACTTGACATGCAACAAATGCATTTTCACATCATGCTCATCAGCAACACATGCTGTGAGGCTACATCCTTACACACACTCCCTTCTCTCATATAGACATGCACATATCACAAACACATATGCATTTACAGACATACATATGTGCTTCAACCTGACACTTCTACTGCCTCTTGGCTTGCGACAAACTTCTCTCCATATGGGGTGCCTCCTGACAACTAATATCTAGATGGCTTCTACTGCTGCTGCAAGCAAAACCAAATTTGGACTACTGATGCTAGCTGTCACATAGCAAAATTTTACCTTAAAGCTAAGTAAAGGAAAACCGACATGTCCTAATATTCCCTAGTAAAAACAACATAGGGACTGTAGCTAACAGAAACTAGTATATTTTTCTAGACAAGGAAGAGTTAATCTATTTCGTTTGGACCAAAATTTGGACAGTATGACTTGCATATGTGACATCTGGATCTGCTCAATCCTCTCATGTCTTTTCTTCGGTATTTATAAGCCTGATTTCCATGAGATTTTTCATACCTTGTTTACTTTTGGATGATTTGGCGCATACATTGCTATGACCGTTTAACTTTTGGGCTATTACCTTTGTGTATTGGTTTGTCATAACACTTCTATTGCAGTCCTGGAAATATGGAAGGAGGCGATTGTGCTGAGAAGGAGCATGCAAATGACCTCTATGGTATAGGTGAGTGTGGCATGATCACTGGAGACCTATATTTTTTCTTTACCAAGTCATTCTTCATCATTTTCTAGTCCAATTACCTTGTTTCACCAGGTTCATGATTATGCTTCATACTCCTGCTTAGAGCTTGTGATGCAATAAATATTTCAATGGAGTCCTGATTCCTCTTCCATTCTCTTATACATTTTAGGGAGCACAAGTGGAACAACCAAAACTAGTAGCCAAGGCTACTCTCCTCCTCCAGGTGCATCAACAATAGTCCCTTCAGGTGTGAATTATCATGCAAGCTGTCATTCTAGATTGATCATTCTGCTCAAAATATTATCATACATATCAACTGTAAACTAATACTGATCACCTTATTGCATTAGGATTTTTGAGAACGCAAAAGTGGCTAAACTCCATGGGCTATCCCAAGCCACCACCTCTTATGCTCGAATGTAAGTTGCTGCTTGCGGTACAATGACCTCACACTTGTGCATTTTTTGGGTAGCTATATTAGTACTAACAACTAATACACTTGTTTCTGTTATCAGTGAATGGGCGACTGCTTCATACATTTGAAGACATTTTTGGTTACATAGACAAATTGAGAGGGTATCTTTTTAATCCTGCGTTTTGTGCTGAGGGGAGGAATCCATGGCTGCGACTTGGTCAAAACATAATTCACCGTACATACCGACGTGTTGTCTCACTTGCTTCATTCAATGGTGATTTTTCAGATATATATAAGCTCGCTACTGTTTCATGCTAGTATTTGGTCTTTCTCTAATCACTAGCTAATGATCAAAGCTATGTCGTGTAGGACCCTCAAGGTTTTTTGCATGCACAGGCTTGCTTATAAAGTGCAGGGTAGGCCAATGCTATGGCAGTGTCAGGCCCTCGCGCACCGTCATTCTGACTTCAGCCAGTTTGGTTAGAACCTGTGATGCTACAGATACCATTGATGAGAAATTGAGGGTTGGTGCTCCTTAGTTTTCTTGGTCTTTTAATAAGTAAGATAATGGTTGGTTGAGCTCACTTGCTATTACAGATTGAGGTATTTCTCCCACCGAATCAACGTGTCAGTGGGACATTGGTAGCGTATGACTCGTACAATAATCTTGCTATTGTTGGGGCTGAGGGTTTGCGTGTTATTTGCCCCGAAGATATTCTCCTCGTCGACACCCAACCAGACCAGAGCAGGGACAGGCAGCTGAGGATAATGTGTCGTGAAGAGCCTGTACTTAAAAATGTTGTAGCTATAGGTCGTGATCCTGAACAAGGATTATTATGTGGCTCAATGGGGGTATTGAGTAAAGAGCCGATAACACATGGCTGTGAAGACCTTAGGCTGTCCACTTGTAAAATCATGAAGGTACAGTGATGTTTTCTCTTGCCCTTTTCTTTTTCATGGTAGCCACTATAGACAGTTGCATCAGTGTTTATCTGAGTTGTCATTGATGCAACTGTCTTTATGTGCATTCACTAAACTGCCATGTAACATTGGCTTGTCATTTTGGACTAGGCTGCGATTGGAGGTGTCATGCCCGTGTATTATGGCACTCTGGGCTCAGCGTACATGGGCCGTGGGCTGGCTACAGTGGGCCTGCCGTTTGGCTTCGTGATGATAAGAAGGAAGTTGTGGCTGCGACGCGAGGGCATCGAACTAGTCTGAAGAAAGGAATAGAACAACTCTGCTCGCTACTCTCTCTCTCATGTTCTTTCTCTGTTCCTGATTCTGGCGATCGATCAAGCCTCACGCCGGCAATCATACCGACAAGGGGGCAGGGTGTGACAATTTGGTATCAGAGCCACCGATTCCTCCAAAAATTCCACCAAAAACTTCCACCAATTTTTTTCCCAATTTTGATTTGGTTTTGAGTTGCATACAAGGATGGAGGCGATGGGGAAGCCGCATACAAAGATGGAGGAGAAACTCGCGGCCATCACGGCGAGCCTCAATGAGGCGCGCGTGTTGCTGGCTTCTTGTGCGCGGAAATTTGGCGTCAAGGAGCAGGAAGGGCAGGAGGCCTCCAAGGGTTCAGTCGCCATCATGTCTGGGTCATTGTTTGCACTGGATCTAGCACTTGAGCAGCCGGATACCAAGCCTTCTTCGCCCTCCTTCATCTCCACGCATCGGGTCGTGGCTGCTGGTGTACCGCACGCGGATGCTGTCTCCACTGCCGCCATGCCCACAAGGTGTTCGACATTGGACTCGGACATCAACGACAGCAGCAACCATGCTGCAGGCGCGATCCCGTCCTTGGGTAAAATAGAAGCGGCGCTCCTAGAACCCCTAGGGCCCTTGCTGGACAAGCCGCTGCAGTCATGCATCAATCTCAAGTCCAACACGGCGTTGAGTTCTCGCCAAGCTATTAGTGGCATCGACCATGCTTCCATGGCCCTTACTACTGGGGTTATCTCGGTGTCTGTCACTGATCCTTCGGAGACCTTACCAATTCCTACGGTTCAGGTGTTTGTTGTCCATGATCTTGAGAAGCCTACATTCACCATGTGCTCGGCAAAATTCTTGGATGATAATGCTAGCAGGGCAATGGATATAGTTTCATTGAGTGTGACTGGTACAACCAATGTGTCGTGTGTCTTCGCCTACTACAAGCCCACAACACTGTCCCCGGTGGTTCCAATGTGCGATGACACCGTGGACACTGCTACATACGTGTGGTCTGAGGAACTGTTGCAGCACGATGGTGTCGAGTGGAAACCCTGGCCTCCAGAACTGCAAGTGTGGGTCAGCCACAAGAAACCCATATGCAGGCCATGGCCGTGGCCGTCGTTTTCCTGCAATCTGCTGGAAGGTGTGCAGATGACCTTGGTCAGGCTACCATGGCGAAGACCATATTGGGTGCTGCCAACTGAAACTCTGGGTATGCTGAAATGTCACTGTACCGAGGTAAGAAACTTATTGGATCGATGGTGGAGTCAGTTCAGCATCAAGCAACAGTGGCCGTTACATGATGTTGATCTTGCTATTTCTTTTGTTCATGTGCATCACCTGGCAGTCAGAAGGTTAAGTGGCTTTAGTCCAGGGAACTGTGAGCATCAACATGATTTACACTGGGACATCGTGCAACAACTTCGTGGAATTTCCAGGCTGTGGGATCCTGGCATATCAACTGCACAGGTAAATTTAATTTACCCTGGAATGTTTGAAGTGAAAGATGATTCTCTTGTGCTCACGAGGGTGTTGATATGGGATATAAGTTCTTCCAGTCTATGCTATAAAACGCATCTGAGCTTAGTTTTCTTGTCAACAAAATTTATGCAAGATGCTCCGATGTGCTTCCTACTATCTACCATGGAAGGAAAACAAGCTTGGGCTGTCCAATGTACAAATACTCTGAGATTCAGTGGAATACTTCAGGCGAAGCAGGCTTGCTATCGACCGTGTCAGATCATTCATGGATTTTTTAGCACACTAGTAAGGCAGCCAAAGCGTGACGTTACAGAGTGTTGCATGGTTACACTGAAAATCCAGTTCTTGTTCAGAGCTCTCATACGTGTCTTAATGAATGAAAAATATAGCCAGTTCAAGCAGGCCATCCATGGGAATGTGCAACGCCTTGAGTGTGAATTGAAAATTATCCTACCATCTACTCAACCGTGGCACCCCAGCTGTCAGCACTACTTCTTTGCTACTGCACAACCCTCTGAAAACCTCAGTTGTTACTATCATGCTAAGATGATTTCTCCGGCAATTTATGTGTTGCTTCAGTACCCATTTCAGTTCCGTGCTTCTACTGGCTGTACATGCTCATTCAGTCCTGGGAGTGGTTTTTGTTCTAGGAACCAAGGAGATACGGCTAGGGCAGCGATAAGAAGATTTGCTTTCAAAGGAATTGCATCAGACGTTGCTGAATATAGCATCAAAATGGGCATTCGGTCTGGAATTCAGGATTTCTGTTCAGTGGCCAGTTCTGCAAACAAACTTCAGTACAAACAATGGAATCCAGGTATTTTGGAGGCTCCTCCATGGCAGGATGAATATTCTGTACTAAGCAAGAACATGTGGACATTCACACTTAAAGATCTGTATTCCTATCACTCCTCCAATCAATTCATTGATAAAAGCTGGAAGAAGATTGGGAAGTCATCAAGGGTAGTTGGAGCTCAACAGTGCTGCAACCTGAGCGATCCATTGCTTGGGGGCAAGCAATGTTTCTTGGGGGCGGTAATGTCATGCCCGTGTATTATGGCACTCTGGGCTCAGCGTACATGGGCCGTGGGCTGGCTACAGTGGGCCTGCCGTTTGGCTTGGTGATGATAAGAAGGAAGTTGTGGCTGCGACGCGAGGGCATCGAACTAGTCTGAAGAAAGGAATAGAACAACTCTGCTCGCTACTCTCTCTCTCATGTTCTTTCTCTGTTCCTGATTCTGGCGATCGATCAAGCCTCACGCCGGCAATCATACCGACAAGGGGGCAGGGTGTGACAGGAGGCCCCTTATTAATTTGGATGATGGAAGTTTTGCTGGCATGAACTTCTATCACGGAAGAGCTAAGAGTACACCTTACCTGCCAAAGAGGTACATTCTAAAAGTTTTACGTAAGTTAGATCCCCCCCCCCCCCCCCCCCCCCCCCCCCCCGCCGCGCCAGGAAGGTATTTGTTATATCACCTCTGTCAAAGCTTACCGAGTAATAACATTTATATTTTTACTCAAAGAACCTTACAACGAGTGATTAACATTATTGGGCGACAGAGACCAGGCACGCGGCGCAGAGATTGGATTCCCCAGATGATGGGAAGAACTACAGCAACAGGTTCTTTCTGTTTCTCATGCCAATCGCCATGTTTATTCAACGATCAACTTACATTGGAACATTTCGATGACAGGTGGCCAGTGCCCAAGGCAAGATGGTACAATAGTATACTTGAGGTGGATAGGCCTGATTCTGTGTTCAAGTTAAGAGAAAGGCAACGCATGTAGAGTTGAAGTTATTCCATGTGCTTTGGGACCTGCCACCTAGACTATGTGCAAGTTGGAATGGTGTTTTTCGACGAAAGGCAACCAGCTTTGTTTCCATTGATATCATTGGAGTGGTGTTACTTGGTGGACTGTAAGAACTACACTCTACTCCGTCTAATCCTCAATATAACTTGTACATTATGTTTTGTCCTACCTGAAGTTGAAGGTATTGAAGACATTGCGCGTTTAAATCTAGGTGTTGCCTGCGTGAGGGTATAGTTTGCCGATCAGGAACTTTGAACCCATCTGGTTCTTAATGGCCTGTATGCTCTTGCTGTTATCTGTGTTGCCATGAGTATTAACATATGTTAACAGAGTGCTAGATTGGCGGTATTGTTCATTAGATTCTTGGTCAGTATAAAAAAAAACCATGCCAACAGGCTTCTGCAACCGGGGTGAACCCGGTTCATGTTCCAATCAGAGGACAGCATTCTAATGTTTCTCGTGAAGTTGGAGACAATGGAGGCAGAACACAAGGGTTCAGCAACTGAGGCGGCCTTGAGCGTATATATATAAAATATATAAATACCTGGCATCCCACCATCGACAAGCAGGTCACCTATCATGAGATGTGGTTGCTAACCACTTCTATCTTCATCAGCTTATATAAGATGGGTGTAACCACTCTCTGTCAGCAATAAGCATTTTCATAATCTCAAGACGTTCTTTATTCATCGAAAGGAATGTACTGCAATTGTAATAAACTATTGCGAACATTGATCTGATCCCTTTGCATATTATTCCGTAAAGGGCGTAGCGGCTCAACCACCAGCAAATTAAAAACAGAGAAACCAAGCAAATTGGGTAGAATCTACTCCAACTGCTCTCTGAAGCAAACATCCGTACAATTCCAATTGCTATAACGACTTTCCTCACATGGCAGCCCAGATGGTTGGTGATCAGATTAAGAGAAAATGAAGTGGTGCCTTCAACATGTTACTTAGACAAACATTACAGATAAACAAGAACAAGAGGGGCGATGCATTTGAATCCTCTGCCTGTTGTGCTATTAAGCTGCTAAATAATAGGTAATAAACAATCAATCTACGTACATAATTTGCAATTCAACATGGCGGTACATTCAACCATGTATACATTGAATAAGATGAACACACTCACGTATAATTAATTGCCTAGAACCAAACAGATGTAAACAGAGAACTCACCAAGACAGTCAGGACACAACTACAGATCACACCAAATTAACCTCTACATCCAAACATCAGCCACCCGCCATATCCCAGTTGGGTCAACTTTCATCAAGAATTCTCGCAGATCGCTGTGATTCTCAAACGGGGTGGTTGCTCTGGTTCAGCACTCCTTTTCCAGAACGCGCGCCGCCACCATACCTCGAATCCTCTCTGAATATTTGGGCAGTCCTCCCCAGAGTTGAGGAACCGATTAAACCACGCAAGCAAGATCTCCTGCTGAGTTGCAAGCGGCAGTGTCAGGATCGTGTTTGAGAGCCCATCCTCAATCAGATGTCGGTCAAGCCCCTTGCATGCTCGCCGCATCCACCCAAAGTCCTCGTAGAAGGGCTCAAGCCAGGTGCTCAGAAGCTGGGAGCGGGCCTCCTTGGACACTAGGATCTGCCCTTTGCCAACCCCGACGAAGAGCCTTGCTGTCACTCGGCTCACTTCATAGCGATGTATCGCCGGAACTTTGCCGTGGATCTCTGCCAACTCGCTCTGCATTGCCCATGTCCTCAAGAAGTCCTCGGCAATCTGGCGCTCAACAAGGATGTCGAGCATCCAGTGCAGGTTGTCAGCCTGCCTAGCAATCTGCGCCACCTCTGATGTGTCACCTCCTGCCGCCCTCACAAATTGCTCACGCAGCAGGCACAAGCAGCCATTGCATGCCGAATAGAGCGACTCCTTGCGGAGGTCGCCGCCGATGGCTCCGCCACGTGACGCGCTGTTCTCCCTGAGCATTTTGGACACCAGACCTTTCATCTCCCTCCTCGCCTTCTCATCCTTCCCCTCCAGGACAACCTGCAGGAGCCTAACTAAGACCTCCTCACTACCACCCACACTACTGCCACCATTGCAATTCGGTCCCATTTCAACCTCCTCGGTCACTGCAGGAGGTGTCAACTCCAGAGAAACTCTCTTGAGCACCTCCCCTGCGCCTGAGTTCTCAAGGTGCAGCTGTGTTAGCAATGCTGCCACTTTCTCATCATCATCCTCCGCCCATGGAGCTGCCTCCAGATACTCCAAGCAAGACAGCACCCCAGCATCGAACACAATGGCCGCAGACACCTACAGAAAGAACATTACCTAGAAATTAAGGACCAAAAGCATCAAATGATTCGACCATGGGAGCTGAAGAAAAAAGGGGTGTCTGACTCTGACAGTACCTTTAGAATGCCGAGGACCTTGCCCACATCCTCCCTCATGAGCCTCCTGCGGAGATCCTTGCAGTACATGAGTCGCAGCGTCTCGACGTAGACCTCGACGTCGTCGCAGTCGGAGATCTCGACGATGTGTGGCAGCGTGCGCTGCTGCTTGGACCATCGGTCGGAGAGCTTGGCGGCGAAGAACCTGCTGTGCGCGACGAGGATGTGGCGGTGGACGCAGAGCGTGAGGGAGAGGCCGTCCCTGGAGCTGAGGGTGAGGCGCACGTCGGAGGAGGCGGCGTCGTTGAACTGGTTCCCGGGGCTGCAGCTGCCGATGAGCTCGGCGACGCGGTCCTGGAGCATGGCCTGCCTGTCCATGGAGCGCGCGGGGGCGAGCGGGTGGTGCTGGTGCGGGTGCGGCGGGACGGGGGCGGAGTGGGCGGCGGCGGCGCGGGGCTGGTAGTCCTGCTCGTTGGCCATCATGTCGAAGAGGGTGGGGCTGGAGCGGGTCTTGTCGAGGGGGAGAGGCGGCGGGGACATGGGGTTGAGGAGGCCGGCGTTGAGCGCGGAGTTGAACTTGGTGTAGCTGGAGGGGTAGGACTGCGTGTAGGAGGAGGAGGAGGAGGAGGGCGGGGGGTTGGGGCTGGCGTAGGAGGAGGCGACGGGCGGCTGTGGCGGGGGGTCCATGGGGTCGGCGCCGCGAGGGGAAGTGGCAGCGGCGGCGGAGGGGGAGTGAGAGTTGGAGGGGGCGCAGGACCAGGAGGAGAGGTCGTCGTGGGGAAGGATGTGGGACGGCGAGGGCTTCTTTGGGTGCGGCCTGGATCTGGAGGAAGTGGCCATAGGAGAGTGGCACTAGTTTTTCCCTGGGGCGTGGGGATTCTCGCCGCTCGAGGGCAGGCGCCAGACGGGCACGAGCAAATGGGCACGAGGAGCGTTCGTCGCGTTTCGATGGAGGCGTGGTGGGGTCGGAGTAGTAATGGGTGTATCGTCCCCGAGGGGACCACCTGAAGGCCGTGGCGAAATGGCTATGGTGTAGCCTGTATGGCAGCGTGGCCGTCGGCTCGCCGCCGCAACCGCCGAGGGATGGCATGAGCTGGTCACGCTGTTCTGCGCTCACGTCGGGCCCGTCTTGCGGTCGCGGTTGGGCATTGCAAGCAAGTCAAGCCCCAGTCGCCAACGGACCAACACTCGTGGCGCGTTCTCTTCCGCGCCACGTTTTTTTCTTTATCACCACTTGCCAGTCTCCTAGTACTTCACTTGTAATCTTATTTCATCGTGATATTATAAGGCTATTTGTTATTCTTCTCTAAATTCTTAATACTATTTATGATTGTTGATTTGATCATGTGTGACGTGTGAGTACTTCACATGGGTGAGGGCTAAAAACATCTCCACTCGGATTCCCAATAGACCGTTATCAGGGCGATTTTTTCGTCCAGACGCTAAAAAGGGGTCTAGTCATGTTTTCAGGACGTCGGTTTCGTTCGAATTTAGCCCAACTTTCGTCTGGAGTTTCTAAGCCGACCCCGGGGCGTTGGGAACATCATAGAAACGCCGGACGAAGTGAATTCGGCGGAAAAAAATCTCGACGCGTGGAGCCGCCCAGTCTGCGACTGGAAGCCGAGTCGTTGTCATCCTTCCTCCTCGGCTCCCGCGACGGACCACCGGGCAATAAATGTCTGTCTCGTCAACCACGTGTCGCCATAATGGCGCGCCACTGTCAACACTCGGATTTTTAATCCTACATGCCTATTATGCCATACCTCGTAATCCCAGGATTACCATTTTTGCGTGACATAACAGAATTGGTGCCACAGTACATCATCCATTACAACCATAATAAAGGTCTTACAAACAAAGGATCTCATGATTAATCTTAATACAATCAACGCAGCGGAAATTAAACATAGCAGGGCTTCATCTTCAGGGTCACAGGCAATGCTGGCGATGGGAGATGATCCTAGTGGTCATAGACTTCCTGTTGTCCATCATCCTGGTAGTCTTCCGCATAGTCTAGCCATGAGAATAGCCAGGGACAAAGCCATGAGTACTCTTTAAGTACTCGCAAACTATCACTAACAAGTAAGTAGTTCGAGTAGGAATTCTAAGCTCTAGGTTTATTTGCAAAAAGCCAGGTTTATTTCAAACTGAGTTCAAAAGTAAAGAAAATCGGTTTAATGTTCTACAACACCGAAGTGGGAACTTAGTTTTCATGTTCACAACCCTGTTGTGGTCAAGTCAAAGTCATAGTTCATTTCACAGGTCATTTAGAAAACATCTGACGACGGAACAGTATGGCCACTCCAACTGTCCATGATCGCGGACGCGGCTATTCGAATAGTTTGACACCCTGCAGAGGTGGTACACTTTCACCACAACATTCGATACATCCGTCAGGGATAACCCTGAATCATCATACTTAGTATGCGGATAATCATTTCTAACCTTTCAATTACACATCCTAGTATAGGCACCTCCCCTATGAGTTTGGCCTCCCAACCATGACCATCTGTCATCTTGGGTACTACATAAGTGGACATTCATCACGAGGTAGCCTCAGCTCAAACCTCTTCCGCAAGGAAACTCATACTAAGACATATAAACTTCCAGTCAAGCCCTACCCAAATTCGGTTATTGTGGTTGTACGGTAAAATTGGAATGGTATCGCATTTGAACCCAACCATCAGTTTTTATAAAGGGCTAAGGCTCATGCCTCAATATTTTCATCATCAAATCATCTTGTGTTCATAACACATGTCAAAACATTTCAATAGAATGAATCTTCATTCTAAGGTTTTCATAATCATTTTCATCAAGTATTCCCGTCTAAAATGATCAACTTTTATGCTTAGCATTAGCCACTAAAGTTGAAAGTATTCACTAATGAGGGGTGCTAGTCAAGTGTGACTATCCAAATCTAGTCTTATGCCTTTTGACGACATCTAGCTCTAACTACTTAGGCCTAGTTTTATGCTCTTTATGTTATCTATACTATTTTTTCAAAACTCACAAGTCACTAAGTAAAAGTAATAAAGAACTTTGGTAAAAATAAAAGAATAAATCTTGCAGGTAAAACTGGGAATTGGTATAATCAAGGTTGCATAACCAAAGCATCTTGCATAGGTGGCATGCAAAGTTCTAGCTTGCATAGTTAAGAAACTTGCAAGTGTTAGCTTGTATAGTTAACTTGTAGTGTTGGGCTTGCCTTGATTGGTGCAGTGGTTGAAGTTTTCATCTTCTTCATAGTACTCATCCTTGTTGTATCCTTGGTCAGTACTAGCGTCTATAAATGAATACGAGGTATATAATCACCAAACAATACTTAACTACCTCTATTTGGCACAGAAAGGTTCACACTAGATCATCTAGCATCATCACAATCATCACATGAAATAAAGACCTAGTCTTTTTTATTTTATTTTGGAAAAGTAATTTCTACTCATCGAAAATATTTAAGATTTAATATTCTCCAATTAAAATATGGGATCATGTTGACACATGTCATCACCACATATTCTAATACTTGGGAATGTGATTTAAAGTGGTGGTCATATTTTATAAAGTTTTAAAATTACTATTTTATATAATTAAAGTGACTAAGAATTCCTATAGAGCATTCTTTTAGTACTAGTCCAAGATCACTGCATGTAAACCTAAATATTTTTACATATTTAGATAGATCTTGTCAAATGTGATTTTTGAGAGTTGGAATCAACTCAAAAGCATTTATGGTTTATTTTTGAAAAATGTTCGAATATGGAAAAGTCTCTGTCTTGTTATTTTTACTATAGCTGATCTATAATTTCAAATGGTTTGAATCCAACGGGCTTGGATTAATAATTTGAATACCTTTCTAGCAAAATTGGAATCATGCAATTTGGTTCAGTAAATATCTTTAAATTGAATTTCAAAGTCACTGACTGAACTAGGTTTTAATTAAAATGGAAAAAGATTATTTGAATCAGTGGGCTACGTGCGGGAATGATACTGGGCCGGCCCAACTGCACCGCGCTGGCGCAGCGGGCTGCTGACAGGGGGGTCCCGCTAGTCAGTGGCTCTATCTAACTGAAACGGTAAGTTTCAATATCGGCCCTACGATTAGACTAAGATCTACGGCTGACGTTCGTCGTCTATGTCGCACAGATCCGACGAGACTGAACCCTAACAGGGACGGTGAGGGTACGTGGTGGCTTACCAGGGCTCCAGCTAGGGTCGGCGATGGAGGCGAACGACGTTGTCGACGACGGCAGTTCGAACGGTGGTCGTGGCGGCTCCAATCGACGTCTCCTCTCCTCCTTTGCAGCGGCGGACTCCGGCCAAATTCTGGCGGGCTGGTGCTCGCCTTGATCCGGGGAAGGGTGTGGGAGGTACTGTGAGGAGTGGGGAGTGATATTGTGTGAAGAATGAGGGCTGGGGTGGACTCTATTTATACACCGGCGAGAGGGGCAGAGCGACATGGGCTGGCTCCTCCGGCGACATCGGTAGGATGAGTTACGGGCATGGCTGAGGGTGTAGGACGGTGCGGTGTCTCCTGGCGGTCGTCGCACGCTTAATGGCTCAACACGGGGCGGTCGAGGATGGTCGGGAGCGGTCCGTGCTCTGTGCAGGAATGGTGGTGTTCGAGACAGCGTACATGGGCTACTGGTCGCGCGGCGGCGAACGAGCATGTCTCGGAGGTAGCTAGGGCCGTGGCGAGTGCAGTTACACGTGGTGAGGGCGAGGCGCGGCGTGTGCGTGTGTGTCGGCTGCGGCGCTCTGGCGTGCTCTCGGCATGGTGCAGATAAAGTGGGCGCGAAGTTTCTCGGGTGGTCCACGGCTTGCATGGGATCGAGGGGTGGACAGGGAGTGGCGGTGGACGGTGGCCTGTCTCCTACACATCATGGACGGGCGCGGCGCTGGCTCCTGTGAGTTGTCCATGGTCGACCGGCAAGGGCGGCTCGGGTGGCGTGACACTGGTGCAAACGGCAGAGAGGGTGCTTCTTAAATGGAGTGTTGGGCACTGGGGAGACCGGGGGAGTGAAATGGGGACTAGGGGTTGATCAATTACTGCTCACCACAGTAGAAGTTAGGCAAGGTTGATTTGTGTCTGCCAGGTGTTTGATGAAATGGCCACATGAATTCAAAGTTTGAATTTTTGGATGAATTTTGGTGAGTGATCTTGTCATAATCTTGGTAGTCTGTGGTTTCTTGGGTTTGGCAAGGTGAATTGATTTGAGTGGTTTTTGAGAAATGGTCATATTAAATGGATTTGAAAATAGTTTCTGTAAGTTTGTGAGATTGCTTGGGTTCATTGTTACTTGGTCTAGCAAGAGGTGAAAAGAATTGGATTTTTTTCTGTTAAAAAACCTTTTACTAGGAACGCCCAAAGTGGTCTAGTGAACAAGTTTGGCCAAAATGACCATGTGCTTATATTTTTTATATTTGATTTTCCCTTCATTTGATTCTACTTGGAAATGATCTAGATGATATTGTTTTCATCTTTAAACCAGTCCTTATCATTCATAGCAATCAAACATGGCAATTGCACTCATTCATGCATTAATCACACACACACATGCATTCATATTAATTTTAATAATAAAAGTTTTTGTTAACCCTAAACTTGGGTGATTAGAACTTGATAATCCTGTTTAATATTTTTGAGGTGTTATAGCCATGTCGTCTCGATGCTACACCCCTCCCGCCGTTTCTCATTTCCCCGTCCATGCCGTTACACCCCTCCCGCATTCGCCGCCCACTTTGGCCTATAAAAGTTGGGTCCCTCGTCGGCTAACAACACACACTCTCATCCTCCCCACTCCACTCCACCATGAACTCCAACTCCAGCGAGCAGTAGCACTAGGCAAAAACCATGGCAGAGAGGTACCCCGATGATCCTGCGGCGGCTAACGGCTTCGGTCGGCGGACGCTCCAGCCTTGGGAGGCCCGGATGCTCCACGACGCCGGCTACACGGAGCCGCCGGACTTCCGCTGCTCGCCCGGATGGAAGCTCAGCGCCGGCGGCGTGCCGGTGCCGCCGGTGCTGGAAGGCGAGGAGATGGTGTAGGACATCTAGGCCACCATCACGGCGATGGAGGACCCGGAGCTCGCCGATGACCCCGATAACTTAGTTTACTGGGATCAGTTATTCGCCGAGCGCCGGCTCCGGGAACTCGCCGCCCACGAAGGCCCTCCAGGCTTGCCGCCGAAGCGAAACAACGCGGCGGGGCGTTGTCGATGGTGGAGTGCGCTGGGACGCACGCTCACTGCCGTCCTCGAACACATCCACGCCGGCAACCGCCCAAGGTTGGGCTTCTGATAACCCACAAGTATAGGGGGTGTATCGTAGTACTTTCGATAAATAAGTGTCGAACCCAACAAGGAGAAGAAGGTGTTGACAAGTGGTTTGGATCAGGAATTCACTGTAAATACTAACAAATGGATTTTTAGGGGGTTTTGATAATGCAAATAAATAAAGTGCGAGTAAATAAAAGACAATAATAATAATTGCAGCAAGTGGCCCAGTCCTTTCTTCAGCAAAGGACAAGTCGGTTGTATTACTTAAGATGACCAAACATTCTCGAGGACACATGGGAATACTCTCAAGTGCTTTCGCTTCATATAGTTGATTAATCTTCTTTGGTTGGACACGTGTTGTGTGGGTGAACCTATGATAATGTACCGACCTTACTTTGACTAACACATACTTGTGATTATACCCCTGGCAAGCATCCGCAACTTCAAGAAAGTAATTAAGATAAAAACCTAACCACAACATTAAACTCTCAGATCCTACCCTCCCTTGTGCAAAGGTTTTCTGACGGGGGTTTAGGTTTCTGTCACTCCGGCAACCCCACAATTAGTAGCCAAATACATAATGCATTCCCATGGGCCCATAAAGGTGAAGTATCATGTAGTCGATGTTCACATGACACCAGTAGAAGAATAACACCACAACTTAAATATCAAACCATTGAATATTTTTGAACACAATTTCACTACTAACAACAAGACTTCTCCCATGTCCTCAAGAACTAAACGAACTACTCACGAGACATCATATGGATTGATATGTCCAATTTGTATCACCATTCTATATAATAATTTGCCTATATTCATTGATATATTTCATATTAAGAGGTGTTACTTATGTCTTTTCCTCTGTTTTTGCGTGTTGGATGATTCTTGGAGGATGAACTGTCGGAGTCAGGATTCTGATGGAAAAATAGGTGTTTTGATGCAATTTCGTGAAGATCAGAAAAATTATTGAAAATCATTTTTTTCCAGAAGACGAAGGAAGCCAGAAGGGGAGGCGGAGATGGGCCACAGGGGGCCCACACACCCCAGGCGCGGGCCACCCCTAGGCCGCGCCTACAGAAGGTGTGGCCCACCTGGCCGACCTCTGACTCCACCCTCTCGCCTATATATTCTCCTCGGAACCCTAATACACAGGGGAGGGACCACAAAAAGATTCTGCCACCTCCGCGGGGCGGAAAACACCGAGAGAGAAAGAGCTCTCCGGCAGACATATTTCTGCCGGGGAAATTCCTTCCCGGAGAGGGGAGATCGTCGCCATCAACACCATCATCAAGCTAGAGTTCATCGGGATCATCATCATCATCCACACCATCATCTCCACCAGCACCATCATCACCACTCCATCTCGCTGTAACAATCATGTTGAATACTTGCATAGTTCTTAGGGGGAACTTTCCCGGTGTTGATTACTATTGTAGTTGATGCTTGTGAGTGGAACCATTGGATTATTGTTTATGTTCAGATTGTTATCCATTACCATATCATCTTTGATCTTCATCCATATTATGTCTTGTGAGTAGTTTGTTTAGTTCTTGAGGACATGGGAGAAGTCATGTTGTTAGTAGTGGATTTGTGTTGAGATATTATTCAATGGTTTAGTATTTAAGTTGTGGTGTTATTCTTCTAGTGGTGTCATGTGAATGTCGAATACATGATACTTCACCATTTATGGGCCTAGGGGAATGCATTGTGTATTTGGCTACTAACTGTGGGGTTGCCGGAGTGACAGAAACCTGAACCCCCGTTACGACACCTTTGCATAAGGGAGTGTAGGATCTCAGAGTTTAAGGTTGTGGTTAGGTTTATATCTTAATTGCTTTCCTGTAGTTGCGGATGCTTGCAGGGAGTTTAATCACAAGTATGTATTAGTCCAAGTAAGGTCGATACATTAGCACAGGTTCACCCACAGAACACTTACAACACCAAAGAAAAGTACTCATCTATTTGAAGCAAAAGCACTTGACAGTATTCCCATGTGTCCTCGAGAACGTTTGGGCCTTATAAGTACTTCCACCGGCTTGTCCTTTGCTAAGAAAGGATTGGGCCACTTGTTGCAGTTGTTCGTTGTATTTATTACTTGCACTTTATTTCTTTGCTTTATTAGAAAAACCCTAAAAATCTGTTTGCTAAGTATTTATAGAGATTTCTTGCTCCATACCACTAGTCAACACATTCTGGTCCTCGTTGGGATCGACACTCCTATTTATCAAAAGTACTACGATACACCCACATACTTGTGGGTCATCAAGACTATTTTCTGGCGCCGTTGCTGTCGTGGGAATGGTCACGGCAGATGCTGCGATCGGCAACGAGTAGTAGAACAAGGGGCAAGGGCGGCCAGCCATCTGCGGTGCGAGATGAGGGCAAAGACACAGGGTTTTACCCAGGTTCGGCCCCCCGGAGGGTAAAGACCTACTCCTGCTAGATTGTATTATGGAGGTGTTACAATGGGCGAGCTCGGCGGCTAGGCGGCGAGTCGCTTGGGCGTATGAGGGAACGTATCTCCACTCGCCCTATAGGGAGGTTTATATAGGCTCACCTCCCCTAGGGTTTACATATCTCAACCGATTCAGTTAAAGCTTCGGTAGTCGTTTAACCTGATCCGACTGGGCCTATCTACTCGCCTGGGCCTTCAGCTTCCAGTCGCTCGATGCCTTGCTGGGCTTCAATCCACTCGCCGTTATGCAGGCCCACTCGCCAGCTCACGGGCCAGTCGGAAACGTCCTGCTGGGTATACCCCAGTAGGCATATCCCCATCAGTAGTCCCCGAGGCCGTCGTTGATTAGGCGTAGGTGGCTGCTGGCAGTCGGAGTATACGGCTTCAGAGTAGGCACCCAGTCGAATCGTCGGCGGGCTCCTGTACAAAGGAGAAACCTAGTGATCCAAGTCGCGTCTTTGGCGAGTCTAGTCGGCGAAACACTGTCATAGTGATTGGGTCGGCGAGCCGAGTGGCCAGAGTTGGACCGTCAGGCGTGGTCAAACTAGCCGTTGGGGTAATCCAACGGTAACTTTTGGCGTAATCATCGCGCGGTAACGGCTTCCTGATTTGGCGGGTAACATCCATTATATAAGGGGAATGGCAGGCGATCAGAGAGCCAACTTCCCATCACTTCTTCCGACTGCGCGCATTTTCCTTCCCTCGCATTGCGATCCAGCCGACCCAAAATCCTCCGACCCCAATCAACCCTTCGACCATGGCCCTTTCCACCGAACCGTGGGGTAGGACCAAATGTACGAGGGCGCAGCTGGCCTCTTTCGAGGAGGCCGGGATCCTGCGAGCCGGCTGTTGGCGTATCCCCGCAGCCGGAGAAACGACCCCAAACCGCGAGAGAGGGAATTCATCTGTTTCACCAGTCATCTCGAGCGGGGGCTAGGGTTTCCTACGTGCCTGTTCTTCCGGCGCTTCTGCGCCTACTACGGGATCCAGCCTTCAGATCTGGGTCCCCACAGCATCGAGCAGCTCGCCATCTTCGTGGCGTTCTACGAATGCTACTTGGGCTGCCGGCCCTACTTCCCCTTGTGGCAAGATCTGTTCCACGGACGGATCAGCCGCGAGGAAGCAGGCGGCCCAATGCTAGCCGCGGGCGGCCTGACATTCCAACTCAAGTCCAAAGCGTCATTCTTTGATCTGATGCTGCCCGCCAAGGCGGCGAGCGACTGGAAGAAGTCGTGGTTCTACGTGGCCGAGGCGACCCCGGAGGACGAGGCGGCGATCCCGCGGTATTCCGCCAATCGGTCCGAGCCGCGCCATCTCCAGGTCGGCAAGCTCCCCAACGACCAGCGGATGGTCGTCGACGAGATGCTCCAGACCATCCGCGGTCTGAAGAAGAAGGGCCTCCAGACGATAAATCTGTACAACTGCTGGCTCGGGTGGCGGCTGGTTCCGCTCGCCCAACGCGACCACTACATGTACCAGTACACGGGCCGGGGTGACTCAATGAAGGCCTGCCTCGACGATTGGAAACTGGAGGACTACCTCCCAGCGCTGAAGAAGATTACCCAGGCGGTGTACCTGGATGCGCAGGCTGGGGTCGCCCCCTATACCGTGAAGCGTCCAGCTCCAACGGTAATCACCTTACTTTGCTCGCAGTCTATGCAGCCGCGGTAATTCTGATTCCATTCTGTATTCGTTGCAGCTATTCCAAGTGGTGGAAGGGTGGCTCCCTCCTTCGGACGACGAGAGCTCGGGCTCATCCGCCCAGGACGTGGGCGAGTCGCCGCCCGCGAAGGGCGACGATGACGAGTCCGAGGAGGAGGTCGCCCCACTGGTCCGAAAGACCCGCGGACAACGACAGCGCGAGATCGAGGCAAGCAAAAGCCTCGAGCGCCATGATGACGACGACGAGCTCCCAGATACCACCTCGCGCCGTTAAGCCACTCCGTCGAAGAAGAAGAAGAAGGAAAGGGAGGCAAGGGCCCCCCAAAGAAGAAGACGAAGCCATCAAAGCCGGCCTTGCCGCCGCACTCGGCGAGCAGCTCTGATGCTCCCAGCCCTGCCGATGATGACGCGCCACCAGTGACAGCCGCGCTGGACGCGGCGACCGTGGAAGTGCCGCTGGCTTCAATGCCTCCGCCATTCGCCCCAGTCTCTGGGCTGGGGGAGGCTCCAGCTGCAGCGGCTTCGCCTCGCAAGGAGGCTCCGGCTACAGCGACTTTGCCTCACAAGGAGGCTCTTGCCGAGGATGTCCCAGAGGCTCCAGCTGCGGCTTCAACGACGAAGAAGCCGTCCGTGTCTTGGGCACGTGATGTCCTGGAGATGGGGCTCAGTCGCCGACTGGGCCCTGAACTGGAAAAACCGGTCGGCCTCCGTACGGGGCTACGTTTCATCCCAGTCGCCAAGTGAGCACTTACCCTTCCTTGCTTTTCATAACTATTTCGATTGTTTTTGCTTATTCGATTGATGCACAGAACCGGAGTGAAGAGGATGGGCCATCCGACCGTGGCTAAGGTGCCACCCGTCATTAGCGAGGAGGACCCTTCCCGCAAGAGGAAGGCGGACGAGGTCGTCGCCTCGGCGGATGGCAGCAAGAAGTCCAAGGGTGATGACGTCGTCACAATTTCTGACAACACGGCGGTTGCGCCAGCCGGGCCCGCGGTGGAGGCAGCCGCGTCTACGAAGGAGGGCGCTTCCTTGCCTGGAACGGCGGAGGCGACCTCCCTTGGAGCGGGTGCCTCTATCGCTACCTTCCCACGCTTCGTGACCAAGGCGGCCACGGCGAGTGGAGCTGCGCCCTCGAGCCACGCTCCTGGGACCGCCGATGCTGAAGTCGACCAACGTCGTGGGCACACGCCGGTGTTACTCGCGTCCGTGGATGCGATACAACTCCATGGCATGCTTGGCGCAGCCATCCAGGTACATCCAGTCCCCGAGGATCAGGTCGGTGCTTTGCAGCGGCCTGATTCTTATAATTTCTCGTTTTTTATTTTCGCATCCAGTCCCCGAGTGCGCACGCGCTAAATTTTAGCGGGTGGGCGCTTAGGAATTTCTTGATCGTCAGTCCCCGAGTGCGCACTCGCTGAATTTCAGCGGGTGGGCACTTAGGAATTTCGTTTTGACTAACTTTTTCGATGATGTGCAGGGTCTGCAGCTTGAGTCGGCGGACCGATTGGCCGCGAAGCAGCGCGCGGATAAGGAGCTAACCATCGTCCTAGAAGCGAACAAAGGGCTTCAGGCTTTTGCTGCGAAGGCCGAGGAAGCTCGCCAGGGGCTTTTCCCTGCTGGTGAATTGGCGGCGGCGCAATCGGCCTTGAGTGCCGCTGAACAGCGGATCGCCAAACTCGAGCACGAGCTGCGGGAGGCGAAGGAAGAAGCGAGCTTGGCTGACGAGCGATCTAAGGCCGCCATTGCAGCCGCTGAGGAGGATCGCAAGGTGTCGGAAGTCCTTATTGCTGGTCTTCAGGACGACCATACATCGCTTCAATGCTTCATCACGGAACTCGCCCGTCCGCTGCTTGGTGAGTACACCTTCCCTTTCCGGTGGTTGTGTCTTTTGTGGTGTCCGTCGTGCTCATTATTGTCTTCTACTCGCAGGTCGCATCATTGATAGCGAAGGAGAGGCGAGCTCGCTCGACGCGAGGCAGTGCGTAAGTATGCTCGTCGACTTGGCGACACTGTCGGCGACGTGCATCCGTGCCTATCTCCAAGAGATATCGCCCACGGAGGTGATTCCCAGTGACCTCGTTGAGGTGTGGAAATATTTGGAGAAGGCGCCTGCGGTTGTTGAGTACATGACGCGGTCGGCGTTTCGGCGCGGAGCGTCGACGGCCCTGAGCCTTGGACTCGCCCACTTCCCCGAAGATTTCGACATCGACGATGTGACGAGTAGATACCCATCGTCGATTGTCGCGGTGGAGCTGTCCGAGGTCCTCAAGTTGCAGGAATGTGCCGCCACGTACTCAGAACGTGTCTGGGCAATGGGCGACCTCCTTCCGTACCAGGAGACGGTCGTCGCGCCGAACGACCCCGAGCCGCCACATCGTGACTTCAAAGTCGAGCAACCTTTTCGCGCGGCGATGGCGGGTGAGCTGACGACGTATCCGTCAAACCCGTACACGGCGTTCATCCGCAATCGCCGGGATGTTGGCGAGTCGTCATCGAAGCCTGCAGAGTAGGATGGTTTGCCTTGTGGCGTTAGCAGCAGGTCTGCCACGCGGGCATATTTTGTTAGCACGAAACAATGCAATACCCAATTGAATGAGACGTTGTGTCTATTTTGGTATTTGTTGTGTGTTTGTGATTGATTTGTGAACGAGTCCCCGAGCGCGTCCGCCCTTTTTGTGGGGTTCACCTCGTATATGATGTATGTGTTGTTGTCATGTGTTTTGATGTTTTGGTCGACTCGCCCGAGCTCGAAGAGCCAGTCGCTAGGCGACTCCCTTGAGTGCTCTGTACTTTACCGTTTTCCCGTGCGCGAACGAGGTCGGGTGGCCGAGTCCCCGAGCGTGGTACTTGGTAGTTCTAGGCGCGACTCGAGGGTGGTTGAGGACTTAGCGCGTTGGTGTGAGCGCGTCACTCCTGCCTGGCCCGTGGGGTCAGTCGCGTGGCGAGTCCTGGGCATGCTCTCTTACTTGGCGTTTTCCCTGTCCGCTCGCGACGAACTGGTCTCCAGTCCCCGAGCGTGGTATTTAGCCGTTCGAGTCGCTATGCCGAGGATGCGGAGGACCAAGGTCGCTGTGAGAAGCGAGGACAGTTGTCTTGGCTCGTAGAACCAGTCGAGCTAGGCGACTCCAATGGGGCTCCGGGTTGGCGTTTTTCGTGGACGATGCAAGACCTGAGGTGATCCAGTGCTCTTACACCGCACTACTTAGCCGTGCCGATCGCTGTACCAAAGGTTGACTTCTGCATTTAGCGTAACGCTGTTATTACGAGTGCGAGTGGCACAAGTCATGGAGAGTAGGCGCAATTTGCGGTAACCGTTTCTTTTTATTTCATAGCGACTGGAGAGTACATGTGTGGGGTTCTAGGAGTAGAACTTCCGGAGGAGGTTTACATTCCATGGTCGCTTGACGTCGAGTTCGCCGTCCCCACGGACGTCGATGAGGTAGTAGGCGTCGTTGCCGAGTACGCGCCCGATAGCGAATGGGCCTTCCCACGGAGGGGAGAGCTTGTGCATGCCCTTCTTGTCCTGGATGAGGCGTAACACCAGGTCGCCATCCTGGAAGGTGCGAGCTTTCACCCGCCGGCTGTGGTAGCGGCGGAGTCCCTGCTGGTAGATAGCGGTGCGCGGCCGAGCGAGGTCGCGTGCTTCGTCGAGTTGGTCGATCCCGTCTTGGCGGGCAAGCTCGTTTGCAGCCTCCGTATAGTGGACGACCCGCGGCGAGTCGTGTTCGAGGTCGGTGGGCATGACTGCTTCGGCACCGTAGACCATGAAGAAGGGAGTGAATCCCGTCGATCTGTTGACTGAGGTACGGATTCCCCAGATGACAGAGGGCAACTCCTCGACCCAGCACCCGGCGGTGCGCTCGAGTGGTACTTGGAGTCGCGGCTTCAGGCCGTGGAGGATACTTTGGTTGGCCCGTTCCGCCTGGCCGTTGGATTCCGGGTGGGCGACTGACGCGAGGTCGAGCCGAATGTGGTGCTCTTCGCAGAATTCGGCCATGGCACCCTTGGCGAAGTTGGTGCCGTTGTCTGTGATGATGCTGTTTGGGAACCCGTAGCGATATATGAGCTCGCGTAGGAATTTAGTGGCGGTCTTCCCGTCGCATTTCCGGACTGGCTTGGCCTCCACCCACTTTGTGAATTTGTCGACGGCGACTAGCAGGTGGGTGTAGCCGGAGGGGGCTTTCTTGAAGGGGCCTACCATGTCCATGCCCCATACGGCGAACGGCCAGGTAATGGGGATTGTTTTGAGTGCCGAGCTCGGTACGTGCGTCTGATTGGCGTACTTCTGGCACCCGGCGCACCGCTGGACGATATCGACGGCATCGGCGTGCGCGGTGGGCCAGTAGAAGCCGTGTCGCATAGCCTTCGCGACCAGGGAGCGAGCAGCGGCGTGGTGTCCGCAGTCACCGGAGTGGATGTCGTGTAGGATCTTGCGTCCTTCAGCTGGTTGGACACGGCGTTGGAATACGCCGGTGATGCTGCGCTTATGGAGTTCGCCGTCAATGATAGTGTAGGACTTGCATCGGCGAGCGATCATCCGAGCGTCCGTCTCGTCTGCCGGCAGGGTGCCGGCTTCCAGGTAGGCGATGTAGGGCTTGGTCCAGTCGTCTGGCTCGTTGACGAATGCGACCAAGGCTGCCTCTGGTTGGAGTGGGACTCCGATGTCGATCTCCCTCGGGGGAGAGACTGATGGCTTGGAGATCGTGTTGAGGAAAATGCCGGCGGGTGGTGCGAGTCGAGCCGACCCGATGCGAGAGAGTGCGTCGGCCTCCTCGTTCTTCCGCCTGTCGATCCACTCAACGGAGTAGCCGGTGAAGTGTTCGCCCAACTTGTCGACTGCTTGGCGGTACGCCGCCATGGTAGGGGAGACGGCGTCGCAGGTGCCAGCGACTTGCCCCGCGACAAGGTCGGAATCTCCGTAACAGCGGAGGCGATTGACGTTCATCTCCTTGGCGGCTCGCATGCCGTGGAGTAGGGCCTCGTATTCAGCCATATTGTTGGTACAGGGTGTGAAGTCGAGGCAGAGGATGTAGCGGAGCTTGTCGCCCTTTGGTGAAGTTAGCACTATCCCTGCGCCTGCACCGTCCGCGTTCTTGGAGCCGTCGAAGTGCAGGCTCCAGTAATGGAGGTACGGCAGCTTCTCTGGCTGCTGGGATTCTTCCCAGTCGGCGATGAAGTCTGCCAGTGCCTGTGACTTGATCGCTTTTCGTGGCTCGTACTTGATGTTGTGGACACTGATTTCGACGTCCCACTTGGCAACCCGCCCGGTCGCCTCGCGGTTGCGGATGATGTCTTGTAGTGGAGCTGAGGAAACGATCGTGATCGGGTGCTCCTGGAAGTAGTGCGGCAGGCGCCGCTGAGCTCTGAAGACCGCGTATACTAGCTTTTGGTACTGTGGGTACCGCTGGCGCAACTCGGTGAGGACCTCGCTGATGTAGTACACCGGCCGCTGGACTGGGCGCTCCTTTCCTTCCTCTGGTCGCTCGACGACCATCACGGCGCTGACGACGCGCTCGGAAGCCACGACGTAAACCAGCATGGGTTCTTTGTCGGCGGGGGCAGCGAGTAATGGTGCGGCGAGTAGCACCTTTTTGAGGTCGCGGAGTGCGTCGTCCGCCTCCTTGTCCCACTGGAAGGTGGGGTTCTTGCGCATCAGGCGGTATAGGGGCATCGCCTTTTCGCCCAGTCGGGGGATGAAGCGACTGAGAGCCGCTACTCGTCCAGCCAGTTTCTGGACGTCGCGCAGGCACTCGGGTTTGCCGAGCCGGGCGATCGTGTCGATCTTCGTGGGGTTCGCCTCGATCCCTCGTTTGGAGACGACGTACCCCAGTAGTTGTCCGGCAGGTACACCAAAGGTGCATTTGCCGGGGTTGAGCTTTATCTTATATCTTCGCAGGTTGGCGAATGTTTCCGCCAGGTCGGCGAGTAGGCCGCCTTGGCGAGCGGATTTTACAACCACGTCGTCGATGTAGACGTGGATGTTGCTGCCGTTTTGGCTCGCGAGGCATTCTTGCATGCACCGCTGGTAGGTCGCCCCGGCGTTCTTGAGGCCGAAGGTCATGGCGGTGTAGCAGAACGCACCGAACGGCGTGATGAACGCCGTCTTCTCCTCGTCTTCGACTGCCATTTTGATCTGGTTGTACCTAGAGTAGGCGTCGAGGAAACATAGTGACTCCGAGCCCGCGGTCGAATCGATTATCTGGTCGATCCACGGGAGGACGAACTGCTCTTTGGGGCAGGCGCTGTTCAGGTTTGTGTAGTCGATACACATTCTCCAGGTCCCGTTCTTCTTCTCGACCAGGACTGGGTTTGCCAGCCACTTGGAGTACTTGATTGGCCGGATGAAGCCGGCAGCGAGTAGACGCTGCACTTCCTTGGCGATTGCTCGACGGCGTTCTTCATTGAAGGGCCGCAGCGACTGCTTGACAAGTCGCACTTTGGGGTCGGCGTTTAGCTTGTGCTCAGCGAGTTCCCTAGGGACACCGGGCATGTCAGATGGTTTCCATGCGAAGATGTCCCTGTTCTCACGGAGGAACTCAATGAGCGTGCCTTCCTATGTTGGGCTCATGCCCGTCCCGATTGTCACCGTCTGGATGGAGTCGCCTGGGACCAGCTCGACGGTGCGGGTGTGCGTCGTGGTCTCAAAGGTTGAGGTGTTTGCGCCCTCTGAGTTGGGCTTCTTGAGTATGGTGGGGTCGTCGTTGTTGACCCCGCTCGCATACTTGGCGAGTTCGTCGGCGTGGTTGGTCTCCGCCGCGATGACGACGTCAGCGAGCTCGGCTCCTTTAGCCTCGCACTCGGCGACCATGTCGGGGTCGCCGTGGATAGTGATGACACCGCACGGCCCGGGGAGCTTCATTGCGTTATACGCGTAGTGGGGCGCTGCCATGAATTTAGCGAACGCCTGGCGCCCCAGGACGCAGTGGTAGGGGCTGTCGAAGGGCACCAGCTCGAAGACGATCCGCTCGGTGCGGAAGTTTGCCGGTGTGCCGAAGGTGACTGGCAGCGTGACCTTGCCGATCGGGTACGCCTTCCGACCGGGGACGATGCCGTGGAATGTGGTGTGGGTCGTCTTGATCATCGACTGCGGGAGCCGCAGCCGCCTGAAGGTGTCGAGGTACAGGATGTTGATGGAGCTGCCGCTGTCCATCAACGTCTTGGGGAGCCAGTAGTCGTCGACCTTGGGCTTGACCACCAGGGCGACTCGACCTGGGTACTCGATGCGTGGCGAGTGGTCTTGACGACTCCAGGTGATGGGCTGCTCCGACCAGTTGAGGAACTGGGGAACGTCCGCCTGGGCCACCGCGTTGACGGCGACAGCGCGGGTGATAACCTTCTTCTCGCGCTTCGTGTTGAAGCCTGTGAAGGTGTGGAGCGAGTCGGCTACTTTGCCGAATTTTCCGCCGTTTGGCGGGTCGTTGTCGGGGTCCTCCCGCGCTCGTCGTGCCTTCTCGATTTCCCTGAGGGTGTGGCAGTCGGCGGTGGTGTGCGTTGCGGGCTTCCCTTCCCTGCTATGAAACGCACATGGTTGGTTAAGGAGGGCCGCGGGGTCGAACCTTGGCTTGTTCTTGTAGTTGCCGCCGTTGCGACGTTGTCCTCCGTCGCGGCGGAAGCTCTTGGGCTCGCGCTGCGTGTGCCCGGCGTTGGCGACGAAGTCGACTCGCCCGTCACTGCGGCGCTTGCCGGTGAGGCGAGTGCCGCTGTAGTGTAGGTCGGATCGGCGTCCGCCGTCGTTTCCGCTCGTGCGGCGTTGTCCTCCTGACTCGTCGTTAGTTTCCTGGTTTGGATCTTCCTCCGCGTACCGTTTGGCGATCTCGAGGAGGTCGGGGATGTTGTCGAGTGTGCGGGAGTGTCGCTTGAGCTTGGCGACCAGGGGCTCGTAACGGCACGAGGTCTTGAAGCAATGGATCGCGGTGTCCGGGTGGATGCCGGCCGCGTTGTACCACAGTTCTTGCCATCGTTGGACCCAATTGCGGATCGACTCGCGGGGTCCCTGGACGCATCGCTCCAGGTCCTCGATGGTGGTGGCGCGGGTGTAGGAGCACTCGAAGTGCCTGACGAAGGCATCGCGCATCTCCTCCCAGGAGTCGATACTGTCCTAGGGGAGGGTGTTGATCCACTGCCTGCACGTCCCCTCCATCATCAGGGGGAGGTAACGAGCGGCTAGCAGGTCAGTGTGGCCTGCGATCCCCATCGCCATGAGGTATGTGTCGAGCCAGACGGCGGGGTCATACGAGGAGTCGTAATTTTCTATCTCTTTCGGCGCCTTGAAGTTTGGCGGGTACTTCTCGCCTCGGATCATTGGTCCGAAGCACTTGGGTCCGAGTCGACTGAGCGACCCCATGGGCTCGCCGTCGCGGCGATTAGTTAGGGTATGTCGCAAGTCGTCGGGCTGGCGTGCGCGCCAACTTTGATTGTTGATGATGTGGGTGCGGGCGTCGATGGGCTGCCCGTTGGCAGCGACGAGGTTAGTTGCCGGTCTGGGGTCGTTGGTGGAGAGTGCCGTGTTCGCGGGTCGGTGTTGGAGCTGCAGTGGCTCTGGTGGCGGGCAGTTGAGGGTGTTTGCCGCCGATGGGCGGCCGCTGGAGGCCGCTCTGCTTCCCGAGGAACGCGAGTATACTCGACCTGCTGAGTCAGCGCCCTCTCTTTGCTGCTCGACGGCCTTCGCGAGCAGGGCCCTGACGTATTGGATCTGCAGGGCACCGTCGCCGGTGGCTGTGATGCTATCGGCTGCTGCTCGGCCTGCCACGAGGTTGTCCATTGGGGTGGAGAACAGTGGGAGGCCGTTTGCGTCTCGCTCCCGTGAGGAGACTACTATCCGCGGCTGGTCCCTGGAAGGGGTGCGGTTGGGTGGAGGTGGGGTGCCCCTCGCCGTTGATCCTGGCGGGGGCCGGGCGCTTCCTCCTGGTGGCGCGTTCTCGCAGATCGCGCGTTCGGCCACGCGGGCCGGGTCGTTTTCGTCGTCGAAGTTCAGGGCACGCCCTTGAACGGCGGGGTTCAGGCGTGACCTGATCCGCTGGTGGTGGTAGCGTGATAGCTCCTGCGCCGTCACCTGCTCGAGGCGAAATTTTTCGCGCTCAGCTTGCTCCTTGCGCACCGCCTCCGCCAGTTTCAGGCGGAGTTCCTCGACCTCCGTTGCCGTGGCGTTAGGAGGGATTGGGGTGGAGAATGGATCCTCCGGCGGATCGGCGCCAGTGGCCATGTAGGTCGCGGCGTGGCGGCCGGTTCCGTCGCGGAGGTCGGCGGAGTTCTCCGACCCAGAGTCGAATTCGAAGATCCCGAGGATGGAGGGGTCCTCGAAGTCTCCCACGTTGGAGACTTGGGCGATGGAACCCGCGGATGAAGCCGCGGTGATGGACCCGGCGAGTGACGCCGGGGTCGCCGAGTCGGCGTCGTCATTGAGGGCCGCGTCCTCTGCGGCCGCTGAGTTTTCGGCCACGTTGCTGTGGGCCGAATTGTATTCGGAGGCGAGGCGGTGGATCGTGCGGATCTGGCTCTCGGAGAGCCGATCGCGTGGCGGCGACTCGCGGATGCGAGCCGAGTCCTCCGAGACGATGACGTCGGTGAGGCCGACGAAGAGGCTGATCGTGCCGATGGGCAGGATCACGCTATGCGTGACGGGTCACGCCGCCGGGACGCAGCTGCTCGGCAAGATTTGGAGCATCTCGCCGATCGCTATCATGCGGCCGGTGGCGACCGTCTCGTTGATGGGCAGATTGGATCTCGCCGCAGAACACCGGCCGGACCGGCCAGGCCCCACGGTGGGCGCCAC
The DNA here is from genome assembly GCA_910589765.1 of Avena atlantica. Classification (NCBI taxonomy): domain Eukaryota; kingdom Viridiplantae; phylum Streptophyta; class Magnoliopsida; order Poales; family Poaceae; genus Avena; species Avena atlantica. Next base: position 442,156,483 of record OU342734.1, on the reverse strand, counting down.
TGTCGTGGGAATGGTCACGGCAGATGCTGCGATCGGCAGCGAGTAGTAGAACGAGGGGCAAGGGCGGCCAGCCATCTGCGGTGCGAGATGAGGGCAAAGACACAGGGTTTTACCCAGGTTCGGCCCCCCGGAGGGTAAAGACCTACTCCTGCTAGATTGTATTATGGAGGTGTTACAATGGGCGAGCTCGGCGGCTAGGCGGCGAGTCGCTTGGGTGTATGAGGGAACGTATCTCTACTCTCTCTATAGGCAGGTTTATATAGGCTCACCTCCCCTAGGGTTTACATATCTCAACCGATTCAGTTAAAGCTTCGGTAGTCGTTTAACCTGATTCGACTGGGCCTATCTACTCGCCTGGGCCTTCAGCTTCCAGTCGCTCGATGCCTTGCTGGGCTTCAATCCACTCGTCGTTATGCAGGCCCACTCGCCAGCTCACGGGCCAGTCGGAAATGTCCTGTTGGGTATACCCCAGTAGGCATATCCCCATCAGTTGCCGGGGAGTGAAGCGCTATTGAAGAGTGGAACTGGTAAAGGAAACTTCTACTATGAATATTTCTTTTTATTTCTGTTTGTTACTTTGTTTTCAATATGGATAACCTAGTTGGTTTTCTGTTTAGGAAAACTACTACCACTGTTAGGGTAGTAGATGAACCACCACCTGTTGAGATAGATCCTTTTAAGATACCTACAAGTATTGTTGATCGTGTTATGGATAATTATTATTTAGGGGATGGAACTGTTCATCATGGTGATCATTTGCTCCATGAATTATGCGGGTTGTTTAAGTGTGCAGGTATCACAACTAAACATGGAAATAAGAAGTTACTCTATATATCCTTGAAAGAGAGAGCTGAAAAATGGTATAAGTTGCTGAAGAATGGACAATACATGGAATGAGAGAAAATAACATCTCTCTTTTATTCTAAATTTTATCCTCCTAGTGAAATTCATAAGGATGGAAATCTGATATATAACTTTTGGCCTCGTGATGGAGAGAGTACAGCTCAAGCTTGGGGAGATTAAAGTTACTAATGCTTAAATGTCCTATTCATGAACTCCCTAACAATATTATTATCAATAACTTTTATGCTAGGCTTTCTCTTCATGATAAAGATTTACTAGATGCTTCTTATGCTGGATCATTCACACGTATGAAGGAAGAAGCTAAATGGGATATCCTAGACCATATTCAAGAGAACACTGAAACTTGGGAGAATGAAAAAGGAGAAAGTCAGGTATAAACTATGATTATGAATGCATTAAATCCTTTATGGGAACTGATGACTTCCGTGATATTAGTAATGAGTATGGTCTTGATTCCCAAAGTATTGCCAATTGTTTTAAGGCTTTTGCCTTTTACGTAGAAATTCCCAAAAAGAAGTGGAATAAGTACCATGCACCTTATAAAGATGTTGTTAGTCACGTTCCTGTTAGAAGCACTAAAGTTTGTACATTGATCATATTTTTCCTGAACCTTATGTTAAGAAAATACCTTTCCCAGCTAAGGTAAAGGAGCATTCTATGATAATTAGTGCGAATAACAAAGATACTAAGAAAACTGTGGAACCTGATAAGCAAATGAATATTGAACATGTGGTATCTATTGTGAAAGATCTTGTCACTAGAAATATAGAGGATGAGCACATTGTCTTCTGTGAAGACGCTTCTAATATTATTTATCATCTGTTGGAAATATAAGCAATAATCCATATGATTTAATCTGAATAATAAACTGATAAAGCATGATCATACAGACAGTAGTAAAACCAATCATGCAGATCAACAAAGTAGATGAACAAATTACATCTATAGGAGATAAACCTATCACATCTACACCAAACGCTAGAACAAAGAACTCTAGCATAATCCGAAAAAGACAGTTGAGTATCACGTACGGTGTAGGCTGAATAGCAGCCGCAACGGTCGCAGTAGCGTCGCCCATGTTGAGGTTGTCGAAGAGGTCGCTGACGTCCGGGAAGAATTCGTCGTTCGGGAACTCGTCGTCAGACGGCGTCGTGGTTGCCAGTAGTTGCGCTTGAGCGCTCTCCAAAAACCTGATCGCCCCTCACCCGTACATGTTCACGAGAGGCGGGGTTCCGGAGGCCTACTGTCCCGATCTACGATGCACGCCGCAAGCCGGGATGGGGAAGATGAAAGCGGCGGTGCAAGGTTCTGGAGGTAGACGCGTGTGTGGATTGATTTTCCGATTAGGTTTAGCGCAAATGCTTATATAGGGCAGGTTAGGAAGATCGTGGGCTCGGCCGACGTCCGAGTCGGTAACAGTCATGTCCATAAAAACTGGAAACGGCTGTAATTAACGCGTCCGTTAATGACTCATAATCAGTTTTCCCAACCAGCAAAATAAAGCTCGTCTCGGCGAGATTCCCGCAACCCGTGGCGTGCGCGCGCGTCGTGACGAGGCGAGGCGGGCGGCATCGGAGGAGGAGTGCGCGAGGGATACTCTTCTTGTCACATCTTAGTGAGTGGTGCAACACTCTACTATATAAGGTGGTCCAACTCCCCTTTAACTAGCAATGTGGGACTAAACTTTAGCACCACTAGCACAGCCATATGCTGCCATACACAAGTGGGCCAAAGAGAATTTCAGAATTTGTCTAATGGGCCAACAGCCCAAAACTCACCAAATTCCCACAATCCCCCACAAAGTCTCATTGGCACATCACATCATTTTCCTTCCAGAACATTGTTTTATATACCGGCGTGTAGTGGAGACTGTTAAGTTTAACTTCCACGTTAAACTTCATGCTACACTAGCTAGCAACTTGAATAGTAGACTATGCCTTGAACTACAAGTTTTTTGCGCTCTAGTTTCACACAAAATCTAGACCGGTACAGGGTTGTCGTCGGCTTCCCCGCGGTTTGGAGCTTATGCGTCATACTCCAGGGCCTTTCATGAGTTTATTAGAGAGCACCCAACTCTCACGGACTACGACGTTTCACAGTCAGACTCATATAGGTGTGTTCCTCAAGAGATGTTCTGCAGGACAACATCTCCGCTTATAAAAAGCCACTTGGAACACATTAAGATAAATATCAACCTGCCATGCAGATTAAGAGAGTATTGCATATTTATGGGGATGTAAATATAATATGGGGATACTCTCCTCTCAGCTGACCAACAGCTTGTCTCCCAACTCTAATTCACGGGATCTCCGATCACATAGAGTGGGTTGCCATTGGGATCAACTCATAGCGTGGGTCTCAAACCCATCTCCCTCGATGCATTATCTATCACATTGTGTGATAAACCCTTTGTGAAGGGATCTGCCAGATTCTTAGATGTTTGGATATAATCCAACGCAATAACTCCGGAGTTTCTCAGTTTCCTGACAGATTTCAATCTCCTCTTCACATGCCTTGATGACTTCATATTATCCTTGGAACTGTTTACTTTGACGATCACAGTTTGATTATCACAGTTCATCGGGATGGCGGGTATTGGTTTTTCAACCACATGTAAGTCCATCAAGAGCTCACGAAGCCACTCTGCTTCAACAGTGGATGTGTCTAATGTTGTGAGTTCTGCTTCCATTGTTGACCTCATTAAGATGGTCTGCTTGCAAGACTTCCAGGAAACAGCTCCACCACCAAGTGTAAACAAATAACCACTTGTGGCGTTAATTGTAGAGGTTCGTAGCATGGAAAACAAAAAAATTCTATCGCATGCACACAAACAAGCCAAGATCTATCTACTAGATTGTAGCAACGAGTCGATAGAAGCACTCACCCTCGAAGATTCCAAAGTGGTTAATGAGAGCAGATTCTCGTGGGTGATGTAGTCGTACACTTACCGATCTCAAGATCGCGTAGACGATCCTTCCGGCGCTGCGTTCCGGCAACGCTTCCGCAGTCGGTCACACATTCGGTACTCGATGAAGACCTTCCTCTCCCTTGTTCCAGCAGGCAGTGGAGGTTGTAGTTCTCCCTCGCGATTCCGGCAGCACGATGGCGTGGTGTCGGAAGTAGAGGGAAGATGCCGTAGGGCTTCGCCTAAGCCGGATGCGAGTTATGGTGGATTAGGGTTTCCTGGAAATCTAGGGTTTCCCGAAAATCTAGGGTTTAGAGATCCGGGAGGGGGAGGATGTGTCGGCGGCGGCGGTGGCGAGCGGTGGAGGCGGCTGGCGGCGGCGGGTCGGCGACGACGACTCGTGGAGAGGGGCAAGGGCTTGTGGTGTTTGGGGCATCCCTCCCCTTCTATTTATGAGAGAGAGGGGCAGCCTTGGGAGGGGTGGGTTTGAATCCAAATCCAAACCCAAGTTGGATTGAGAGAAGGACTTGTTTCTTCTCCCACTAGGAAACCATTGTTCCAGTTTGACTTTTCAAACTTCCCATTTGACTTTCAATTTAGAGCTTTATTTCTCTCTTGCATATGCCAACACCAAGTGACCTTGGATATGATCCAATCATTCCACATACCCATGACACATTCATGGACCATTCTCCTTCCGGATCGGTGAACCTTCTAGATCCTTCTAGAACCTCTCTGATGAAATCATCGGAAACTTTCCCGAACTCCGAAATAGGACTTTCCTTATATGAATCTTATTCTCCGGACCATTCGGGATCTCCTCGTGATATCCAAGACCCCATCCGAGACCCCGAACAACATTCTGTATCCCTACTAACATTCCATATCTACTAAACAACATTGAATCTTTAAGTGTGTCTCCCTACGATTCGTGAATTATGCGGAAATGACCGAGACACTTCTCCGATCAATAACCAATAGAGGAATCTGGAAATTCATATGGCTCCCACATATTTCAACGATTAATTTGCGATCGAATGAACCACTTACATACGATACCAATTTCCCTTTGTCTCATGATAGTTTACTTATCCGAGGTTTTGATCGTCGGTATCTCTGCATACCTAGTTCAACCTCGTTACTGATAAGTACTCTTTTCTCGTTCCCGTGATATGTGATCCCTTGTGAGCCAGTCACATGCTTGCAAGCCAATTGGATGACATTCCACCAAGAGGGCCCAGAGTATATCTATCCGTCATATGGATGGACAAATCCCACTCTTGATCCATGTGCCTCAAACCATACTTTCCGAACACTCAATGCCACCTTTATAGCCACCCAGTTACGGTGTGGTGTTTGATGTCATCAAAGCATCCTTCTGATGATGGTGATTAGCATGATCTCATGGTCGAAGAAATTAGGTTACTATGTATCAGAAAGCTTATAGCAAACGAACTATTAAAATGACTTGATCTTTATGCTACGCTTATCTATAGGAGTATGTTCATCATACCATTCTCCTAATGATATGATCTTGTTATTAACAACATCTCAATGTTCATGATCGAGAAACCATGATCTTCTATTAATCAACAAGCTAGTATTACAAAGAGTCTTTACCAAGGACTCTAATTTAGTTTACAAATCACACAAGTATTAATGTTTCCGGTCAATACTATTATAGCATGAATGTAAACATTTATCATAAACACAAAGATATAATAATAACCATTTTTATTATTACCTCTAGGGCATATCTCCAACAGTCTCCCGCTTGAACTAGAGTCAACTAATCTAGATTACATGGTAATATACCGAACACCCATGGCGGTTTGGTGCTGGTCATGTTTTGCCCTCGGGAGAGGTTTAGTCAACGGATCCGCCACATTCAGATCTGTGTGTACTTTGAAAATCTTTATGTCACCATCTTGGACATGTTCCCGAATAGCATGAAAACGTAGCTTGATGTGCTTCAGCTTCTTGTGTGACCTTGGTTCTTGCGCATTGGCTATGGTGCCCATGTTATCACTGTAGATATACATTGGGTCCAGCGCACTTGGAACCACATCGAGCTTTGTAATGAACTCCTTCGTCCATATCTCCTCTTGTGAAGCCTCCGAAGCAGCTATGTATTCCGATTCAGTTGAAGATCTCGCCACAATGCTTTGCTTTGCACTCCTCCAGCTAACTGCTGCACCATTCAAAGTAAATACATATCCAGATTGAGATTTAGAATCATCCGGATCGGTGTTCCAAATAGCATCGATGTAACCATTAACAACGAGTTGTTCATCACCTCCATAAGAAAGAACCATATCCTTAGTTCTTCTCAAGTACTTAAGGATGTTTTTGATGGCTGTCCAATGATCCACTCCTGGATCACTTTGATATCTGCTAGTCAAACCAACAACATATGCAATGTCGGGTCTAGTACATAGCATGGCATACATTAGAGATCATATGGCTGAGGCATAGGGAGTCTTACTCATCCTTTCTCTATCTTCTGCCGTTGCTGGACTTTGAGTTTTACTCAAGGTCGTATTGGGAAACATGGGCAAGAACCCTTTCTTGCTATCTTCCATTCCAAACCTCTTTAGAACTTTGTCCAAATATGTACTTTGTGACAATGATATTAGGCGTCTCGATCTATCTCTATAAATCTTTATGCCTAATATGTAAGCTGCTTCGCCAAGATCTTTCATTGAAAAACTATTATTCAAATAATCCTTGACACTATTAAGAAGGTCTACATCATTCCCAATCAACAATATGTCATCTACATATAGTATTAAGAATGCTACAGAGCTCCCACTCACTTTCTTGTAAATACAAGCTTCTCCATAAGTTTGTATGAAACCAAAGCTTTTGATTACTTTATCAAAATGTTGATTCCAACTTCGGGATGCTTGCTTCAATCCATAATGGACCGTTGAAGTTTGCATACCTTGTTAGCATCTTTAGGATCGACAAAACCTTTGGGTTGCATCATATACAACTCTTCATCAATGTCTCCATTGAGGAAAGCTGTTTTGACATCCATCTGCCATATCTCATAATCATAATATGCAGCGATTGCTAACATAATCCTCACAGACTTTAGCTTCGCTACTGGTGAGAAAGTCTCATCGTAGTCAACTCCTTGAATTTGTCGAAACCCTTTTGCGACAAGTCGAGCTTTATAGACAGTAACATTACCATCAGCATTTGTATTCTTCTTGAAAATCCATTTATTCTCGACAGCCTTCCGGCCATCCGGTAAGTCCACCAAAGTCCATACTTGGTTTTTGTACATGGATCCAATCTCGGATTTCATGGCTTCTTGCCATTTATTGGAATCTGGGCTCATCATCGCTTCCTCATATGTCGCAGGGTCATCGGTTTTGTCCACCAACATGACACTCATAACGGGATCATACCAATCAGGAGTGGTACGAGTTCTCGTTGACCTGCGAGGTTCCGTAGTAACTTCAACCGAAGTTTCATGATCAACATCATTAGCTTCCTCTCTTATTGGTGTAGGCGCCACATGAACTACTTCCGGTGCTGCGCTACTCGAAAGTTCGAGAGAAGGTTCAACAACCTCGTCGAGTTCTACTTTCATTCCAGTCACTTCTTTCGAGATAAATTCCTTCTCTAGAAAGGATCCATTCTTGGCAACAAAGATTTTGCCCTCGGATCTATGATAGAAGGTATACCCAATAGTTTCCTTTGGGTATCCTATGAATACGCATTTTTCCGCTTTGGGTTCAAGCTTGTCCGGCTATAAATTCTTTACATAGGCTTCGCAACCCCAAACTTTGAGGAACGACAATTTAGGTTTCTTCCCAAACCATAATTCATACGGTGTCATTTCAACAGATTTAGATGGTGCCCTATTTAAAGTGAATGCGACTGTTTCTAATGCATAACCCCAAAACGATAGCGGTAAATCTGCAAGTGACATCATAGAACGAACCATATCTAAGAGAGTTCGATTACGACGTTCGGACACACCATTACGCTGTGGTGTTCCCGGCGATGTCAATTGTGAAAGTATTCCGCATTTCTTAAAATGCTCGCGAAACTCGTAAATTGGATATTCACCTCCACGGTCAGAACGTAGAAATTTAATCTTCTTGTTATGTTGATTCTCTACCTCAATTTGAAATTCCTTAAACTTCTCGAAAGTTTCGTACTTATGTTTCATGAAATAGATATACCCATATCTACTCAAGTCATCCGTGAAGGTAAGAACATAACGATAACCACTGCGCGATGCTACACTCATTGGGCCACACACATCGGTATGTATGATTTCCAATAAGTCTGTAGCTCGCTCCATCATACCAGAAAATGGAGTCTTAGTCATTTTACTCATCGGACATGCTTCGCATCTTTCAAGTGATTCAAAATCAAGTGATTCAAGAAGTCCATCGGAATGGAGTTTCTTCATACGCTTCACTCCAATGTGACCAAGACGACAGTGCCATACATAGGTCGAGTTATCGCTCAATTTCAAACGTTTAGCTTCAATGTTATTAATGTGTGTATTTCCACAATCGAGATTCAATAAGAATAGACCATCTATCAAAGGTGCATGTGCATAAAACATATTACTCGTATAAATCGAACAACCATTATTCTCAGACTTAAACAAGTAACCGTCTCGCAATAAACATGATCCAGATATAATGTTCATGCTCAACGCAGGCACCAAATAACAATTATTTAAGTATAAAACTAATCCCGATGGTAGATGAAGAGGTAGCGTGCCGACCGCGATAACATCAACCTTTGATCCATTTCCTACGCGCATCGTCACCTCGTTCTTCGCTAGCTTCCGTTTATTCTGCAGTACCTGTTTCAAGTTACAAATATGAGCAACCGAACCAGTATCAAATACCCAGGCACTACTACGAGTACTAGTGAGATACACGTCAATAACATGTATATCGGATATACCTTTCTTCTTGATGTTGCGGTTTTTCAAATCCGCCAAGTACTTTGGGCAATTCCGCTTCCAGTGACCTTCTCCCTTGTAGTAAAAGCACTTAGTATCAGGCTTAGGCCCAGCCTTGGTCTTCTTCGCCGGCGCGGTAACTTTCTTACCGCCCTTCTTGAAGTTTCCCTTTTTCTTAGACTTGCCTTGCTTCTTGAATTTGGTTGTCTTATTGACCAACAACACTTGGTGCTCTTTCTTGATCTCCACTTCTGCAGATTTCAACATGGAGAAGAGTTCTGGCAATGTCTTGTCCATGTTTTGCATATTGTAGTTCATCACAAAGTTCTTTTAACTTGGTGGCAGTGATTGGAGGACACGGTGAATCCCCAAAGAATTAGGAATCATTATACCCAAACTTTGGAGTTTATTTGCGTGCCCAGACATCTTAAGCACGTGCTCACTGACAGAGCTGCCCTCTTCCATCTTGCAGTTAAAGAACTTTTCAGAAGCCTCATAACTCTCAACTGCCGCGTGAGCCTCAAATATCATTTTGAGTTCACGGACAATATCATGTGGGTCATGGTTGTCAAACCTTTTCTGAAGCTACAATTCCAAACCATACAAGATAGCACACTGAACTGTGGAGTACTGATTCTTCCGAGTGAGGTAAACATTCTTTTCTTCATCGGTAGCAGTAGCTGCAGGCGGGTCACCCAACGGTGCATCCAGCACATAGGTCAGACTACCAGCATTGAGGACAATCCTCAAATTGCGGAACCAATCCGCGAAGTTGCTTCCATTGTTTTTCAACTTTTCTTTCTCTAGGAACGCATTAAAATTGATGGTAGGGGCCGCCATTGATCTACAACATATTTGCAATAGCTTAGACTAAGTTTATAACAAATTGAGTTCTAATTAATAGTTAAATTAATCTAGGTGAACTCCCACTCAAAACAATATCCCTCACATTGTTTTAGTGATCACACTAACCAAATCCACCACATCAAAACCGATCATCACGAGAGTTGATGTAGCTTCAATGGCGAACAATCAACATGTTCATCATATCTACTATATGACTCATGATTTACCTTTCGGTGATCCGTGTTCCGAGACCATGTTTGTACATGATAGGCTCGTCAAGATAAAACCTTAGCTTCCACATGAGCAAATATGGCTTGCTCACATTGTATACACACGCAGAATCTAACACACCCGATCATCACGTGGTGCTTCGAAACAACAAGCTTTAGCAACGTTGCTTACTAAGGATGAACACTTTAAAACTTGAAATTGTGTGCTTGAGGGATCATCTTATAATGCTACCGTCGCAAACTAAGCAATACAAGATGCATAAAGGATTAACATCACATGCAATTAATAGTATGTGATATGATACGGCCTTTCTTCTTGTGCTTACGATCTCCATCTTCAAGCACGAACATGATCTCCATCATCACCGGTATGGCGTCAAGGTCAATGGCGCCGTTTCATGGTTGTCGTCCACCAGCTTCAACTATTACAACTACTTTGAATAGACACGCAGGCCTTAACGAAATTTAAAAGACAACCATATGGCTCCTGCCGGTTGCCAACTTACAATAAGGAACATTGCATACATCATATATAATCACAATCATGGCCATATCACATCACAGCACACCCCTGCAAAACAAAGTTAGACGCCTCTATTTTTCTTTGCATATTTTACGTGGTTTGGGGCTTTCAATAAGTGTCGTTCTAACTTACGAACAAGAACCACAACGTTGATGCTTGAACTATCAAGTGCCCGTTGTAAATTTAATCTATACTATGATGGGAGAGACAGACACCCGCAAAGCCACTTATGCAATACAAGTTGCATTTTGAGCGTGGAGCAAGTCTCATGAACGATGTCATGTAAGGTTAGCCCGGGCCGCTTCATCCCATCATACCGCAAGATGCAAAGTACACAAAAAGCAATTGATAATAAAAGCACCACCGCCCACAATGACCATTGTGTTCTACTCGTGCAACAGATCTACATATAGACACGGCTCTAATACCATTGTAGAGGTTCTAGCATGGAAAACAAAAAATTTCTACCGCATGCACAGAAACAAGCCAAGATCTATCTACTAGATTGTAGCAACGAGTCGATAGAAGCACTCACCCTCGAAGATTCCAAAGCGGTTAACGAGAGCAGATTATCGTGGGTGATGTAGTCGTACACTTGCCGATCTCCAGATCGCGTAGACGATCCTTCCGGCGCTGTGTTCTGGCAGCGCTTCCACAGTCGTTCACACGTTCGGTACTCGTTGAAGATCTTCCTCTCCCTTGTTCCAGCATGCAGCAGAGGTTGTAGTTCTCCCTCGCGATTCCGGCAGCATGACGGCGTGGTGTCGGAAGTAGAGGGAAAGATCCCGCAGGGCTTCGCCTAAGACGGATGCGAGTTATGGTGGATTAGGGTTTCCCGGAAATCTAGGGTTTAGAGATCCGGGAGGAGGAGGATCTGTCGGCGGCAGCTAGTGCGGCGGCGCTAGGCTGCGGCGGCGCGCGGCGGCGGTGGCGAGCGGCGGCGGCGGGTCGGCGGCGGCGACGGCTCGTGGAGAGGGGAAACGGCTTGTGGTGTTTGGGGCAGCCCTCCCCTTCTATTTATGAGAGAGAGGGGCAGCCTTGGGAGGGGTGGGTTTGAATCCAAACCCAAACCCAAGTTGGATTGAGAGAAGGACTTGTTTCTTCTCCCACTAGGAAACCATTGTTCCAGTTTTACTTTTCAAACTTCCCGTTTGACTTTCAATTTAGAGCTTTATTTCTCTCTTGCATATGCCAACACCAAGTGACCTTGGATATGATCCAATCATTCCACATACCCATGACACATTCATGGACCATTCTCCTTGCGGACCGGTGAACCTTCTAGACCCTTCTAGAACCTCTCCGATGAAATCATCGAAAACTTTCCCGAAGTCCGAAATAGGACTTTCCTTATATGAATCTTATTCTCCGGACCATTCCGGATCTCCTCGTGATATCCCAGACCCCATCCGATTCTTTCTAAGTAGCACACTCGGATCGTAAGGCGTTGGAGAATAATTGCAGTCGCTATACCCAAAGCGACTCAATATCTTTTCCACATAGTGAGATTGAAGCAGTGTAATCCCACCATTGTCATCCTTTAGTAGCTTGATGTTTAATATTACATCAGCCACTCCCAAGTCCTTCATCTCAAAGAAGCGAGATAGGAACTCTTTGACATCCTCGATAACAGCGAGGTTGGTCCCAAATAGCTTGCTTAAGACCATACAAAGACTTCACTAACTTACACACCTTTCCTTCTTGACCATCTACTACAAATCCGTCAGGCTGCTCCATATAAATTTCCTCATCTAGCTCTCCATTTAGAAAAGCTGTCTTAACGTCCATTTGATGAACGAGAAGACCATGTGAGGAAGCCAAGGAAAGTAGTACTCAAATAGTGGTCAATCTGGCTACAGGTGAGTAGGTATCGAAGAAGTCTTCACCTTCCTTTTGGGTATAACCCTTAGCCACAAGACGTGCCTTGTATTTTTCAATAGTACCATCAGGTCTAAGCTTTTTCTTGAACACCCATGTACATCCTACAGGTTTACACCCATAAGGACGATAATTGATTTCCCAAGTACCATTAGCTAAGATGGAGTCCATCTCGCTTTAGACAGCTTCCTTCCAGTAGTTAGCATCTTGAAATGCATAGGCTTCTGAAATAGAAGTGAGAGTATCATCCACAAGGTACACAATGAAATCATCACCAAATGACTTTGCAGTCCTTTGTCTCTTGATCCTTTTGGGAGCTTCATTGTCATCCTCCACATGATCATCAGAGTGTTCTATCGGCATAGTGGGTTTAGGAATTATAGAAAATTCCTGACTAGATGAGCTAGTCATCTCCTGATTTGATGAGCTAGACATGCCTTTCATAGGAAAGATGTCCTAAAAGAAGTCGCATCATTCGACTCCATAAATGTACCAACATGCATGTCGGATACCTCAGATTTTACTATCAAAAATCTATAGCCAATGCTATGAAAAGCATATCCCAGAAAAACACAATCAATGGTTTTTGGTCCAAGCTTTCGCTTCTTGGGTATTGGAATATTGACTTTCGCCAAACAACCCCAAGTTCGTAAGTAAGAGAGTTTAACCCTTTTATTTTCCCATTACTCAAACGGAGTCATGGTTTTATCCTTTACAGGAACACGGTTTAGGACATGACACGCAGTCATTAGCGCCTCCCCCACCATTCCTTGAAAAGACCCGATGTATCTAACATGGCGTTAACCAAATCAGTTAGAGTGCGGTTCTTTCTTTCGGCCACCCCATTTGACTGAGGTGAGTAGGGAGGCGTACTCTCATGTATAATACCGTGTTCCATACAGAATAAATCAAATTCATTTGAAAAGTACTCTCCACCATGATCCGACCTTAGCCGCTTGATTTTAAGATCAAATTGGTTTTCTGCCTCAGCTTTATAGATTTTGAAGTAGTTCAAAGCTTCATCTTTAGATTTCAGGAGATAAACATAGCAGTATCTAGTGGAGTCGTCAATCAACGTCATAAAGTATCTTTTTCCACCTTTTTTCAACAGACCATTCATCTCACAAAGATCTAAATGTATAAGTTCTAGCGGTGCTAAGTTTCTCGGTTCCGCAGCCGTATGAGACTTGCGGGGTTGCTTTGCTTGCACACAAACTTGGCACTTAGAACCTTTGACAGTGGTAAATTTTGGAATTAAACTCATATTGGCTAGCCGTGTCATGCAACCAAAGTTAATATGACAGAGTCATGAATGCCAAACATTGGACTCATTATCATTGCAAACATGATTAATAACTTTAGTACATGAGTCTGACAAAGACAAGCGAAACAGACCTCCGCACTCATAACCCTTTCCAACAAATTGTACATACTTAGAAATTACAACTTTATTGGACTCAAAAACCAACTTAAAGCCATCTCGACATAAAAGTGACCCGCTGACGAGATTCTTATTGATGTAGGGAACGTGCTGCACATTCTTCAGCTGTACGGTCTTCCTCGAAGTAAACTTTAGATTTACCGTACCAACACCATGAACAGAAGCACGTGAGCCGTTTCCCATCAGCATGGAAGAGATCCTTAAGACCTGATAAGAGGAAAACATGGAAATATCAGAACATACATGTGTATTAGCACCTATTTCTATCCACCAATCAGGAGAATGACATACTGAAAGGATAGTAGGTAAAATACCATACCTAGAATCCTTCAAATCAGTATCGCTAATAACAACATTAGCGGCCTTGCCGCCTTTTCCATGTTGATGCTTGTCAAAGCGATTAGGGCAGCTAGGAGCCCAATGATCAGGATCACCACAGATGTGGCAAGAGACTTTCCTCTTATCATTTTTCTTCTTGAAGTTGGTTGAGTGCATGGCCTTGTTATTGCCATCAAACTTCCCCTTTCCTTCAATTTTGTTCTTATTCTTGAACTTGTGGGATTGGAAGTTTTTCCTCTGCACTAAATTGGCAGTAGAACCTCCCTCAAGTCCTCGAGCAGTTTTGTCCTTTGCTCTCGCCTTCTCTTCCACATGAAGAGACCCAATGAGATCCGTAACGGAAAACTCTTGTCTCTTATGTTTCAGAGAAGTAGCAAAGTTCCTCCACAAAGGAGGAACTTGGCAATAATGCCACCAGCCACTAATTTGTCCGGTAAGGAACACTTGAACTTCTCAAGTTCTTTGGCAAGTGATTGTATCTCATGAGCTTGCTCAACAACGGAGCGCTCATCAACCATCCTGTAGTCATAGAATTGCTCCATGACATACAGTTCAGTGCTAGCGTCTGAGACCCCAAACTTGGCCTCGAGCGCTTCCCACGCGTTCTTGCCATTATCAAATGACATATACGGTTCAACAATGTTGTCCCTAAGAGCACTGAACAAAACCGCCATAAACATGGTATCGGCTTTCTTAAAGTTCGCTTCCTACTCAGCACAAAGATCTCCTTCTGGCTTGCCAAGAGTGGCGCTATAGCAGTTTAGGTTTTCAAACCAGAGAACTGCTCTCTTGTGCCATCTCTTATAGTGCATGCCATCAAAAGGAGGCGGCCTAGTAGCCGTGACTACACCAGTGGAATTCAGTTGCCTATAATCAGGTTTTTGGATTGTTGGAAATATAAGCAATAATCCATATGATTTAATCCGAATAATAAACTGATAAAGCATGATCATATAGACAGTAGTAAAACCAATCATGCAGATCAACAAAGTAGATGAACAAATTACATCTATAGGAGATAAACCTATCACATCTACACCAAACGCTAGAACAAAGAACTCTAGCATAATCCGAAAAAGACAGTTGAGTATCACGTACAATATAGGCTGAATAGCAGCCGTAGCGGTCGCAGCAGCGTTGCCCATGTTGAGATTGTCGAAGAGGTCGCTGACGTCCGGAAAGAAGTCGCCGTTCGGGAACTCGTCGTCGGACGATGTCGTGGTTGCCAGTAGTCGCGCTTGAGCGCTCCCCAAAAACCTGATCGCCCCTCACCCGTACATGTTCACGAGAGGCGAGGTTCCGGAGGCCTACTGTCCCGATCTGCGGTGCACGCCGCAAGTCGGGATGGGGAAGATGAAAGCGACAGCGCAAGGTTCTGGAGGTAGACGCGTGTGTGGATTGATTTTCCGATTAGGTTTAGCGCAAATGCTTATATAGTGTAGGTTAGGAAGATCGTGGGCTCAGCCCATGTCCGAGTTGGTAACAGTCACGTCCAAAAAAACTGGAAACGACTGTAATTAACGCGTCCGTTAATGACTCATAATCCGTTTTCCCAACCAGCAAAATAGATCTCGGCTCGGCGAGATTCCCGCAACCCGCGGCGCGTGCGCGCGTCGTGACAAGGCGAGGCGTGGCAAGGTGAGGCGGGCGGCATAGGAGGAGGAGTGCGCGAGGGCTACTCTTCTCGTCACACCTTAGTGAGTGGTGCAACACTCTACTATATAAGGTGGTCCAACTCCCCTTCAACTAGCAATGTGGGACTAAACTTTAGCACCACTAGCACATCCATATGCTGCCATACACAAGTGGGTCAAAGAGAATTTCAGAATTTGTCTAATGGGCCAACAGCCCAAAACTCACCAAATTCCAACACCATCCTAGTAAAGCTATAAAAGCTAGTGTCCATGTGCTTTCTATTATAATTGGTGATCATTGCTATTATGGTTTATGTGATATTGGTGTAGTTCTAGTGCTATTCCTTATGAGCTTTACAGGGAAATTATGCATGAAATTGGTCCTTGTGAGTTTGAGGATATTGATGTGGTTATTCACCTTGCTAATAAGGAAACCATTTGACCTATTGGTATTGTAATAGAAGTGGAGGTTCTTTGCGGTAAGATTAAGTATCCTGCTAATTTTTTAGTGCTTAATTCAGCAGCTAGCAAAACTTGTCCTATCATTTTTGGTAGACCCTTATTGAACACTTCTGGAGATGTTATAGATTGTAAGAAGGAGAAAGTTTTAACTAAATTTGATGGATATTCTTATGAGTTTAACTTTTCCAAATTTTCTAAAGATCCTTGTGAAAACAGTTTGCATAATAAAGATTTTAGGATGGAACAATTTGCTTCTATTGATCCAGTTTATGACCTTGGACCTCTTTTTGGTGATTGTAAGTATGCTCATTCTGATGATAAAGTTGTTTCCTGTGACAGTTATATTGTCAATTTTATTCAGAGTGCTACTGAAAGTTATTATGAGAGAGGGAAACATGGTTTTATGCATCTCAATAATGTTAAGTTTCCCCGTTTTATGTTGAAAGCTTTGAAGTTGCATTTGTTTTGTCTTCCTATGCTAGTGGATTTTTGTTTCAACAATTTGTTTTCTCATGATACCCCCATGCATAGGAAGTGGGTTAGACTCAAATGTGTTGGTTATTTTCTTCTTAATGCTCTCTTTCACTTCAGATATTTATCTCCTATGTGAGAATTTTTGAAACTATCAAGCCTAGCTTAAAGGCATTAAAGAATAGTAATTCTTGGGAGATAACCCAATAGTTTTGTAGAGTCTTGGAAGTTACTACCTCAGTAATAACCGCTCATTATCCTTTTTGTTTTGGTTTTTGTGTCAAGATCAACTATTTTTGAGAAGTAGAGGAGTTGTGGAAAGTGGCTGTCCTGGGACAGATTTTTGTGCTGCATTGTAAAAATTCGTGAAGGAGCTCAGTACTTTGGATGGAGCTGTATTTTTCTGTGATTGTTCTCCATGTTGTTGCCCAACTTTCATTTGTATTGCACTTTCCAATTTGAGCAACAGAAGGTTTTCGAAAAAATGAATCTTTACCTGCTGGTCTGTTTTGATAGATTTCTGCTATCATTTGCATTTGCCTCTTATATTGATTCCCGTTCAGATTTTTTTGGGATTTTGGAAAGGAGTTGCTACAATAGCTTTTGTTTTGATGGATTTCAGTTGAAGTGTGTACCTAAAGGTTTATTGTTTTTGCATATACTAATGTTTCCATTGAGGTTTGTGTGAGACCTTGTAGGAAAGGAATTTTCAGGAGATTGAGAAAAGGAGTCTACGGAGTTCGTCTTTGAATAGGTAAAAGTGGTGAAAACAGAAGGTTCGTGAAAACCCCATCTTTTAATATTTTTGTTTTTTTATTACATACGGAAGGTTACGAAACGAAACAGAGGAGGAAACGGAGTCCGGGGTGGCCACACCCACCCCAGGCGCGGGCCCCAGCTGATCGCGCCTGGAGGGGGTGTGAGCCCCCCGAGCTCCGTCTCCGCCTCGTGTTCGCACCAGTACCTTCCTTATGCATTGAAACTTCGTAATATATAACCCCCCGGATCCCCCGAGGTTCATGCATCGTGTTCTCGTCGTGTTTTCATTTCGATATGTTTCTGTCAGGAAATCTTCTCAAGTTAGAGCACCATGGTATCTGCCAACGACAAAAGCAAGAAGCCCGTGGAAGAAGAAAGGATCGCTGCTAGGCGCGAAGACATGGATTGGAGCGTCGAGGAGGAAGTCAAGATGGAGGAATAAATCGCCGCAGGGTCAAGGGCAAGGAAACCTACTTTTGTAGGAGCTATTAAAACTGGACGTGCCTTTTCTCGTAACATGCAGGGGATTATAGCCTCCGTTCTAGACTTCAAATCCTGCCCTGAAGTAGTGGAATCCCTTCGAACCACTGATGAGTTTTGTGACAAGTACCGTGCTTTGAGATTGAAGGTAGATATACTACAAGAGGAGAATAACAGGCTTCGTAAGATGCTGAAAGGTTTTCTTACCCTAAACAAGGGAACACTACCACCACCGAAGGAGTAATTCGTCATCAGGTTTGGCATCCCCTTGGCTTGTTCCAAGCTTGGGGGAGTGTCGCGGTATCACATCATTATCTTTTATCTTTTACCCTTTTAGATTCATATCTTTGGTAGAGAAGTTATCTTATAGATTGGTTTGCATTGTGGAAGTATCTCTCCTTTAGTTGATTATATATGTATCCCTTGGTGTGAGTGCCTTTATGGAATATTAATGAGAAGTCACATCTTTTACTTTTTGCACTTCTTATTTTAGTTTGCAATCTCTATTATATGATTGATCTTGTTGATCAGTATTGGCATCACCTTGGGAGCATCAAGTTGATCTAAATTGGTTTTGTAAAACCGAGCTCTGGTCAGTAGCAACACCTTTTGAGGTTTGAAAGGAAAACAGAAAAAGCTTACATGTATTTTGTATCATTTATTTTCTTTGTTGATTGGCTCATAATCTTAGTATTCGTTATTTAAGATCTTTTGTGTATCCAAGGAAGATTGCATGTTTGGCTTTATCACTTGTAGGTTTGCTTGTTTCTTTCAACTCTTTTGCTTGCTACCCAGCCTTGCTAGCCAAAAACCTGTTTTGAGAAGGCATACTTCTCATGCATCAAATCCCTTTGAACCAAACCTGTGCCATTTGTGTCCACCATATCTACCTATTAGCATCATTGCTATTCCAAGAAAATTCTCAAGCTTCATCTATCTTTCAAATTAAAAATTATTTTGTTATGAGAAAACTAGTTAGTAAAGCTCTCATGAAATTGATGGCACACTTTATTTTCTTGCCCCTAATAGACTTGAACCATTGTGTCATCGAAGTTGTATATGCTTGCATCTATACGTTGGGATTAGCAGAACCGTGCTATCACGGGGAACGCTTTCAACACTTATGGATACATATCTAGTTGATATCATGCTATTTTGTTTGCGGATGTCATCGGTGTGAAATAAAAGGGGAGCTTGTGCGTCCATGGAGTTATGTATGTGTGTTAGAGAAACTTGCAGCATAACCATAGTGGAAACTTGCATCATAACCATAGTGAGCAATCTGTGAAGCATCCTCAATAAAAACCTATGCAAATAGCAAATAAAAAGACCGCTGAGATGCTCACTGTCTTCTAGCCTTGTCATTTGATTATGGGTTAGCTCCTGTATCATGTGCAAGGGGTACCCCGTTGGCGGTTCTTTATGATACACATGTACTTACAATGAAAAGAACTTACCGGTAACTAAAGTTGAGTAGCATGAGGAGCGGCCCTCATACTCAAGGAACATGAGATTGCCAACTTATATTTTGTCAAGCATATACTCCATCTTTGTTCACTTTAACCTTAATCACCTCAAGATGCTTATGATAGGGGCAATGAGGGCTCAAAGCTAATAAATACCATAATCGTTTGGAAGCCCTTTATGAACTTGAAATCCCTGCATCCCTCTATGAAGGGCCTTTCTCGTATTTCTAAGTTGAGTCAGTAAACCTACCTCCTCTCTATCTCTAGCAAGCATTTGAGTTGTTGTGTTTCAAGCATTCATATGATGATTTATGCAATCATGTTCTCTATATTCCTTGTTTGCACAAGACTCTTATCTATTTAGTATTACTTTGAAAGCCATCATTGTGAAAAACCTTTTATGTTTGAGCAAAGAGTACTCTTGTTGTGAAAATTTATACAAAAGCTTTTTTTGAAACTGTTTGCCAGCTGTTCTCTGACCAAGAACAAAGTTTGCCAATTCCAATTATGATTTATCTTTATGCATCTCTATTGTGACTCCTCTACTTGTTGTAAGCTAAGTTATATAATGGTAAGTTGCTTTCTTCTATGAGTTATGTAATGGTAAGTGTGATGCTTCCTGTCCGTATTATTTTCATCGACACTTCACTCCATAAACATGTGGACATGTTTACTGAGCTCAGTTTTCGCTTGTGGACAAGTGAAGGTCTAAGCTTGGGGGAGTTGATACGTTCAATTTGCATCACCATTCTATATCATAATTTGCCTCTATTCATTGATATATTTCATATTAAGAGGTGTTACTTATGTCTTTTCCTCTGTTTTTGCATGTTGGATGATTCTTGGAGGATGAATTGCCGGAGTCAGGATTCTGATGGAAAAAGAGGTGTTTTGATGCAATTTCGCGAAGAACAGAAAAAAACCAGAAAAATTATGGAAAAACATTTTTTCCAGAAGACGAAGGAAGCCAGAAGGGGAGATGGAGATGGGCCACACGGGCCCACACCCCCTAGGCGCGGGCCACCCCTAGGACGTGCCTATAGGGGGTGTGGCCCACCTGTCCGGCCTCCGACTACGCCCTCTCGCCTATATCTTATCCTCGGAACCCTAATACACAGGAAAGGGACCACAAAAAGATTCCGCCGCCTGCAGGGCGGAAAACACCGAGAGAGAAAGAGCTCTCTGGCAGACAGATTTTTGCCGGGGAAATTCTTTCCCAGAGAGGGGAGATCATCGCCATCAACACCATCATCAAGCTAGACTTCATCAGGATCATCATCATCATCCACACCATCATCTCCACCAGCACCATCATCACCACTCCATCCCGCTGTAACAATCGTATTGAATACTTGCATAGTTCTTAGGGGAAACTTTCCCGGTGTTGATTACTATTGTAGTTGATGCTTGTGAGTGGAACCATTGGATTATTGATTATGTTAAGATTGTATCCATTACCATATCATCTTTGATCTTGATCCATATGATGTCTTGTGAGTAGTTCGTTTAGTTCTTAAGGACATGGGAGAAGTCATGTTGTTAGTAGTGGATTTGTGTTGAGATATTATTCAATGGTTTAGTATTTAAGTTGTGGTTCTATTCTTCTAGTGGTGTCATGTGAACGTCGACTACATGATACTTCACCATTTATGGGCCTAGGGAATTGCATTGTGTATCTGGCTACTAATTGTGGGGTTGCATGAGTGACATAAGCCTGAACCCCCGTTAGGACACCTTTGCACAAGGGAGTGTAGGATCTCAGAGTTTAAGGCCGTGGTTAGGTTTATATCTTAATTGCTTTCTTGTAGTTGCGGATGCTTGCAGGGGGTTTAATCACAAGTATGTATTAGTCCAAGTAAGGTCGGTACATTAGCACAGGTTCACCCACACAACACTTACAACACCAAACAAAAGTACACAACTATTTGAAGCGAAAGCACTTGACAGTACTCCCATGTGTCCTCGAGAATGTTTGGTCCTTATAAGTACTTCCACCGGCTTGTCCTTTGCTAAGAAAGGATTGGGCCACTTGCTGCAGTTGTTCGTTGTCTTTATTACTTGCACTTTGTTTCTTTGCTTTATCAGAAAACCCCTAAAATCCGTTTGCTAAGTATTTACAGAGATTTCCTGCTCCATACCACTAGTCAACACTTTCTGCTCCTCGTTGGGATCGACACTCCTATTTATCAAAAGTACTACGATACATCCCCTGTACTTGTGGGTCATCATGGATCAAGATCAGAGATGAAATAATGATAAGTAATGAAAGAACATGTGGTCCCCCATGTGTGGTTTTGGTGACAATCTTTATGGACTAATGTGTGTATTAAGTTGACTTGTAGGATTTGTCCATTGGCATTGCTTGGAGCATGTGTTGGCGTCAAGGTCGATGAAATGAGAAGAAGATGTGTTGTGCAAGCTCAAAATGCTCCACCTATAGAAGATATCATGTTTGATGCTTGCCATCCTCGGTTATCATGGATCGATGATGAGGAATCAAGAAAGGCGTTCCATCTTGAGAAGGTCAAGTTCGTCTACATCGAGCTCAAGTGGAATGCTCAAGGCAAAGGTATAATCTTGATAGGTTTTCCCTTTTGCCGGTCTCATGTTGTTAGTGGGAGACCGGGTTTAGGATCGATAGCCGTACTATCAAGAGGGGCTCTCGAATGAGTAACTCGATCATATCGTTCGAAGAGAGCTCAAACCTTTGCATATTTGCATCATCATATTTGGTTGCTATTTGGTCTTATCCATGTGAGGATTTAGAGCTTGTGGTAATATCCATAACAAGCTCTTGGTCATCAAAATCGAATCTTCCATTTATATCTTATTGTGATTTTGATATTGGTGGCTTTTCGGTTTTTCACCAAGTGAGATATCCCACATTATTCTACTTGATACTTTCTCACTTGGTGATATACTCTACATCCTACCAATTATATCTCGGTAACAAGTATCTCTTGCTCATGCATATTTATCTTACTTCCAACCTTTTATAGGTTACATCATGGCATGAATTTTTATTATTATATTTATTGTTGTATCTCTAGCCATGGTATTAAGAGGATTCTCTATTGTAAATGTGTATACGTTGAGATGACTGCATATAATTGGGACTATACAAAATCATTCATATGATCCATCAATCCCAAATATGTCAATCTAGCAATTTTATTGCCTATCTTTTCCTCAACTTCTCTCATGTGCAATAGTGAGATTTTGCTAGTGGTTTATTCCTTGTGATACTTGTTGCCTTTCTCCATATATTCCAACTTTCTCCTTTTCCCTTGGTGATTATTGTAATATATGTAGTGTGTTGGTGTTTGAAGTTCATTAATGTCCAATAAGATATATTTGTGCCCTTGGCCATGCTTTGAAGCAAAAATCTTATTGATATATGTTATGACTTCATTTTAGCCTTTTATGTGATTTATTGTATATCTTCTTTATGTGTGCATATTTCTTTGTTGGCATATGTCCTTGTGATGTTTTTCACTTAGAGACATATACACATAAGCGAAGATAATCTTAGTTGATTTTAAATTCTTGGAGATCACCTTTCTATTCCGGTTGATTCTTTGGTGGGTTCCAAATTTAATTGCCTATGAGTGTTTGTTCCTCTTGTGTGCATCTTTGGGCACTCATATTTGTTCTCTCATGCCTTGTATTGTTAAATGAACTCGTATGAGTGAGGATTCCATGATTATGCACCTTGTTCCCAAATAAAATTATCATAATTGGTGCATTATCTTTGGGGAGCTCATCTAATTCATTTAATAATGCTCATTTGTCTTCTTTCTCATTTGTTGTGTTTTAAATGCTTATGGGGGAGCAAGGATTTCATATTTGTGCATTATGTATTCCAGTGCATTTATTTTAAATCATGCACAAATCTTGGGGAGCTTATCTATTTGTTATTTAAAACACTCTTTTGCTCATATCATAATATCTTTGTTTCTATTTGGCTCATTTGTTGTTCTCAATTGATTTGTCGGATCTCGTGATTGCTTGTGTCATGTGTGATGCGTCGTTTATTTATTCCTTTGGCAATCTTCGGATCCTCGATATAGTTCTACTCTCTCCCAAGTATTCATCATTGGATATGTGCGTAGAAACACCTTTGGAGGAATTATTACTATATTCGCCTTCTAGAGCTTGTCACCCATTTTGGCAATCGATGCCAATAGGGGAGAAGTTTTAGAGGGTTTAAGGGAAATGGTTTATGCCTTGAGTTTGTTCTTAAGCATTTGCCATTCATGCTCTTGCATCTTTGTTGTTGCTTAGCATGGGGCATATACAGGAAACTCCACCAATGATAATGATTGGCAATATATGCAATGAAATTCGAGTTCATCACACATGCATAGATTGTGGGGGAGTTTGTTCTATATATGGTGGTGGTACCAATATCACATACTTTTGTAGTATTTGATATTGGTGTTACCATTTTATTCATTAATATTCCTTATATAAACCCTCTTAAAGGGATCCTCATCAATTACCAAAATGGGGGAGATTAAAAGAATATGTGGGCCCCCATGTGTGGTTTTGGTAATTAATGACAATCTTTATGGACTAATGTGTGTATTAAGTTGCACTTGTAGGATTTGTCCATTGGCATCGCTTGGAGCATGTGTTGGCGTCAAGGTCGATGAAATGAGAAGAAGACGTGTTGTGCAAGCTCAAAATGCGCCACCTATAGAAGATATCATGTTTGATGCTTGCCATTCTCGGTTATCATGGATCGATGATGAGGAATCAAGAAAGGCGTTCCATCTTGAGAAGGTCAAGTTCGCCTACATCGAGCTCAAGTGGAATGCTCAAGGCAAAGGTATAATCTTGATAGGTTTTCCCTTTTGCCGGTCTCATGTTGTTAGTGGGAGACCGAGTTTAGGATCGATAGCCGTACTATCAAGAGGGGCTCTCGAATGAGTAACTCGATCATATCGTTCGGAGAGAGCTCAAACCTTTGCATACATGCATCATCATATTTGGTTGCTATTTGGTCTTATCCATGTGAGGATTTAGAGCTCGTGGTAATCTCCATAACAAGCTCTTAGTCATCAAAATCGGATCTTCCATTTGTATCTTATTGCGATTTTGATCTTGGCGGCTTTTCGGTTTTTCACCAAGTGAGGTATCCCACATTATTCTACTTGATACTTTCTCACTTGGTGATAACCAATATTTTCACCAAGTGGAACCATTGGATTATTGATTATGTTAAGATTGTATCCATTACCATATCATCTTTGATCTTGATTCATATGATGTCTTGTGAGTATTTCGTTTAGTTCTTAAGGACATGGGAGAAGTCATGTTGTTAGTAGTGGATTTGTGTTGAGATATTATTCAATGGTTTAGTATTTAAGTTGTGGTGCTATTCTTCTAGTGGTGTCATGTGAACGTCGACTGCATGATACTTCACCATTTATTGGCCTAGGGGAATGCATTGTGTATCTGGCTACTAATTGTGGGGTTGCCTGAGTGACATAAACCTGAACCCCCGTTAGGATACCTTCGCACAAGGGAGTGTAGGATCTCAGAGTTTAAGGCTGTGGTTAGGTTTATATCTTAATTGATTTCCTATAGTTGCGGATGCTTGCAGGGGGTTTAATCACAAGTATGTATTAGTCCAAGTAAGGTCAGTACATTAGCACAGGTTCAGCCACAAAACATTTACAACACCAAAGAAAAGTACACAACTATTTGAAGCGAAAACACTTGACAGTATTCCCATGTGTCCTCGAGAACGTTTGGTCCTTATAAGTACTTCCACCGGCTTGTCCTTTGCTAAGAAAGGATTGGGCCACTTGCTGCAGTTGTTCGTTGTCTTTATTACTTGCACTTTTTTTCTTTGCTTTATCAGAAAACCCCTAAAATCCGTTTGCTAAGTATTTACAGAGATTTCCTGCTCCATACCACTAGTCAACACTTTCTGCTCCTCGTTGGGATCGACACTCCTATTTATCGAAAGTACTAAGATGCATCCCCTGTACTTGTGGGTCATCATGGATCAAGATCAGAGATGGAATAATGATAAGTAATGAAAGAACATGTGGGCCCCCATGTGTGGTTTTGGTAATTAATGACAATCTTTATGCACTAATGTGTGTATTAAGTTGCACTTGTAGGATTTGTCCATTGGCATCGCTTGGAGCATGTGTTGGCGTCAAGGTCGATGAAATGAGAAGAAGATGTGTTATGCAAGCTCAAAATGCGCCACCTATAGTAGATATCATGTTTGATGCTTGCCATCCTCGGTTATCATGGATCGATGATGAGGAATCAAGAAAGGCGTTCCATCTTGAGAAGGTCAAGTTCGTCTACATCGAGCTCAAGTGGAATGCTCAAGGCAAAGGTATAATCTTGATAGGTTTTCCCTTTTGCCGGTCTCATGTTGTTAGTGGGAGACCGGGTTTAGGATCGATAGCCGTACTATCAAGAGGGGCTCTCGAATGAGTAACTCGATCATATCGTTTGGAGAGAGCTCAAACCTTTGCATACTTGCATCATCATATTTGGTTGCTATTTGGTCTTATACATGTGAGGATTTAGAGCTTGTGGTAATCTCCATAACAAGCTCTTGGTCATCAAAATCGGATCATCCATTTATATCTTATTGCGATTTTGATATTGGCGGCTTTTCGGTTTTTCACCAAGTGAGGTGTCCCACATTATTCTACTTGATACTTTCTCACTTGGTGATATCCTCTACATCCTACCAATTATATCTCGGTAACAAGTATCTCTTGCTCATGCATATTTATCTTACTTCCAACCTTTTATAGGTTACATCTTGGCATGAATTTTGTTATTATATTTATTGTTGTATCTCTAGCCATGGTATTAAGAGGATTCTCTATTGTAAATGTGTATACGTTGAGATGAGTGCATATAATTGGGACTATACAAAATCATTCATATGATCCATCAATCCCAAATATGTCAATCTAGCAATTTTATTGCCTATCTTTTCCTCAACTTCTCTCATGTGCAATAGTGAGATTTTGCTAGTGGTTTATTCCTTGTGATACTTGTTGCCTTTCTCCATATATTCCAACTTTCCCCTTTTCCCTTGGTGATTATTGTAATATATGTAGTGTGTTGGTGTTTGAAGTTCATTAATGTCCAATAAGATATATTTGTGCCCTTGGCCATGCTTTGAAGCAAAAACCTTATTGATATATGTTATGACTTCATTTTATCCTTTTATGTGATTTATTGTATATCTTCTTTATGTGTGCATATTTCTTTGTTGGCATATGTCCTTGTGATGTTTTTCACTTAGAGACATATACACATAAGCTAAGATAATCTTAGTTGATTTTTAAATTCTTGGAGATCACCTTTCTATTTCGGTTGATTCTTTGGTGGCTTCCAAATTTAATTGCCTATGAGTGTTTGTTCCTCTTGTGTGCATCTTTGGGCACTCATATTTGTTCTCTCATGCCTTGTATTGTTAAATGAACTCAGATGAGTGAGGATTCCATGATTATGCACCTTGTTCCCAAATACAATTATCATAATTGGTGCATTATCTTTGGGGAGCTTATCTAATTCATTTAATAATGCTCATTTGTCTTCTTTCTCATTTGTTGTGTTTTAAATGCATATGGGGGAGCAAGGATTTCATATTTGTGCATTATGTATTCCAGTGCATTTATTTTAAATCATGCACAAATCTTGGGGAGCTTATCTATTTGTTATTTAAAACACTCTTTTGCTCATATCATAATATCTTGTTGTTTTTATTTGGACTCATTTGTTGTTCTCAATTGCTCATGTCGTCCTCTTTCCAACGCAATTGGATTCGGGTCAATCGGAGCTACGTTCAAAAGTTATGACCGTTTGAATATTTGCTTTATTCGGTTTGAAAAGAAAAAGACTTTGTTTGGGCCGACCGGTACTACAGCGGGCCTGTACCGCTCGTGCCTGGCAGCGTGCTGCAGCCCACTGCCTTCCCGATAGCTGGGTTCGGCTCTACCGATTTGGCCCGATAGTACCGCCAGGGTGGGCCAGTACTACCGGTCGGCCCAAGTACACCTGCCCAGGCAGCCCAGCGTGCTTGCATCTCCAGCCACAGCGCGTCAGCCCGCCCCCACCAGCGCTCGCTCGCTCGCACGCGCGCATGCTCCGCCGTTCGCTGGGCCCGCGCTGCTTAGCTTTCTCTCGCGCGCTGCCGCTGCTAGCCTCTCGCACGCGCGCGCCCGCACATCTGCCGCCGTGCTACTGCACTGCGGGCCCCGCCTTGCATGCGCTGCCGCTGCCGCCTGTCGCGCGTTGACCCGCGCGCGCGCTCGCGCTGCTGCATGTGCTGCCCTCTGCCTCGATCGCTGGGTGCCCCTGATCCCCTTTGTGTTGCATGCTGCTTCTCTCTAGCTCTCTGGTGCGTGCGCTGCTGCTGAGTTGGCTGTCCGGTAGTACCGGTCCAGTCCGGTACTACCGGTCCAGGCCGTTTCTTTGCCCCCAACGGACAGAAATCTGGGGCCTCTATTTAACCCTTTGCCCGTTTTGAGTTTGTCACGCCCCCGAATCGGGTCTATGCAGATCTCAGCATTTCCCGCCAAAACCCGCATAGAAGCGATTCAAAGACGCCCACCAGACACTTCCGTGTGGGAGGGATTGAATTACAAGTAGTTACATCACAGTAGTTTACAACAGAGTCCACAAGAACTTATATATAGAACAACGACTCAACGAGTCAAGAATACAAAAGATACAATTCAAGAAGAAAGCGAGCATAATATCCGAGTACGAACAAGATCCAAATGGGACTAAGAGTCCTGAAGAATAACCAAGCGGTGTCCAACCCTGCCCAGGACAAGCCTGAAGGGTAACCTTGCTAACGTCGTCAACCACATACCTGTAAAGCCAAAAGGGTGCCGACCAAGGGGCAAAAGAAAAACAGAAAGAGAGCGGTCAGTACTGAGGCCAGTACACAGCGAGCCTAGAATTCGGCGGTCCTTGCCTACATAGGTATGGTGGGCTCAGCGGCAGCAAAGCTTGCACTATCTAACTTATAGAGACACGCTACAACATCGGCTATTAGAGCGAGATAAGAGAGCGCTATACGATAACTATAATATAACACCAAACATAACCCATCCGAAGGATTCCCCTCGAAGACCAGTCGAGGAAGTCCCCTTGCGGAACACACGCGGTGGCAATTTTATTTAAGCAGGTGTTTAGTTGATAAGGCTAATTACTAATCGTATTACTAGAGGAAAAACATTAGTGGCTTTGTCTATGATCATGACACTGTACTCCTGAGGCGTCCATAACCGTGGACACACGGCTTCTCGAAAAGATTTACCCTGCAGGGGTGCACTACTGTACCCAAACGCATGCTCAACCCATCATGCAACATATTACGCGTGCCATCTGAATCTCACAACAAGAACTGTCCCATAACTACAAGCATATCCAGAGGCATCACCTACTGTGGGGAACCAACCAAGAGGTACGACGATTCTCAAGGAAGGCACAACGTTTGCGTCTACTGGTGGATCGGGTCCTGCGGGGTAACTTGTACACACCGTGGGTGCCACCACCGTGTACCGCGATTTATGTATGCAAGCCATGGCAATCCACCAAAATATCAAGTCCGAAGACATATCAAATCACCCATGTCCGAGGACATATTATGCGTATGCACCAAATGGAAAACCAATTTTGTAACCCTCTGGATATACGAATAGCGCCGGTAGTTGAGGGGGGATCCCAGAGGCCCCACGTTTGGTTAGCGTGATCAACTCAGAACTGGTATCGTAGAACGAACGGGTCCTAGGTCGGCTCAAGCAGTTCCCAAAGGTGGTCCCTGCCGGGGCCTTATCATTAGGTGAAGCCATAACCATAACCAACATCACCAATTTAATTATCTTATCACCATCAACATCCAAGTATCATGTTCCACCTGTATGAGAGCAAAACTAAGCATGCCTACGACTCGCAAGGACAGACTAGCTACTCAAACATGGAAATGGGATAACCAAGGCAATATAGTGGAGCATGTAAATAATGGAACGGTACTATAGCATCGACAATAAGGATAGCAGCAGATCAAAGGAAGGAAGTAAAGACTATAAATGCAAAATAGGTAGAAGGGGGAGAAATGCTCTCCTGAGAAGATCATCTGAAGGCTCGTCGTATCTCGCGCCAACTCAACAGCCTATCCGAGAAGAAGCAAAGCACTAGAAAGAATCACCGGATGCACTATTTAATACTAGGGCGGAAGATCCGACATGTTTATGATATGATGCATGACATGGCAATATGCGACCTAACTTAGCAATATTAAGCGGAATCAGGATCCCGACATTTAATTAGTAGATTGAAGTTATTTAACTACTCCGCATATTAAATGTTGAATTAACAAGGCAAAGCATGGCATTGGTTCGCTATACGAATTTAAATGGGACCAATATAAGGCTGGATTTGCCCACATACAGTCTCAATATTTAATTATGAGGTGAGTCGACAAAATTTTCCCCCAAACAAATAAACTTGTATGCGAGTATGTATGAAATAATATGCAATAAGTTTATATGGCATTTACAAAATAGGGGTCTTGGATAGGGGTCGCACATTGGTCCGAAGATCTTGGGGTTCGACGGGATCGGTGTTCAGACGCCGGGTACAGGGCCTTCGGGTATCTCCACATCAGTACATCCACCACCAGTTTACTACACATCGCATCACCACAAGCACCAGGGAGGACCAGCAGTAGCAAGGTAGGCTCCAAACCGATACAGTGATACACGTATGTACTTGGACCTAGAACAGACCCAAGATATACAGAGATTGCAGAACCGATGCAACTGGCACAAGCGAGATGCACCAGACGATCTCCCGGGTGGCAAGTCCGTGTTGAAAAACTTGGTCCTTAGCCATCGAACACCACACACCTAGTGGCACACACTTCACCAGATCACACATCGGGGTCACACATAGGTCACTGGTATCCAAAGAGAAAAGGGCCAGACAAAAATATCTTCACCACGGGGGAGCTGGGAGGCAGGAGGGCGCTGTGAGGCCCGCACCCAAGCGGACATGGGCTTCGGAAGGCGACCACGGCAGCGGCTGCCGGCGACGGAGAAGGGCACAGGAGTCTCGTCCAGCACTGCAGCACGAGGAAGGCCGGGGCGGACGTCGCTGCAGAAGGGGTGGCCGCGTTGGGTCGAGATGGACGCGGAGACGGGACAGAGGCCGGACGGGGTCGATGGCGGCCGACGAGGCACAAAGCGCAGCGAGACAGCCTCGGGGCGTGCCTGGAGATGACCGGAGAGAGGCGGGGCAGGGAGGTCGAGGTCGGGGCACGAGGGGGCGGAGCTGGAGCCATGGCGCGGCGGCGACCGAAGGTAGGGCTTGCACGACAGAGGCGGCCGGGAGCGGTGGCGGCCTTGGACGTCGAGTGGCGGACGGAGAAGGATGGGCGACAAGGGAGGACAGCGGGCGCCAGAGCAGGGGAGGAGGCGGCGGTGGAGTGGAAAGTGAGGGGCGGCGGCGGTCCTGCGGGACGGGGATGGAGACGAGCGGGGATCCGGTGTCGAGGCCGCGTGTGTTGCGTGCGATACCAACAGGTCGCATGCGTGTTGTCTGTTCGTGCGTGGGTGCATAGGGTCGTGTTGTGTGCGTTGGGTGCAGGCGTGGTGGTGTGTGTGTTGTGTTCTGGTGTGTGCGGGTTGTGTGCGTGAGTGCTGGCGGCGGCGGGTGTGTGGGGATCAAGGTTAGGGTTAGGACTAGCTAGGGTTTTTGTTACGGGTCGTAGGTGGCTAGCTGGGCCGTTTGGTTCGGCCGGCTGCCTCCGCCTAAAATGTTTTTATTTTTATTTTTATTTATTTTAGTTTTAAAAGACTTTTGTAAATAGTTTTTAGACAAATAAAAGATCTAGAAAAGACCAGGATTTTAATTTGAAATAAAAGAGGGGACTAATTAGAAGTCAAAATAAGCTTTTGTCGAAAATATTTTAGAGACCAAATATGCATGATGTCATGATGATTCGAAAAAGAAAATAACAAGCAATTTTATTTTGTAATATTTTCCGGGGCATTACAACTCGACACCACTAACAAGGATCGCGTCCCGAGATCCTAGCAAAGACACCGGGGAAAGAGTTTGATGACTGGATATTCTTGAGTAGGGTTGATGGTCGCGACACCACTAACAAGGATTCTTGTCCCGTCTTGAAATCGTCGACACCACCAACAAGGGTTGTTGCTCACCTTTTTCGAAAGAACACTCCAGAGAGGCAAAGGCGGAAGTAGAGGTATCAAAGATAAGGCCACCTTTATCTTCCGTGGAATGAGTAAAATTGCATGGTTCCACCAATCCGGGTACAAGGGCGAATGATAAGAGTAGTGGTATGGTAGCTACTCCATCCCGCACTCAGAGCATTACTCTATACATGAATAGGAGGACCATGCAACTAAACTCTCGAAATTCAGACTGAAGATCTTGACAATCGGTATTAACAAAATATTCAGGTAGACGATGTCATCGCAGAAAGTAGCAGGACACCGGGAAACATTTGAAAAGGGATCAAGTAGAATGAAATCCAGATGTATATCCACCGTTACAAGAGGGGAAAACTAAACCCTAAAGGTACGACAGAATACCCAACCACGAGAATCCTAGACTTGAAGAAGGTAAGAGATCAGATCAAAACACGCAAAGATAATAGGGGAAAGAATGGAGGTAAGGAGTAAAATCAGAGCTAATCAGATCTAGCCAACGCATTTGTAACAAAATAGTTTTGACACTAGACATCGGCCATTGGCAAGGTTAACCTACAGACTGGACCAGTGGGGTATCGTAAACCTTTGCTCTGATACCAGTTGTAACGCCCCCGAATCGGGTCTATGCAGATCTCAGCATTTCCCGCCAAAACCCGCATAGAAGCGATTCAAATACGCCCACCAGACACTTTCATGTGGGTGGGATTGAATTACAAGTAGTTACATCACAGTAGTTTACAACAGAGTCCACAAGAACTTATATATAGAACAATGACTCAACGAGTCAAGAATACAAAAGATACAATTCAAGAAGAAAGCGAGCATAATATCCGAGTACGAACAAGATCCAAATGGGACTAAGAGTCCTGAAGACTAACCAAGCGGTGTCCAACCCTGCCCAGGCCAAGCCTGAAGGGTAACCTTGCTAACGTCGTCAACCACATACCTATAAAGCCAAAAGGGTGCCGACAAAGGGGCAAAAGAAAAACAGAAAGAGAGCGGTCAGTACTGAGGCCAGTACACGGCGAGACTAGAATTCGGCGGTCATCGCCTACATAGGTATGGTGGGCTCAGCGGCAGCAAAGCTTTCACTATCTAAATTATAGAGACACGCTACAACATCGGCTATTAGAGCGAGATAAGAGAGCGCTATACGATAACTATAATATAACACCAAACATAACCCATCCAAAGGATTCCCCTCGAAGACCAGTCGAGGA
The DNA here is from genome assembly GCA_910589765.1 of Avena atlantica. Taxonomy (NCBI): domain Eukaryota; kingdom Viridiplantae; phylum Streptophyta; class Magnoliopsida; order Poales; family Poaceae; genus Avena; species Avena atlantica. The sequence goes on along the minus strand of OU342734.1, from coordinate 442,123,790 downwards.
AGTCCCCTTGCGGAACACACGCGGTGGCAATTTTAGTTAAGCAGGTGTTTAGTTGATAAGGCTAATTACTAATCATATTACTAGAGAAAAAACATTATTGGCGTTGTCTATGATCATGACACTGTACTCCTGAGGCGTCCATAACCGTGGACACACGACTTCTCGAAAAGATTTACCCTGCAGGGGTGCACTACTGTACCCAAACGCATGCTCAACCCATCAGGCAACATATTACGCGTGCCATCTAAATCTCACAACAAGAACTGTCCCATAACTACACGCATATCCAGAGGCATCACCTACTGTGGGGAACCAACCAAGAGGTACGACGATTCTAAAGAAAGGCACAGCGTTTGCGCCTACTGGTGGATCGGGCCCTGCGGGGTAACTTGTACACACCGTGGGTTCCGCCACCGTGTACCGAGATTTATGTATGCAAGCCATGGCAATCCACCAAAATATCAAGTCCGAAGACATATCAACTCACCCATGTCCGAGGACATATTATGCGTATGCACCAAATGGAAAACCAATTTTGTAACCCTCTGGATATACGAATAGCGCCGGTAGTTGAGGGGGGATCCCAGAGGCCCCACGTTTGGTTAGCGCGATCAACTCAGAACTGGTATCGTAGAACGAACGGGTCCTAGGTCGGCTCAAGCAGTTCCCAAAGGTGGCCCCTGCCGGGGCCTTATCATTAGGTGAAGCCATAACCATAACCAACATCACCAATTTAATTATCTTATCACCATCAACATCCAAGTATCATGTTCCACCTGTATGAGAGCAAAACTAAGCATGCCTACGACTCGCAAGGACAGACTAGCTACTCAAACATGGCAATGGGATAACCAAGGCAATATAGTGGAGCATGTAAATAATGGAACGGTACTATAGCATCGGCAATAAGGATAGCAGCAGATCAAAGGAAGGAAGTAAAGACTATAAATGCAAAATAGGTAGAAGGGGGAGAAATGCTCGCCTGAGAAGATCATCTGAAGGCTCGTCGTATCTCGCGCCAACTCAACGGCCTATCCGAGAAGAAGCAAAACACTAGAAAGAATCACCGGATGCACTATTTAATACTAGGGCAGAAGATCCGGCATGTTTATGATATGATGCATGACATGACAATATGCGGCCTAACTTAGCAATATTAAGCGGAATCAGGATCCCGACATTTAATTAGTAGATTCAAGTTATTTAACTACCCCGCATATTAAATGTTGAATTAACAAGGCAAAGCATGGCATTGGTTCGCTACACGAATTTAAATGGGACCAATATAAGGCTGTATTTGCCCACATACAGTCTCAATATTTAATTATGAGGTGAGTCGACAAAATTTCCCCCCAAACAAATAAACTTGTATGCGAGTATGTATGAAATAATATGCAATAAGTTTATATGGCATTTACAAAATAGGGGTCTTGGATAGGGATCGCACATTGGTCCGAAGATCTTGGGGTTCGACGGGATCGGTGTTCAGACGCCGGGTACAGGGCCTTCGGGTATCTCCACATCAGTACATCCACCACCAGTTTACTACACATCGCATCACCACAAGAACTAGGGAGGACCAGCAGTAGCAAGGTAGGCTCCAAACCGATACAGTGATACACGTATGTACTTGGACCTGGAACAGACCCAAGATATACAGAGATTGCAGAACCGATGCAACTGGCACAAGCGAGATGCACCAGACGATCTCCCGGGTGGCAAGTCCGTGTTGAAAAACTTGGTCCTTAGCCATCGAACACCACATGCCTAGTAGCACATCAACATCACTTCACCAGATCACACATCGGGGTCACACATAGGTCACTGGTATCCAAAGAGAAAAGGGCCAGACAAAAATATCTTCACCACGGGGGAGCTGGGAGGCAGGAGGGCGCTGGGAGGCCCGCACCCAAGCGGACATGGGCTTCAGAAGGCGACCACGGCAGCGGCTGCCGGCGACGGAGAAGGGCACGGGAGTCTCGGCTAGCGCTGCAGCACGAGGAAGGCCGGGGCGGACGTCGTTGTAGAAGGGGTGGCCGCGTTGGGTCGAGATGGACGCGGAGACGGGACAGAGGCCGGACAGGGTCGATGGCGGCCGACGAGGCACAAAGCGCAGCAAGACGGCCTCGGGGCGTGCCTGGAGATGACCGGAGAGAGGCGGGGCAGAGAGGTCGAGGTCGGGGCATGAGGGGGCGGAGCTGGAGCCATGGCGCGGCGGCGACCGAAGGTAGGGCTTGCGCGACAGAGGCGGCCGGGAGCGGTGGCGGCCTTGGACGTCGAGTGGCGGACGGAGAAGGATGGGCGACAAGGGAGGACAGCGGGCGCCAGAGCAGGGGAGGAGGCGGCGGTGGAGTGGAAAGTGAGGGGCGGCGGCGGTCCTGCGGGACGGGGATGGAGACGAGCGGGGATCCGGTGTCGAGGCCGCGTGTGTTGCGTGCGATACCAACAGGTCGCGTGCGTGTTGTCTGTTCGTGCTTGGGTGCATAGGGTCGTGTTGTGTGCGTTGGGCGCAGGCGTGGTGGTGTGTGTGTTGTGCTCTGGTGTGTGCGGGTTGTGTGCGTGAGCGATGGTGTGCGTGAGTGCTGGCGGCGGCGGGTGTGTGGGGATCAAGGTTAGGGTTAGGACTAGCTAGGGTTTTTGTTACGGGTCGTAGGTGGCTAGCTGGGCCGTTTGGTCCGGCCGGCTGCCTCCCCCTAAAATATTTTTATTTTTATTTATTTTAGTTTTAAAAGACTTTTGTAAATAGTTTTTAGACAAATAAAATATCTAGAAAAGACCAAGGTTTTAATTTGAAATAAAAGAGGGGACTAATTAGAAGTCAAAATAAGCTTTTGTCAAAAATATTTTAGAGACTAAATATGCATGATGTCATGATGATGCGAAAAAGAAAATAACAAGCAATTTTATTTTGTAATATTTTCCGGGGCATCACAGAGTTCGGGTCGCTTCTTCCTCTTCTATTAGGCTAAGCTTTATCCACACTTGCTCTAGATCTTGAAGCTTGCCTAATCTTTTCCTTCCGATGATTTTTGCCCATATTTGAGTGGAAGAGAGAGGAGATCTAGATCCACGTTTTGACCTAACTGATTCATCTCTTTGTGAGTGTATCTTTGGGGATCTAGATTTTTAGGGGATTTTGTGTCTCTCTTTGATTCATCCTCTCTTGTTCCCCCAATAGCTTTAGTAGCTTTGTTGGAACTTGAGAGTGAGGGATTTGAGCACCTTTGTGGTGTTCTTGCCATTTGTATTTGGTGCATCGGTTTGAGTTGAGGATTTGGTTTGAGTTACTCATTGCAGCTTGTCCCTCTTGGGTTCTTGGAACCCTAGACGGTTTTGTGGCCTTGGTGGCATTGTGTCCTTGGTGGCGCTTGTTGAGGCCTTGGTGGCGTTTGTTGGGAGCCTCCAATTAAGTTGTGGAGAAGTGCCCCAACCTTGTGGGAGGTTCCGGTTGCCTCCGACAAGTGCACCGATAGTGGAAGCGTGAATCGATCCCATTGGGGTGATATTCACCGGAGAATAAGGGAGGCCTTTTGTGGCGTTGGTGGTTTGATACCACCCCCTCTCCAAACGAGACGTACTCCATGTTGGGAGGAACTCGGTAAAATATCGTCGTCCCCGCGTGCCTCGGTTATCTCTATACCCTAGCTCTTACTTATGCACTTTACTTTGTGATAGCCTTCGTGCTTGAAGTAATCTATATCTTGTTATCACTTTGTTGCTTGTATTGCTTAGCATAAGTTGTTGGTGCACATAGGTGAACCCTAGTTGTTCTAGGTTGTGCTTGACAAAGTAAAACGCTAGTTTTATTCCGCCTTTGTTGAGCCACTTTAGGAAAAGTTTTAATCGCCTATTCACCCCCCTCTAGGAGGCCTCCGTATCCTTTCAACAATTATGAAATCTTACTTGAAAATACAAAAGATCTTAACTTGGGAATACTAAGCTTATGAGCCAATCAGGAAAGAAAGAAAATTAAATAATATATCTGCAAGTATTTTTCTCTTTTCCTTTCAATCCTCAAAGTGGTGTTGCTACTGACCAAAGCTAGGTTTGCCAAAACCAACTAAATTTACTTGATGCTCCCAAATTTATACCAATACTAACAACAAGATCAATCATATAACAGAAATTGCAAACTAAAACAAGATGTGCAAAAAGTAAATGATAAAACTTCTCATTAATATTCCATAACGGCACTCACACCAAGGGATACATAGATAATCAACTAGAGGAGAGATACTTCCACAATGCAAACCATACTATATGATAACTTCTCTATTCATGATATGACTCTACTCAAAAGGTAAAAAGATGAAAAATAATGATGTGATACCGCGACACTCCCCCAAGCTTGGAACAAACCAAAGGGATGCCAAAACCTGATGACGAGTTACTCCTTTGGTGGTGATGGTGTTTCCTTGTCATCATCAGACTTCCAAGGTAAAGTCTCCCCATCAACAAAGGACGTCTTGGTTTCCAATATCCTGAAACTAGTAGCAGAACTTATGCGTTTAAACCTAGACTCATACTCATAGTTTTGATTCTGCATGTCATACAGTTGTGCTTGTAATTGGTTGGTGGTCTCATGGAGCGAGAGGATTTAATCCCAAAGCTTGGCAGTCTCCTTCTTGTGCTCTGCGATGAGTTCTGAACTTATATTATGGATGACGTCCACTTCGCGTTCTGCCATCTTGTTATACCTAAAAACTTCTTTCTCCGACGCTTTCATCCTATCTTCCAGACTGCCTTCTCATTTAGGGCCCTAAACCTCTTTTATCTGTACCTTCCCATCCTTGAGCAACAACTCCTTGGGGTGAATATTCAACTCATACATGTACGGGTTGATGATGTCCGCGGAGGAATCCTCCTTGGGTGATCCATATGAAGACATTGTGGCTTCAAAACTGAGAATGTGCCTGACAGAAACAGATCAAAACGAAAATACGAAGAGAACACGATATACGGACCTTAGGGGTCCGAGGATTATACATTATTAAGTTTAACAACAAAAGGAAGGTACTGGGAGAAAACGGGACGGAGACGGGCTCCGTGGTGGTCACACCACCTGGTGGCGCGGACAGGTGGGCCCACGCCACAGGGTGGTGAGCCACCGGGGCTCCGTTTCCTTCCCTCTTTCGACTCATTATCTTCCATAATAAATAAAAACTACAAAAATATAAATTAGAAAGTTTTTCGCGAACCTTTTCTTACCAGAACTATTACCTATTCGAAAACGGGCTCTGGAGATTCATGAATTTGGTCTTTAATACATTCTTACGGAGTCACCGCTTGAATCATATCAATATCTTCATTCTCCAGAAATATAATGTTTGAGCCTTTGACCATTCTTGATCTCCTTACATCATTCTCTCCCAACACTTGAAAATTTCTTTCATACAAAGCTAAACATAATCTTAATTAGCAACATTAGTGTATGCAAGATAATAAACCTTTGGGTTCAATTTCAGCTGAAGTCCATCAAGACATAAGCTACTGTAGCAACTCCTTTCAAAAGCCCAAAAGAATTTAAAAGGAAATCGATTCAAGAGGCAAATGCAAAATGGCAGAAATCTGTCAAAAAACAGACCTGCAAGCAAATATCGATTTTTTCAAAAATATCGTAGCTAAAATCAAAAAGTGCAAAACTAACGCAAGTTAAATCATAACTTGGGGCACATGCACAGAAAATTACAGCTCAATCCGACATACTGAGATTTTTCACGATTTTTTTACCGTGAAGCACAAAAATCTGTTCCGGGACAGCAACTTCCCCACATCTCACTTCCTTATCATTAGAGGCTAATATTGACACAAAAACCAAACAAAAATTATAAGGAGAGGTTATTACCGAGGCAATAACTTCCAATACTCAAAGAAAACAAAAATAACTGAAATCAAAATAAAATAGGTTGTCTCCCAAAAGCTCTTTCTTTATAGCCATTAAGATAGGCATGATAATTTCAATGATGCTTACATAGGAGATGTGGATTTGAAGTAAAATAGAGCATCAAGAAGCAAATATTCAACACATTTAATTCCAACCCACTTCCTATGCAGGGGAATCTTGTAAGAAAACAAATTATTAAAACAAGATGATATTAGCATAGGAAGACAAAACAAGTGCAACCTCAAAACTTTCAACATAAAGCGGGAAAACTTAATATTATTGAGATGCATCAAACCATGTTCCCTCTCTCATAATAACTTTAAATAGCATTATGAATAAAATTAACGATATATGTCGTGGGAATGGTCACGGCAGATGCTGCAATCGGTAGCGAGTAGTAGAACGAGGGGCAAGGGCGGCCAGCCATCTGCGGTGCGAGATGAGGGCAAAGACACAGGGTTTTACCCAGGTTCGGCCCCCCGGAGGGTAAAGACCTACTCCTGCTAGATTGTATTATGGAGGTGTTACAATGGGCGAGCTCAGCGGCTAGGCGGCGAGTCGCTTGGGTGTATGAGGGAACGTGTCTCTACTCACCCTATAGGGAGGTTTATATAGGATCACCTCCCCTAGGGTTTACATATCTCAACCGATTCGGTTACAGCTTCAGTAGTCGTTTAACCTAGTCCGACTGGGCCTATCTACTCGCCTGGGTCTTCAGCTTCCAGTCGCTCGGTACCTTGCTGGGCTTCGATCCACTCGCCGTTCTGCAGGCCCACTCGCCAGCTCACGGGCCAGTCGGAAACGTCCTGCTGGGTATACCCCAGTAGGCATATCCCCATCAGTAGTCCCCGAGGCCGTCGTCGATTGGGCGTAAGTGGCTGCTGGCATTCGGAGTATACAGCTTCAGAGTAGGCATCCAGTCGAATCGTCGGCGAGCTCCTGTATAAAGGAGGAAATCCGGCGAACCAAGTCGCGGCTTCGGCGAGTCGAGTCGGCGAGACGCGGTCATAGTGATTGACTTGGTGAGCCGAGTGGCTGGAGTTGGACCGTCAGGCGCGGTCAAACTAGCCGTTGGGGTAATCCAACGGTAAATTTTGGCGTAATCATCGCGCGGTAACGGCCTCCTGAATTGGCGGGTAACTCCCGCTATATAAGAGGAATGGCAGGCGATCGTGGAGTCAACTGCTCATCACTTCTTCCGAGTGCGCGCATTTTCCTTCCTTTGCTCCGCGATCCAGTCGACCCGAAATCCTCCGATCTCCAACCAACCTCTCGGCCATGGCCCTTTCCACCGAACCGTGGGGTAGATCCAAGTGCACGAGGGCACAGCTGGCCTCTTTCGAGGAGGCCGGGATCCCGCGAGCCGGCTGTTGGCGTATCCCCGCAGCCGGAGAAACGACCCCAAACCCGCGAGAGAGGGAATTCGTCTGTTTCACCAGTCATCTCGAGCGAGGGCTAGGGTTTCCCACGTCCTTGTTCTTCCGGCGTTTTTGCGCCTACTACGGGATCCAGCCTTCAGATCTGGGTCCCCACAGCATCGAGCAGCTCGCCATCTTCGTGGCGTTCTGCGAATGCTACTTGGGCTGCCGGCCCTACTTTCCCTTGTGGCAAGATCTGTTCCACGGACGGATCAGCCGCGAGGAGGCAGGCGGCCCAATGCTAGCCGCGGGCGGCTTGACGTTCCAGCTCAAGTCCAAAGCCTCTTTCTTTGATCTGATGCTACCCGCCAAGGCAGCGAGCGACTGGAAAAAGTCGTGGTTCTACGTGACCGAGGCGACCCCGGAGGGCGAGGCGGCGATCCCGCGGTACTCCGCTAGTCGTTCCGAGCCGCGCCATCTCCAAGTCGGCAAGCTCCCCGACGACCAGCGGATGGTCGTTGACGATATGCTCCAGACCATCCGTGGTCTAAAGAAGAAGGGCCTCCAAACGATAAATTTGTACAATTGCTGGCTTGGGCGGCGGCTCGTTCCACTCGCCCAGCGCGACCACTACATGTACCAATACACGGGCCGGGGGGACTCGACGAAGGCCTGCCTCGACGAGTGGAAGCTGGAAGATTATCTCCCAGCGTTGAAGAAGATTACCCAGGCGGTGTACCTGGATGCGCAGGCCGGGATCGTCCAGCTCCAACGGTAATTTCTTTACCTTGTTCGCAGTCGCAGTGTATGCAGTCGTGGTAATTCTGATTCTGTTTTGTATTCATCGCAGCTATTCCAGGTGGTGGAAGGGTGGCTCCCACCTTCGGATGATGAGAGCCCGAACCCATCCGCCCAGGACATAGGCGAATCGCCACCCGCGAGGGGCAACGAGGACGACGAGGACAAGTCCGAAGAGGAGGTCGCCCCGCTGGTCCGGAAGACCCGCGGGCAACGTCAGCGCGAGATCGAGGCGAGCAGAAGCCTCGAGCGTCATGATGACGACGACGAGCTCCCAGAGACCACCTCGCGCCGTCAAGCCACTCCGTCGAAGAAGAAGAAGAAGGAGAGGGAGGCGAGGCCCCCCATGAAGAAGAAAACGAAGCCGTCGAGGACGGGCTCACCGCCGCACTCGGCGAGCAGCTCCGATGCTCCCAGCCCAGGTGGTGACGGCGCGCCACCGGCGACAACCGCGCTGGACACGGCGACCATGGAAGTGCCGCTGGCCTCAATGCCCCCGCCATTCGCCCCAGTCTCTGGGCTGGGGGAGGCTCCGGCTGCGGCGACTTCGCCTCGCAAGGAGGCTCCGGCTGCGGCGGCTTCGCCCCGCAAGGAGGCTCCGGCTGTAGCGGCTCCAACTCGCGAGGAAGCTCCCGCCGAGGATGTCCTTGAGGCGCCAGCTGCGGCCTCAACGACGAAGAAGCCGTCCGTGTCTTGGGCACGCGACGTCCTGGAACTGGGGCTCAGTCGCCGACTGGGCCCTGAGCTGGAAAAACCGGCCGGCCTTCGTACGGGGCTACGTTTCATCCCAGTCGCCAAGTGAGTGTGCTCACCCCTCCTTATTTTCCATAACTATTTCAATTGTCTTTGTTGATTCGATTAATGCGCAGGACCGGAGAGAAAAGGATGGCCATCCGACCGTGGCCAAGGTACCCTCCGCCGCTAGCGAGGAGGACCCTTCCCGTAAGAGGAAGGCCAAGGGCGACGACATCGTCACTATCTCTGACGACACGGCGGCCGCGCCGGCCGGGCCCGCGGTGGAGGCAGCCGCGTCTACGAAGGAGGGCGCTTCCTTGCCTGGAACGGCGGAGGCGACTTCCCTTGGAGCGGGTGCCTCTATCGCTACCTTCCCCCGCTTCGTGACCAAGGCGGCCACGGTGAGTGGGGCTGCGCCCTCGAGCCACGCTCCGGGGAGCGCCGATGCTGAAGTCGACCAGCGTCGTGGGCACACGCCAGCGTTACTCGCGTCCGTGGACGCGATCCAACTCCATGGCATGCTTGGCGTAGCCATCCAGGTACATCCAGTCCCCGAGGATCAGGTCGGTGCTTTGCATCGGCGTGATTCTTATAATTTCTCGTCTTTTATTTTCGTATCCAGTCCCCGAGTGCGCACACGCTAAATTTTAGCGGGTGGGCACTTAGGAATTTCTTGATCGCCAGTCCCCGAGTGCACACTCGCTGAATTTCAGCGGGTGGGCACTTAGGAATTTCTTGATCGCCAGTCCCCGAGTGCGCACTCGCTAAATTTTAGCGGGTGGGCACTTAGGAATTTCTTGATCGCCAGTCCCCGAGTGCGCACTCGCTGAATTTTAGTGGGTGGGCACTTAGGAATTTCTTTGGTCGCCAGTCCCCGAGTGCGCACTCGCTGAATTTCAGCGGGTGGGCACTTAGGAATTTCTTTGGTCGCCAGTCCCCGAGTGCGCACTCGCTGAATTTCAGCGGGTGGGCACTTATGAAGTTCGTTTTAACTAACTTTTTCGGTGATGTGCAAGGTCTGCAGCTTGAGTCGGCGAACCGATTGGCCGCGAAACAGCGCGCGGAGAAGGAGCTGGCCATCGTCCAGGAGGCGAACAAAGGGCTTCAGGCTGTTGCTGCGAAGGCAGAGGAAGCTCGCCAGGGGCTTGTCCCCGCTGGTGAGTTGGTGGCGGCGCGATCTGCTCTGGGTGCCGCTGAACAACGGATCGCCGACCTCGAGCGCGAACTGCGGGAGGCGAGAGAAGAAGCGAGCTTGGCGGACGGGCGAGCTAAGGCCGCCGTTGCGGCCGCAGAGGAGGATTGCAAGGTGTCGGAAGTCCTTATTGCTGGGCTTCAGGACGACCACACGTCGCTTCAGTGCTTCATCACGGGACTCGCCCGCCCGCTGCTTGGTGAGTGCATCCTCCCTTTCTTATAGTTGTGGTTTTTGTGGTGTCCGTCATACTCATCATTGTCTTCTTCTTCGCAGTCGCATCATTGATAGCGAAGAAGAGGCGAGCTCGCTCGACGCAAGGCAGTGCGTAAGCATGCTCGTCGACTCGGCGACGCTGTCGGCGACCTGCATCCGTGCCTACCTCCAAGAAATATCACCCACAGAGGTGATTCCCAGCGACCTCGTTGAGGTGTGGAAGTACTTGGAGAAGGCACCCGCGGTCGTTGAATTCATGACGCGATCGGCGTTTCGGTGTGGAGCATCGACGGCCCTGAGCCTTGGACTCGCCCACTTCCCCGAAGACTTCGACATCGACGATGTGACGAGTGGATACCCATCGTCAACTGGCGCGGTGGAGCTGTCCGAGGTCCTCAAGTTGCAAGAGCGTGCCGCCACGTACTCGGAACGTGTCTGGGCAATGGGCGACCTCCTTCCGTACCAGGAGACGGTCGTCGCGCCGAACGACCCCGAGCCGCCGCATCGTGACTTCAAGGTTGAGCAACCTTTTCGCGCGGCGATGGCGGGTGAACTGACGACGTATCCGTCAAACCCGTACACGGCGTTCATCCGCAATCGCCAGGATGTTGGCGGGTCGTCATCGAAGCCTGCAGAGTAGGGTAGTTTGCCTTGTGGCGTTAGCAGCAGTTCTGCCACGCAGGCATATTTTGTAACACGAAACAATGCGACATGCAATTGAATGAGACGTCGTGTCTATTTTGTTATTTGTTTGTGTGCTTTCGATTGGTATTGAACGAGTCCCCGAGCGCGTCCGCCCTTTTGTGGGGTTTATCTCGTGTATGATGTATGTGTTGTTGTTATGTGTTTTGATGTTTTAGTTGACTCGCCCGAGCTCGAAGAGCCAGTCGCTAGGCGACTCCCTTGAGTGCTCTATACTTTAACGTTTTCCCGTGCGCGAACGAGGTCGGGTGGCCGAGTCCCCGAGCGTGGTACTTGGTAGTTCTAGGCGCGACTCGAGGGTGGTTGAGGACTTAGCGCGTTGGTGTGAGCGCGTCACTCCTGCCTGGCCCGTGGGGTCAGTCGCGTGGCGAGTCCTGGGCATGCGCTCTTACTTGGCGTTTTCCCTGACCGCTCGCGACGAACTGGTCTTCAGTCCCCGAGCATGGTACTTAGCCGTTCGAGTCGCTATGCCGAGGATGCGGAGGACCAAGGTCGCTGTGAGAAGCGAGGGCAGTTGTCTTGGCTCGTAGAACCAGTCGAGCTAGGCGACTCTAGTGGGGCTCCGGGTTGGCGTTATTCGTGGACGATGCAAGACCTGAGGTGATCCAGTGCTCTTACACCGCACTACTTAGCCGTGCCGATCGCTGTACCAAAGGTTGACTTCTGCATTTAGCGTAACGCTGTTATTACGAGTGCGAGTGGCACAAGTCATGGAGAGTAGGCGCAATTTGCGGTAACCGTTTCTTTTTATTTCATAGCGACTGGAGAGTACATGTGTGGGGTTCTAGGAGTAGAACTTCCGGAGGAGGTTTACATTCCATGGTCGCTTGACGTCGAGTTCGCCGTCCCCACGGACGTCGATGAGGTAGTAGGCGTCGTTGCCGAGTACGCGCCCGATAGCGAATGGGCCTTCCCACGGAGGGGAGAGCTTGTGCATGCCCTTCTTGTCCTGGATGAGGCGTAACACCAGGTCGCCATCCTGGAAGGTGCGAGCTTTCACCCGCCGGCTGTGGTAGCGGCGGAGTCCCTGCTGGTAGATAGCGGTGCGCGACCGAGCGAGGTCGCGTGCTTCGTCGAGTTGGTCGATCCCGTCTTGGCGGGCAAGCTCGTTTGCAGCCTCCGTATAGTGGATGACCCGCGGCGAGTCGTGTTCGAGGTCGGTGGGATGACTGCTTCGGCGCCGTAGACCATGAAGAAGGGAGTGAATCCCGTCGATCTGTTGACTGAGGTGCGGATCCCCCAGATGACGGAGGGCAACTCCTCGACCCAGCACCCGGCGATGCGCTCGAGTGGTACTTGGAGTCGCGGCTTCAGGCCGTGGAGGATGCTTTGGTTGGCCCGTTCCGCCTGGCCGTTGGATTCTGGGTGGGCGACTGACGCGAGGTCGAGCCGGATATGGTGCTCTTCGCAGAATTCGGCCATGGCTCCCTTGGTGAAGTTGGTGCCGTTGTCCGTGATGATGCTGTTGGGGAACCCGTAGCGATATATGTGCTCGCGTAAGAACTTAGTGGCGTTCTTCCCGTCGCATTTCCGGACTGGCTTGGCCTCCACCCACTTCGTGAATTTGTCGACGGCGACTAGCAGGTGGATGTAGCCAGAGGGGGCCTTCTTGAAGGGGCCTACCATGTCCATGCCCCACACAGCGAATGGCCAGGTGATGGGGATTGTTTTGAGCGCCGAGCTCGGTACGTGCGTCTGGTTTGCGTACTTCTGGCACCCGGCGCATCGCTGGACAATGTCGACAACGTCGGCGTGTGCGGTGGGCCAGTATAAGCCATGTCGCATAGCCTTGGCGATCAGGGAGCGAGCGGCGGCGTGGTAGCCGCAGTCACCTGAATGAATGTCATGGAGGATTTTGCGTCCTTCAGCTGGTTGGACGCAGCGTTGGAACACGCCGGTGACACTGCGCTTGTGGAGCTCGCCGTCGATGATGGTGTAGGACTTGCATCGACGGGCGATCATTCGAGCGTCTGTATCGTCTGCTGGCAGGGTGCCGGCTTCCAGGTAGGCGATGTAGGGCTTGGTCTAGTCGTCTGGCTCGTTGACGAGTGCGACCAAGGCTGCCTCTGGTTGGAGTGGGACTCCGATATCAATCTCCCTCGGGGGAGAGACTGATGGCTTGGAGATCGTGTCGAGGAAAACGCCGGCGGGTGGTGCGAGTCGAGCCGACCCGATGCGAGAGAGGGCGCCTGCCTCCTCGTTTTTCCGCCTGTCGATCCACTCGACAGAGTAGCCGGTGAAGTGGCCGCCCAACTTGTCCACCGCTTGGCGGTACGCCGCCATGGTAGGGGAGACGGCGTCGCAGGTGCCGGCGACTTGCCCCGCGACAAGGTCGGAATCTCCGTAGCAACAGAGGCGATTGACGTTCATCTCCTTGGCGGCTCGCATGCCGTGGAGTAGGGCCTCGTATTCAGCCATGTTGTTGGTGCAGGGCGTGAAGTCGAGGCAGAGGATGTAGCGGAGATTGTCGCCCTTTGGTGAAGTCAACACTATCCCTGTGCCTGCACCGTCCGCGTTCTTGGAGCCGTCGAAGTGCAGGCTCCAGTAGTGGAGGTATGGCAGCTTCTCTGGCTGCTGGGCCTCCTCCCAGTCGGCGATGAAGTCTGCCAGTGCCTGTGATTTGATCGCCTTTCGTGGCTCGTATTTGATGTTGTGGACGCCGATCTCGACGGCCCACTTGGCGACCCGCCCGGTCGCCTCGCGATTGCGGATCATGTCTTGCAGTGGTGCTGAGGAGACGACCGTGATCGGGTGCTCCTGGAAGTAGTGCGGCAGGCGCCGCGGAGCCCTGAAGACCGCGTATACTAGCTTTTGGTACTGTGGGTACCGCTGGCGCGACTCGGTGAGGACCTCGCTGATGTAGTACACCGGCCGCTGAACCGGGCGCTCCTTTCCTTCCTCTGGTCGCTCGACGACCATCACGGCGCTGACGACGCGCTCGGACGCCGCGACGTAAACCAGCATGGGTTCTTTGTCGGCGGGGGCGGCGAGTAGTGGTGCGGCGAGTAGCACCTTTTTGAGGTCGCGGAGCGCGTCGTCCGCGTCCTTGTCCCACTGGAAGGTGGGGTTCTTGCGCATCAGGCGGTATAGGGGCATCGCCTTTTCCCCCAGGCAGGGGATGAAGCGACTGAGAGCCGCTACTCGCCCGGCCAGCTTCTGGACGTCGCGCAGGCACTCGGGTTTGCCCAGCCGGGCGATCGTGTCGATCTTTGTGGGGTTCGCCTCGATCCCTCGTTTGGAGACGACGTACCCCAGTAGTTGTCCGGCGGGTACACCGAAGGTGCACTTGCCTGGGTTGAGCTTTATCTTGTATCTTCGCAGGTTGGCGAAAGTTTCCGCCAGGTCGGCGAGTAGGTCGCCCTGGCGAGCGGACTTCACGACCACGTCGTCGATGTAGACGTGGATGTTGCGGCCAATTTGGCTCGCGAGGCATTCTTGCATGCACCGCTGGTTGGTCGCCCCGGCGTTCTTGAGGCCGAAGGTCATGGCGGTGTAGCAGAAGGCTCCGAATGGCGTGATGAACGCCGTCTTCTCCTCGTCTTCGACAGCCATTTTGATCTGGTTATACCCAGAGTAGGCGTCGAGGAAACATAGCGACTCCGAGCCCGCGGTTGAATCGATTATCTGGTCGATCCGCGGGAGGACGAACTGCTCCTTTGGGCAGGCGCTGTTCAGGTTTGTGTAGTCGATACACATTCTCTAGGTCCCGTTTTTCTTCTCGACCAGGACTGGGTTTGCCAGCCACTTGGAGTATTTGATTGGCCGGATGAAGCCGGCAGCGAGTAGCCGCTGCACTTCCTCGGCGATTGCTCGACGGCGTTCTTCATTGAAGGGCCGTAGCGACTGCTTGACAGGTCGCACTTTGGGATCGGCGTTCAGCTTGTGCTTAGCGAGCTCCCTAGGGACACCGGGCATGTCGGAGGGTTTCCAAGCGAAGATGTCCCTGTTCTCACGGAGGAACTCGATGAGCTTGCCTTCCTATGCTGGGCTCATGCATGTCCCGATCGTCACCGTCTGGCTGGAGTCGCCTGGGACCAGCTCGACGGTGCGAGTGTGCGTCGTGGCCCCAAAGGTTGAGGTGTTTGCGCTCTCTGAGTTGGGCTTCTTGAGTATTGTGGGGTCGTCATTGTTGACCCCGCTCGCGTACTTGGCGAGCTCGTCGGCGTGATTAGTCTCCGCCGCGATGACGGCGTCGGCGAGCTCGGCTCCTTTGGCCTCGCACTCGGCGGCCATGACGGGGTCGCCGTTGATGGTGATCACGCCGCACGGCCCGGGGAGCTTCATCGCGTTGTACGCGTAGTGGGGCGCTGCCATGAATTTAGCGAACGCCTGGCGCCCCAGGACGCAGTGGTAGGGGCTGTCGAAGGGCACCAGCTCGAAGACGACCCGCTCGGTGCGGAAGTTTGCCGGTGCGCCGAAGGTGACTGGCAGCGTGACCTTGCCGATCGGGTACGCCTTCCGACCGGGCACGATGCCGTGGAACGTGGTGTGGGTCGTCTCGATCATCGACTGCGGGAGCCGCAGCCGCCTGAAGGTGTCGAGGTAGAGGATGTTGATGGAGCTACCGCCATCCATCAGTGTCTTGGGGAGCCAGTAGTCGCCAACCTTGGGCTTGACCACCAAGGCGACTCGTCCTGGGTACTCGATGCGCGACGAGTGATCTTGGCGGCTCCAGGTGATGGGCTGCTCCGACCAGTTCAGGAACTGGGGGACGTCTATTTGGGCCACCGCGTTGACGGCGACGGTGCGGGCGATGACCTTCTTCTCGCGCTTCGTGTTGAAGCCTGTGAAGGTGTGGAGCGAGCCGGCTACTTTGCCGAATTTTCCGCCGTTTGGCGGGTCATTGTCGGGGTCCTCCCGCGCTTGTCGTGCCTTCTCGATTTCCCTGAGGGTGTGGCAGTCGGCGGTGGTGTGCGTTGCGGGCTTCCCTTCCCTGCTATGGAACACACATGGTTGGTTAAGGAGGGCCGCGGGGTCGAACCTTGGCTTGTTCTTGTAGTTGCCGCCGTCGCGGCGTTGCCCTCCGTCGCGGCGAAAGCTCTTGGGCTCGCGCTGCGCGTGTCCGGCGTTGGCGACGAAGTCGACTCGCCCGTCACTCCGGCGCTTGCCAGTGAGGCGAGTGCCGCTGTAGCGTAGGTCGGTTCGGCGTCCGCCGTCGTTGCCGCCTTCGCGGCGTTGACCTCCTGACTCGTCGTCAGTTTCCTGGTTTGGGTCTTCCTCGGCGTACCGTTTGGCGATCTCGAGGAGGTCGGGGATGTTGTCGAGTGTGCGGGAGTGTCGCTTGAGCTTGGCGACTAGGGGCTCGTAGCGGCACGAGGTCTTGAAGCAATGGATCACGGTGTCCGGGTGGATGCCGACCGCGTTGTACCAAAGCTCTTGCCACCGTTGGACCCACTTGCGGGTCGACTCGCGGGGTCCCTGGACGCACCGTTCCAGGTCCTCAATAGTAGTGGCGCGGGTGTAGGAGCACTCGAAGTGCCTAACGAAGGCGTCGCGCATTTACTCCCAGGAGTCGATACTGTCCTGGGGGAGAGTGTTGATCCACTGCTTGCACGTCCCCTCCATCATCAGGGGGAGGTAACGGGCGGCGAGCAGGTCAGTGTGACCCGCGATCCCCATCGCCATGAGGTATGTGTCGAGCCAGACGGCGGGGTCGTACGAGGAGTCGTACTTTTCTATTTATTTTGGCGCCTTGAAGTTTGGCGGGTACTTCTCGCCTCGGATCATTGGTCCGAAGCACTTGGGTCCGAGTCGACTGAGCGACCCCATAGGCTCGCCGTCGCGGCGATTAGTTAGGGTGTGCCGCAAGTCGTCGGGCTGGCATGCGCGCCAGCTTTGGTTGTTGATGATGTGGGTGCGGGCGTCGATGGGTTGCCCGTTGGCGGCGACGAAGTTGGTCGCCGGCCTGGGGTCGTTGGTGGAGAGTGCCGCGTTCGCGGGTCGGTGTTGGAGCTGCAGTGGCTCTGGTGGCGGGCAGTTGAGGGTGTTTGCCGCCGCTGGGCGGCCGCTGGAGGCCGCTCTGCTTCCCGAGGAACGCGAGTATACTCGACCTTGCGAGTCGGCGCTCGCTCTTTGCTGCTCGACGGCCTTCGCGAGCAGGGCCCTGACGTATTGGATCTGTAGGGCGCCATCGCCGGTGGCCGTGATGCTGTCGGCTGCAGCTTGGCCTGCCACGAGGTTGTCCATCGGGGTGGAGAACAGTGGGAGGCCGTTTGCGTCTCGCTCCCGTGAGGAGACTACTATTCGCGGCCGGTCCCTGGGAGGGGTGCGGTTGGGTGGAGGTGGGGCGCCCATCGCCGTTGATCCTGGTGGGGGCCGGGCGCTTCCTCCTGGTGGCGCATTCTCGCAGATTGCGCGCTCGGCCACGCGGGCCGGGTCGTTTTCGTCGTCGAAGTTCAGGGCACGCCCTTGAACGGTGGGGTTCAGGCGTGACCTGATCCGCTGTTGGTGGTAGCGTGACAGCTCCTGCGCCGTCACCTGCTCGAGGCGAAATTTTTCGCGCTCGGCTTGCTCCTTGCGCACCGCCTCCGCCAGTTTCAGGCGGAGTTCCTCGACCTCCGTTGCCGTGGCGTTAGGAGGGATTGGGGTGGAGAAAGGATCCTCCGGCGGATCGGCGCCGGTGGACATGTAGGCCGCGGCGTGGCGACCGGTTCCGTCGCGGAGGTCGGCGAAGTTCTCTGACCCGGAGTCGAATTCGAAGATCCCGAGGATGGAGGGGTCCTCGAAGTCTCCCGCGTTGGAGACCTGGGCGATGGAGTCCGCGGACGAGGCCGCGGTGATGGATCCGGCGAGTGACGCCGGGGTCGTCGAGTCGGCATCATCGGTGAGGGCCGCATCCTCTGCGGCCGCTGAATTCCCGGCCACGTTTCTGTGGGCCGAGTTGTACTCGGAGGCGAGGCGGTGGATCGTGCGGATCTGGATCTCGGAGAGCCGATCGTGTGGCGGCGACTCGTGGATGCGAGCCGAGTCCTCCGAGACGATGATGTCGGTGAGGCCGACGAAGAGGCTGATCGTGCCGATGGGCAGGATCACGCTGTGCGTGACGGGTCGCGCCGTCGGGACGTAGCTGCTCGGCAAGATCTGGAGCATCTCGCCGATCGCTATCATGCGGCCGGTGGCGACCGTCTCGTTGATGGGCAGATTGGATATCGCCGCAGAACACCGGCCAGACCGGCCAGGCCCCACGGTGGGTGCCACTGTCGTGGGAATGGTCACGACAGATGCTGCAATCGGCAGCGAGTAGTAGAACGAGGGGCAAGGGAGACCAGCCATCTGCGGTGTGAGATGAGGGCAAAGACACAGGGTTTTACCTAGGTTCGGCCCCCTGGAGGGTAAAGACCTACTCCTGCTAGATTGTATTATGGAGGTGTTACAATGGGCGAGCTCAGCGGCTAGGCGGCGAGTCGCTTGGGTGTATGAGGGAACGTGTCTCTACTCACCCTATAGGGAGGTTTATATAGGCTCACCTCCCCTAGGGTTTACATATCTCAACCGATTCGGTTACAGCTTCAGTAGTCGTTTAACCTAGTCCGACTGGGCCTATCTACTCGCCTGGGCCTTCAGCTTCCAGTCGCTCGGTACCTTGCTGGGCTTCGATCCACTCGCCGTTCTGCAGGCCCACTCGCCAGCTCACGGGCCAGTCGGAAACGTCCTGCTGGGTATACCCCAGTAGGCATATCCCCATCAATATAGCTATCACACGAAACATTCTTATCACCAAATTGAGCATATTTAAAATTGTCAAATAGAGGTTTAAGGTCAAAAATTGGATCAATAGAAGAAAGTTGTTTAACTCTAAAATCCTCATTAGGCAATTCATTTTCATAAGGAGATTTAGAAAATTTGGAAAAATTAAACTCATAAGATTCTCCATCAAATTTAGTTAAAATTTTCTCCTTACAATCTATAATAGCTCCACAAGTGTTCAAGAAAGGTCTACCAAAAATGATCTAGCTGCTGAACCAAGTACTAGAAAATCAGCAGGATATTTAGTCTTACCACAAAAAACTTTCACATCTCTTACAATACCAATTGGACAGACGGTCTCTCTATTAACAAGGTAAATAACCACATCAATGTCTTCAAGTTCACAAGGACCAATTCCATGCATAATTTCTTTGTAAAGTTCATAAGGGATAGCACTTGAACTTGCACCAATATCACATAAACCATAATAGCAATGATCACCAATTCAAACAGAAAGTACAAGGACACTAGATATCCTAGTTCTACTAGGATGTGAGAAAATATTAGAAGCATCTTCACAAAATATAATGTGCCCATCTTCTACATTTTTAGTGGCAAGGTCTTTAATAATTGCTACTGCAGGTTCAACATTTATTTGTTCATTAGGTTCTACAACTTTATTTGCACTTTTTTTAACCACATTAGCTATCATAGAATGTTCCTTTACTTTAGCAGGAAAAGGTATTTTCTCAACATAAGGTTCAGGCAAAATGCGATCGACAGTACAAACTTCAATATTTATAGCAGGAACATGATTAGCAATATCTTTATACGGTGCATGATACTTGTTCCATTCCTTTTTAGGAATTTCAATATAAGAGGAAAATGCTTTAAAACAATTAGCTATACTTTGGGAATCAAGACCATAAGCAGTACTAATATTATGAAAGTCATCAATTCCCATAAAAGATTTATTGCATTCATAATCATAATTTATACCTGAATTTCTTCCTTTGCCATTCTCCTATGCTTCAGTATTTTCTTGAATATGGTCTAAAAGATCCCATTTAGCTTCTTCTTTCATACGTGTAAATGATCCAGCACAAGAAGCATCCAGTAAATCCTTATCATGAAGATAAAGCCTTGCATAAAATTTATTAATAATAATATTATTAGGGAGATCACGAATAGGACATTTGAGCATTAGTAACTTCAATCTCCCCCAATCTTGGGTTGTACTCTCTCCATCACGAGGCCAAAATTTATATATTTGATTCCAATCTCTATGAATATCGCTAGGAGGATAGAATTTAGAATAAGAGAGAGGTATAATCTTGTCCCATTCCATAGATTGTTCATTCTTCAGCAGCTTATACCATTCTTCAGCTCTGCCTTTCAATGATATAGAGAGTAAAATTTTCTTAATTTTGTTCCGTTGTGATACATGCACACTTGAAAATCCCACATAATCCATGTATAAAAAGCAAATGATCACCGGGATGAACAGTTCCATCTCCAAAATAGTAGTTATCCATAACACGATTAACAATTTTTATAGGTATTTTAAAAGGATCTAATTCAGCAGGTGGTGGTTCATATACTACCCTAGCAGTGGTAGTAGCTTTCCGAAATAGGAAACTAAGTGAATTATCCATATTAAAAACAAAGTAACAAATAGAAATAAAAACAATAGTCATAGTAGAATTTTCCTGTACCAGTTCCACTCTTCAATAGCGCTTCACTCCCCGGCAACAACTTCAAAAAATAGTCTTCATGACCCACAAGTATAGGGGGTGTATCGTAGTACGTTCGATAAATAAGAGTGTCGAACCCAACAAGGAGCAGAAGGTGTTGACAAGTGGTTTGGATCAGGAATTCACTGTAAATACTAACAAACGGATTTTTAGGGTTTTTTATAATGCAGATAAATAAAGTGTGAGTAAATAGAAGACAATAATAATAATTGCAGCAACTGGCCCAATCCTTTGTTCAGCAAAGGACAAGCCGGTTGTATTACTTAAGATGACCAAACATTCTCGAGGACACATGGGAATACTTTCAATTGCTTTCGCTTCATATAGTTGATTAATCTTGTTTGGTTAGACAAGTGTTGTGTGGGTAAACCTATGCTAATGTACCGACCTTACTTGTACTAATACATACTTGTGATTATACCCCTTACAAGCATCCGCATCTACAAGAAAGTAATTAAGATAAAAACCTAACCACAGCATTAAACTCTGAGATCCTACACTCCCTTGTGCAAAGGTTTCCTAACGGGGGTTTAGGTTTCTGTCACTCCGGTAACCCCACAATTAGTATCCAAATACACAATGCATTCCCCTAGGTCCATAAAGGTGAAGTATCATGTAGTCGACGTTCACATGACACCACTAGAAGAATAACACCACAACTTAAATATCAAACCATTGAATATTTCTCAACACAATTCCACTACTAACAACGTGACTTCTCCCATGTCCTCAAGAACTAAACGAACTACCCACGAGACATCATATGGATCAAGATCAGAGATGATAAGTAACAATATGAACATGAACAATAATTCAATGGTTCCACTCAATAACATCAACTACAACAAGTAATCAAGACCAAAAAAGTTTCCCGTAAGAACTATGCAAGATTCAACCCAATTGTTATAGCGGGATGGAGTGATGGTGATGGTGCTGGCGGAGATGATGGTGAATAAGATGATGATGATCCCGATGAAGTCTAGCTTGATGTCGGTGTTGATGGAGATGATCTCTCCTCTCCGGGAAGGAATTTCCCTGGCAGATTTTTGCCTGCCAGAGAGCTCTTTCTCTCTCTGTAGTTTCTTCCCCGCAGAGGCGGCGGAATCTTTTTGTGGTCGCTCCCCGAGTCTTAGGGTTTCGGGGGGATGATATAGGCGAAAGGGCAATGCCAGAGGTGGGATAGGGTGGCCACACCACCTGGTGGCGCGGCCCAAGGGGGGTCCAGGGGGTGGTGTGGGCCCCCTGTGGCCCATCTCCACTTCCCCTTATGGCTTCCTTCGTCTTCTCAAAAATAGGGATTTCCATATATTTTCTAGAATTTTCTGATCTTCACGAATATTGCATCTGGACACCGCTTTTTCCATCAGAATCCTGACTCCGGTAGTTCATCCTCCAAAAGTCATCCAACATGCAAAATAGATGAAATAACATAAGTATCACCTCTTAGTATGAAATATATGAATGAATAACAACAAATTATGATATAAAATAATGATGCACAATGGACGTATCAGGTTCCCGCGCTTGCCGACGCCCGTAGCGAGGGCAAGGCGCCAACTATCGGCGAACTGGCTGCCCAGGAGGATGGGCAGCCTCATCTCCTCATTCCCCGCCGCCTTGGCCTCGCGCTCGTATGGGTCCATGCCAACACAGTCGCCGCGTGCCAGCGGAGAGGATCTTCGGCCCATCAGGCGGGAGGCCGACACGCCGGTGCACTCGCCGCCGAGGACGCGATCACGGGGGATTAAACGAGCCACGCGCACTGATGCCACCGACCAGACGGCTTCACCTGCACCGTCTGAAGCCAGAGCCGTCAGACTGGGTGGTGCCCGTTGACAAGGACTCCTTCGCCATCACGATGGCGATGGAGCGCTCTTTGCAGGACGTGGTGCCGCCATCGATGCTGGAGCCGGACCTTCCCGCCTGGTCCAGGGCGGATTGGGAGCAGGAGGAGGCACGCCGTGTTCAGCGACAGCAGGGAGCACCGCTCATTGTCCTCGACGACGATGATGACGGCGGCCCCTCATACCAGCCGTGGAGGTACAACGAAGCATACCAGGGCAGCTCGCGCCCCCCGCAGCCGCTGAGCGATGATGATGTCGACAACGACGACAAGGCAGACCCTGGCTACACCATCTTCTATAGGAACTTCGGTATGTGAGGCAGCATCGGCCTTTATAATTTTTTTTAGTTTTTATTAGCCTAAATGAAGTCAGAATTCGGGTGTTCGGCTGAATTTAATATAATATTTATGAATTCTTCCACTATTAATAAAACCGCCTATATTCTCCCAAAGTTTGCCGAGTTTGATTGAAATTTGGCCAAACCCTAGAACTCGGTCTAGGAACACGACTGGAAATCTGGCCGTTCCCAGGCCAAAAACTAGTTTCGTCCGACGCTATTTAGCTCCGGATTTCGGCCTAGAAACGTCGAACGAGTGGAGGTGCTCTAAGAGCTAGCCTTGCAACAACATGTGCATGTTTTTATATAGGATAAGTGTATTTTTGAACTAATATATCTACATGCAAGTTTGCCTCTTGTCTTTTGCATCAATCCTGAAACTTGTCACGTACCCAAGTCCTCGGAGATTAGTAAAGGTAAAAAAGTTTTAGTAGAGTCATTAGTACAAACTCGTTACTTAGAGATATCAATTTCTTATAGGCCTCAGACAGTTTATTGTTCCGGCTCAAGCGCATATCTTCTAACAACACATCACCTGAGTCGGTTTTTCTTTGCGGCTCTAAGATATGTGACCTCAGACGGTGGAAAAAGGAAAACGTCTCTAACATGTACGAGCTGGATATGTCCAATATTTTTGACCGCTTGCAAAAACTCCTCAACCTCAGACTGCCTGTACTAGGGACCGTCTCCAATAGCGAGGCGACCTGAGTTGGATTCTAACAAAGACCGTATCCAAACTAGTGTGCCTCGAGGTGGATTTTTAAAGTGATCATCTCCAGTATGTGTAAACCATTTTAAATAGTAGCATGCTAATTCGAACTCGATCATAACTAATGTGACACATAATCATGATTCAACATCCAGATAGACAGATTGACTCAAGAACATATATATGGTTGGGGAAATTCATACAAATTTAGCCATTACACATTATGGCAGTACATACAAAGTGCATTACATAAATCAATCAGCTAGCATAACTAGTACTCTCTAAAAAACTAGCATTGCATTTATAATGGGCCATCCCGTGGAAGTTGTACATGTCCATTATCTTTTTCATCAAAACAAAAAAAAGGATAATGCTACCCTCCTTTAGGTTGAAGCTTCTCACAACCTTCTCTCATACGGTCGTCAAGATTGCATTTGACCCAGCTTCCATCTTCATCCTAACCATCTTTGGCTTTGTGCTCTTCATTTGCCAAACACGAACATCAATAGGTTCATCAAGGAGATTCTTTAGGTATTTTCTTGTGAACTCAGCTCCAAATGTTTGGGAAAATACAGAGAATTGAAGAATTACCATGCTTGTTATTACTAGAAGTATTTAAATATCATAGGATAACTTGTTGTTGATAACATTATCAAGAATATATCATCTTACCAGCTTGCACTTATTTTTCATGACAGATAAATAGGACAGCCTAGCACTTGATTTCTGGTGGAAATTCGGGTTCGTACCAATCTAAGAGGAAGTCTAAATGAACTTATTTCAGATACATGTCGTCTACATGAACTTATTTCAGATACATGTCGTTTCCAAAAAGGCTCTACTTATAAAAATCAATGCCCCCCTTGTGTTGAGGCCCTGATGCAACAACAAATCAATGTCTACCATCTAAACGCATACAAAACAGATGACTGTAATTTTGACGTTCTTTTGATATCTCTAAACTCAATCCTCTCGGTGGGCTTTTCATCCGATGACTAGAAATCAAAACCACCAAAGGTAAAGCGAAAACTATCGTCGCTATATAGCGATATTGCATCGTCACTTCAGGTTCCCATTTGTTAAATAGATACATACATAGAGCATCTTAATACAATCAAGATGCACGCAGAGTAATGAAGTGACGATTAGAATATATAGAGAGACCAATGAAGTGACAATTAAATCTCTATTGCTACAAATGACAATTGCAATTTTTGAGATTTATACAAGGGGAAAAGAGTTGGGACGGATGCAGGCCGGCTGGGAGAGGCTCTCCCGATTGCGCCATCGGGTCTTTGCATCTCGGTAACCCTGACCTTAAATTCGAGAAGCAAAATGGCAAATTCCATGGCAAAGTTCCTCAATCGAACCTGCTGATGTAGGGTTTCGGGGTTTTGGTTTTGACGCATACCTACATGGACGACGAAGGGGGTCCTCGGATGCGAGGGAGAGCGTCCGCACTGCACGGGACCAGAGGCGGTAGTGGTGGAGAGACAGGGGACCGGACGCGGCGGTGGTGGAGATGTAGGGGACCAGCGGCGATGGACAGTGGTTTGGGCGGGTGGAGAAGAACAAAAGTGGCACAAATTTGAAATGTTTGTGCAAATATTTTCAGATATTTTCCACCAAGTACTAGCCTCATACGGCTGCAAGTGGAAAACGTCTCTAAGAACATCCATTCTCCGAATATTTTATAATTTGCCGCCAAGATCTTCCCTGGCTAAGACGACTAGTAATTTGAAAAAGGTAATATTCAGAACTCTAGATTTTGATTATCCTAAAATTTGAGAATTATTCATACTTTAAAGGCAAAGAAATATGTTTATATGTTCTTGATAGCGTGAAATTGAGTCCCCTAAGACTAAATGAGGTTCATAAATTAAAGAAAATAATTTGCGTAGTACAAACCTTGGATCTTTACTCTGAAAGGCATGACGACTAGTGTTCATGCGACTTGTTGAGAGCAATAAGGTGCAAGTGCTATGAATTTGACTAGTTTAAATGTTTAATCACGAAGTGAGACCTTTTGGTTACTTAATTATGAATG
This sequence comes from Avena atlantica, assembly GCA_910589765.1. NCBI lineage: Eukaryota > Viridiplantae > Streptophyta > Magnoliopsida > Poales > Poaceae > Avena > Avena atlantica. The sequence continues at coordinate 442,098,528 of OU342734.1, read as the reverse complement.
TTTTACCAATATAACATTTTTTCATGTACTCTTTGAAGAAAATCTCGTTGAGTGAATATGCGAACATCCTGATATATTTAGAACTCTGAATTTTGTTAATCTTAAATTTTGAGAATAATTCATAATTTAAAGACAAAGGAAGGTGTTTACACATGCTTGCTAGAGTCCTGAGAGCAAATGAGGTTCACTCATCAAAGAAAATATATGGCGTAGTGCATATATACATCGAAGAGTGAAACTGAGTCCTAAGAGCAAATGAGGTTCATACATCGAAGAGTATTAAGAGCAAATGAGGTTCATGCTTGCTACAGAGCAATAAGGTGCACATGTTTTGAATTTGACTAATTCAAATGTTAGGTAGTGTGCACTAGAAATATATGGAAGTGTGCATGAGCATGATTAGTAATATAATTGAACACTAGAAATATTTGATAGTGTGCATGAGCATCACTAGGACAAGTTTGTACTAGTGCATGATCAGTAATATATAATTGAACACTATAATTTAAAGAAACTCCATATATAAAGGAGATTAATATATATCCATCACCAGAGTGAAATTGTCTTACACATGCAACCGGTTAATAATTAACATATACAAAATAAGAAGGGGCGATGGCAGGAGGGACACGGAGACGCCTTAGCAGGGGAAGCAACAGCAGGAGGAGCATGCATAGCCTACTCCAGGGAAACAGGCCAGTCCTGACATATTTTCGAAGGAATTTGCCATAGGATGCGTGTCGTGCCAAGGTCAGTTGGTGCTTCCGGCCTAGGCCTTTGCCAACGCCCACCGCATGTTGGATCAAGCTGTCGATGTCCGAGTCGATGACTCTGCCACATAATGGGAAAAACAGTCTCCCCCTATGGTGGAAACATATCTGCCCACGCCACAACTTCCTTAGCACGTAGTGGCTCTTGTTATCCCTGGAGTACTTGCTAGAGTCAACGTCATCAGAATCCTCCTATATATTTTTAAGAATATAACTTAGAACTCATACATATATAAGACAATATTAAATTGACCGGATCAGAATTATATGTAGAACAAAGTCTACAGCCCCATAAATTTCTTCAGGGATGGCTTAACAAACCAAGTATCCATTGCACAACATATTGTTCTTATACATTGCCCCGGGTTCGCTAACTCATCCCTAAAAAATCTAACACCAATGTGTACTGCCTCTCTTTTAGGGCAAATTTCAATCATTGGCCACAATAAGATATATAGCAGAAACAATTCAAAGATTATATAGTTTATATGAGAATAAATCAGGGCCTCATAATTTTTTCAGAGATGGAGTTGGCGAACCAAGTACCCATTGCACAACCTATTGTTCTTATACATTGCCCCAGGTGAAGGGTTCGCAGCATAGAAAACAAAAAAATTCCTACGATAGAAACAACTATGTATCAAGATCTATCTACTAGATACAAGCAACGGGTGGATATACATCCATAAAGAACATACCCTTGTAGACCAACAAAGTTCAATGAGGTTGTACTCATGGCTGATGTAGACGAACGCTTGCCGATCTCAAGACCGAGAAGAAGTCTAGCACCGCAAATTAGCAGCGCATCTGTGCTCGCATGCAGGTCCAAGACATCGAGCAACCTCCGCCTCCTCGCTCCAGCGATGCAGTGGAAGCAACAACTCTTTCCAAACAAAAAGCCATCGGGAACATGTATCTCTCTAGTCCGAGACCATGGGAGATAAACTAGAGGGGAAGAGAGATCCTTCATGAGGAGGTGTGAGTGTGTGAGAGAGAGGGGGTCCTTTTATAGGAGGAGGGGGAACCCCAAGAGGGTGGCCGGCGCATGGGGGCTGCCTCCTTGCCCTCCCTCCATTCATGTGGGTGGAGCTTCCACTCACAAAATTACCCTTCATTTCTCGGCGCATGGGGGCTGCCTCCTTGCCCTCCCTCCATTCATGTGGGTGGAGCTTCCACTCACAAAATTATCCTTCATTTCTCAACTCAAAATCCCACTAAAAATTCTCATTAAATTTCCACCAAATTTAATATAATCTCTCTTTAAATAAAACTCCTTTTATTTATTCAGAATTTTATCAATTATATTAATTAACAAACATTCATATAAAACCCCTTGCCATTTTTAACCAGTTTGCTCTTCCTCTTTGAAGCTAGTGAACTCCTATTGCTCCAGAAGTGCATGTAGGAGTAAATTTGTCTAGGCAGTCAAAGATTCGTCATCATTGGTGCATGTAGGAGTAAATTTGTCTCACATATTAAAGTCTTTCCTTGAGCAGCTCAATCCTTCTACATATCCCCTTAATCTCACGGCGATCACAGGTGCAGCTCCTCATGTACTCGATCAGTTTTCTGCATGAGTGTGGGATCCACCAGATTCGTTTAAGCTTCCTACCATATAGAGAGCACCACCTTCTTCTTTTAACCAACATGTTTCAAAGAGCCGTGGTTCCGGCCCACCATGGACATGCACTCCTATCAAATAGTCCATATCAACAGTGATTATGTAATGATCACTTTTTTTAGCTCCCTCATTGATGACCACAACATTCAAAAATAAATATTGTCTTGTGCGCCATTTACAACCGATCTATCTAGTCTTTCCCTTAGTCATCCTCTTCTCCATATAAACTTGTCAGTCATATAGCCAAGATCATTCAGAGAGTAGCACGATAAACAATCTTGGAAGGCTTGCATATACCTCGGTGCTCGAGGGGATCTTCCTCCTTCTCTAAGGCGTACAATATTTCATTAAAATCGCTTACCACCAACCACGCTAGATTTATACAGCCGTGCAGATCACACAAGTATGACCAGAACTTGTGATTATATTCCCATTTTAGCTCCTCATAGAAGCCAGTTAAGTGCCAATTATTATCATCTTCAATTACCACATCAATGAAGTTAGCAGTTATATCCTTTAGCACAATTTTTACCTCTCTCTCCACATCAAAACCAATCCACGAATCCTTCCATTACTTTCATAGAATAACAACCCCTCAAACTTCATCTTCCTCGCGAGTTTTTCTGCCTTAATATCCAGGTATGAATTAGACATAAAAAGTACATCTGAGTTTGTTTGCCTCTAGAACTCTAGAAGCGCTCGAACTGCCGGGAAGTTTTTATTCCCTAGCAATTCCATCCTGATATTTTCATTGGTTTCGGCGATCGTCCTCGAAGGAGGTCGACTATCCATTTTTTGTAAAATTTTCCTCTGTGCCCATATCAGTATCATCATTCTCTTCACCACTCCTTGCCTTCTTGTTGGTCCCGTTTGTCAGCGACGGGGGGAGGGGGAGGGGAGGGAGGGGGAGGGGGGTAGATGGAACAACCAACGAGAGGATAATGGCACGATTTTCCCCATAAAACGTCCCATTCATAATCACTACAGTCCCTTGCGGCAACAATGCTAAAGGATTAGCAGCTGTAACATCTGCATCTCTCTCCCTTGGATTACATGCATCATCCATGTCAAGATCTCCATCATTATACAATGATGTTTGTTTTCCAAAACCAACTCCATCTCTTCAATGATCCACAACCAGTCCATGGACTCCTCCCTGCATCACGGGGTCCGCCCCTACCACGACTAGGGTGACCACCAGTGCGCAAATCACAAGATGGAAGTAAATTGTTGAAGCGGCTGATTCAGGATGGATACCGTTGCCACGATCTTTGTTCTATGGGGTACCTATTAGTTTGAGTAGACGCGAGTATTACGAAGAGGATGTCTTCTGTATGGAAGTCCTCTTCTTCTTCTCTCCGGGGTTTTATTTTTTCCGGCACAGTTAGAAGCCCAATAATAAGCACAATAACAAATAACTACGAGCCCAATTACAAGTTAGATAGGCCAACTACAAGTTACATTTGAAAAAATCAAATAAAAGAACTACATATAAAGTTTAAAATTTTGGTGCATTATATATCGGCATGCAATTGCTCATGTTTGTGGAATTGCGCACATATATGCAATTGCCGCATATACATGCAATTGCATTAAAAAAGCCCATATGCGTAATTACACATTGTGTTTTTGGTTACACGCAATTGCTCGTTTATAGATGCACATGAGATTATTATATGATGTTTATGTAAAAATGTGCAAAGTGAGCATCAATATGCAATTACAACAAATAAACCTACCAAAAAAAAATCCACAGGCAATCCCTGAATTAATTACTTGTACGGTCTTGCGTAATGAAATTAATACGTACAAGTCTTATTTGCAAAAAACAAAATTAATACAAGCCTACCATAAGGAAAAAATCTCAGCAGAAAATAAACCGAACCTAACCACACACACACACGTATAACAACCACAACAAATTCTGAAGATGGATCGATCTTTAGTAAGACGCAGGATCCATCGCTAGTAGGGAATAGGGATCGATACATTTGTTTTTCTAAGCGATCGATATACGGAATAAAAGGATCTATCCGTGGATTGACCGGTAGCAACCCAGTGAAGAACGGAAACGTTTAACAGGCCGGCCCAATAGAGAAAACAAAACACAAACGATGATATAACTCCTAATCCTAAAAAAGAATGATCTAGCCCTATGTTTTCGGTTAACCAAGAATTAGCAAAAGAGTTTCTGTATATACTAGTTGAATATCCGTATGTTTCTACGGAACACCAATATTAACAATTAACTCTATCTGTGATGCTGACATACTCTTATAATCTTTATCTCCTTGTTTTAATTCAATTGGGAAATGGCTCATTTTAATGTAGATTTATCATCATTCTATTAAATTAAATGCAATTGAGATGATATGAACATTAGCTTGTGATATAGCTACACCCGAAAAAGAAACTATTGCCATTTACAATGAGCCGCTCATCTTGTTTCATCATTTTCACCCTAATTTTTTAATTAAAACATATTTTTATTGCTAAAGTTACTCCCACCTTTTATTTCAAAATAAAACACTTATTTTCTTATTTTCTAGTTTAAAAATATTTTAAAAATGATTTTAATAAAACGGAAATAATAAAAGAAAAATGTTTTTTAAAGAGAAGAATCCAACTGGCTAGGACAAGAGGCCGGCCTGCCAAGCTTAGACCACCGTGAGCCTAGCAACAGTCCGCCCAGTAACTCAGGCAATCACCACAATCATCCCGAGCTCTTGATATCTCCCCGCCACTCTTCTTTCTTCTCCTCAGGCGGACCCTCTCTAGCGATTGCACAATCACATCCTATCGAACCCCACCAACCCCACTTGTCCATCTCTCTAAACGGTCGACGCTTCCCTCCCTGTTAGTAGTTGCTACTCCTCTCTTGTCCGCCTCCACCGCGCGACGTCCCTCCCTCCTCTCTCGTCCTCGTGTAGAGGGTGTCAACGACAACCATCCCAAGATTGGCCCCGCGCCTCCTTCCTCTTTGGCAATTAGCCGTCATTCCAGACGCCTTCCATTGTGACACTGCGCCGAGCTCCCGTCCCTCGATCTCACCCCCTCCCGGCGTTCCCTCCTCTCGAGAGTACTCAACCTCGCCCCTGCACCGCGATGCCTCACCCCTGCAACACACTTCAACCTTCTCCTCCGATTCCTCCGGACAGCTTCATGTGCCACATGTCCTCTTTGCTCTATTGAGCACTAGCCATGCGCACGTCACCCTGTCTTTTTGGACTACGGGTTAATATCCAATCCGTAGCTGCTTTTCCCTCCTTAGGTAGCAGCACACACCACAGTCAATAGCATCTTCCGCCGCCATAGGTAGCAGCGCCCGCAACCTTTGGTAGCATCTAGGCAACAGCTTCCACTGCGGTAGGTAGCAGCGGCCGCGACGACCGTTGGTGCATCGCCCGCTGCCGTTGGTAGCATCTCCTGTGGCCGTAGGTAGCATTGGACCAAGCCGTTGGTAGCATCGCCCCGTGGTCGTAGGTAGCATCTTCTGCCGTCGCTGGTAGCAGCGCCCACAACCTTTGGTAGCAGTTTCAGTTGCTGTAGGCAGCAGCTTCCACTGTGGTAGATAGCAGCGGCTGCGACGATCGTTGGTAGCATCGCCCGCTGCTGCAGGTAGCATCTGCCCAAGCCGTTGGTAGCAGCTTCTGTCACTGCTGGTAGCAGCTATGAGCGTCGTTGTAGCAAAGCCGCCCGTCTGTTGTAGCAAAGCTCCGTCGCCCTTGTAGCGAGGGTTGCACGGTGGACCACCGGGGAGGGTTAGGAAGAAGGCCGAGGTAGAGATGTGGCGTCGCTCGGACGATGTCCGACGAGAGATAAGTTGCGGCCGCGACGCTTGGGTGGAAGAAGAGTGACAACGAGGACACGGCGGCCGATGGCAGCGCTTGGGTAGACCGGCGGCGAGAGAAGCTGCACGCGTTGAGGATTTTTAGGAGTGGAAACGCATCGGTAGAAGATGAAAGGATATGGAAGAAAAACGTGTGATGAGACCTGCAGTTTGTGGTCACGTCGAGGATATGTCATGGGCGACCCGAAGGCTGGCAACATACGAAAGAGTACAAGCGTTTTACTTTAAGTAAAATCCTATATGGGTCCGCATGCATGCCTGGTCCGGCTAGCATGTACGTACGGTTTTTTTTCTTCTTGTTAGTTGTTGAAAAAAATAAGAGAATTTGTTTTTGGTGGTGGAGTTTGACGTGCAAAATATGAAGGAATAGAAGAGTTTGTTTCAATGGTTAGAAGGTAGGAGCTAAAAAGTACAGATGTTTTGTTTTTTGTAGTGAAATTTTTTCAGTAATTTTGTTAAAGTGTGACACCGTGTGACATCACCATTTTTTTTTTAATACTCCTTCCCGTCCTAAAATATTCTAAAATGGGTCTTAGGTATCTTAAATTTTGAATAAATCTATATATTAAATAGTGTCTAGATTTATTTAAATTTTAAGACATCTATTTTGGGACAGAGGGATTAGTAAATAAAGATACGGAGTATATGTGATTTGTTTTCGAGCCAGAAATCACGGAACTGCCGGTTGGACACGCCACCTTTTTAGGCGCATGTGACCGGGTGATACTACTGTACTTTGGTATATGTCCCTGTTGGCAGCGTGGTCGTGGAGTTTGCTTGTTTCTTGCGCGTATATTCATCGAGCAGTCGTGCGCTGACTCTTAGATCAATAACAATAGTAGAGCCAGCTGCTAGTTATAAGACAATGCCATGTCATCTAGAGCATATACAATAGTTAGCTACAAAAGTATACTACTTTATGAATATATGGCTCATTGACACTCTCACACAATGCCTAGAAGCACGTGTTAGAGCTGGCTCTTGCATGAGAGCCCACTCCTTTTCTCTGTTCTATTCTCTTTCCTCTAACTAAGCACATATATATTATTTTAGTTCTTATAGCCAGCTGACTGGACCTTATTATACTTACTCTTATACGGATTGGTGTCGGTCAGGGAACAAAAAAACGGACAATATAATCTGATAAGTTGGAGTGCTTGAATCGATCTCAAGCCTACCGTAGGCACTGCACCACGATATAGCGCCCGACCTGTCGAGGGCGTGGAAGCGAAGCAAGCGCGCGCCATGTACCCCGGCGGACGATATCATGACCGAGATCTTGCTGCTGCTCCCGTCCAGGTCCATCCTCCGATTCCGTGCGGTCTGCCGCTCGTGGGCCGCCCTGCTCTCTTCCTCCGCCTTCACGGATGCCTACGCCGCCAAGGCCGACGCCCGCGCCTGCCGCATGGACAGCTTCGTCTTCTTCGGCCCGTCGCCCACGTCGCCGAACCGCTCCACGGTCGCCTACTCCTTCACTAGTAGCAGGTGCACCGCAGGCGTCGCTGCCGGCCGGCCGCTCTTCACGATCGACCGCGTGCGCGCCGACTTCCTGTGCCTGTCGAGCAAGCCATGCCACGGCGCCATGCTATTCTCGGACACCCGGCCGTCAGGCACCTATTGGGTGTGTAACCCCAGCACCGGGGAGTGCATCCCGCTGCCGAAGCAGCGCGGCAGCATGAGCGGATCAAGCGCCGGTCTGGCCTACGACGACCGGGCCAAAGAGCGCAAGGTGATCCATCTCTTCAGCAACGATGACGCCATCAGGTGCGAGGTCTACACGCTCTGCGACCCCAGCAGGCGGTGGAGGCCAGCAAGAATGGACTTGGAGCTGGTGGCGCCGTGGAACATGATAGAATTCAGGGAAGCCCTGCTAACCGAGGACTTGGTGACCAAGGCACCTCCGGTGTTTGCAAACGGATGCCTGCATTGGATTGTCTACTCCAACCGGAGGGATAATCCGGCTGGTCGGGACGCCGTTCTTTGCTTCTCCGTCGCCACGGAAACCTTCAGAGCGCTCAACGCGCCTGCGAGCGTGGCAGAGTACATGGACGAGAACTTGCCGGCGGTCCCGTTGCACCTAGCAGAGCTGGAGGGGTCCTTGTCCCTGGTGCACGACCTCCGCCGTCGAGGGCACGGCAGAAGCTGGCTGGATGTGTGGATGCTCGAGGACCATGCTGCCGGTGAGTGGTCACTGAATTACCGCATCGACGTGACACCTCTCCTGCAGGCAAGGGATGCGCATTGTAGCCCCCGCTTCATCACTGTGCTCGGCTGCAGCTGTGATGTACTAGGGAAGAAGGAAATACTGATTGCTACCTCACAGCACCAGGTTCACGCTTACGATCCGGACACAGGGGAGGTTCAACTAGTTCTCTCCGTTCCTAAGAGTGTCAGCCACAAGGAGGAGGCACCTGCTGCGCTTTGGCTTGGTCTATACGAGGACAGCTTAGCCCGGATAGGTTGCCAAAGCCACCAAGAGAAGCAGGTGTTATCGGCACTGACCAAGTTCCTAGTGCGGCTTCCTGCCAATTCAATGTTGAATTTGCCCACAGATCGACTATATCAAACTAGACAAACAAGCACACCTGAAAAATCTTATAGCCAAGGGCACGTGTCGTACCCGTTCTTTTTTTTTATTTTCATCTCAACTTCTGGTTTATAAGGAGCAGTCTCAACACGTATATATACATGACCAGTATGCTACCGACTTATCCAAAAGAACACAAACCGACTCCAAAACGAAACCTTCCCCTGATCGAGTTATACAAACTCACGTACTAGAAAACTAACCAACCTAGTAGGACACGAACTAGTAGGATAAGGCAACCTTGCCAATTTGCTAATTTCTAATTAGACTTAAACTAATTAAGATTAGTACTAACAATCTCTCCCTAATCTTGATTGACTACTCTTTGTCTTCCATGCTCCTTTGATATTGAATTCTTGTAGATCTGCGTCTTGTCTAGGTCTCGCACCACGACAAGTCTAATTGGCTCTCCCTAATTTCGACTTGGCGAATTTACGGAACAACTCAAGTATGATTTGGACTACCCAGCCACGCTAGCAACCTTGTGGAATCGCACCACCCGTGGAACACACCGTCCACCCTAGCACAATATATGCCGACCTCCTGGCGTGGACTAGACCATCCACTTTGGCCTTATGTAGAGACATGGCCTCATTGAAGAGACTCACCTTCACTGGTTTACCGCCCCCTTCACACTTGAAATTGATCCTCTCGTCGAGACACATAGACGACATGATTGAGGCACGCAAATTCCGTCTTCGTCCATAGGATGAACAGTCCCTCAACCTTCATTCGTTTCAGCTGCAACGGATTCTCACAGAGACAAGCACTTGGACACAACGACGACTCATAGACACAACACCGACCAAACGTGCTACCTTGCACACACTTGACTCCTTGACTCATACTCTCCCGGACGACGATCTTGACAAGATTCTCCAGCACCGCACTCCGGTACCACCGCACTTATCAACGATCATCCCCATCCACCAACTTGCCGACGACGCCTCGCCTGCTATCTTCCTCCTTGTCGTTCCTCCGAGCGACGACCTCCCGCCGTCTCACTGATGACAGCATGCCTGCCGTCTCCACCCGATTGCCCGCCCCGAGGCGCTAGTCGGGTCGCCTCCCCGGGGCAAGCGTGGCTTCAAATCTTCGACCTCGCTCTGATACCAATTGTTGGAATTTGCCCACAGATCGACTACATCAAACTAGACAAACAAGCACACCTGAAAAATCTTATAGCCAAGGGCACGTGTCGTACCTGTTTTTTTTCTTTATTTTCTTCTTAACTTCACACGGTACAACTTCTGGTTTATAAGGAGCAGTCTCAACACGTATATATACATAACCAGTATGCTACCGACTTATCCAAAAGAACACAAACCGACTCCAAAACGAAACCTTCCCCTGATCGAGTTATACAAACTCACGTACTAGAAAACTAACCAACCTAATAGGACACGAACTAGTAGGATAAGGCAACCTTGCCAATTTGCTAATTTTCTATGGGATTTGCTAATTCTCAGCTAGCCGAGATTTAACTTACAGCACAGTTAACTCAAACATCGTACGATCGTATTCCCGCGCCAAGATCCGCGATTGGTGATTTGTGCGTTGCTTTGGCCCGTGTTGGTTCCAGTTGGTGCCTTGGTTGCCCCCGTGTTGGTCCTTTCTTCGCGTTGTTATGCCGCGTTGCTTCTGTGCCAATCTGGCCCGTTTTTTTTGCTATGGGGCCGTGTGAGCGTGGCCTGTTGGCTAGTTTTGAGATTTTTTTTAGCATGACGGCATTCTGTGTTGTTATTGCATTTTTCTTTTTCTCCTTTTCTTTTTTCTTTTTGACACCTCACCTGTTATTATTATTCAACATGTTTCATAATTATAATTATTATTACTCTCTCTAATCTATATTAGTTGACTAAATTTGTCTAGATACGGATATATCTAGCACTAAAACTTGACTAGATACATTCATATCTAGATGAATCTAATCAACTAATATAAGACGGAGGAAGTATCATTATTCAACATTTCATGCAAGACTATTTTCGTACTAATTATTCATGGATGGTCTAACATATTTTTTGTCTTTTCTCTTCTATTTTTTAAATGTGTTGTTACATGTGAAATGGTTATTTTTACACCTAGACATTGATTTGTTATTTTTTGTTTTTAAATGTATTTAAGTTTGGGTGTATATATTTGAGTAGATTCTCATGTATGTGTTGCAATTGATTCTTTACAAATAATATTTATTGGGATTGCATACTTATCTCCTGCTCCGTTAATTCCATCCCGTACGATCGAGATTGATGCTAACATGCATTGTATTTTATTTGTCTCGGGACGAGACTCTTGTCCTGGCCTTTGTACTGGGCATTTTTGGACTTTTCGTGATCCTCTTTCTTTACTACTCCCTTTGTCAGTAATTGCCCTACATTCTAGGTTTAGTCAAAGTCAAACTTTATAAAGTTTGGTAGAACATATAAAAAAACTATAAACATCTATAACACCAAATGTATATAATATGAAAATATATCTTATAACGATTCTAATGGTACTTATGTTGTATTATAGATGTATATAAATTTTTCTATATGTTTGGACAAAGTTTGACCTTGACTAAACCCAGAATGCAGGGTATTTCCGGAAAGAGGGAATATGAGTTACACGCAATTGGTTTTTTTAAAGGGCAGTTGCAAGTAGGGTTGCAACCGTGGATTCATTCTTTTTGTGGTCGCTTCTGGACTTTTCGTGTTCCCCTTTATTTATTACGAGTTGTGTATCGACATGCAACTGACTCTTCTTCAGGGGCAACTACAAGTGGGGTTGCAACTAAAGATTATTCCTGTGATCCCTTCTTTATTTTTTTGCTTCTAGACTTTTCGTGGTCCCATTTCTTTACTATGAGTTGCATACCAATATGCAACTGGCTTTTCTTCAGGAAACAGTTGCAACTTGCAACTGAGGATTGTTTTTGTGGTCATTTCTTTACTTTTTTTGAGTTTTTATAGATGGACTTTTCGTGGTCCTATTTCTTTACTAGCTTTTCTAAGGGGGCAGTTGCACGCGAGCTTATAACTGAGGATTATTTTCGTGGTCTCCTTTCTTTACTACGAGTTGCATATCGACATGCAACTGACTTGTATCATGGGGAAGTTGCAAGTGGGGGTTGCAATTGAGGATTGTTTCCGTGGTCCCTTCATTTGCGTTTTTGAGTTTTTGCATCTGGATTTTTCGTGGTCCCATTTCTTTACTACGAGTTGCATATCGCATGCAACTCTAGCTTCTGTCAGGGTGCAGTTGCAAGTGGGGTTGCAACTTAGGTTTGTTTTCGTGGTCCCCTTTATTTACTATGAATTGCATATCGACATGCAACTGGCTTTTCTTAGGGGGTAGTTGCAACTGAGGATCGTAGTCTTCTTTCTTTACTAAGAGTTGCATATCGACATACAACTGGATTTTCTCACGGGGCAGTTGCAAGTTGGAACTTGCAACTGAGTATTATTTTCACGCTCAGTTGCATATCAACATGCAACTGGCTTTTCTCAGGGGGCAGTTGCAAGTGGGGTTGTAACTGAGGATTATTTTCGCAATCCCCTTTTTTTATTGTGAGTTGCATATCAACATGCAACTCGATTTTTTCAGGGGGCAGTTGCAAGTGGGGTTGCAACTGGGGATTGTTTTCGTAGTCCCCTTTCTTTACTGCGAGTTATGCAACTCGATTTTCTCAGGATGCAGTTATAAGTGGGGTTGCAACCAAGGATTGTTTTCGTAGTCCTCTTTCTTTACGGGATTTGCTATTTGTCAGCTTTCTCAGTCAAATCTGTAGCCCTTAGATGCGTCTGTGCGAAGATTCGTGTGTGGCCCAGTTCAATACTTTAAATTTTTTGGCAAAGGATGGCCCGTCTGGAAGTGGGCTGCATCTTTTTATGTTGAATGCTTATTTGTTAGGCTGGTGTTGCATGCGAGAACTTGGGCCCTTTTTACAGTGTGTTTTCATTCCTGTTCTTTCCTGTTATGGGATTTTTGTATGGCTCTGTTGTTGTATTTTTCAGGAACGTAAACCCCATTTGGGGCTATTTTATTTTCTAATTTGTGGGGGACTTAACTAGTTGTGTATTAATATAAATAGTATTTTTTTTCTTATCATAGAAATTGTACAACTATTTTTTTCTATATTTTTTATAATCATGATTATAGAAAAATCATAGTGGCAATCCAATTTGTAAGGTTAGTGCTCACTTAACCGCCGGATCCAAGAGCGCCAAGATTCGGGTTTTTAGGATTTGTGTTTCTGTTTTATCTATGGGGCAACCAACTCATGGCCTTTTGTTCTCCATTGTCGTTGCACTTCTTGCGCATGGGTCCCTTTGTACGTTGTGTTATATGGGGTTGCCTTGAGCACCCTATATATATGGTCCTTTGTGGGGTTAGGTAAGTCTTTCTTGCGTTGTTTTTATTGAATTTTAATTGATACTTCTTTGTTTTTCAGTTGCAAATAGGGTTGCAACTGAGGTTTCCTAGTTGCAAATATGGTTGCAACTGAGTTTTCCCAGTTGCAAGTAGGATTGCAATTGAGATTTTTTTATTTACAAGTGGAGATGCAACTGAGTTTTTCCCAGTTGAGACTAGTGTTGCAACTGACTTTTTCCTAGTTGCGAGTTATGATCTAACTTAGTTTTTCCCTAATTGCAAATAGGGTTGCAACTAATATTTTTGAATTGCAAGCCGGGTTGCAACTGATACATTTTTCAGTTAAAAATGGGGTTGCAACTAAGTTCTTTTTCCAATTACAAGTCAGGTTGCAACTGAGTTTTTTTCTACTTTTGTTTCTAACTAAGAAAATTGTGAATTCAATGTTGGATTTTTGTGTCGTGATTCGTTCCAGATGGTATTTAATAAGTGGGGTTGCAACTATGTGTGGTTATTGATTTTAGTAGTTTTTATTCTCTTTCTTTTCATATATCAGGTTGTTGAATACTAAATGTCCGTCATAAAATATAAAATGGTTTGGTAGAATAAGGTACTAGTAGCTTCTTAGGTGTTATTATAGCGAAAACAAACTATAAAACTAGATTATATATGTTTAAATAGCCAATATGTGGCAGCCAAACTGACGGGTAATAAAACACCCATAGCGGCATAGCCTATACTGAAAAAATCAGTACATCATTAATCAGAAAAGTATAAACTACAAGCGGCAGAGGCAAGAGCGGGCGGCTAGCGGGTGTCGCTAGTGAGTTCTAGGGGTAGCAACGGGTTTAGCTTGAGGATGCAAAAATTACTAAGCCCACAAATAATCTGGTCCAACAAATGAAACAAAGGTTGAAAACAGGCTCTTACAAGCACACGTCAGTTCGCATGAGGAGAGAAGCAACGCCACGCGCAGCTATGGTTCGTGGATGTACCGCGCTGACATCAGCTAGCTGAGAATTAGCCTATTTCTCAGCTAGCTGAGCGTTAGAGGCTCCCAATTTCTAATTAGACTTAAACTAATTAAGATTAGTGCTAACAGTCAATTGCTCGATCCATGGCGGTATGCACACAATGGTGCTCTCTGATTGAGAGCGAGAGCTTTGTTTCAGCACATATGTCAGTGGAGAGGCCTAAGCAGAGGATCTTGATGGCCAATAATGGCCAAGGTCGCCGTGCTTTCTTCGACTTTGTCCCCGTGGAGGACTGGCTTCAAGCTCCAGGTCATGCTCTTGCTGAAACTCTTGTCAGCGACAAGATCATCTGCTCCAAGCCATGCCACGGGCTCAACCTGATAAGTACCAGCGACGATGACTTCCTATGCAACATGTCCACCGGCGCCATCCAGTGTCTCGGGAGGCGCGGCAAATCACGCTTTAGATCACATGCCAATCCTAGCGGGAACGCGTTCTCGGTTGGCCGAAGCGTTGGGCTCGGCTTCGACCCATCAACGGGAGAGCATGTCGCGGTCGAGATAGGCCACATCTCCGGCGCTCCGGCGTGCATGGTCAAGACGAGCAGCGAAAAGCAGTGGAGCTGCGTCGGAAGACCGCCGAGGCCGGTGACCGACATGCCACCGGCGCATGTTGATGGGACACTCTACTGGATGAGCGAGCCTGCGCATGACCGCGCCGTGGTTACATTTGACATCTCCGCCCGCGTGTTCGGCATCCTTCCATGCGAACCATGCTCGAACAATGACGCATTTCTTGTCGAGCTAAACAGAACACTCTCGCTCGTGGTTGTGGACGCCATGGCGGAGGAGATGGATATATGGCTGAGGCACAAGCGCGGCTCCTCCTCATGGGTTGGCACATACAAGATACGCCTCCACGAGCAGCCCAACTATTCTCTCAAGATGGGCCAGGTGGTGATGCCGGTTGACATGGATGGCGGCGATGGAATGATCTTGCTCAACACAGGGCGTGCTCTAGGCCACTACGACACCAAGACAGGAGCGCTAGAGACAATCTACTCGCTGGACCAACTAAATCTTCCCCAGAGCAATCTGGCCTTCCCTGTCCTGTGCCAGGATAGCCTGATACGCATTCAAGAGGACGGAATTCCCAAGCGCGTTACTCCATCAGTTCACCAGGAAGGATGCGGACGCTGCGACCATCCTGAGCATGCGGAGGCAATAATGCCAGGCGGAGGAAGGATGTTGAATCTCAAGTGCGAGGGCGGTGCATGTTCTAAATTCGCCTTCGTTTACCGGAGCTGCTGCAGGAGACTGCTTTGTGAGATTTGCCAGGGCCGATGCCTCCAGCATTCCTCAGTAGATATGATCAGACGAGATCCGTATATGCTTCCATCTTACCTTTCAAACGGGTCGATAAGTTGGGACGCTGCCTTGCCTTTTTGCCACCCGTCCGTGCCAGGTCCAGAGTACTGCTACTATTACTCGATCAAGAACGGTGATGTGGTGCGCCATGTCTTCGTCACACTTGACGATTACATGCGAGACAGGTTGTTGTGTCGTAGGGCTGAGTATGGATACAGAATGGAGGGACACATAGTTAAAGAACATTGGGTTCGGAGGTACCTCACACTGTGAGAGGGATTCTGATTTTTTTTCTTCAAAATAACCGTTTTATATTACTTATCTATACCTAATAATAAAGCACGAAGTGTTTCTTCCGGTCCAACATTTTTTTGAACGGTTCTACCCTCCCACCAAAACACATATTTCTAGCAAGCCACCGGTAAATTAAAAATTGTTAGGCTATTTCCCCTCACGGTTGATTCGTTTTCACGCTACAATATGAAAAAAAAGCTAACGAAGGTTCGTGCTTTGATCTATTGCTGACATTATTTAATGGGTCAGACGACATGTGCGTCCAGGCCTGGTGCACCAAGGTCAAAAGAGGCCCCTGGTTATTTCTACCATCATGTGATTCAAGTTCGTTTAGTACCACACCGCTGCCTTACAAGACGGCGATGTACTACATTTTTTTTTTGAACGGTAAAAGCCCCAAGGGGCCAAGAAGCTTTATTGAAGCAGCAGCGGGTACAAATTTCCATATAGGCCCTTTACAACACTCGTACAACACAATATTTTAAAGATAAGGCCTCCAAAAGAACAAAAAGGACCCTAGCAAAGAGATAAAAAAGCAATCAAGTGCTTGGTGTCCTCCTCCGCCGCAAACCGCCGGCGACCTCGAGGCCTCTGCCGCAGCACCATTGACGCAACCGACGTTGAGATCCAAAGCGCTCCGCCGAACGCTCGATGCGAAGCCTTCTCCGACGAGGAACCAAAGCCACAGGCCAGGACCACGGCCCCGGGGAGGAACCACTTGGGGCCATGGAGCGGTCGAGCTCCTGCAGTAAGATTCAGCAAGGGCCTCCACACAGGAGGTTGAGAAAGGGCCGCCCTTCCGGCCAATGAGTACGGCGGCAAACTTTGCCACCATGGATTCCGCTCGAGGGAGCAAAAGCTTCAGAAGCTCCCAAAAGCCTCCAACCAGACCAACAGCCAGCTGCCTGCTCAGCACCACCTCCTCGCCGCCATGGCCGGCCAGGTGGACAAGAGCAGTAGGGGGACTAGAAAGTGGAAGGAGACCGCGCTTGATGAAGAAAGAGCTTGCAGCTCGCCGCAACATCCCCTTCTCAATCCCCTCGCCACCACGGCCGGACAGAAGAGGATGGAAGGATGAAGCAGACGAAACCAACAGCCGCTCGGCGCCGCGCACACGCACCAGAACGGCAACACTCCCGCTGCATCCAGAAGACCTCCCTTGCGCGCCAACCATCTCCATCCCCTCGCAACCACTGCCGGACGGAGGGAGATGGGAGAACGCAGCAAAAACGAGGAATAGGAAGCAGCCTGCGACCGATTTATTTGTTGATGTGGTGGCCGTCGTCGCCGGCAGAACCTCCGGCCAGAGGAGATTGAGCACGCCGAGAACGAACCCTAGAGCCAAGATCTGGCCGCGTCGATCCAGAGCTCCACATCCGGGCATCAAGCCCACTACCGGCAAAAAGCCAAGGAAACTAAACCTAACTACTCCGGTGCCTCCCCCGTCCAACTTCAGCCAGCTATTCCGGCGGAGAGGACCGGGAGAGGCCCGGCCACCGACGACTGGGAGCAGTTACTGTAGAGGTTCGGGAGAGAGGTTGGGGAAAGAGAGTCCCCCACCCATTCTGGCGATGTACTACATGACACTCCTACTAGAGGACGAGTAGTAGGAGGCCAAGGGCCATGCTTTGGGGAATATGTTCGTTGTTTATATGAAATTATAGACAAAACATTAGAGATGCTCTTAGCTTGAAAATTATATGCATATAATTAACTTTGTTTTTTCTGGCAACACACGAGTATTCAGATAGTAAAATAATAAAGGACGAAGTGTTTCTTTCGGTCCAACATTTTTCTGTACCGATTTACCCTTCCACAAGACCACTTATTACCCCTAGCGCCACCGATAAGTTTTCTAGACGATTTTTTCTGATTTTCTCCATCCCACGTTAGGCTCATCCTTTGTTATGATCCACATGGTCCACAGGACAACCGCTCCCAATTCCCCCCACACCGCTTCTCCCACCGAATTGCATACGCACCTCCCCCGACTGCGGCGGCGCAGGACAACAAGGGGCGACGGAGGGATGGCCTGGGGAATAGCGGTTCTCGACGGAGCGGGGACTGCCGCAGTCCGGAGACGCACACTCACTGGACGGTGGCCTTTCCCGCACGGCACCCACGCCTCCTGCCTCCCACGACCAGAGAAGAACATGCCTGCCGCCCATCGGGTCCATCGCGAGCGACCCGTCGCTCCCATCCTCTCCACCTACCTGATTCGTTCCTCTTTCCCTTGATCCGTACCCCATCAGAGTCCACCGTGAGCCGCCCGTCGCCCCAACCCTGATTTGTTCCTCTTTCCCCCCAACCCGTACGACGGTTGGATGCAACACGATCTCTGCTCGGACCACGCTCGTGTGAGATGGCTGATATGGATTCTACTTTGCCTGCTTATAAAAAGGACTAGATTCAGGCGGCGAAAACAGCCGACCTGATTTCGATGGGGAGGCCTAATTCCGGCGAGCTGCGAGGATTTTAATTTGCGTCAACAGAATTACCGTCATGCTGAATCCAACCCCTCCTCTGTGCGGACCTGCTGAATGCCTGAATCCCGATGGGGCAGACCAATTCGGGCGAGCTAGGAGGCTGGACGAGGCCATGGACCTGCTCGGCCGGAGCACGGCGAGCACCTATTCTGCGCCACCATCCGAAATCAATCTGTTGCGTGTAAATACACGGGTACTTGATCTATTCAATCTGAGGTAAATTTCATTACACGTTCATCTGATCAATGAGCGAGTAGTAGTTGATTAATAATTTAGCTGTTTTAAAGACACTCTCTGCTTTTGATTCCAACTGCTGTACTATCTGCATGTTGTTTGATGAATAGCATAGTGATCCTGGATATACGAGGAGTTGACTTATAGACAAATCCAGAAGTAGATTGGATGTTTGAATATCCGTCGTAGTTTACGAATGGGAGAAATAAGAAGTAAACACCAACTTAGCAGTGGTCATGCATACCTTTAAATTGTTGTTGCTTACCACTTTCTATCTAGCCGTGTCCTGTAGGTAGGTATGCATGCGTGTGTGTTGGGTCGGTGTTGTGAGTCCAGCTTGCCTGGTGGACTGAACATGTATGGCTTTCTTTCTTTTTCCATATGCTTTTAAAAATAATAAGAATAGAAATATAGAAATAGAAAGAGAGGCTTGATGGACATGATACCACCAATGGGAAGATGTAATCCATAAACTTGTTCTTGGAATATAATTCATAGGCTCAACAACTTTGTTGTTCCGCCGCAACGCGCGGGCATTGTGCTAGTTACTTAAAAGGTTTAAGTATTATGTCCGGTCTTTGCATAGACAAGATGCACACAACCACAATCAGTTCGAACAAAAGCCAGAAAAACAAGAAGGCGAAAAATATAAGATGGAATTACATACGTCAATGGGGATTGAGTGAAGATTCACGCTATCATCGATGTCGAAAAAAATATCCCTTGCCGTATTCTCAAACTGTGTACTGACATCCGTCAACAGGTCACGGAACTGCACACGATGTAGACCATGAACAAAACGTAGCTGTGCATCGGCAAGTGCTCCTACCCTAATAAGGATTATGAAATTATGCTCAATCCCATATAGCTAGTTACCAAATTTGTTGGCAACGCTACAGGAAGGAAATATTCCAGAAATTAGTTGGATGACTGACCATATAGAACGAGCAAATTTGCAATTGAAGAACAATTGTTTACTCATCTCATCGTGATGATAAAAAAACATATTCTTTAATTCCATGCAAATTCCTTTTAACAAGTTTATCTTTTGTTAGAATTATCCCTCGACGAAGATACCATTAGAAATTTCGTCTTTAGTGGTATTCTTTTACGTTTTTTTGTTATCGACTGGCACGTCAGGTTGGACTGATTCTCTATACATAAAAGTTAGAATTTCCCGCTCTCTTGTGAGTTCCAACTAAACTCATCACGACCATCTGGCAATTGCACAATAGTTAAACGATATAACACAACGTTTCACGATACAGGTCTTCGCCCCATTAAGTCTCTCCTAAACGTCACACTCGGCGGAGAAGATTCAAGCACCGAGGCTGTGGTATCCCTTTGTGACGAATAATGTTATGTAGAGCTGGATATACTAAATACCTTGATAACTTCATCATAATCATGTTGATAACTAGTTACACTTAAAACACTCTTATAACTACATCAACAACTCCTATTGTCACCATATTGATAACTTTTCGCTTGACACCGATAACTACAATTAACAACACCTTAGTAATATCTCTATTTTAAGTCTATGTAAGAACATCATTTAACCATGGTAATTAAACATCAGAAACCTTGATAACTATAAGAAAAGGCTACCTATATATAGCACATCAATTTACAAGAAAAATAAGCTTTGATATTTTTATAAGTGTTAAAGAGAACTTGTGACGGTAGGTGAGAGACTGCCCGAAGAATCCGTGGTAGACAAACGAATAGATTAAAACGGACATAATATCTGTTGGGTCACGGCTCCAATTAAAAAAGAAAAATCAAAGCTAAAATGGATCAAATCCATATGTGAGCTCGGTTGGAGGAGGTGGTGAAAAGATCTTAACCATGTTTTTGTCTGGGCCTTATTCTCTTTCCTGGTTGCTTGTTTCCCATCTAACCTTAACGACTTGTGTATTCTTAACCTGAAGGTGATTCTAAACTTTTTACTTGAATGATTTTTCTAGTAGTACTAAAAACATAAAAGATTCCAAATAACGTCAAATTTTGCCACTTGGAAACATCAAACCCTCTACATTCTTAAGATATTATGTATAAAACAATCTTATCTTATATTAATCAATTATACTAGTAGTACTGAAAGAAACATCACATATTCCAAAATAGCGTCATGTTTTTCTACTATGAAACATCAGTCCTACACTCTAAAGACATGTATAGTGGTTGAGAAAACAATCTTATATTATACAATGCACATTGTTTAAAAGACGTTATACATCGTTGTATCCAACAATTACCATTTGCGTTTCTTCTATAATCATGGCATTATTTAAATTAAGCAAACAAGATGTGACTAGAAGAAAGTGTCCCATAAATACAATAGAGAAAAACGTCTTATCTTTATGGGTTTTGTGAGAATTAGCTTAAGACACCGTCATCCTTGATATAATATTAGGCATAATTTCTACGATTAATTTCAGAATATAAATCATGACAACAACAGCTACAATCACGTGAACCTCTAACATACTAGATGTATTAATCAACATAAACAGTAGCAGACTATACACACTAACAGCCATAGTAAAATAATAGATCTAATGACGGTGTACGTACTGATCAGTTATCGATGTAGTCACCGTTGGTGCAGTAGCCTGTCGAAGAAGTCGGCGTTGAAGACGACGTGCACGAGGTCCGACTTGACGACCGGGAAGACGCGCCGTGATGACGAACTTGAGCAGTCGCGCGGAGCGCTTCCCAAAAACCTTATTCGCCTTCTCCCGTACAAGATCACAAAGACGAGTGGTTCCGGAGACCTTCTCTCCCGACCGCCGGTGCACGCCGGCAAGTGGGATGGAATAGACTACGGTGGTGGTGCAAGCAGAGAGATGTCAAAACCCTAGATTGGTTTTGTGTCGTGCGTTGTGGAAGCCTCACAGGCGTTTATATAGAGCGGCTTGGAAAACCCGTACAGGACACGATGTGGACCAAGCCCATGTCGCGCACGTTCGGGTCGGTTACAGATAGCCCATGATCCGGGAGCGATCCGAATCCACTAATTGTTGACACGGCTGTCTAACCGCACATATTTTGCTGAGTAGCAAAATAAAGCTCGGCTCGGCAAGATTCCCGCAACCCGCGACGTGGCGTGGCGTGGCGAGCGAGCGTGCGTGCGCGCGGTGGCGGCGTCGGAGGAGGAGCGCGCGTGTAGCTCTCTTATTGTCACTCACTTACAAAATGGTGCAACACTCCACCTTACAAGGTGGTGCAACTCTTCTTCAACTTCCCATGTGGGACTAAACTTTAGCTCACACAGTTCTTGTCACACACATGTGAGCTGCCACCAACTTGGGTCAAATCACTATGGGCTTCCACATACATGGGCTTTGAGATTTAGGAAAAATCTGAAATCACACATGGGTTCCCATTATTTCTAACAATCCCCCACCAGATCTCAAATGCCCGTTTGAAGATTTGTCAATCCTTGCTACTTGTTTATATACCAGTGTTTCAACAGAGACTGTTAAGTTGAACTTCCGCCTAGAATCTTGAACTACGTCTATCAACAACTTGAACAATGGACGAACCTTGAATTGCAAGTTTGGTGCCAATAGATTTCACTCAAAATCATAACTAGTACATGGCTTCTAGTAGCCTACCCCGTGGGTTGGAGCATATGCGTCATACTCTATGAGTTTACTAGATATTACTCAAGTCTCATAGACCGCGACGTTTACAGTCGAGCTCATATAGGTGTGTTCTTTCAAGAATGCTTTGTAGGACAGCATCTTTGCTAGTTAAAGCCAATAGAAACACATTAAGGCATGTTGCCAACCTGCCTTACAGATTATGAGAGATATGCATCTTCACATAGAGAGGGTTACCAACTAATCTACTCAGTCAAACCACTAGCTTGTTCTTCCCAGGTCCTAATTCACGGGATCTCCGATCACATAGGTTGGGTTACCACTAGGTGTGTCATCCATGGGTCTCAATCCCATCTTCCTCGATGCACTTTCTATCACATTTCATGATAGTCCCTTTGTAAAGGGATCTGCCAGGTTTTTTTGTCTGTTTGAATATACATAACATTTATTACTTCGGAGTTTCTCAATTTCCATACAGAGTTCAAACGTCTCTTCACGTGTCTTGATGACTTCACGTTATCCTTAGAATTGTTCACTTTGACAATAACATTTTGGTTGTCACAATTCAAAAGTATTGCCAGCACAGGTTTCTCAACCACATGCAAGTCCATCAAGCGCTCACGCAGCCATTCTGACTCAAAAGTGGTTGTGTCTAAAGCAGTAAGCTCTGCTTCCATAGTTGACCTCGTCAATATGGTCTGTCTATGGGATCTCCATGACACCGCACCACCTCCAAGGGTAAACACATACCCGCTCGTGGCGTAGAGTTCATCAACGTCAGAGATCCAATTCGAATCACTATATCCTTCAAGCACAGCAGGATGCCCTGAATAGTGAATCCCATAGCTCGTTGTACCACATAGATAGCGCATGACCCTTTCAAGTGCATGCCAATGATCAATACCCGGGTTAGACATGAACCTATTCAACTTGCTCACAACAAAAGAGATATCAGGTCTTATAGCGCTTGCTAAGTATATGAGAGAACCAACAACTTGTGAATATTTCAGCTGATCTGTTGGTTCCTTCTTATTCTTTCGTAATGTCAAACTGGGATCATAAGGTGTTGGAGAAGTCTTGCCAACATTAAAGCCAAATCGGCTCAAGACCTTCTCAACATATGAGATTGCGTTAAAGTAATCCCATTCTCGTTCTTAATAAGCTTGATGTTCAGAATCACATCAGCCTCTCCCAGATCTTTCATATCAAAACTCTTTGACAGGAAAGACTTGACTTCATTTATCACTTTTATGTTTGCACCAAAGATCAGAATATCATCCACGTACAAACATAATATAAAGCTATCGCCCCCACCATGGTGATAGTAAACACACCTATCATCCTCATTAATGACAAAGCCAGCAGAAAGTAGAGTTCTATCAAACTTCTCATGCCATTGCTTAGGTGCTTGTTTCAGGCCATATAAAGATTTTAATAACTTTCACACCTTTGTCTCTTCACCTTTTACCACAAACCCATCAGGCTTATTGAAAGGATACGGATGTCGCCTAGAGGGGGGGGGGGTGAATAGGCGATTAAAACTTTTCCTAGAGTGGCTCAACAAAGGCGGAATTAAACTAGTGTTTACTTTGTAAAGCACAACCTAGAAACAACTAAGGTTTACCTATGTGCACCAACAACTTATGCTAAGCAATACAAGCAACAAAGTGATAGCAAGATATATATTACTTCAAGCACGAAGGCTATAACAATGTAAAGTGCATAAGTAAAGAGCTCGGTTATAGAGATAACCGAGGCACGCGGGGACACCGAAATTTTACCGAGTTCCTCCCAACATGGAGTACGTCTCGTTTGGAGAGGGGGTGGTATCAAACCACCAACGCCACAAAAGGCCTCCCTTATTCTCCAGTGAATCTCACCCCAATGGGATCGATCCACGCTTCCACTATCGGTGCACTTGTCGGTGGCAACCGGAACCTCTCACAAGGTTGGGGCACAACTCCACAACTTAATTGGAAGCTCCCAACAAATGCCACAAAAGGCCACAATGCCACCAAGACCACAAACCGTCTAGGGTTCCAAGAACCCAAGAGGTACAACCTCCAATGAGTAATACAAACCAAATCCTCCAAAGAGAACACAAACCGATTCACCAAATGCAAATGGCAAGAACACCACAAAGATGCTCAAATCCCTCACTCTCAAGTTCCAACAAAGCTACTAAAGCTATTGGGGGAACAAGAGAGGATGAATCAAAGAGAGAAACAAAATCCCCCAAAATCTAGATCCCCAAAGATACACTCACAAAGAGATGTTTTGGTTTGGTCAAAACGTAGATCTAGATCTCCTCCAACTACCCCTCAAATATATGCAAGAATCAATGGAGGGAAGAGTAGAAATCAAGCTTAAGGAGTAAGGCAAATAGGGGCAAAGCTTTAGATCCAAAGAGGAGGAAGAAGTAACCCTAAAAGGCAAAGGGGCAAAGCTATTTATAGGGCTGGGCAAAATATGGCCGTTGGACCCTGAATGAAGCGGTAGTACCGGAAGTTCAAGCGGTACTACCGGAGAACACCGGTACTACCGGACCAGGTACCGGACTTGGTACAGAAAGACCAACATTCAAACTTCATAGTCCCAGGCCACAGCGGTACCACCATTGGTGCTACCGTAAAGCGGTAGTACCGCAAATGGCAACCGGTACTACCGGATGTGAAATGGAATCAGCAGCTTAGACGAAAAACTCTCTGTCACGCCAGGTAGTAAAATGCGGTACTACCGCATTTCACTACCTAGGCAGACAGAAGGTTTTTGCCAACGTTCAACAGTCTCTGCCCTGTGCGGTACTAAAATGCGGTACTACCGCATTTTAGTACCGGAGCAGGCAGAAGCTTTTGACAAGTGGTCAAGAAGCTACTGTCGCGCTAGGTACTAAAATGCGGTACTACCGCTTTTTAGTACCTAGCCCGGCAGAGGCTTTTTTTGACAGTTAGTCAAAACCTTCTGTCGCATCCGGTAGCAAAAAGCGGTACCGCACCAGGCAAATATTCAAACGGCAATAACTTTTGACTGGAAGCTCCGATTGACCCGATTCCAATTGCGTTGGATAGAGGACGACAAGGGCTTGTTATGTGACAACGGCAATATTTTTTGACTGAAATATTGATTATCACCAAGTGAGAAAGTATCAAGTAGAATAATGTGATATAGCTCACTTGGTGAGAAACCGAAAAGCCGAATAAATCAAAATCGCAACAAGATACAAATGGAAGATCCGATTTTGATGAACAAGAGCTTGTTATGGAGATGACCACAAGCTCTATATCCTCACATTGATAAGACCAAATAACAACCAAATGCGATGATGCAAGTATGCAAAGGTTTGAGCTCTCTCTGAACGATGTGACCAAATTACTCATACGAGAGCCCCTCTTGATAGTACGGTTATCTATCCTAAACCCAGTCTCACACACAACGTGAGACCGGCAAAAGAGAAAACCTATCAAGATTATACCTTTGCCTTGAGCAATCGACTTGAGCTCGATGTAGACGATCTTCCCTTCTCAAGATGGAACGCCTTCCTTAATTCCTCATCATCGACCTCGCATATTGAGCTTGCCCAACATATCTTCTTTGCATTTCATCGACCTTGAAGCCAACACATGCTCCAAGCGATGCCAATGGACAAATCCTACAAGTATAACTTAATACACACATTCGTCCATAAAGATTGTCATTAATTACTAAAACCACACATGGGGGCCCAACATGTTCTTTCACTTATCCATGTAGATATCCTCTTCCAACTCTCCATTAAGGAAAGTTGTCTTCACGTCCATTTGATGAACGAGAAGACCATAAGAGGCAGCTAGGGACAATTGTACTCGAATGGTGGTTAGTCTAGCGACAGGTGAATATGTTTTAAAGTAATCTTCGCCTTCTTTCTATGTGTAGCCCTTAGCTACAAGACGCGCCTTATACTTCTCAATAGTACCATCAGGCCTTAGGTTCTTCTTGAACACCCATTTACATCCCACATGTTTACAACCATAGGGTCGTTCTAATAATTCCCAAGTTCTATTAGAAAGAATCGAGTCCATCTCATTTTGGACAGCTTCTTTCGAATCATCTGCATCAGGAGATGCATATGCCTATGCAATGGATCTGGAGTATCGTCCACAAGGTACACGATGAAATCATTACCAAAGGATTTTGCAATCCTATGTCTCTTACTCCTCGTGAGAGGTTCATCGTCATCCTTCTCAAGGACTTCCTCATGTGGTTGTTCAGAATTCTCGATAGATGCACTAGATTCAGGAAGTATTTCAGAAGAAATTCTACCAATGCTATGCATATCTTTCATAGGAAAAATATTCTCAAAGAATGTTGCATCACGAGATTCCATTATAGTATCAACATGCATATCAGGTACCTCAGATTTAACCACTAGAAATCTATAGCCTACACTCCGTGGAGCATATCCTAAAAAGATACAATCCACTGTCTTGGGTCCGAGCTTGCGTTTCTTGGGGATCAGTATGTTGACCTTTGCAAAACACCCCCAAGTGCGCAAATATGAAAGTGATGGTTTTCTCCCAGCCTACTCCTCATAAGGGGTATTTTTTTATTCTTGTTAGGGACTCTATTCAGGACATGACATGAAGTCAACAAAGCCTCCAACCACCATGCCTTTGATAAACCAGCAGTGGCTAACATGGAATTCACCAAGTCAGTCAGCGTGCGGTTTTTCCTCTCGGCAATCCCGTTTGATTGGAGCGAGTAGGGAGGCATCCTCTCATGAATAATTCCGTGTTCCTTACAGAATTCATCAATTTTTTTTGGGAAAATACTCACCACCACGATACGACATAAGACGCTTGACCTTCCTCTCTGGTTGATTTTCAACTTCGGCCTTATAAATTTTAAAGTATTCTAAAGCCTCATCTTTAGTTTGCAACAAGTAAACATAGCAGAATTTAGTAGCATCATCTATCAACGTCATGAAATATCTTTTTTCACCTTTTGTTAACACACCATTCATCTCGCATAGATCAGAATGTATGAGTTCTAGAGGTGCCAAGTTTCTCTCCTCGGTATCCTTGTGAGGCTTTAGAGGTTGCTTTGATTGCACACAACTATGGCACTTAGAACCTTTGGCAATAGTGAAATTCAGAATTAAACTCATATTGGACATCCGAGACATCAAACCAAAGTTAATGTGACATAAACGAGAATGCCAAACACTGGTATCATCATTAACATCGCCACAAATAAGATTCACGGATCTCTTACAAAACTCTGAAAGTGAAAATCGGAACAAGCCTCCGAACTCATAACCTTTACCAATAAATTGTCCATGTTTCGAAACAACGAATTTATTGGACTCTAACACAACCTTAAACCCATCTCTACACAGAAGGGAGCCACTAACGAGATTCTTGTTCATAGTGGGGACATGCTGCACGTTCCTCAGCTGCACGATCTTTTCGGAAGTAAACTTCAGATCCATCGTGCCAACACCACGAACAGAAGCATGTGATCCATTCCCCCGGCTGAATCCCGAGCGACCTGATAAGAAGTGAACATAGAGATGTCAGCACACACATGAACATTACCACCCGTATCAATCCACCAACATGGTGATTGAAATACTGAAATAACAGTAAATAAATTACTGTACCTATCAGTGTTGCTAGCGGTCACGACGTTGACAGTTTTTCCACCTTTTCCTCTATGATCTGCACAATCTGGGCAGTCCTTGGAAAAGTGGCCGAGCTCTCCACATGAATAACAATGTAGCTCGGCCTTGTTCAGCTTCTTCTTCTTCTTGAAGGTTGTAGTCTTTTCAGGCTTATTGAACGAGGGCTTATAGTTCCCTTTGTTCTTGCCGAAGGTCTTCTTCTGCGCCATGTAGGCGCTAGACTGACCCTCGCCTCCTCTCTCAGCAGTGTCCGTAGCCCGAGCCTTCTCCTCAACATCAAGAGACGCTATCAGGTTTTCAACCGATATCTCCTGTCTCTTGTGTTTGAGAGTTGTGAAGAAGTTCCTCCACGAAGAAGGCAACTTTGCAATAATGCACCGAGCCACAAACTTGGCGGGTAAGATACACTTGAGGATTTCAAGCTCCTTGGCAAAGCACTGTATCTCATGAGCTTGCTCAACTA
Organism: Avena atlantica; assembly: GCA_910589765.1. NCBI lineage: Eukaryota > Viridiplantae > Streptophyta > Magnoliopsida > Poales > Poaceae > Avena > Avena atlantica. Next base: position 442,070,256 of record OU342734.1, on the reverse strand, counting down.
CATAACAGTTGTTAACCATCCTGTAATCATGAAAGTTCTCCATGATGTACAACTCACTGCCAGCATCTGCTACACCGAACTTAGCGTTTAGTGCCTCCCAGAGCTCTTTTCCACATTTGATGTGCATATACACATCAAACAGCTTGTTGTCAAGAACACTCAGAACACATCCCACAAAGGCAAGATTGGTTTCCTTGAACTTGTTCTGAACCTCGTCAGATGTAGTTCCTTCAGTTAAACCCTCACTAGCCTCGAATACTTTCAGAGCTTGCAGCCCCATAGTGGTCTTATACTGCCACCTCTTAAAATGAACAACGGTAAACTTTTCCGTCCCATGTTTAATTCAGGAAATTGCCTATAGTATGGTTTTTGGATTGATGGAATATTAGGCGTAATTTCCATCATTAATTCCAGAATATAAATCATGAAAACAGCAGCTACAATCACGTGAACCTCTAAGATACTAGATGTATTGATCAACATGAACAGTAGCAGACTATACGCACTATCAGCCATAGTAAAACAACAGATCTAATGACGATGTACGTACTGATCGGTTTTCGATGTAGTCACCGTTGATGCAGTAGCCTGTCGAAAAAGTTGGCATTGAAGACGACGTGCACGAGGTCCGGCTTGACGACCGGGAAGACGCATTGTGATGACGAACTTGAGCAGTCGCGCGGAGCGCTTCCCAAAACCTTATTCGCCCTCTCCCGTACAGGATCACAAAGACGTGGTTCCGGAGACCTGCTCTCCCGACCGCCGGTGCACGCCGGCAAGCGGGATGGAATAGACTACGGTAGCGGCGCAAGCAGAGAGGATGGCAAAACCCTAGATTGGTTTTGTGTCGTGCGTTGTGGAAGCCGCACAAGCGTTTATATAGAGCGGCTCGGACCCGTACAGGACACGAAGTGGACCAAGACCACATCACGCACGTTCGGGTCGGTTACAGATAGCCCACGATCCGGGAGCGACTCGAATCCGCTAACTGTTGACACGTCTGTTTAACCGCACACATTTTCTTGAGCAACAAAATAAAGCTCGGCTAGGCGAGATACCCGCAACCCGTAACCCGCGGCGAGTCGTGACGTGACGTGACGAGGCGAGCGGGCGTGCGAGCGGCGGCGTCGTCGGAGGAGCGCACGTGTAGCTCTCTTATTGTCACTCACTTAGAAAGTGGTGCAACACTCCACCTTATAAGATGGTGCAACTCTCCTTCAACTTTCCATATGAGACTAAACTTTGGCTTCCACAACTCTTGCCATACAGATGTGAGCTGCCACCAACTTGGGTCAAATCATATATGGGCTTCGACATACATGGACTTTGAGATTTAGGAAAAATCTAAAATCACACATGGGTCTAATGATTTAGCCCATTATTTTTAACAATCCTCTGCTCTCTACCATCCGAAATATTGTGCAGAGATCCTAACTTGGGCCAAATCACATATGGGCTTTCACATACATGGTCTTTAAATTTAGAAAAAATCTGAAATACACGTTGGTCTGATGATTTAGCCATTATTTCTAACAATACTTCTCTACCATCCGAAATATTGTGCAGAGATCCGTGCATAGACTTCTTGTTGTTTTATTGTCTGGGCCAGGGGCAGTCCGTACGGGAGGGAGTGGGCTATATCTATTTGTTTTTTCCTTTTTTTTCCCCATATATCCGGCTGTTGTTGTGCACGAGAGCTTGGGCCTTTTCATGTAATTCTGTTGTTTTGTTGTCCGGTGCATGAAATGTGGCTTCAGGCTACAGTTGGGGACTTGTGTATAGGCCATAGGGTCCTCTTTTATCGTTTTTTCCTGGACGTATACTCAAGGCAGGGCGGACTTTTTTTTTAATTTGTCCTGGCCTTAATAACTTTTGTATTTTTATATATAGCTTTCTTTCTTTTCCAATGGTAAAAAATTGTACCGTACAACTCAACTATTTTGTTGTTTTATTTCATAATTCTAATGATAGAATTATCTCAATTGTACCTTGTCTCGCAACTGAAAATCTCAATCGCAACTAGAAAATCTTAGCTGCATCCACTCTCATAACTAGAAAATCTCTATCGCAATCCCACTTGCACTAAAACATCTCAGTTGCAATCGCATTTGCAACTGGAAAATTTCAGTTCCAACCACACTAGCTAGTACCTGAAGAAAATTCCAATTGCAACCTCAATTTCTTACCAGAAGAAAACTAAGTTGAAACCTTGCAATTGGAAAATGAACTCAGTTGCAACCCTACTTGAACTAAGCAAATCTTAGTTATAACCGTACTCACAAGTAATGACACTCAATTGCAACCTGGTTTGTAGCTACAAAAGTCTTAGCTGCAACCATACTTGAAACTGAAAAAATACAATCACAACCCCACTTGCAACTGGAAAAATCGCAACTACAAGCCTACTTGCTACCCAACCCAAAAACATAGTTGCAAATAAAAAATCTCAACTGCAACTCATGTGCAACTGAAAAGGCTAGTATAAGTTAAGTGTGTTTTTCTCACTCTATATTTTTAAAATTGTCGCTAGTTCCCTGCATCCTTTGTTGGGTTTGTTAAGAGAAATGAAGTTACACATGCACCAAGGCTTCAAAGAAAAACAAAACATTTTTTTTTGCGAAGAAAAGAAAAAGAAAACATTAAATGCCCATGAACATAAAAGGCCCAGAAAAGAAAAGAATTTGCCTGAAGTCAGACAGCATGGGCCCGGCACATGGTTCTGGCGTCAAAGCCCACTACACATTCATGGTTTGCCTAGGGGTGACACTGGTCAAATAATCGATCGGGATGCTCAAAAAAAAATCGATCGGGATTTTCTCAAAAGAAAAAATCGACCGGGATTTGCAGGAAAGAGAACCAGTCCATCGGGGTTTGCTAAAAGGAGAACTAATCGATCGGGGTTAGAGAAAATCGCTCACGAACCTGCGTCGTATTTTACCCATTCTAAGATTTGGGATCATTCTGGTCGTGGAGTCTGTGTAGAGTGCCAAATCGGAGGTGTATTTTCTTGCTCTGGCGCCTCTTCCTCCGTTCACTACGGTTCACCCGTCCAGAACTTAATAGAGATTTCCTTAATTTGGGTCATGGGCATTCACCTGTCAACGACGCCACGACGGCACCAGCCAGCGGCTGCTATCCAAAACTGGTCTACGCAGGCGGGGGGCAGCGGGAGACAAGGTCCCTTTCTTGATCGCCGTTCATCGTCAACTTGGCGCCTTATCGGATTACCGACCGCTGCTGCAGGACACCAGAAGACGGCGACCGGGAGCGGGTGGGGCGGCTCTCCTGGGCAACGTACCGGCCGCCAGGTCTGGCTTGGCCGGACACGTATGGACCATATATACGGTATGCATGGTTGCTGTCCTGGCTCCCGCCTCCCTCACTAGCGAGCAAGCTCACCCCCCGCCGCGCGCGTCTGTCCCGATCACCCCCTATCCGTCCGGCCGTGCGCACGCGTGTGGCCGTGGTTGGAGCGGCCATGGACTTTGGGGCTGGAATGCTGGATCGTTCCGTCGTCCGCATTTCGCGGGCCGGCGAGCGCCGCGTGTCGGTGTCGAGTGGCGACCGACAGGTTCGATCGTGCTGCACTTTGGGCACGGTAGGGCGCCTCTGGCTTGTCTGGGCGCGTCCTTCCCTCCAGAGTCAGGGTCAGGGTCAGTGGCCAGTGGGTGCCAGCGAGCAACCCCATAGTTGCGCGCCGGTAGGAGTACATGCCGTTGGCGGCATCTGCGGTAGCTTGTCCGTGCATGTGGGCGTATCTCGACGCGCGATCGGCCGGCGTCCTTGAATATGTTTCGGATACCGTCAGCACCAACATGCCATGTTCTTCCCAGAGTTCGTGTTACTTCCATCAGAAAATTCAGGAGCAATTAAGTACAGTCCGGCCAGATCGGACTTCTGAGATGCTGCGAGCCACTACAGGATTAACTGGGAGCTTTCTGAATGCTGATCTTGTCTTTGAACGGCTTTGCAGACGAGTAGTACATATGACTGACATCCTAGCTAGGCCAGGAGGTTGATCAGTTCGCAGATAAACGTCTTCATCTCTGTCAACGTCTCGAGTCATCGTGCATGCGCCGGTCCCGAGCGAGAGGGAAAGCACGCACGCACAGTACAGGCGCCACTGTTATTAAACAATCACCAGACCGCGCGTCGTGTTAGGTGTCATGTTTAGTCGAGATGTCCGGCCAAAACACTGCTGACGACACAGCTGTCAGCCACAAAAACAAAGCCAAATTATACAAAAACTTAACTCAACTTACAGGACCGGCCTAATATTTTTGTTAGATCGATCGGCTTCTAACGCGATCGAGGAGTACGTCATACGCGAGCGTGTACGTAACCTCCGTGAGAAAGCACCGTCGGTTATCTCACTCTCTCAGAAGATGGAGACGGCAGCATGATGATGCTACATTCGAATTGTTAAGCTAACTGAACCTCCGATCCACCAGGCAGGCCTCCGTCACTAAATAATTGGGATTCCTCGGGTTGTCAGTTAGCGCTGCATATCGGGAACATTATCTCCTGGAGGGAAATGGAATCGATCGAGATTGCCTCTGGATCATCGGATCATTTTATAATCTAGCACGTATACGCACTAATCTGGACGGTTGATGTGCTGGATAATAAATTAGTACTGTACAAGAGAGGAGATCAACACAACTGATTTCATATTTGCAAAAAAAAAAAAGCACAACTGATTTCATCCACGAGAGCGGATTTCCCACACCTAGGAGGGGCCCCCGGCATCATCTTTACCACAAGTTAACTGGAGATTCGTGCAAAAGTCTCCCAGTCAAAGCTTTCATTTTTTTTTTGCATTTTAGACCTTGGCAAAATCCCTATTCAGCCCATTCCCTACTCCCCAGTCTGACGCTGCCGCCCCCAACCCAACACTCACCCCATCCCTGTACTGAGCCGACCCATCCTCCTCTTCTAGCCCGACGCCTCCTCCTCCTCCAGCCCGCCTCCTCCTCCTCCTCCTCTAGCCCGTCGTCGTCCTTGGTCTCCCTCACTCTGCTTGATGTGGGCAAGGTCCCTCCTCTCGTTCGTCGTGGAGCAGAAGCTCCGGTCCTCCTCCTAGGCCGTGAGAGGCCAGCCAGCCTCCTTTGCGCGTGCAGATTCCGTGTTTTCCGATGGAAGGGCCGATCTAGCCATGGAGGTCCCGAATCTGAGCCTGGAAGGCACCTCTTGATTCTTTTCATTGGTTAATTTAATTTGGAAATTTTTGTTGAGCTCCGTTTCCTGTTGAATCTAGATGAAGTTTCTTAGATGGGTCCATTTGAATAATCTGTATTGAATCCCCTTAGTATCTGCCAAGTTTATTCATGTTTCTCGCAAAGTTTTTTTTATATCTTGGAATGTTTGCAGTGTGGATGTTCCGTGAATTAAGTTTTACTTACGCATGAAACTTGTAAAAAACTATGGTGAATTTGATGTTGAAAAGGTGCATCGGAAAAATCCATATCCAATTTATATGATTTTGTTCTAAATCATGAGTGATTATTGTATGAATCTTCTATGAATTTTATGAATTTGTATAAATGTCTGTGATGTATAAATCCTATAAAACCTATCAGATTTGATAATCTTTGAAAAAACTATATGAATCATGTATGATTCTTGGCAGAAACATATGTAGACATTCTAACAATATTCTGTGAATAAAATATATGAATATCTCTTGAAAAAATTATATGAATATCTCATGAATCTTGTGTGAAACTGTTCAAGGGTCTCCTCCCATTTCACATCTTGTGTCAAAAATTATTACATGAAAATTCTGTGAAAAATAATATGTAAGAAAAATTCCATGACTCTTTTTGTTGAAAATATTTTATCATGTATGAAATGAATGTTTGTTTGTTACCAAAAATATTGGTTGAATATTGCTACCGAAAATATTGGTACCTAAATTATCTTGTATGAATCAGTCAAGATGAAACATAGTTTTATCCAAATTGCTTTCCCCAAATCTGGAAGTACGAATATTCTAGGATTCTTGTATGTATCTTTTATGAATCTTGACACACTTGAAAATCCGCGGTGAATGTGTAATATATTTCTGGTATTAATCTTATTAATGTGGATTTAAGAAAATCAACGTAAAAAAAATACTTTGGTTGCAAATAAAAATCATGGTAGATCTGTTAATGAGAGGAGTGACAGTGAGATAATGTTAAAATTTGTTATGAAATCAGATTAGATAGTGTGTGAAATCTCGTGAATCTTGTATGAAACGTTCTTGGTATTAATCTTGGTTGATGATGACATGGTTATACCCTACGGGTACGTGAGTTCAGCATACCTGGTCTAGCCCAAGGAATGCCCACAGTAGACATACGCTGGCCCATGAAGATTTTCAGGTGGCCAAGGCCCATGACGCCTTCGGATCCTTGGAGAGCAAGACTAGCGTGTTGGAATTATGCCCTAGAGGCAATAATAAAGATTTATTATTATAATTCTTGTTCATGATAAAGTTTATATTCCATGCTAGAATTGTATTAAGCGGAAACTTTAATACTTGTGTGGTTTGTGAACAACACCGTGTCCCTAGTACGCCTCTATGGACTAGCTCATTGATCAATGATGGTTAAGGTTTCCTAACCATAGACATGAGTTGTCAATTGATAATGAGATCATATCATTGGGAGAATGATATGGTGGATAGACCCAAACAAAGCAGAGCAATTAGATCGTGTCATCGTGTTCGTCTTTGCGAAGCTTTTCCTATGTCAAATATTGTATTCCTTAGACCATGAGATAATGCAACTCCCTGGTATCGGAAGAAAGCTTTGAGGTCATCAAACGTCATCCTATGAGAGGGTGATCATAAAGGTGTCTCTCAGGTGATCGGAAAGTATCTGTTGGGTTGTATGTATCGAGATGGAATTTGTCCCTCCCAAGTCGGAGAGATATACTTCGGGCCCACTCGGTAATCGATATCAACACCGCTTGCAAGCATGTGGTTAAGGAGTTAATCACAAAGTGATATCGGATTACAGAACGAGTAAAGTACTTGCTGTGAACGAGATTGAACTAGGTATGACGATACCGACGATCGAATCTCGAGCAAGTAAAATATCGCGAGACGAAGGGAATATATATATGGGATTGATTGAATCCTGGCATCGTGGTTCATCCGATATGATCATCGATGAATGTGTGGGAGTCAATATGGGTGCCCGGACCCCGCTATTGATTATTGATAGAAGATCATGTCTGCATATTCTCGAACCCGCAGGGTCACACACTTAACGTGTCTTGACGCTAGGATAGATTGGATAATTGGTTTATGAATTTTTGTTCGGAGTCTCGGATGAGATCCGGGATATCACGAGAGGTTCCGGAATGGTCCGGAGAATAAGATTCATATAAGGCAGTGCAGTTTTTGGAGTTCGGAATTGTTCCGGGTTAATCGGTATTGTACCGGAAGCTTCTAGAACCTTCCGGAAGGGGACCAACGTGGCCCCACCTTCCGGGAGGGGGCATGGGCCTATGAGGGAGTGTCCTGGTCGCATTGGGCCAGGGGCACAAGGCCCCATAGGGCCCAGCCAATTCTAGAGAGATTTGACTCGTTTAAATCTCGGGATAGAATTTCTAGATAAGGGAGAGATTTAAATCGTTTAAACTAGAGATAGGATTTCTAGATAAGGGAGATTTTAAATTGTTTAAACTAGAGATAGGCTTGGAGGAGGGGCAAGGGCTGGCCGCCCCCCCCCCCTCTATATATAGAGGGGTGGTGCGCCCCCTCCCCCCAACACACACCTTCCTCCAAGCCCTAGCAGCCTTGCTACCTTCCTCTCTCCCTCCCGACTGTTTGTAGGCGAAGCCCTGCAGCATAAATTCTCCACCATATACACCACGCCGTCGTGCTGTACATCCAATCTATCTCTCCACCATACTCGCTGGTCCGAGGAAGGAGGAGACGTCGAGGTGCTGCACGTGTGCATCTCACGGAGGTACCGCCACTTGTGGTGCTAGATCGGATCGGATCGCGAGGAGGAGAAGCGAGTACGACTACATCACCCATGTTCCGACGAACGTTCCGCTGTGCGAATCTTCAAGGGTATGAAGATCTAATACAATCTCTCTCGTTGTTTGCATCTCCTAGATTAGATCTTGGATTTCCCTCTGTTCGCTCCGTAGAAAATTTTGATTTACTATGCCGCGAAACCCTTCAGTGGTATCAGAGCTAGATCTATGCGTAGATGTGTTTCACGAGTAGAACGCAACATGGTTGTTGCGGGCGTTGATGTTTTCTGTTGCAAGCCTCTTGTTTGTGTTCTTCTTATGACGCGGGATAGTGAGATTGAAGCGGTCCAGGCCAACCTTACGCGACATCGTTCGCGAGACCGGCTCCGCACTTGACGTGTGGCTTGTTCCACACATGCGGCTGGTGGATGTCAGTTTCTCTCACTATAGTTGTCATGGGATTAACACCGGAGTTTGGCAACCATAATATCACCGTTGTGGCTTTCCGTAGGTAAGAATCGTTCTTAGCATCTACTCCCATAAGCCACGTAAAACATGCAACAACAAAGTAGAGGCGTCTAACTTGTTTTTGCAGGAAGTGTTTTTCTGTGATATGGTATGGCCCAAGATGTGATGTGTATATTGTATGCGATGATCATGTTTTGTAATGTTTCTGTTGGAGATATGCCCAAGAGGCAATAATAAAGTGGTTATTATCATATCTTCACACTTATGATAAATGTTTACATACCATGCTATAATTGTATTAAACGGAAACATTAATACTTGTGTGATTTGTAAACTAAAACAAGAGTCCCTAGTAAAGCCTCTTGTTAAACTAGCTTGTTGGTTAATATATGATCATGGTTTCCTGATCATGAACATAGAGATGTTATTAACAACAGGGTCATATCATTAGGAGAATGATGTGATGGACATACTCCTATAGATAAGCGTAGCATAAAGATCAAGTCATTTCATTAGTTCAATTGCTATATGCTTTCTGATACATAGTAACCTAATTCCTTCGACCATGAGATCATGCATATCACCTTTACCGGATGGATGCTTTGATGTCATCAAACACCACACCGTAACAGGGTGGCTATAAAAGTGGCATTGAGTGTTCGGAAAGTATTGGTTGAGACACATGGATCAAGAGTGGTATTTGTCCATCCATATGACGGATAGATATACTCTGGGCCCTCTCGGTGGAATGTCATCCAATTAGCTTGCAAGCATGTGACTGGCTCACAAGGGATCACATATGACGGGAACAAGAAAAGAGTACTTATCGGTAACGAGGTTGAACTAGGTATGCAGAGATACCGACGATCATAACCTCGGATAAGTAAAGTATCGTGAGACAAAGGGAAATTGGTATCGTATGTAAGTGGTTCATTCGATCGCAAAGTAATCGTAGAAATATGTGGGAGCCATATGAATTTCCAGATTCCTCTATTGGTTATTGTTCGGAGAAGTGTCTCGATCATGTCCGCATAATTCACGAACCGTAGGGAGACACACTTAAGGATTCGACGTTGTTTGAGTAGTTATGGTATTATGAGAAAGAGACCGAATGTTGTTCGGAGTCTCGGATGGGATCCGGGATATCACGAGGTGATCCGGAATGGTCCGGAGAATAAGATTCATATAAGGAAAGTCCCGTTTCGGAGTTGCGGAATGATTCCGGTGTTTTCATCGGGAATGTTCTAGAAGGTTCCGGATTGTCTGGCACTCCGGGGGGGAAGGGGTACATGAATGTGTCATTACATATTGGAATGATTGCATCGTGTACTAAGTGTTCTTGCTGTCCCAAATAAAGGATTAAATTGAATCCTAAAACAGAAAAGTCAAATGTCCAGTTTGAAAGTCAAACGGCTAAAACAAGAAACTGTGGGAAACAAGCAAGAGGAGTTGGAACCGACTTGGAGGAGGAGTTTCTCTCCTCCAAGCCGGCGGCCAGCCCTAGGCCGAGTTGGGGAGGGATTCCCTACCTCCCTGGCGCGCCAAGCCCCCTCCCATCTATATAAGGAGGGGCAGGGCTCCCCTCCTAGAACACACAAGTTCCTATCTTCTACCTCCGGTTTAGAGCTTCTAATTGCTTTAGCCTTCGGTTTAGAGCCTTCTAATTGGTTTAGAGCCTTCTAATTGGGGTGTCTAATTACTAGACCACTAATAGCCTCTCTCATACTCCACCATACTCGCACCGGCTTAAGGCGAAGCCCTGCGGGATTTCCCCTCTACTTCCGGTACCACGCCGTTGTGCTGCCGAAATCGCGAGGAGAGTGCTACAACCTCCGCTGCCTGCTGGAACAAGGGAGAGGAAGGTCTTCGTCGAGTACCGAACGTGTGACCGACTGCGGGAGCGCTGCCAGAACGTGGCGCCGGAAGGATCGTCTACGCAATCTTGAGATCGGAAAGAGTACGACTACATCACCCACGAGAATCTGCTCTCGTTAACCGCTTTGGAATCTTCGAGGGTAAGTTATTCCATCGACTCGTTGCTACAATCTAGTAGATAGATCTTGGCTTGTTTGTTTGTATGCGATAGAAAATTTTTGTTTTCCATGCTACGAACCCCTACAGTGGTATCAGAGCCGTGTCTATATGTAGATCTGTTGCACGAGTAGAACACAATGGTCATTGTGGGCGTTGATGCTTTTATTGTCGATTGTTTCTTGTGTACTTTGCATCTTGCGGTATGTTGGGATGAAGCGGCCCGGGCTAACCTTACATGACATCGTTCATGAGACTTGCTCCACGCTTGACATGCAACTTGTATTGCATAAGTGGCTTTGCGGGTGTCTGTTTCTCCTAGCATAGTATAGATCCAATTCACAACGGGTGATTAACAATACTTGTGTCAACGTTGTGGTTCATGTTCGTAAGTTAGAATGACACTTATAGAAAGCCCCAAACCACGTAAAACATGCAAAGAAAGTAGAGGCGTCTAACTTTGTTTTGCAGGGGTGTGCAGTGATGTGATATGGCCATGATTGTGATCATATTTGATGTATGCAATGTTCCTTATTGTAAGTTGGCAACCGGCAGGAGCCATATGGTTGTCTTTAATTTCTGTTAAGACCCGCGTGTCTATTCAAAGTAGTTGTAATAGTTGAAGCCGGTGGACGACAACCATGGAGCAGCGTCATTGACCTTGATGCAATGCCGGTGATGATGGAGATCATGTTCGTGCTAGAAGATGGAGATCGGAAGCACAATGGAGAAAGGCCATATCATATCACATATTATGAATTGCATGTGATGTTAATCCTTTATGCATCTTGTATTGCTTAGTAGACGACGGTAGCATTATAAGATGATCCCTCATGCACATAAATTTCAAGTCATAAAGTGTTCACCCTTAGTTAGCACCGTTGCTAAAGCTTGTTGTTTCGAAGCACCACGTGATGATCGGGTGTGTTAGATTCTACAAGTGTATACAACGTGGGCAAGCCAGATTTGCTCATGCGGAAGCTAAGGTTTGATCTTGACGAGCCTAGCATGTACAGACATGGCCTCAGGAACACGGATTACCGAAAGGTAGAGCATGAGTCATATAGTAGATATGATGAACATGTTGATTGTTCGCCATTGAAGCTATATCAACTCTCGTGATGATCGGTTTTGATGTGGTGGATTTGGTTCCTGTGATCACTAAAACAATGTGAGGGATGTTGTTTTGAGTGGGAGTTCACCTAGATTAATTTAATTATTAATTAGAACTCAATTTATCATAAACTGAATCAAAGTGAATTTGCATAGTTGTTGTAGTCATTGGCATCCGTTTACCACCTTACGCTTAGTTATAATTGAGATGATAGAACTATAGAATTCTGGTTAGTTACTTTACGAACTGGTATCGTATTGTTTTGAAGTGTTAATCTAAAGTTTAAAAGTCCTATTGCAAACTTTCAGTAAGTTCTGGTTACTCCATGAAGTTTAATAATTGGTATTAAAACAAGAGTGACAATTCCAAGTGTTAGTGTATAAGTATCATGTTTGTCTCCATGATTCTTGATATTCAAAGGATTGTCTTAATATCAAGGTTATCTAGGATCTGAAAGAGTTGTTTCAGAAACCATGATGTGTGGAAGATATTGTGATATCTGAAACGAAGTTTTGGTTACAACATGATAGAGTATAATATGGCAAAGTTCATGTTCTCATATTTTGATGAAAATTTGCAAAAGGTTGGAGACACTTGTTGTCCTAATCCTCCAAAAGGTTTTGGATAGCAACATTATACTCATAATTCATCGTTATAAGCTAAAAGTAGCTTGATCATGGACGATTCCGTGATAAGGTGAATATTTGATGTAGGTAAAATGTTTACTACACCAAGAGATTACTAAAGAAAGGAATTTGAAAGAACACCAAACATTTGATGATGGTGATCTACTTCAAAGTGCAAGTCCAAAGACATTGGTATTTAACTATACATGTTTTGGACTATGTGTCATATGTATGACTCCACTATTGATGTTGATAGATTCTTTCAAACAGAAAAGGAAATATTGAAAGAGAATCTCATAAATATATGGCAGAAAAGAAAAAGACTAGAATTGTTCAGTTTATGTATATAGATGATATACATGTTATGGCTATATTCTTTGCTTATTAAACAATGTGGTTCTTAAGTATTTGATACTGAATTTGTTGGTGTGAATCGTCATACGAAACAACACAATTCATGAACTACAATGGCCTAAGTAACTAGAAAAGAATATGTGATGATGTTCATCGAGAACAAATAAAGGGTTATTATGTTGCTCGTTAAACATCAAAGCTTGCCTTCAAGATTTGTTTTATCAGGTATTATGAGAACAAAAGGGTTGTTCAAATAATTGCCGTAATCCATAAAAGATGGATGATTCACAAATCTCGTTGGATAAACCACATCCATAAAACTAGTGCTAAAAATGTCGAAAGACAAATTGATTGAAAGATCACTTAGGAAGTGACATCGCAGTTTAAATTATATTGGAAAGAAAACATGAAGAAACTCCATATGGATGGAATTTTGGAGTCTATTTGATTTTGATCAAATGACACTTGTGAAACTTTCCTAGAGATAATTAAAACTTCGTTCATAGGCCAAAAGGGAACGAATGACTAGCTTATTGGAACTTGTACATATTGTTGTACGAAATCCATTATGTGTAGTCAAGAGCGATGGATTTCAACTTCATATGTTTTCTCCAAAATTTGAGTGAATATATGAATATTTACTTAATAAGGATGAAGTGTGAAATATTTGAAAAGTTCAAAGATTTTCAAGATGAAGTGCAAAATCATTGTAACAAGAATATAAATAATTTATGATAAAGATCATAAAGGAAGATATTTAAGTTACAAATTTTAGCATAATACCTAAGATTTATGGAATCGTTCCGTGGATTTGCATTTTCCCGAAACACCATAAGAGTATGGAGCGTTCGAGATATGTAAATTAACCTTGTTTGACATGGTAAGATCGAAGGTGTAATTCATAAAACTGCCATTGTATTTTAAAGATTAAAAGCTTTAGAGATTACCGTTTTTCCACTGAAAAGAGCTCTATCATAATCCGTTGAAACGACACCATATGTTATGGTTTGGGATAAAACCCAAGTAGTCCTTTCTTAAACATTGGTATGCTATACATAAGAAAGATGTTTGCAACCAAAGTCGGATGAACCTGTCTTTGTTAAGTATTCCTCCATAACACCGGAGACAAAAGTGTTTGTCGCTTAGAACGTCAAGTTTCTTTGAGAAGGAATTTTTCGTGAAAAGTTAAGTGGGAGGACAATAGAACTTTGATAAGGTTAAAAGAACCTTAGCTATATGTGCAGAGTTGCGCAGCGCCGAAAAGTGTTCCGGAGGCAGCAACAATGCTCATGGCTCACGAGCCTCAAAGGTTGTGGTCACGGAGATCTAAGTTTCTATTGAAACAAGTAGGTCGGGTAAACAATCAAATACCAAGATTTGAGGGTTGAATCATTATTTGAGAATAATGAACCGACTACATGCAAAGAAGCGATGATGAGCCCTGACTCCGTCAAATGGCTTGAAGCCATAAAATCCGTGATAGTTCCATACACGAAAAAAAAATCAAGTTTTGAACTTGAAGGACCCTCGAGAAAGGTGTAAGACCTTACAGTTGTGTTTGGATCTATAAATAAATATACATGGATATTGTACATCTATGAAATAGTCGACATGTTGGGAAAGAGTTCACAACAATGTTCAAGGGTTGACTATGACAAGATTTGATCTTTCATAGTGATATTTAGTCTAGACGGATTAATGTAGCAACCACTACATATAATTTTGTTATATGATAGTTGAATAAACAAAACAAGTTCTTCTAATAGAATCGTTACCTAGGACATGTGCATAACACGGTCCATAGGTTTTTGTTAAATCAAAGGATGCTAAAAGCATATGCAAACTTCAATGGTTGAAGTGAGCATCGCGGAGTTGGAATCTTCACAATGATGAAATTGTTAAAAGAGTTTAAATTCATCAGAGACAATGAAGATGCTTGCATTTGCAAGAAATTAAGTGGCAGCGCTAAGACATATTTCTAATACATCATGTAGGAGACATATTGTTGATTGGAAATAATGTATCTTTTATTAACACTTATTAAGAATTTCATCCTGATGAAAGACTTAGGCAAAACCGAAATATTTGGCATCAATAGACGCTAATATGGTTGTGCCAGAAGTACATAGACGAGATATTGAATGAGTTCAATATGTAGAAACTACAAGAAAGGTTCTTGTCGCACAGAAAGGATTGAATAAGTTCAATATTGATGATATATTCAAGTGTATTGACATTTGGTAAGTGAAACAAAGATTCAAGTATAGGTTGATACTTGATGTATGAGATCACAAAAGGTATTTATATCAATCATGCTGTGATGTGTACAAATCCAGATATGTCATATGCTCTAAATGTTGTGAGCATATACCAGAATGATTCGTAAGATGATCATTGGACAATAGTAAGGATATTCTTATGATCTTTTGGAAGAACTAAGAATATATTGTTTGTAGAAGTGACAAATAGATGGTTAGTTCATTGTAAAAGTACTACATTGATACTAGTTTTGTCACAAAGTACAAATTAAGTTTATCTCAATCTAAACTAAGGGTGGCACAGTATAATGGAAAGTAAGTTCCATAATGGATTTGGATGAGTTCCAAAGTTAAGACATTGTGACAGATACTACAACAAAAGGCTAAGTATATGACTGCTATTATAGCAGCTAAAGAGGGCATTTGGGTCAAGTAGTTTGTTATCAAACTAGGTGTAGTTCATAGCGGGATAATACTATGAAGATATATTGTACGACAATATTATCAACATGTTTTAACCCCAAAGAACTGAAGGTCACACCGAAAGACCAAATTTATACAAAGCCATCTCATTAGAGAATGAGTGACGCGTAGAGACGCAAAGACATGCAATTACACATGGACCTGGAAGTGTCAGATCCGGAGATCAGTTGACCACTAGCGAACGTGTACTTACAACACCGGAAAGCCATAGGTGTTATATACACAAAGGTTTGAAACTAGATTATTGACTCTAGTGCAAGTGGGAGACTGTTGGGGATATGCCCAAGAGGCAATAATAAAGTGGTTATTATCATATCTTCACACTTATGATAAATGTTTACATACCATGCTATAATTGTATTAAACGGAAACATTAATACTTGTGTGATTTGTAAACTAAAACAAGAGTCCCTAGTAAAGCCTCTTGTTAAACTAGCTTGTTGGTTAATATATGATCATGGTTTCCTGATCATGAACATAGAGATGTTATTAACAACAGGGTCATATCATTAGCAGAATGATGTGATGGACATACTCCTATAGATAAGCGTAGCATAAAGATCAAGTCATTTCATTAGTTCAATTGCTATATGCTTTCTGATACATAGTAACCTAATTCCTTCGACCATGAGATCATGCATATCACCTTTACCGGATGGATGCTTTGATGTCATCAAACACCACACCGTAACAGGGTGGCTATAAAAGTGGCATTGAGTGTTCGGAAAGTATTGGTTGAGACACATGGATCAAGAGTGGGATTTGTCCATCCATATGACGGATAGATATACTCTGGGCCCTCTCGGTGGAATGTCATCCAATTAGCTTGCAAGCATGTGACTGGCTCACAAGGGATCACATATCACGGGAACGATAAAAGAGTACTTATCGGTAACGAGGTTGAACTAGGTATGCAGAGATACCGACGATCATAACCTCGGATAAGTAAAGTATCGTGAGACAAAGGGAAATTGGTATCGTATGTAAGTGGTTCATTCGATCGCAAAGTAATCGTAGAAATATGTGGGAGCCATATGAATTTCCAGATTCCTCTATTGGTTATTGTTCGGAGAAGTGTCTCGATCATGTCCGCATAATTCACGAACCGTAGGGAGACACACTTAAGGATTCGACGTTGTTTGAGTAGTTATGGTATTATGAGAAAGAGACCGAATGTTGTTCGGAGTCTCGGATGGGATCCGGGATATCACGAGGTGATCCGGAATGGTCCGGAGAATAAGATTCATATAAGGAAAGTCCCGTTTCGGAGTTGCGGAATGATTCCGGTGTTTTCATCGGGAATGTTCTAGAAGGTTCCGGATTGTCCGGCACTCCGGGGGGGGGGGGGGGGGTACATGAATGTGTCATTACATATTGGAATGATTGCATCGTGTACTAAGTGTTCTTGCTGTCCCAAATAAAGGATTAAATTGAATCCTAAAACAGAAAAGTCAAATGTCCAGTTTGAAAGTCAAACGGCTAAAACAAGAAACTGTGGGAAACAAGCAAGAGGAGTTGGAACCGACTTGGAGGAGGAGTTTCTCTCCTCCAAGCCGGCGGCCAGCCCTAGGCCGAGTTGGGGAGGGATTCCCTCCCTCCCTGGCGCGCCAAGCCCCCTCCCATCTATATAAGGAGGGGCAGGGCTCCCTCCTAGAACACACAAGTTCCTATCTTCTACCTCCGGTTTAGAGCCGTTTTGGTTTAGAGCTTCTAATTGCTTTAGCCTTCGGTTTAGAGCCTTCTAATTGGTTTAGAGCCTTCTAATTGGTGTGTCTAATTACTAGACCACTAATAGCCTCTCTCATACTCCACCATACTCGCACCGGCTTAAGGCGAAGCCCTGCGGGATTTCCCCTCTACTTCCGGTACCACGCCGTTGTGCTGCCGGAATCGCGAGGAGAGTGCTACAACCTCCGCTGCCTGCTGGAACAAGGGAGAGGAAGGTCTTCGTCGAGTACCGAACGTGTGACCGACTGCGGGAGCGCTGCCAGAACGTGGCGCCGGAAGGATCGTCTACGCGATCTTGAGATCGGAAAGAGTACGACTACATCACCCACGAGAATCTGCTCTCGTTAACCGCTTTGGAATCTTCGAGGTAAGTTATTCCATCGACTCGTTGCTACAATCTAGTAGATAGATCTTGGCTTGTTTGTTTGTATGCGATAGAAAATTTTTGTTTTCCATGCTACGAACCCCTACAGTTTCACGACTTGCATGTCGATGAGTACACAACCAGCAGGAGCCATATGGTTGTCTTTATAATTGTGTATGACCTGCGTGTCAACTTCTTATACGCCATGTAATAGTTTCACTTTATCGCTAAGTAGTTAGCAATAGTTGTAGTTGCTATTCGTGGTGGAGGCAATCATGGTGGAGTGATGGAGATCATGCCGGAACGCACAAGATGGAGATCATTGCGCGAAGATTGGCTATACCATGTCACATAAAGTTATATGCATGTGATGTTTATCCTTTTATGTATCTTATCATGCTTAGATCGCGACGGTAGCATTATAAGATGATTCCTCACTTAAAGATCAAGATAAAAACTGTGTTCTCCCCAAGTATGCACCGTTGCGAAAGTTCGTCGTGTCCAAGCATCACGTGATGATCGGGTGCTACAGACTCTACGCTCACATACAACGGGTGCAAGCCAGTTTTTGCACACGCGGAAATACTTGGGTCTAACTTGACGAGCCTATCATGTACAGACATGGCCTCGGAACACAAGAACCGAAAGGTTAAGCATGAGTCATATGAATGATATGATCGACACTTCGTTGTCCACCATGGAAACCACATCTCTTCTCGTGATGATCGGATTAGGTGTGGTGAATTTGGATCGTGTTCACTAAACAACTTGAGGGATGTTGAATTTAGTGGGAGTTCATCTAGTAATTTGATTAAGTTGAACTATTTATCATGAACATAGTCTAAATTGTACTTGCAAATACTGTAGATCACATGGCCAAATCCAACTTCAACTTCAACGTTTTTGCTGAGAAAGAAAAGCTTAGGAACAATGGGTCTAACTTCACCAATTGGTTCCGCAATCTAAGAATCATTCTGTATGGCGGACAAAAGGACTATGTCCTTGGTAAAGCGTTAGGTGACCCCCCTGCTGCAACTGCGCCGGCTGATGAGAAAGCTGTCTATCAGTCGCGCAAGGATGATTATGGTGTGATTAAGAGCACCATGTTGTTTGCTATGGAATCGGAGCTTCAAAATCGTTTTGAAACCTATCCCGGGCCCTTTGAGATTCTCGAGGAGCTGAAAACCATGTTTCAGACTCAAGCCCGTTCTGAGAGATATGAGATCTCTGAGAAGTTCTTTAACTGCAAGATGGAGGAAGGGAGTTCCGTTAGTGAGCACGCCATAAAGATGTCGGGCTACGCTCAACGCCTTGAGCAACTGGAATGCACGATTCCAGAGGAGCTCAAGATTGACAGGGTTCTGCAATCACTCCCTCCCAGCTACAAAAGTTTTGTAGTGACTCATAATCAGATTGGTTCCACTGATACGATCACCGAGCTCTTCGCAAAGCTGAAGGCTGCGGAAGTGGACATCAAGAAGGATAATCATGTGTTGATGGTCAACAAGCCCTCCTTTAAGAAAGGTAAGGGAGCAAAGAAGCCCTTCAAGAAGGGCGGCAGCAAGCGCAATGCCCCTGCTGAGAAGAAGCTAAGGTCTGGTCCCAAGCCGGACACTGAGTGCTTCTATTGCAAGGACAAGGGTCACTGGAAGCGCAACTGTCAGAAGTACTTAGCGGACAAGAAGGCTAGCACCATCAAAGGTATATTTGATATACATGTTATTGATGTTTTCCTTACTAGCCCTCGTTGTAGTGCCTGGGTATTTGATACCGGTTCAGTTGCTAATATTTGTAACTCGAAACAGGAGCTACGGAATAGACGGCGGCTTGCGAGGGATGAGGTGACGATGCGCGTTGGCAACGGATCAAGAGTTGATGTGATGGCCGTCGGCACGCTCTCCTTAGTTTTACCTTCGGGATTAGTTTTAAACCTTAATAAGTGTTATTATGTGCCTGCGTTGAGCATGAACATTATTTCTAGATCGTGTTTATTGCAAGACGATTATTCATTTAAATCAGAGAATAATGGTTGTTCTATTTATATGAGTAACATCTTTTATGGTCATGCACCTCTTGTGAATGGTTTATTTCTTCTAAATCTCGAAAGGGATGAAACACACATCCATAACATTGAGGCTAAGAGATGCAAAGTAGATAGTGATAATACTACTTATTTGTGGCACTGTCGTCTAGGTCATATTGGTGTAAAGCGCATGAAGAAACTTCATTCTGATGGACTTTTGGAGTCTCTTGATTTTGAATCATTTGACACATGCAAACCATGCCTCATGGGCAAGATGATCAAAACCCCCCTCTCCGGTATGATAGAGCGAGCAACGGACTTGTTGGAAATCATACATACCGATGTATGCGGACCGATGAGTGTTTCGACGCGCGGTGGATATCGCTATTTCCTCACTTTTACCGATGACTTAAGTAGATATGGGTATATCTATTTAATGAAACATAAATCTGAAACATTTGAAAAGTTCAAGGAATTTCAGAATGAAGTGGAGAACCATCGTAACAGAAAGATTAAGTTTCTACGATCCGATCGTGGAGGTGAATATTTGAGTTATGATTTTCTCACGCATCTTAAAGCAAGTGGAATCGTTTCACAACTCACGCCACCCGGAACACCACAGCGCAATGGTGTGTCTGAACGCCGGAATCGAACCCTATTAGATATGGTCCGATCAATGATGTCTCTTACTGATTTGCCGTTATCATTTTGGGGTTATGCATTAGAAACCGCTGCATTCACTTTAAATAGGGCTCCATATAAATCCGTTGAGACGACACCGTATGAACTGTGGTTTGGTGCTAAACCTAAGTTGTCGTTTCTTAAAGTTTGGGGATGCGAAGCTTACGTCAAGAAGTTGATGCCGGACAAGCTCGAACCCAAAGCGGAGAAATGCGTCTTCATAGGATACCCTAAGGAAACTATTGGGTATACCTTCTATCACAGAACCGAAGGCAAAGTGTTTGTCGCAAAGAACGGTTCCTTTCTTGAGAAGGAGTTTCTCTCGAAAGAAGTGAGTGGGAGGAAAGTAGAGCTTGACGAGGTTATTGAACCTTCTCTTGAATTGGAGAGTAGCGCAGCACCTGAAATTGTTCCAGTGCCGCCTGCACCAACAATAGAGGAAGCTAATGACAAGGATCATGAAGCTTCGGACGATGCTGCTACTGAACGTCGCAGGTCGACAAGGTCGCGTACCCCTCCTGAGTGGTACCGCAACCCTGTCTTGACTGTCTTGTTGGTAGAACACAGTGAACCTACGAACTATGAGGAAGCGATGATGAGCCCAGACTCTGAGAAATGGCTGGAAGCCATGAAATCCGAATTGGGATCCATGAGCGAAAACCAAGTATGGACTTTGGTGGATCCTCCTAGCGACCGAAAGGCCGTTGAGTGCAAATGGATATTCAAGAAGAAAACGGACGCGGATGGTAATGTTACCGTCTATAAAGCACGGCTTGTCGCAAAAGGTTTTCGACAAGTTCAAGGTGTTGACTACGATGAGACTTTCTCTCCCGTAGCGATGTTTAAATCCATTCGGATTTTATTAGCAATTGCTGCGTTTCATGATTATGAAATATGGCAGATGGATGTCAAGATTGCTTTCCTCAATGGCAACATTGATGAAGAGTTGTATATGATGCAACCCGAGGGTTTTGTCGATCCTAAGGATGCTAGTAAAGTATGCAAACTTCAGCGTTCCATTTATGGACTGAAGCAAGCATCTCGGAGTTGGAACCTTCGTTTTGATCAAGTGATCAAGAGTTTTGGATTTGTTCCAAATTGCTACGAAGCTTGTATCTACAAGAAAGTGAGTGGGAGCTCGGTGACATTTCTGGTACTATATGTGGATGACATATTGATTATTGGAAATGACATTAACATGCTTAACGATGTGAAGAGTTATTTGAACAAGTGTTTTTCAATGAAAGACCTAGGTGAAGCTGCTTATATATTGGGCATCAAAATCTATAGAGATAGACAAAGACGCCTGATAGCTTTAAGCCAGAGTACATACCTAGACAAAGTTCTGAAAAGGTTCAGAATGGATAAGGCAAAGAAAGGTTCAGTGCCTATGTTGTCAGGTAAGATATTGAGCAAGGCTCAGTGTCCAGCTACGGTAAATGATAGGGAAGCTATGAGCAAAGTGCCTTATGCCTCGGCCATAGGTTCCATCATGTATGCCATGCTGTGTACTAGACCGGATGTGTCCAATGCTCTTAGTTTGACGAGCAGATATCAAAGTGATCCAGGAGTGGAACACTGGACAGCCGTGAAGAACATCCTAAAGTACCTAAATAGAACTAAAGAAATGTTCTTAGTCTATGGGGGTGATGAACAGCTTGTCGTAAAAGGTTACGTCGATGCTAGTTTCGACACCGACAAGGATGATTCTAAATATCAGACATGATACGTTTATATTTTGAATGGAGGAGCTGTGAACTGGAGAAGCTGCAAGCAAAGCGTGATCGCGGGATCTACAGTAGAAGCGGAATACATGGCTGCTGCAGAAGCGTCAAGTGAAGGAGTTTGGATCAGAAACTTCATCACTGAGCTTGGTGTGGTTCCAAGTGCATTGGACCCACTGGAGATATTGTGTGACAACACTGGCGCCATAGCACTCGCTAAGGAACCAAGATATCATCCAAAGACCAAGCATATCAACCGCAAGTTTCATATAATCCGAGATTATATAGCAGATGGAGATCTGAAGATTAGCAAAGTACATACGGATCTGAATGTCGCAGATCCATTGACTAAACCTCTTCCACGTGTAAAACATGATCAACACCTCAGTGCCATGGGTGTGAGATTGTTGCCAAATGTAAACTAGATTATTGACTCTAGTGCAAGTGGGAGACTGTTGGAATTATGCCCTAGAGGCAATAATAAAGATGTTATTATTATAATTCTTGTTCATGATAAAGTTTATATTCCATGCTAGAATTGTATTAAGCGGAAACTTTAATACTTGTGTGGTTTGTGAACAACACCGTGTCCCTAGTACGCCTCTATGGACTAGCTCATTGATCAATGATGGTTAAGGTTTCCTAACCATAGACATGAGTTGTCAATTGATAATGAGATCATATCATTGGGAGAATGATATGGTGGATAGACCCAAACAAAGCAGAGCAATTAGATCGTGTCATCGTGTTCGTCTTTGCGAAGCTTTTCCTATGTCAAATATTGTATTCCTTAGACCATGAGATAATGCAACTCCCTGGTATCGGAAGAAAGCTTTGAGGTCATCAAACGTCATCCTATGAGAGGGTGATCATAAAGGTGTCTCTCAGGTGATCGGAAAGTATCTGTTGGGTTGTATGTATCGAGATGGAATTTGTCCCTCCCAAGTCGGAGAGATATACTTCGGGCCCACTCGGTAATCGATATCAACACCGCTTGCAAGCATGTGGTTAGGAGTTAATCACAAAGTGATATCGGATTACGGAACGAGTAAAGTACTTGCTGTGAACGAGATTGAACTAGGTATGACGATACCGACGATCGAATCTCGAGCAAGTAAAATATCGCGAGACGAAGGGAATATATATATGGGATTGATTGAATCCTGGCATCGTGGTTCATCCGATATGATCATCGATGAATGTGTGGGAGTCAGTATGGGTGCCCAGACCCCGCTGTTGATTATTGATAGAAGATCATGTCTGCATATTCTCGAACCCGCAGGGTCACACACTTAACGTGTCTTGACGCTAGGATAGATTGGATAATTGGTTTATGAATTTTTGTTCGGAGTCTCGGATGGGATCCGGGATATCACGAAAGGTTCCGGAATGGTCCGGAGAATAAGATTCATATAAGGCAGTGCAGTTTTTGGAGTTCGGAATTGTTCCGGGTTAATCGGTATTGTACTGGAAGCTTCTAGAACCTTCAGGAAGGGGACCAACGTGGCCCCACCTTCCGGGAGGGGGCATGGGCCTATGAGGGAGTGTCCTGGTCGCATTGGGCCAGGGGCACAAGGCCCCATAGGGCCTAGCCGATTCTAGAGAGATTTGACTCGTTTAAATCTCGGGATAGAATTTCTAGATAAGGGAGAGATTTAAATCGTTTAAACTAGAGATAGGATTTCTAGATAAGGGAGAGTTTAAATTGTTTAAACTAGAGATAGGCTTGGAGGAGGGGCAAGGGCTGGCCGCCCCCCCTCTATATATAGAGGGGTGGTGCGCCCCCTCCCCCCAACACACACCTTCCTCCAAGCCCTAGCAGCCTTGCTACCTTCCTCTCTCCCTCCCGACTGTTTGTAGGCGAAGCCCTGCAGCAGAAATTCTCCACCATATACACCACGCCGTCGTGCTATAGATCCAATCTATCTCTCCACCATACTCACTGGTCTGAGGAAGGAGGAGACGTCGAGGTGCTGCACGTGTGCATCTCACGGAGGTACCGCCACTTGTGGTGCTAGATCGGATCGGATCGCGAGGAGGAGAAGCGAGTACGACTACATCACCCACGTTCCGACGAACGTTCCGCTGTGCGAATCTTCAAGGGTATGAAGATCTAATCCAATCTCTCTCGTTGTTTGCATCTCCTAGATTAGATCTTGGCTTTCCCTCTGTTCGCTCCGTAGAAAATTTTGATTTACTATGCCGCGAAACCCTTCATAGCGTAGATAGGAAATTCAAGGGGTAAAACCCTAGAACTTGTAACCGACTAGGACTATGCCCGGGACCTTCCTAAGTCTATATAAAGGCCAGGAGGGCACGTCCTAGATCTCTCGACTCATACTCTCGCATACGCACCTCACGCCAGATCGAATCTGCGCACCCTGTAACCTTCGGTTCCGCCGTAATCAAGAGCAGACAAGCAGGAGTAGGGTTTTCCCTCCGGGGTCTGAACCTGGGTAAATCTCGTGTCCCTTGGTTGCTTGTCTGTTAACCGTTCCACGATCTCCAGCATCCCCATCTTCTCCAAAACCCAAGTCCATAACAATGGGCATTGACGAGATTAAACCTCGTCAATTGGCGCCGTCTGTGGGAATCGGGGCTGCTGATTGTGCAATCGTGTCGGTCCCGACCCGATCGATCTACAAGTCTGCGGCGACGGAGAATCACCTCCTCTTCGGCGCTTTCAACTTCACCGCCCACTCGCCGGCCACCATGAAGGATTTCGAGCTCGTAGGCGACGGACTCGAAATTTTGTTCGGGAGCTTCTGCTTCCAGTTGGGACAAACTGGCACCCTCCGCCTCCCTGAGCGGGTGCCCGTGCCATCAATCAGGCCCGCCTCGTGGGCTCCACACCCCGTGCTGCGCACATCACCATCGACAGATGAGTCCTACGACAGCAACAGCTGCAACTCCGATCTGTGCGATCCACCTTCGGATGAGGGGACCTACGGTTCCGGATCCGAAAGCTGCGGCAGCAGCGGACCAATCTACGAGCGCTACCAATGTGCCGCAGTCATCCAGGAGCAGCAAACGCCTAACCCGCCGACCAACACGAACCCCAACCCGCAGGACAGAAACGACGGAAACGGCGGGAACAGAAGAAGCCAGTCCCCCCCACCCGAAGGGGAAAACAACGGCCACGTCATCCAACTTAGCAAAGAAGGATGGGTCCAGGCACGCCGTGCCGTCGTAGGCGACATAGTCCTGCATGTGGACTCCCCACGTGATCTACTGATGGCATACCACTACCTCCTCATCGAGGAGCACAAGAAGCAAGTCAAGATGCAGGAAACGCTCGACAAACGCAAGCAAGCAGCCTCTGAGTCCAGCGCGCGACGAGCTGCGCTCTCCGCCATGGCACCCGGCTCTAGCACGAACGGAAACCAGGGAAACAAGCACCGCTCGCAGGTGGAGAACATGGATCCCAAGGAGCGCCGTGATGTGACCCGAACTCTCCACACATCGTTCATGGATATGGATGCTGACGGCAACATCATCCCGAAGACACCGCAAGCTGCGATCATGGCAGTCACTGCATATCTCGCGGCCCACCCACCTCCGGAGGGGGACCCGAAAAGATCCATGCATAAGTCCGCACTCACCGGACTCGGACTCGTCGGAGCTGCGCTCCACGAAGACGCTCCTGCGGAGCCAAAGAAGAAAGCTCCGGCCAGGCGCGACCGGAGCCCCACCCCTTCATCCGAAGAGGAAGAGGAACACGACCTTCCTCGAAGGAAGAAGAGCTCGCATCACCATAAACGCGACTACGACGCCAGAGACGCGCTTACACAACGCAAAATCGACAAAGCACGCGCCAAACGCGCATGCTCGTCCGAATCCGAGATGGATGAAGATGAAGGAGAACTCTGCGGAGCTCGATGCTTCAGCAGATCTGTTTGGCGAACACAGATGCCACGCGATTTCAAGCTTCCTTCGGATACTCCGAAGTTCAACGGCACGCAAGATCCAAAATCCTGGCTCAGTGACCATCTGTCATCCGTCAAGCTTCACGGCGGTAACAAAGAAACCGCCATGCAATGCCTTCAGCTGCAGCTGACAGGCGCAGCGCGGGTTTGGCTCAGCAGCTTATCATCAGGGTCCATCCGAAGTTGGGAGGAGCTATCTTACAGCTTCATCCGAAATTTCAAGGGCACCAGCAAGAGGCCCGCCTCAATCGAAGAGTTGCGAGCCTGCACTCAGAGAACGGGTCAATCTATTCGCTCATACATACTACGCTGCTCTACCACGAAGAACTCCGCAGCACACATCTCCGAAGAGAGGGCCATTGACGCCTTCAGAGACGGCGTTAAACGCCAAGATTTCAAGGAGGAACTTGAGCGCGTCAAGCCCAAAACACTCGACCACCTCATGGACATCGCCAACAGGTGGGCTGACGGCGAAGATTGCATTCATCGAGCACAATCGGATGAAGAAGACGACTACGGCCGAAGACGTGAACGCCGCAGCAAGCGGAGATCGCACGTCTACGAGGACCGCGACGGACCCGACATGGTCGCGGCCGGCTACGCCGACCGCCGCAACGACAACAGCCACAACAGCGGAGGATACCGCGGAGGAAACTTCCGTGACAGCGGACGATCAGCACAGTCGTGGCAACGCCGCGACCGCGACAACGGACCCTCAGCATTCGACAAACTTTCGGGTCCATGCACCATCCACTTCTACATCGACAAACAGGATGGCAAAAAGAAAGCCAGCCACATGCTCAAGGACTGCCGCGAGTTCCAGAAACTCAGCGAAAGCATGGCGCAGATGAGGCAACAAGCCCCAATACCTGCGTTCGGAAACGCGCCTGCGCCAGGTGAAGTAGCACACGGAGCTCGTCCACCACCGCCTATTGGAGGCCCAAACCAACCAGTCGCACCAGCGCAGAACAACGCCGGGGTCGGGTACCCCCCGTCGAAAGGAGCACTAAATATGATCCATAAGGGACGCCCCACGAATAGGGTGCAGAAGAAAATCACCCGACAAATCAACTTGGCCGTGGCAACTCCGCCTGCAATCCCTGAGTACCTCAGCGGATCGGAGTCCTGCATCACATTCACTCGCGTGGATCACCCTTGTCAGATCCCTCGCCCAGGCCATGCTGCCCTGGTGCTGGAGGCGCGGATCGGAGGCTTCGAGATGAGTCGCGTCTTCATGGACGGCGGCAGCGGCATCAACCTAATGTTCGCAAGCACTCTAGCAGCAATGCGGATCCCACAATGCAGCCTGGAACAGTCAGACACAACGTTCCACGACATCGTCCCAGGGAAGGGCGTATTCCCCCTGGGCAAAATAGGGCTCGACGTCATCTTCGGGAAGCCGGACAACTTTCGGCAGGAGCGACTCAAATTTGAAGTGGTGGACTAGCCGTCGCAATACCACGCCATCCTGGGGCGTGTAGCATTCGCAAGGTTCTTGGCCATCCCACACTACGCATACCTACTACTCAAGATGCCAGGACCAAGGGGCGTCATCACAGTCCACGGGAGCTTCACCCGATCGGACCAATGCGATAGGGATTTCAACAAAATCTCCCAGTCTTTTGGCATGCAAGACGAGCTTGTAAGTCTCCGTGAGGTGACGGACAATGGGGCACCCCCAGTCACAAGGCAGAATGCACCTGACATGTCTTTCGACTCCACCATCAACACCAAGAAAGTGCAAGTCCATCCGACGGATGCCTCCAAGACGACCCTGATCGCCAACGACCTCAGCACCGCATAGGAAGGCGCGCTCGTCGAATTCCTCCGTGAGCGCTGGGAAATCTTCGTCTGGTGTCCTACAGACATGCCACGAGTTCCCAGGGAATTCGCCGAGCACGCACTCAATGTCTTTCCAGACACTAAGCCAGTCAAGCAGTCCATCCGGAGACTGTCGGAGCCACGAGCTGAAGCTATCGGCAAGGAAATCAACAGACTACTCGCTGCAGACTTCATCAGGGAAATCAAGGAAAGCGAGTGGCTTGCAAACACAGTGATGGTCCCAAAAAAGGACACGGACATCCTGCGGATGTGCGTGGACTTCACGTCACTAAACAAGCACTGCCCAAAGGACCACTTCCCTCTTCCTCGGATCGACCAGATCATCGATTCGACTGCAGGATGCGAGAAACTCTCCTTCCTCGACGCCTACTCAGGCTATAACCAGATTCGACTCAAGGTCGAAGATCAGGAGAAAACGGCGTTTATCACACCGTTCGGAGTATTCTGTTACAACACAATGCCCTTCGGGCTAAAGAACACGGGTGCCACCTACCAGCGATGCATGCAGGCCTGCCTCAAGGACCAGATCGGTCGCAACGTCCAAGTCTATGTCGACGACATAGTAATAAAAACCAAGGAGGCAAGGATACTTATCGATGATCTCCGCGAGACGTTCGACAACCTTGATCGCTACAGGATCAAGCTCAATCCCGAAAAGTGCGCTTTCGGCGTCCCATCGGGTCAGCTGCTCGGGTACTTCATCTCTCAACGAGGGATCGAGGCGAACCCGAAGAAAATCAGAGCCATCATGACGATGGAGAAGCCGAAAAACCTCAAGGGCGTCCAGCAGCTTGCAGGACGAGTAGCGGCGCTAAGCAGGTTCATCAGCCGCATGGGCGAGAAGGCCCTACCATTCTACCAGCTGCTGCGCAAGGCAGACAAGTTCGAGTGGACCCCAGAAGCCAACGACGAATTCGAAAGCCTCAAGCGGCTCCTCTCCACCTCGCCCGTTTTGGTCACGCCAAAGGAGCGCGAGCCCCTGCTGCTGTACATAGCAGCCACACACCAGGTGGTCAGCACCGTACTCGTGGTCGAACGACCCGAAGAAGGCAAGACCCACGGGGTCCAGCGCCCAATTTACTAACTCAGCGAGGTACTGACACCAACAAAGCAGAGGTACCCTCACTACCAGAAGCTAGCCTACGGCGTGTTCATGACGGCTCGACGGCTGAGCCATTACTTCCAGGAGCACCAAGTGATGGTCGTCAACGAGGCACCCCTGAACAGCATCCTGAATAATCCAGAGGCCACAGGACGGGTGGCCCTGTGGGGCATCGAGCTATCACCCTTGGACATCGTCTACGAGAAGCGACACGCAATCAAATCTCAAGTCCTTCCGGATTTCCTGGTACATTGGATGGAGCTGCAGCTGCCAGACAGCCCAGATATGTCGTAGTCATGGACGATGCACTTTGACGGCTCCAAGCGTGAAGCCGGAGCGGGAGCAGGGGTCATACTGTGTAGGGTTTTGTAGCATGGAAAATAAAATTTTCTATCGCATACAAACAAACAAGCCAAGATCTATCTACTAGATTGTAGCAACGAGTCGATGGAATAACTTACCCTCAAAGATTCCAAAGTGTTTAACGAGAGCGGATTCTCGTGGGTGATGTAGTCGTACTCTTCCCGATCTCAAGATCGCGTAGACGATCCTTCCGGCGCTGCGTTCCGGCAGCGCTCCCGCAGTCGGTCACACGTTCGGTACTCGACGAAGACCTTCCTCTCCCTTGTTCCAGCAGGCAGCGGAGGTTGTAGCACTCTCCTCGCGATTCCGGCAGCACAACGGCGTGGTACCGGAAGTAGAGGGGAGATCTCGCAGAGCTTCGCCTTAAGCCGGAGCGAGTATGGTGGAGTATGAGAGAGCTCCTCGGTGTTGGAGATATGCCCAAGAGGCAATAATAAAGTGGTTATTATCATATCTTCACACTTATGATAAATGTTTACATACCATGCTATAATTGTATTAACCGGAAACATTAATACTTGTGTGATTTGTAAACTAAAATAAGAGTCCCTAGTAAAGCCTCTTGTTAAACTAGCTTGTTGGTTAATATATGATCATGGTTTCCTGATCATGAACATAGAGATGTTATTAACAACAGGATCATATCATTAGGAGAATGATGTGATGGACATACTCCTATAGATAAGCGTAGCATAAAGATCAAGTCATTTCAATAGTTCAATTGCTATATGCTTTCTGATACATAGTAACCTAATTCCTTCGACCATGAGATCATGCATATCACCTTTTCCGGATGGATGCTTTGATGTCATCAAACACCACACCGTAACAGGGTGGCTATAAAGGTGGCATTGAGTGTTCAGAAAGTATTGGTTGAAACACATGGATCAAGAGTGGGATTTGTCCATCCATATGACGGATAGATATACTCTGGGCCCTCTCGGTGAAATGTCATCCAATTAGCTTGCAAGCATGTGACTGGCTCACAAGGGATCACATATCACGGGAACGAGAAAAGAGTACTTATCAGTAATGAGGTTGAACTAGGTATGCAGAGATACCGACGATCATAACCTCGGATAAGTAAACTATCGTGAGACAAAGGGAAATTGGTATCGTATGTAAGTGGTTCATTCGATCGCAAAGTAATCGTATAAATATGTGCGAGCCATATGAATTTCCAGATTCCTCTATTGGTTATTGTTCGGAGAAGTGTCTCGATCATGTCCGCATAATTCACGAACCGTAGGGAGACACACTTAAGGATTCGACGTTGTTTGAGTAGTTATGGTATTATGAGAAAGAGACCGAATGTTGTTCGGAGTCCCGGATGGGATCCGGGATATCACGAGGTGATCCGGAATGGTCCGGAGAATAAGATTCATATAAGGAAAGTCCCGTTTCGGAGTTCGGGAATGATTCCGGTGTTTTCATCGGGAATGTTCTAGAAGGTCCGGAATGTCCGGCACTCCGGGGGGGGGGGGGGGGGGGGTACATGAATGTGTCATTACATATTGGAATGATTGCATCATGTACTAAGTGTTCTTGCTGTTCCAAATAAAGGATTAAATTGAATCCTAAAACAGAAAAGTCAAATGTCCAGTTTGAAAGTCAAACGGCTAAAACAAGAAACTGTGGGAAACAAGCAAGAGGTGTTTGGAACCGACTTGGGGAGGAGTCTCCTCCCCAAGCCGGCGCGCCAACCAAGGCCGACTTGGGGAGGGACTCCCCTCCCCTTGGCCGCGCCTCCCACCTATAAGAGGAGGGGCAGGGCCTCCTCCTCTAGACACACAAGTTCCTATCCTCTAATCTCCGGTTTAGAGCCGTTTTGGTTTAGAGCTTCTAATTGCCCTAGTCTTCGGTTTAGAGCCTTCTAATTGGTGTGTCTAATCACTAGACCACTAATAGTTCTCTCTCATACTCCACCATACTCGCTCCGGCTTAAGGCGAAGCCCTGCGGGATCTCCCCTCTACTTCCGGTACCACGCCGTTGTGCTGCCGGAATCGCGAGGAGAGTGCTACAACCTCCGCTGCCTGCTGGAACAAGGGAGAGGAAGGTATTCGTCGAGTACCGAACATCTGACCGACTGTGGGAGCGCTGCCGGAACGTGGCGCCGAAAGGATCGTCTACGCGATCTTGAGATCGGAAAGAGTACGACTACATCACCCACGAGAATCTGCTCTCGTTAACCGCTTTGGAATCTTCGAGGGTAAGTTATTCCATCGACTCGTTGCTACAATCTAGTAGATAGATCTTGGCTTGTTTGTTTGTATGCGATAGAAAATTTTGTTTTCCATGCTACGAACCCCTACAGTGGTATCAGAGCCGTGTCTATATGTAGATCTGTTGCACGAGTAGAACACAATGGTCATTGTGGGCGTTGATGCTTTTATTGTCGATTGCTTCTTGTGTACTTTGCATCTTGCGGTATGTTGGGATGAAGCGGCACGGGCTAACCTTACATGACATCGTTCATGAGACTTGCTCCACGCTCGACATGCAACTTGTATTGCATAAGTGGCTTTGCGGGTGCCTGTTTCTCCTAGCATAGTTAAGATCCAATTTACAACGGGTGATTAACAATACTAGTATCAATGTTGTGGTTCATGTTCGTAAGTTAGAACGACACTTATTAAACAGCCCCAAACCACGTAAAACATGCAAAGAAAGTAGAGGCGTCTAACTTTGTTTTGCAGGGGCGTGCAGTGATGTGATATGGCCATGATTGTGATTATATATGATGTATGCAATGTTCCTTATTGTAAGTCGGCAACCGGCAGGAGCCATATGGTTGTTTTTAATTTCTGTTAAGACTCGCGTGTCTATTCAAAGTAGTTGTAATAGTTGAAGCTGGTGGACGACAACCATGGAGCAGCGTCATTGACCTTGATGCAATGCCGGTGATGATGGAGATCATGTTCGTGCTTGAAGATGGAGATCGGAAGCACAAAGAAGAAAGGCCATATCATATCACATATTATGAATTGCATGTGATGTTAATCCTTTATGCATCTTGTATTGCTTAGTAGACGACGGTAGCATTATAAGATGATCCCTCATGCACATGAATTTCAAATCATACAGTGTTCACCCTTAGTTAGCACCGTTGCTAAAGCTTGTTGTTTCGAAGCATCACGTGATGATCGGGTGTGTTAGATTCTGCGAGTGTATACAACGTGAGCAAGCCAGATTTGCTCATGCAGAAGCTAAGGTTGATCTTGACGAGCCTAGCATGTACAGACATGGTCTCGGAACACGGATCACCGAAAGGTAAAGCATGAGTCATATAGTAGATATGATGAACATGTTGATTGTTCGCCATTGAAGCTACATCAACTCTCGTGATGATCGGTTTTGATGTGGTGGATTTGGTTCGTGTGATCACTAAAACAATGTGAGGGATATTGTTTTGAGTGGGAGTTCACCTAGATTAATTTAATTATTAATTAGAACTCAATTTATCATAAACTAAATCAAAGTGAATTTGCATAGTTGTTGTAGTCATTGGCATCCGTTTACCACCTTGCGCTTAGTTATAATTGAGATGATAGAACTATAGAATTCTGGTAAGTTACTTTACGAACTGGTATCGTATTGTTTTGAAGTGTTAATCTAAAAGTTTAAAAGTCCTATTGCAAACTTTCAGTAAAGTTCCGGTTACTCCATGAAGTTTAATAATTGGTATTAAAACAAGAGTAACAATTCCAATGTTAGTATATAAGTATCATGTTTGTCTCCATGATTCTTGATATTCAAAGGATTGTCTTAATATCAAGGTTATCTAGGATCTGAAAGAGTTGTTTCAGAAACCATGATGTGTGGAAGATATTGTGATATCTGAAACAAAGTTTTGGTTACAGCATGATAGAGTATAATATGGCAAAGTTCATGTTCTCATATTTTGATGAGAATTTGCAAAAGGTTGGAGACACTTGTTGTCGTAATCCTCCAAAAGGTTTTTGGATAGCAACATTATACTCATAATTCATCGTTATAAGCTAAAAGTAGCTTGATCATGGACGATTCCATGATAAGGGTGAATTTTTGATGTAGGTAAAATGTTTACTACACCAAGAGATTACTAAAGAAAGGAATTTGAAAGAACACCAAACATTTGATGATGGTGATCTACTTCAAAGTGCAAGTCCAAAGACATCGGTATTTAACTATACACGCTTTGGACTATATGTCATATGTATGACTCCACTATTGATGTTGATAGATTCTTTCAAACAGAAAAGGAGATACTGAAAGAGAATCTCATAAATATATGGCAGAAAAGAAAAGACTAGAATTGTTCAGTTTAAGTATATAGATGATATACATGTTATGGCTATATTCTTTGCTTATTAAACAATGTGGTTCTTATGTATTTGATACTGAATTTGTTGGTGTGAATTGTCATACGAAACAACACAATTCATGAACTACAATGGCCTAAGTAACTAGCAAAAGAATATGTGATGATGTTCATCGAGAACAAATAAAGGGTTATTGTGTTGATCGTTAAACATCAAAGCTTGCCTTCAAAGATTTGTTTTATCAGGTATTATGAGAACAAAAGGGTTGTTCAAATAATTGCCGTGATCCATAAAAGATGGATTCGCAAATCTCGTTGGAGACATCACATCCATAAAACTAGTACTAAAGATGTCGAAAGACAAATTGATTGAAAGATCACTTAGGAAGTGACATCGCCGTTTAAATTATACTGGAAAGAAAACATGAAGAAACTCCATGTGGATGGAATTTTGGAGTTTTTTGATTTTTGATCAAATGACACTTGTGAAACTTTCCTAGAGATAATTGAAACTACGTCCATAGGCCAAAAGGGAACGAAAGACTAGCTTATTGGAATTTGTACATATTGTTGTACGAAGTCCATTATGTATAGTCAAGAGCGATGGATTTCAACTTCATATGCTTTCTCCGAAATTTGAGTGAATATATGAATATTTACTTAATAAGGATGAAGTATGAAACATTTGAAAAGTTCAAAGACTTTCAAGATGAAGTGCAAAATCATTGTAACAAGAATATAAATAGTTTATGATAAGATCATAAAGGAAGATATTTGAGTTACAAGTTTAGCATAAATACCTAAGATTTAAGGAATCGTTCCGTGGATATTGCATTTTCCTGAAACACCATAAGAGTATGGAGCGTTCGAGATATGTAATTAAACCTTGTTTGACATGGTAAGATCAAAGGTGTAATTCATAAAACTGCCATTGTATTTTAAAGATTAAAAGCTTTAGAGACTACCGTTTTTCCACTGAAAAGAGCTCCATCATAATTCGTTGAAATGACACCATATAAAGTTAGGGTTTGGGATAAAACCCAAGTTGTCCTTTCTTAAACATTGGTATGCTATGCATAAGAAAGATGTTTGCAACCAAAGTCAGATGAACCTGTCTTTGTATGTTATTTCGAATAACTGTTAAGTATTCCTCCATAAACACCGGAGACAAAAATGTTTGTCGCTTAGAACGTCAAGTTTCTTTGAGAAGGAATTTTTCGTGAAAAGTTAAGTGGGAGGACAATAGAACTTTGATAAGGTTAAAATAACCTTAGCTATATGTGCAAAGTTGCGCAGCGCCGAAAAGTATTCCGGAGGCAGCAACAAATGCTCATGGCTCACGTGCCTCAAAGGTTGTGGTCACAGAGATCTAAGTTCCTATTGAAACAAGTAGGTCGGGTAAACAATCAAATACCAAGATTTGAGGGTTAAATCATTATTTGAGAATAATGAACCGACTACATGCAAAGAAGCGATGATGGGCCCTGACTCCGTAAAATGGCATGAAGCCATAAAATCCGTGATAGTTCCATACACGAGAAATCAAGTTTTGAACTTGAAGGACCCTCGAGAAAGGTGTAAGACCTTACAGTTGTGTTTGGATCTATAAATAAATAGACATGGATGTTGCACATCTATGAAATGGTCAACATGTTGGGAAAGAGTTCACAACGATGTTCAAAGGGTTGACTATGACAAGATTTGATCTTTCATAGCGATATTTAGTCTAGACGGATAAATGTAGCAACCACTACATATAATTTTGTTATATGGTAGTTGAATAAACAAAACAAGTTCTTCTAATAGAATTGTTACCTAGGACATGTGCATGACACGGTCCATAGGGTTTTGTTAAATCAAAGGATGCTAAAAGCATATGCAAACTTCAATGGTTGAAGTGAGCATCGCGGAGTTGGAATCTTCACAATGATGAAATTGTTAAAAGAGTTTAATTTCATCAGAGACAATGAAGATGCTTGCATTTGCAAGAAATTAAGTGGGAGCGCTAAGACATGTTTCTAATACATTATGTGGAAGACATATTGTTGATTGGAAATAATGTATCTTTTATTAACACATATTAAGAATTTCATCCCGATGAAAGACTTAGGCAAAACCCAAATATTTGGCATCAATAGACGCTAATATGGTTGTGCCAGAAGTACATAGACAAGATATTGAATGAGTTCAATATAGAAACTACAAGAGAGGTTCTTGTCGCACAGAAAGGATTGAATGAGTTCAATGTTGATGATATATTCAAGTGTATTGACATTTGGTAAAGTGAAACAAATAATCAAGTATAGATTGATACTTGATGTATGAAATCACAAAGAGTATTTATATCAATCATACTGTGATATGTACAAATCCAGATATGTCCTATGCTCTAAATGTTGTGAGCATATACCAGAATGATTCGTAAGATGATCATTGGACAATAGTAAGGATATTCTTATGATCTTTTGGAAGAACTAAGAGTATAATATTTGTAGAAGTGACAAATAGATGGTTAGTTCATTGTAAAAGTACTACATTGATACTAGCTTTGTCACAAAGTACAAATTAAGTTTATCTCAATCTGAACTAAGGGTGGCACAATATAATGGAAAGTGAGTTCCATAATGGATTTGGATGAGTTCCAAAGTTAAGACATTGTGACAGATACTACGACAAAAGGTTAAGTATATGACTGCTATTTTAGCAGCAAAAGAGGGCATTTGTGTCAAGTAGTTTGTTATCAAACTAGGTGTAGTTCACAGTGGGATAATACTATGAAGGTATATTGTGCGACAATATTATCAACATGTTTTAACCCCAAAGAGCTAAAGGTCACACCGAAAGACCAAATTTATACAAAGCCATCTCATTAGAGAATGAGTGATGCGTAGAGACGCAAAGACATGCAATTACACACGGACCTGGAAGTGTCAGATCCGGAGATCAGTTGACCACTAGCAATCGTGTACATACACACCGGAAAGCCATAGGTGTTGAATACACAAAGGTTTGAACTAGATTATTGACTCTAGTGCAAGTGGGAGACTGTTGGAGATATGCCCAAGAGGCAATAATAAAGTGGTTATTATCATATCTTCACACTTATGATAAATGTTTACATACCATGCTATAATTGTATTAACCGGAAACATTAATACTTTGTGATTTGTAAACTAAAATAAGAGTCCCTAGTAAAGCCTCTTGTTAAACTAGCTTGTTGGTTAATATATGATCATGGTTTCCTGATCATGAACATAGAGATGTTATTAACAACAGGATCATATCATTAGGAGAATGATGTGATGGACATACTCCTATAGATAAGCGTAGCATAAAGATCAAGTCATTTCATTAGTTCAATTGCTATATGCTTTCTGATACATAGTAACCTAATTCCTTCGACCATGAGATCATGCATATCACCTTTACCGGATGGATGCTTTGATGTCATCAAACACCACACCGTAACAGGGTGGCTATAAAAGTGGCATTGAGTGTTCGGAAAGTATTGGTTGAGACACATGGATCAAGAGTGGGATTTGTCCATCCATATGACGGATAGATATACTCTGGGCCCTCTCGGTGGAATGTCATCCAATTAGCTTGCAAGCATGTGACTGGCTCACAAGGGATCACATATCACGGAACGATAAAAGAGTACTTATCGGTAACGAGGTTGAACTAGGTATGCAGAGATACCGACGATCATAACCTCGGATAAGTAAAGTATCGTGAGACAAAGGGAAATTGGTATCGTATGTAAGTGGTTCATTCGATCGCAAAGTAATCGTAGAAATATGTGGGAGCCATATGAATTTCCAGATTCCTCTATTGGTTATTGTTCGGAGAAGTGTCTCGATCATGTCCGCATAATTCACGAACCGTAGGGAGACACACTTAAGGATTCGACGTTGTTTGAGTAGTTATGGTATTATGAGAAAGAGACCGAATGTTGTTCGGAGTCTCGGATGGGATCCGGGATATCACGAGGTGATCCAGAATGGTCCGGAGAATAAGATTCATATAAGGAAAGTCCCGTTTCGGAGTTCGGGAATGATTCCGGTGTTTTCATCGGGAATGTTCTAGAAGGTCCCGGAATGTCCGGCACTCCGGGGGGGGGGGGGGGGAGGGGTACATGAATGTGCCATTACATATTGGAATGATTGCATCATGTACTAAGTGTTC
Source organism: Avena atlantica (assembly GCA_910589765.1). NCBI lineage: Eukaryota > Viridiplantae > Streptophyta > Magnoliopsida > Poales > Poaceae > Avena > Avena atlantica. Next base: position 442,032,709 of record OU342734.1, on the reverse strand, counting down.
TTGCTGTTCCAAATAAAGGATTAAATTGAATCCTAAAACAGAAAAGTCAAATGTCCAGTTTGAAAGTCAAACGGCTAAAACAAGAAACTGTGGGAAACAAGCAAGAGATGTTTGAAACCGACTTGGGGAGGAGTCTCCTCCCCAAGCCGGCGCGCCAACCAAGGCCGACTTGGGGAGGGACTCCCCTCCCCTTGGCCGTGCCTCCCACCTATAAGAGGAGGGACAGGGCCTCCTCCTCTAGACACACAAGTTCCTATCCTCTAATCTCCGGTTTAGAGCCGTTTTGGTTTAGAGCTTCTAATTGCCCTAGCCTTCGGTTTAGAGCCTTCTAATTGGTGTGTCTAATCACTAGACCACTAATAGTTCTCTCTCATACTCCACCATACTCGCTCCGGCTTAAGGCGAAGCCCTGCGGGATCTCCCCTCTACTTCCGGTACCACGCCGTTGTGCTGCCGGAATCGCGAGGAGAGTGCTACAACCTCCGCTGCCTGCTGGAACAAGGGAGAGGAAGGTCTTCGTCGAGTACCGAACGTGTGACCGACTGCGGGAGCGCTGCCGGAACGTGGCGCCGGAAGGATCGTCTACGCGATCTTGAGATCGGAAAGAGTACGACTACATCACCCACGAGAATCTGCTCTCGTTAACCGCTTTGGAATCTTCGAGGGTAAGTTATTCCATCGACTCGTTGCTACAATCTAGTAGATAGATCTTGGCTTGTTTGTTTGTATGCGATAGAAAATTTTGTTTTCCATGCTACGAACCCCTACACTCGGTGTTCTAGGGTTTAGACACACCAAGGAGGAAGGGCTAGAGCCAGAGGCTAGGGTTCTGGGGACCCCCAAGTCGGCGGCTAGGGCAAAACCCTAGGGGGCGGCGGCGGCTATGGTGGGCTGCAGCTTCTAGGGTTTGAGGTGAGGGACTTGTGTGCTCTAGGAGGGAGCCCTGCCCCTCCTTATATAGGTGGAGGGGCCGGCGGCCAAGGGGAGGGAGGGGAGTCCCTCCCCAACTCGGCTTGGAGGGGGCGCCGCCAGTTGGAGGAGGGATTCCCTCCCTAACTCGGTTTCCCACTTCCTCCTCTTTTCCTCTTTCCAATTTTAGCCGTTTGACTTTTCAAACTAGCTATTTGACTTTTCAAACTAGGATTCGATTAATCCTTTATTTGGAACAGCGATGACACTTAGTACATGATGCAATCATACCAAGTTTGATACAACACATTCATGTACCCTTCCCCTCCGGAGTGCCGGACATTCCGGAACCTTCTAGAACATTCCCGATGAAAACACCGGAATCATTCCCCAACTCCGAAACGGGACTTTCCTTATATGAATCTTATTCTCCGGACCATTCCGGATCACCTCGTGATATCCCGGATCCCATCCGAGACTCCGAACAACATTCGGTCTCTTTCTCATACTACCATAACTACTCAAACAACGTCGAATCCTTAAGTGTGTCTCCCTACGGTTCGTGAATTATGCGGACATGATCGAGACACTTCTCCGAACAATAACCAATAGAGGAATCTGGAAATTCATATGGCTCCCACATATTTCTACGATTACTTTGCGATCGAATGAACCACTTACATACGATACCAATTTCCCTTTGTCTCACGATAGTTTACTTATCCGAGGTTATGATCGTCGGTATCTCTGCATACCTAGTTCAACCTCGTTACCGATAAGTACTCTTTTCTTGTTCCCGTGATATGTGATCCCTTGTGATCCAGTCACATGCTTGCAAGCTAATTGGATGACATTCCACCGAGAGGGCCCAGAGTATATCTATCCGTCATATGGATGGACAAATCCCACTCTTGATCCATGTGTCTCAACCAATACTTTCCGAACACTCAATGCCACCTTTATAGGCACCCAGTTACGGTGTGGTGTTTGATGTCATCAAAGCATCCATCCGGTAAAGGTGATATGCATGATCTCATGGTCGGAGGAATTAGGTTACTATGTACCAGAAAGCATATAACAATTGAACTATTAAAATGACTTGATCTTTATGCTACGCTTATCTATAGGAGTATGTCCATCATATCATTCTCCTAACAATATGATCCTGTTGTTGATAACATCTCAATGTTCATGATAGGGAAACCACAATCATTTATCAACCAACAAGCTAGTGATGTATAGAGGCTATACTAGGGACTTCAAATTAAGTTTACAAATCACACAAGTATCAATGTTTTCTTGTTAATACTATTATAGCATGAATGTAAACATTTATCATAAACACAAAGATATAATAATAACTACATTTATTATTGCCTCTAGGGCATATCTCTAACAGTCTCCCACTTGCACTAGAGTCATCTAATCTAGATTACATGGTAATATACCGAACACCCATGGCAGTTTGGTGCTGGTCATGTTTTGCCCTCGGGAGAGGTTTAGTCAACGGATCCGCCACATTCAGATCTGTGTGTACTTTGCAAATCTTTATATCCCCATCTTGGATATGTTCTCGAATAGCGTGAAAACGTAGCTTGATGTGCTTCAGCTTCTTGTGTGACCTTGGTTCTTGCGCATTGGCTATGGCGCCCATGTTATCACAGTAGATAGACATTGGGTCCAGCGCACTAGGAACCACACCCAGCTCTGTAATGAACTCTTTCATCCATATCGCTTCTTGTGAAGCCTCTGAAGCAGCCATGTATTCCGATTCAGTTGAAGATCTCGCCACAACGCTTTGCTTTGGACTCCTCCAGCTAACTGCTGCACCATTCAAAATAAATACGTATCCATATTGTGATTTAGAATCATCCGGATCGGTGTTCCAACTAGCATCGGTGTAACCATTAACAACGAGCTATTCATCACCTCCATAAGAAAGAACCATATCCTTAGTTCTTCTCAAGTACTTAAGGATGTTTTTGACCGCTATCCAATGATCCACTCCTGGATCACTTTGATATCTGCTAGTTAAACTAACAGCATATGCAATGTCGGGTCTAGTACATAGCATGGCATACATTAGAGATCCTATGGCTGAGGCATAGGGAGTCTTACTCATCCTTTCTCTATCTTTTGCCGATGTCGGACTTTGAGTTTTACTCAAGGTCGTATTGGGCAACATGGGCAAGAACCCTTTCTTGCTATCTTCCATTCCAAATCTCTTTAGAACTTTGTCCAAATATGTACTCTGTGACAATGATATTTGGCGTTTCGATCTATCTCTATAAATCTTTATGCCTAATATGTAAGCTGCTTCGCCAAGATCCTTCATTGAAAAACTATTATTCAAATATTCCTTGACACTATTAAGAAGGTCTACATCATTCCCAATCAACAATATGTCATCCACATATAGTATTAAGAATGCTACAGAGCTCCCACTCACTTTCTTGTAAATACAAGCTTCTCCATAAGTTTGTATAAAACCAAAACTTTTGATCACCTTATCAAAACGTTGATTCCAACTTCGGGATGCTTGCTTCAATCCATAGATGGAACGTTGAAGTTTGCATACCTTGTTAGCATCTTTAGGATCGACAAAACCTTTGGGTTGCATCATATACAACTCTTCATCAATATCTCCATTGAGGAATGCTGTTTTGACATCTATCTGCCATATCTCATAATCATAATATGCAGCGATTGCTAACATAATCCTCACAGACTTTAGCTTCGCTACTGGTGAGAAAGTCTCATCGTAGTCAACTCCTTGAATTTGTCGAAACCCTTTTGCGACAAGTCGAGCTTTATAGACAGTAACATTACCATCAGCATCTGTTTTCTTCTTGAAGATCCATTTGTTCTCGACAGCCTTCCGGCCATCCGGTAAGTCCACCAAAGTCCATACTTGGTTTTCGTACATGGATCCAATCTCGGATTTCATGGCTTCTTGCCATTTATTGGAATCTGGGCTCATCATCGCTTCCTCATATGTCTCGGGGTCATCGGTGTTATCCACCAACATGACACTCATAACGGGATCATACCAATCTGGAGTGGTACGAGTTCTCGTTGACCTCCGAGGCTCTGTAGCAACTTCAACCGAAGTTTCATGATCACCATCATTAGCTTCCTCTCTTATTGGTGTAGTCACCATAGGAACTTCTTCCGGTGCTGCGCTACTTGCAATTTCGAGAGAAGGTTCGACAACCTCGTCGAGTTCTACTTTCCTTCCAGTCACTTCTTTCGAGAGAAATTCCTTCTCTAGAAAGGATCCATTCTTGGCAACGAAGATTTTGCCTTCGGATCTATGATAGAAGGTATACCCAATAGTTTCCTTCGGGTATCCTATGAAGACGCATTTTTCCGCTTTGGGTTCTAGCTTGTCCGGCTGTAACTTCTTTACATAGGCTTCGCATCCCCAAACTTTAAGGAACGACAATCTAGGTTTCTTCCCAAACCATAATTCATACGGTGTCGTTTCAACGGATTTAGATGGTGCCCTATTTAAAGTGAATGCGGCTGTTTCTAATGCATAACCCCAAAATGATAGCGGTAAATCTGTAAGTGACATCATAGAACGAACCATATCTAAGAGAGTTCGATTACGACGTTCAGACACACCATTACGCTGTGGTGTTCCCGGCGGTGTCAATTGTGAAAGTATTCCGCATTTCTTCAAATGCTCGCCAAACTCGTAACTTAGATATTCACCTCCACGATCAGAACGCGGAAATTTAATCTTCTTGTTACGTTGATTCTCTACCTCACTTTGAAACTCCTTAAACTTCTCGAAAGTTTCAGACTTATGTTTCATGAAATATCTATACCCATATCTACTCAAGTCATCCGTGAAGGTAAGAACATAATGATAACCACCGCGCGATGCTACACTCATTGGACCACACACATCAGTATGTATGATTTCCAATAAGTCCGTAGCTCGCTCCATCATACCAGAAAATGGAGTCTTAGTCATTTTTCCCATCAGACATGCTTCGCATCTTTCAAGTGATTCGAAATCAAGTGATTCAAGAAGTCCATCAGAATGGAGTTTCTTCATACGCTTCAATCCAATGTGACCAAGATGACAGTGCCACATATAGGTCGAGTTATCGCTCAACTTCAAACGTTTAGCTTCAATGTTATTAATATGTGTATTACTACAACCCAGATTCAACAAGAATAGACCATCTATCAAAGGTGCATGTGCATAAAACATATTACTCATATAAATCGAACAACCATTATTCTCGGACTTAAACAAGTAACCGTCTCGCAATAAACAAGATCCCGATATAATGTTCATGCTCAACGCAGGCACCAAATAACAATTATTTAAGTATAAAACTAATCCCGATGGTAGATGAAGGGGTAGCGTGCCGACCGCGATCACATCAACTTTTGATCCGTTTCCCACGCGCATCGTCACCTCGTTCTTCGCTAGCTTCCGTTTATTCTGCAGCACCTGTTTCGAGTTACAAATATGAGCAACCGAACCAGTATCAAATACCCAGGCACTACTACGAGTACTAGTGAGATACACATCAATAACATGTATATCAGATATACCTTTCTTCTTGATGTTGCCGTTCTTCAAATCCGCCAAGTACTTTGGGCGATTCCGCTTCCAGTGACCTTCTCCCTTGCAGTAAAAGCACTCAGTTTCAGTCTTAGGTCCAGCCTTGGTCTTCTTCGCCGGCGTGGTAACTTTCTTACCACCCTTCTTGAAGTGTCCCTTCTGCTTAGACTTGCCTTTCTTGAATTTTGTGGTCTTATTGACCAACAACACTTGGTGCTCTTTCTTGATCTCTACTTCTGCAGACTTTAACATAGCAAACAGTTCTGGCAACTGCTTGTTCATGTTCTGCATGTTGTAGTTCATCACAAAGTTCTTGTAACTTGGTGGTAGTGATTGGAGGACACGGTAAATCCCCAAAGCATTAGGAATCACTATACCCAAGTTTTGAAGTTTGTTTGCGTGCCCAGACATCTTAAGCACATGCTCACTGACGGAGCTGCCCTCTTCCATCTTGCAGTTAAAGAACTTTTCAGAAGCCTCATAGCTTTCAATTGCCGCATGAGTCTCAAAGATCAATTTGAGATCCTCGACAATATCATATGGGTCTGAATTCTCAAACCTTTTCTGAAGCTCCGATTCCAAACCATACAAGATAGCACACTGAACTATGGAGTACTGATTCTTCCGAGCGATGTAAACATTCTTTACTTCATCGGAAGCATCAGCTGCAGGTGGGTCACCCAGCGGTGCATCCAGCACATAGGTCAAATTACCAGCTGTGAGGACAATCCTCAAATTGCGGAACCAATCCGCGAAGTTGCTTCCATTGTTTTTCAACTTTTCTTTCTCTAGGAACGCATTAAAATTGATGGTAGGGGATGCCATTGATCTACAACATATTTGCAATAGTTTAGACTAAGTTTATGACAAATTGAGTTCAAATTAATAATAAAGTTAATCTAGGTGAACTCCCACTCAAAACAATATCCCTCACATTGTTTTAGTGATCACACGAACCAAATCCACCACATCAACACCGATCATCACGAGAGTTGATATAGTTTCAATGGCGAACAATCAACGTGTTCATCATATCTGCTATATGATTCATGCTTTACCTTTCGGTGATCCGTGTTCCGAGACCATGTCTGTACATGCTAGGCTCGTCAAGATCAAACCTTAGTTTCCGCATGAGCAAATCTGGCTTGCTCGCGTTGTATACACTTGCAGAATCTAACACACCCGATCATCACGTGGTGCTTCGAAACAATAAGCTTTAGCAACGGTGCTAACTAAGGGTGAACACTTTATGACTTGAAATTCATGTGCATGAGGGATCATCTTATAATGCTACCGTCGTCTACTAAGCAATACAAGATGCATAAAGGATTAACATCACATGCAATTCATAATATGTGATATGATATGGCCTTTCTTCTTAGTGCTTCCGATCTCCATCTTCAAGCACGAACATGATCTCCATCATCACCGGCATTGCATCAAGGTCAATGACGCTTCTCCATGGTTGTCGTCCACCGGCTTCAACTATTACAACTACTTTGAATAGACATGCGGGTCTTAACATCAATTAAAAACAACCATATGGCTCCTGCCGGTTGCCAACTTACAATAAGGAACATTGCATACATCAAATATAATAACAATCATGGCCATATCACATCACTGCACACCCCTGCAAAACAAAGTTAGACGCCTCTACTTTCTTTGCATATTTTACGTGGTTTTGGGGCTTTCGATAAGTGTCGTTCTAACTTACGAACATGAACCACAACATTGATACTAGTATTGTTAATCACCCATTGTAAATTGGATCTTAACTATGCTAGGAGAAACAGGCACCCGCAAAGCCACTTATGCAATACAAGTTGCATGTCAAGCGTGGAGCAAGTCTCATGAACGATGTCATGTAAGGTTAGCCCGGGCCGCTTCATCCCAACATACCGCAAGATGCAAAGTACACAAGAAGCAATCGACAATAAAAGCATCAACGCCCATAATGACCATTGTGTTCTACTCGTGCAACAGATCTACATATAGACACGACTCTGATACCACTGTAGGGTTTCGTAGCATGGAAAATAAAATTTTCTATCGCATACAAACAAACAAGCCAAGATCTATCTACTAGATTGTAGCAACGAGTCGATGGAATAACTTACCCTCGAAGATTCCAAAGTGTTTAACGAGAGCGGATTCTCGTGGGTGATGTAGTCGTACTCTTCCCGATCTTAAGATCGCGTAGACGATCCTTCCGGCGCTGCGTTCCGGCAGCGCTCCCGCAGTCGGTCACACGTTCGGTACTCGACGAAGACCTTCCTCTCCCTTGTTCCAGCAGGCAGCGGAGGTTGTAGCACTCTCCTCGCGATTCCGGCAGCACAACGGCGTGGTACCGGAAGTAGAGGGGAGATCTCGCAGGGCTTCGCCTTAAGCCGGAGCGAGTATGGTGGAGTATGAGAGAGCTCCTCGGTGTTCTAGGGTTTAGACACACCAAGGAGGAAGGGCTAGAGCCAGAGGCTAGGGTTCTGGGGACCCCCAAGTCGGCGGCTAGGGCAAAACCCTAGGGGCGGCGGCGGCTATGGTGGGCTGCAGCTTCTAGGGTTTGAGGTGAGGGACTTGTGTGCTCTAGGAGGGAGCCCTGCCCCTCCTTATATAGGTGGAGGGGTCGGCGGCCAAGGGGAGGGAGGGGAGTCCCTCCCCAACTCGGCTTGGAGGGGGCGCTGCCGGTTGGAGGAGGGATTCCCTCCCCAACTCGGTTTCCCACTTCCTCCTCTTTTCCTCTTTCCAATTTTAGCTGTTTGACTTTTCAAACTAGCTATTTGACTTTTCAAACTAGGATTCGATTAATCCTTTATTTGGAACAGCGATGACACTTAGTACATGATGCAATCATACCAAGTTTGATACAACACATTCATGTACCCTTCCCCTCCGGAGTGCCGGACATTCCGGAACCTTCTAGAACATTCCCGATGAAAACACCGGAATCATTCCCCAACTCCGAAACGGGACTTTCCTTATATGAATCTTATTCTCCGAACCATTCCGGATCACCTCGTGATATCCCGGATCCCATCCGAGACTCCGAACAACATTCGGTCTCTTTCTCATACTACCATAACTACTCAAACAACGTCGAATCCTTAAGTGTGTCTCCCTACGGTTCGTGAATTATGCGGACATGATCGAGACACTTCTCCGAACAATAACCAATAGAGGAATCTGGAAATTCATATGGCTCCCACATATTTCTACGATTACTTTGCGATCGAATGAACCACTTACATACGATACCAATTTCCCTTTGTCTCACGATAGTTTACTTATCCGAGGTTATGATCGTCGGTATCTCTGCATACCTAGTTCAACCTCGTTACCGATAAGTACTCTTTTCTTGTTCCCGTGATATGTGATCCCTTGTGAGCCAGTCACATGCTTGCAAGCTAAGTGGATGACATTCCACCGAGAGAGCCCAGAGTATATCTATCCGTCATATGGATGGACAAATCCCACTCTTGATCCATGTGTCTCAACCAATACTTTCCGAACACTCAATGCCACCTTTATAGCCATCCAGTTATGGTGTGGTGTTTGATGTCATCAAAGCATCCATCCGGTAAAGGTGATATGCATGATCTCATGGTCGAAGGAATTAGGTTACTATGTACCAGAAAGCATATAGCAATTGAACTATTAAAATGACTTGATCTTTATGCTACGCTTATCTATAGGAGTATGTCCATCATATCATTCTCCTAACATTATGATCTTGTTGTTGATAACATCTCAATGTTCATGATAGGGAAACCACAATCATTTATCAACCAACAAGCTAGTGATGTATAGAGGCTATACCAGGGACTTCAAATTAAGTTTACAAATCACACAAGTATCAATGTTTTCTTGTTAATACTATTATAGCATGAATGTAAACATTTATCATAAACACAAAGATATAATAATAACTACATTTATTATTGCCTCTAGGGCATATCTCCAACATACTGACCTCCCCGCAAGGCGACAAGATGAAATACGTCCTCCGGATGAAATTCCGAGCCTCCAACAACGAGGCCGAATACGAAGCCCTCATCCATGGCATGAGGATGGCAAAGATATGCGGCGCAACGCGCCTGGTCATCTACGGTGACTCCAACCTCGTCATCCAGCAGGCGATGAATGAGTGCGACGCACACGCCAAAAACATGATCGCGTACCGCGCGCTCTACAACGCACTCGAAGGAGAATTCGACGGCTGCGAGCTTCGACACGTTGGAAGAGAAAGCAACGTGGAAGCCGACAGACTCGCCAACATCGGCTCCACCTGCGCAAAGGTGCCACCAGGTGTGTTCCTCGAACAGATCTGCGTGCCATCCATCAAGCGGAAATTCCCCAAGGGATCACCCGAAGAAGCAGAACACTCGGGAGCTACGCTACCCGAAGGACATGAAGGACCCGAAAAACTAGACACAGAGGTAGCCATGGTCAACCTAATGCAGGTCATGGCAGTCGAAGAAACTTGGACGCGACCATACCTCCAGTTCTTGTTAAATGGAGAACTGCCTGACAGCCCAACAGATGCCCGGCGCATATCTCGTCGGTCAAAAGCCTTCACCATCATAAACGTCGAGTTGTACAAGCGCAGTATTACCGGTGTACTACAAAGGTGCGTCACCATCGGCGACGGGAAAGCAATCCTCCAAGACATCCACGAGGGCATCTGCGGCCATCACGCAGGCAACCGCTCCCTTGTCGCCAAAGCTCTACGAGCAGGATTCTACTAGCCAACGTCCATGAGCGACGCAAAGGACATCGTCCGAAGATGCAACGGATGCCAATGGTTTGCCGACAAACCGCACGCACCTGGGTCCGAGCTCAGACCCATGCCCATAGCCTGGCCTTTTGCTCAATGGGGCCTCGACATGATCGGCAAACTGCCAAAATCCTCGAAAGGGGGACACGTCTTCCTCCTGGTTGCAGTCGACAAATTCACCAAGTGGATCGAGGCCATGGCAGTCACCAACCAGAAAGGCAAAACTGCCGTCAAGTTCTTCGAGTCCATTGTCTACAGGTTCGGCGTACCGCACAACATCATCACCGACAACAGATCAAACTTCATCTCCGAAGAATTCTAGGACTTCAGTGAAGGCCTTGGGATCAACATCACGTATGCCTCAGTGGCACACCCGCAAACGAACGGGCAAGTGGAAAAGGCCACCGGCCTAATCGGCGCCGGCATCAAGAAGCGCCTCATGAGTTCACTCGAACAAAAAGCTGGAAACTGGACGAAAGAGCTACCATCCGTCATGTGGAGCTTACGGACTACGCCAAACAGCTCCACCGGCTACACACCGTTCTTCATGGTACACGGAGCCGAGGCCGTGCTACCAGCCGAAGTACGCCACCAGGCCCCACGGGTCGTCGCTTACAGTGAAGCCGAATCCACGGCTGCACTCGAAGATGCCGTCGACACACTCGACGAAGCACGGGACATAGCAGCAGCTCGATCAGCGGTGTACCAGCAGAGTCTCCGCAACTATCACAGCCGCCGGCTGCGCCCAAATTCCTTCGTCGAAGGAGACCTCGTCTTGCGACTCAAGCAAAAACGACCGAATAAATTCGAGTCACCATGGGAAGGACCCTACGTCATCACCGAAGTCATCCCAGGTGGCGCCTATCGCCTCAAGCACGTGGAGTCTGGAGTCGCATACTCCAACCCATGGAACATCGCGCACCTGCGACGATTCTATCCGTAGTAAACTACCCCCTTTACATTCAATAAGGCTTTCAGCCAAGGCTATTCAGCCGAACAATGTACCTCCTCCATTACGATATAAATAAAGCTAAGTGTCTCGCCCCAAATCTTCAGTTCACTATTTTGCAACTTTACTACATGCTACAAACGCACTCGGGGGGCTCCCCCCACCTCACGATTTCATCGACTGAGGATCAAACGTGTACACCTGAGTAGCTGACAACGTCAGGCAAACGAAAAGGACACGTACTCAATCAAAAGCACTGCGTGCTCACAACAAACAAACCTTTACAACAAAGGGCACAACACGCCCAGCCGAAATATACAAATTTTACATCTATATCTTTTTACAGGTACTACCTATGTTGAAGAATAATCTGGGCACGCTGCTCAAACAAATCTACGACCTGTTCGGCATACTGCCTTACAGCTGCGTAATGCGGACGCATGTCCCACTCACCACCATCAGGGCGAAGAGGTGGCCCAGCGGCCACAGCAGCCAAATCCACGTCAGGCCGGTGCAGCCTCACAAGAGACAAAGCAGCCTTCACTCCTGAGACGAGCTGTTGCCGCACCAACTCCTTGACATTGCTCACGTTCCGAAACTTCGATAGAAGACCCGCGAGGCTCGTCGGCGCGGCATCCAAGGGAAACATGACGTGCAGCACTGAGGAAAGCGATGTCTGCACTTGGCGGAGCACCCGCGAAACTTGATGAACACGATCCTGCACCGTCACCAGAGCCATGGCGCGATCACGATCCATCCAGAAGAATCCGCCAACCTCCATGTCCTGTTGAGTCAAGCAATTGACCCGAACAGCGACACACTCCTTTTCTTCCCTCGGAGCAAGGTTGGCACCTGCGATAAATCGCACAAAATAAGAGTAAAGCCAGCAGGCCCATCCGAAGATCTGAGCTACAGCTCGAACCAAAGAGCAACTTACATTGCAGCTGCTCGGACAGCCGAACCAGCTCCGCCATCAAGTACTCCTCTCTGGCTGCACCACGATCCGCCTTGGACTTCCAGACATCAGCATGACCGCGTAACCCGAGCAACTCCCTCTCCAGACTACGCACACGATCCCGAAGAAAAGTGAGTTGCGAGAAATCATCCAAAGATGGTCGGAGCGGCATTGCGGACGGGGTGTCAACAGGGTCAGCACCCGAAGGAACCTATAGCAGCAGAAAAAGAAAGGAACACAGACATTTAGACAATGATAGAGCACAACTCAGAAGAATTCATTAAACATATAAGGCCACTACGTGGCACAAGGATGGTGTTCTTCAAGATATTTACAACAAAAGTAGACTACAAACTACCCTACGTCTACAACGCCTAAGATGCGGCACCCTGAGTCGCCTCGGAGCCATACTGCCTAGCTTTGGCCCCGCCCTGCTGCCGCAGTGCATACTCAGTCAGCAAATCAATGAGCTTGGGCTCATATCGCTTGCAGCGAGCAGAGTAGGCAGCAAAGGCTATCTCGGATCCATCCGCAGTCGTCGGCATCCGAGAGGTGATCTGGGGCAGATCCAGCTCCACCCCAGCCGCCAAGGCCATCGCCAGCCCGACGGACGCGCCGATGCCCTTCTGCTTGCGCTTGTACGCCGCAGGCGCTTCGGCTGACAGAGCCTCCGCCAGAGCATCCACATCATCAAGGGCTGCGCCCTTCGGGACAAGCTCCTTGTAGAAGCGACCAAGGACCTCTTTCGCCTTGGCAAGGGAGCTGACGACGCTGCTGCAGCGGTCTTCGACCGCAACATTAGCATCATCTAGAGCACTCCCGTGCTCTAGAGCACCGCGGTCGAACTCGATGCCTGCGGCATCTGAGACAAAAAATAAGAAGGAAAACATGAAGAAAAGCAGCACAGAAGAAGACACGAAGAAAAAGAAACAAGTACAAAACTAGCACTCACCCAAAATAGCCTTGGCAGCAGCCATGAGCTTCGCCGCCACCTCTCTCTCGCGCGCAGCCGCAACAGTGGCCAGCTGCTCCTCACGGTCCGCGGCCTCCTGCTGCAGACGCTCTTTCGCTTCGGCTGCCTTAGTCAGCTCTAGCTCGAGGCGTTCTTTCGCGCCAACGGCGGCTTCGGCCTTCTACTCCGATTGACCAAGGCTCTTCTTGAGAGCATCGACCTCACGGAGAGAAATGTTATGCTCCTCTTCATTCAAGACAAGCAAGTGTTAAAGAACAGGACCAGGATAAAAAAGAGAGGCACTAAAAGGCAGATAGATACCTTGAAGCTGCCGAAGGTTCGCCTCCAGCGCCAAGCGCTCCTGCACCAGCCGCATGGCCTCCTGCACAAAAGGCTGAAGAAAAAGAAATAGCTGTAAGAAAAGGACTTGGGGGCTACGCCCAACACAAAGGAGTAAAAACAAAATTCGCACACGAAGACACTCGGGGGCTCCCCCCGTGATATGAAGCAGAAAAACTTACATGCTCTGATGGCGACTCCGAAGGACCGCCTGCGAAATTCTGAGGCGCAACCACCTGCACCTCCTGCAACGGAGGATCCGGAGCCGCGCCACCCGAAGTGGCCACCGTCTGAGGTGGAGGAGACGCAATTTTCGACTCCCCCATCATCTCCCGCGCACCATCACTGGAGGAATCGTGGGAGGAGTTCCTGCATACGAACCAATCAGCACAAGTGCAAAAATCATAAAGGAACAAGGACAATAGTACAACAAGAAACTTACGAGCCCAATGAGCTCAGGTCGAAGACAGGAGGAGTCCTTCGGGCTCTCTTCTCCTCTTTCTTCTCTTCCTTCTTATCCTCCTTCTTTTCTTCCTTCTTCCGCTTCGCTGGCGGGTGCGGCGCCATAGCCCGCATAGGAATGGCAGGAAGGGGAGAGGAAGAACCTCCATGACCGTCACTATGACGCTCAAGGCCTAGACGGTTTCTGGGAGTCGGAGGAGTTGAGGCATCCGAAGACTCGCTGGAGCTCCGTGACCGTTTGCGCGTATGGTCCTCACTCGACTCGTCCGCATCCTCCGCCGGAGATCGCGCCGACGGCAGCTCGGACACGGACTCAACCACTTCATTATCCGGGGCATTCGGATACTTTTCGGGGAATGGCTGTACCATGCCCGACACTTTGAAGCTCTGCAAAATCAGAAGGAACTTTGATTAGCAAACAAAGGAAATAAATACACAACCGACAAAAAAGCACTACGTGCACAAATATACACCTGCGGTACGACCAACGTCGAAGAAAATGGAGGAGTTAGCGACTTCCCCGGGATTTTTTCTCCGGTCTTGAACTTCAGCAGCGCGCGAAGGGCCCTGTCAAGATCCCCCTCGGAGATTTTCTCAGCCGAAACCCTCGTCGGATCACGGCGACCAGAATAAAGAAACATCGGGTGCGCCCTCGCTTGGAGAGGCTGTACCCGACGCTCAAGAAAAGTCCGGATGATGTCCACGCCGTTCACCTCCTTCTCCGGAATCAGTTGGAGATCCTCCACCCGACGGTAAAGGGCCTCTACCTCCGCCACCTCACCATCCAAGATTTGGTTTTTCCAAGACCTTTTCTTCTCAATCATTTGGGAGGGGTCAAAGGGCACAAGACCAAAATCTTGCCCGGACACTACGGAGTCGCGGATATAAAACCATCGCCTCCGCCAGTACTGGACAGATTCGGACATGAAAAAAGAAAAGAAGAGAAGATTGGGACTAAGGGAGATGATGCAACCCTCAATGGGATACACACCATCCGAACCATACTGCCTCTTCACGGAGTAGAGCTTCCGGAAGAGGCCAAAGTGCGGCTCAATGCCAAGCCAGCACTCGCAAAAAGTGATAAAACAAGCAATGTGGAGAAGAGAATTGGGAGACAGATGATGAAGCTGAATCCCATAGAAGAAGAGCAGTCCACGGAGGAAGTCGTGGACTGGAAAAGAAAACCCACGCAAAATGAAGGCGAGAAACATAACCCGATACCCAAATGGGGGACGGGGGATTACCTCATTGCCGGGGAGTTTGACGGCCTCCCTATCTTGCGGGATCAGGCCCCGCTCGCGAAGCTTGCGGCGATCGCTCTCCCGCGTCTCTGATCGCCGCCAGCCACCATCGGTGACGCGAGTAGTGGCGGTGCCCTTCTTTCCTCCGGCGGCGCTGGTCCCAACCGCAGATGAAGATTTCTTTGGTTTCCCCATTGCGCTACGGCGGCGCCGGCGGTAAAAACGCAGAAACAACGACGGAAATGTGGAAGGAAATCCCAGCGCGCAGCAAGAATCGCTAGAGCACAAGGAAGCAGTGAAAACAAGAACAGGTGCGGTGAAAACAAACCGCGGCTTTTCCCAATGATTATAACAGTAAAGACGACGCACGACAACCGTCCATCCAGAAGACCTAACGCCAACGGCAGATCTGACCGTACACGTGTCAACATCACAGCGAACCGTCGTTACCACGCCGTCCACTACGCGCGGAAATCGAGGAGACGCCGTAATTATCTCCACGCCGCGCGTGACCGGTCAATTCAAAGTCAGCAAATGGGACCCACGTTCGTCCAGTCAAGTCATCTCTAGCGTAGCAGACGCTTGAGGTCACTGATCGTCAGCAATGATGTCATCATAAGCTATACCAGCACCAACTACAATTCTTCGGCTCCACAGCTAAGAGTACTCACTCGAATCTTTGATTCGACTAAATACTCGGGGGCTACTCCTATCAGGAGCGCTGGCCACGCACCCGGAAGATGAATACAGACAAAGTATTTCTTCGAGTCCTACGTCGAGTCTATGACTCCACTACGGACTCGGGGGCTACTCTCATAGGGAGGATGAATTTAAGCATCCGAAAATTTTCGTGTCCTACGGACTTAACGTACTGAACAATGCTTGAACTAAAGTCTTTGTTCGAGTCTACGACTCGAACAGACACTCGGGGCCTACTTCCATAGGGAGCGCTGGTCGCGCACCCTATGAAATCTTCGACTGCGATCTTTCGAATCAGCACGCAAAAACTTTTTGGCAACTCTGCCCCAACAAAACGCTGAGTGAGCGACAGTCTCCTTGGCCACCCGAAGCACCTCCGTGGTGACAAATGTTCGGATGCTGCGTCTGCGACGCAAAGATAAGACCTGCAGATATCATCTGATGGCCTGGCAACGCACACGACTGCGCTCTGCTAGTATAAATCCATGCCAACAGGCGTGATGAAAAATCCCGACGGACGCGTTGGGTACATCAATTAAAAACACTGGAATTCCGCTCCTGTAAGTCCTTCACGACCTGAGTCGAATTACGCCAGCATATGTTCCGGGTTCAAGTTAAGGGACTCGAACCTGATGAAGATCATGTTGTTTCGTCCTAAGACAGTTAACTGACCCTAATCCGTCAGGCGAGTCAGGCACATGTATCATCAATCCCTACACACATATATTGTTAACGCCTGGTTGCACCCGAAGGATCGAAGAGTCAGATTCGGCTGATCACTCGGGGGCTACTGACATGGTTATACCCTACGGGTACGTGACTTCAGCATACCTGGTTCAGCCCAAGGAAGGCTCACAGTAGACATACGCTGGCCATGAAGATTTTCGGGTGGCCAAGGCCCATGACGCTTTCGGATCCTTGGAGAGCAAGACTAGCGTAGATAGGAAATTCAAAGGGGTAAAACCGAAGTGAACCTAAGTGAGTATGTTCCTTTTTAGTTGTAGATTCACTCCAAACCCAAGTGAACCTACGTGCTAAAAGAAGCCTAGATAAATTTGTTTCACAAACCTAAAACATCTTATATTTTAAAACGAAGGGAGTATGTTCCAAATGTGAATGGAGTGGCGGCAACGGAGAAAGATGGCAAGCCGATTCATTAACATGCCGGCAAAGAAGGCAAACAAGGTCATTGCGCAAACCCGATATCTAAAGCCGGTCCGCCCGAAGGGCCTCAGCCCTCAGAGCATCCGATCTTATTTTCGTTATCTTGATACACAGATGATGAACGAAAGAAGGCCCGTTTGAGTCTAAGCACGACTATACATAGGGACCAACCTAACGAATGGCACATAGATGATCACCACTAGACGTGTACACATCATAGCCTGGACCAGTCATGAACAGTAATCTGGTAGTACTCATTTCCATGCTCAGCTTGCTTTCTCACAGCATCACCGATTCACCGTTTGCAAAAAAAAAAAGTTCGAATGCAGCAGCCAGGAGAACTGCTAAATTATGAACGACTCCTCTAGGTTATCCAAGCTATGAATGTAGCCAGGCAGCACTGAAGTAGTAGCAGTGACGAGTCACAAAGTCATTCTATGACATCCGTCCGCATCAGGCCCAGAAGCAGCTAATGGACAGAACCTTTCGGTGAAGCGGAACATTTGGCCCCGCTCGTCAGCTATGGTCGGGGGTATGACAGGGGTCAATTACGATCAGAAGCATTAAAAAAAATTACGATTAGTAGCATTTATCTTGATGCAGATCACAGAACGGAAGTCAGAGGCTTCGTATCTCCAGAAACTTGAATGCTAAGGACATCTTAACCGATCTTCTAAAAATGATTAGAGTAGTAAAAAATGTTATTTTACTCCTATAACGTATCTAACCGAAGATCAATTGGTGTTAATGGAGTAATTTTTTTAGGAGTCGACCGACTTACTCTTTCACGGCTCCACCGCTCGGAGGAATAAAAGATTCCTCCTCCTCCCACGCGTTCACACTTGCGTCTCGTTGGCTTCTCCTCCACCTTCGGCAAGCCTCATCTCTGATTGCCGCCACCCCGACCACCGTTGCAGATTGAGATGGCTGGATCTTCTCGCCGTCCATTCCATTCCTAGCGCTCGCCTCCACCGCAGCCCCGCGTCGCTCCCGCTCCCCGCCACCATTCCCCACATAGATTGGCGCCACCCAAGCACCGACGACATCCCCGACAGTCCACTAGCACCCTTAACCTGCCGGTGCCGCCGACGCCGGTCTACCGCGGCGTGCGACAGCGCGTGGGAGGGGGGCGTGGCTCGATGAAATCACCAACCGCAACACCCACCGGAAGGTCTGGATCTGCAGCTTCCAGTCGTCAGGGCAGGCAGCGCTGGCGTACGACGTGGAGAACGTCGAGTTCCATGGCTCCGACTACGGTGAGCTCAACTTCCCGCTAGGGTGCTGCACGATGCCGGACTTGGAGCCGGCCGGCCTTCGACTCGTCTTCGACCGCGAGAGGCGGGAGACTAGGAAGGCCCGCGAGCGCCTCGAGGCGGAGCGCCACGACACAACGATGGCAACAACGCTCGTCGGGCTCAACCTGGAGCTCGTCGAGGAGGATCGACAACGACTCGAGGAATTCACTGAGGCCAAGAGAAAGGCGGACGCGGCGAAGAATAAGGGGGCCGCCGATGCCGCAGGGGTGTCGGCAGCTCCGGCGCCAGCCAGGGTGAGGGAGAAGGACGTCGGCAGCTCGGCAGGCCCGTCGACGAAGGCGGCAGTCATCGACCTCGACAGCGACTCCTCCTCCTTCGAGTGGGACGAGGATTAGGTTAGGTTTCAAATTAAAGTAAATGAAAAAGTAGGTTTCAAATTTGGTTTGAATCGACTAGAATTCGATCAATTTTGATTGAGTTTTGCGGAGATCGTGTGATGTTCTTCTCTAAGTTTATACTTCGGTTAGAAACGGCTATCGACTAAAGGAGTACTTTTCCTGGGGCAGAAAGAGGGCGAACTTATGTTTGGATGCCTCTTGGCATGAGTTTTAACACATACACAGAGCAGTCGATCGGATTATTCACAGGAGGCTGCTAGTACACTACGAGTGGGTAGGTGCAACTTCAGGCTCCAGTGACCGGTCACTGCGGAATACCAGAGCCAGCCCCCCGCATGGTTCATTGTACCACCATGTGACGTGAGCAAAATTCTCTGCAGATTCAAAGCCTGTTGTCGTTTCCCTCGCGCGCGTTGTACACCTGGCAACCATCATCATGATTCGAACCGTAACGAAGGACGGCGCTGAGGCACAGTTACGTGGTGGGAGCTCCAGCAGCGTGCTCTTCGGCACCATCAAATTATTGGTTGCAAAATGCTTGGAGAAAAAGCTGTCATCTACTCCCTCCATTCGCAAATAAGTGTACTTTTAGCTTTGTCCTAAGTCAAACGTAGTAAAGTTTGACTAATTTTTTAAAACAACATACCAACATTTATAACACTGAATTGTTACCATTAAATTTATTTTTAAATCTAGTTTTATAATATGTCAATTTAATGTAATATATATTTCTATATTTTTTATAAAGTTGGTTAAATTTGGTTATGTTTGACTTAGACAAAAGCTAGATGTACACTTGTTTGTGGACGAAGGAAGTAGTAACTCTCTCCGGCCGATCTACAACAACACCGCTCGTCCAACTTGTCCTAGTTGGGAAAAGCCAATGCGCAACCCATAGTACGGTCCGTGATGTTAGGGAGGATACAGCTGGTGAGGCCGGTACATCTCCATTTGGATCTGCCAATTTTATTTGTACTTTCTTCGGTGTCCCCCCTGCCGTTTAAATTTTGAAAAACAAAAAGTCAATACTTATTCGTTTGAAGATGTACAAACCCACACGGATCCTATGTATACTCACATGTACGTAGGAGATGAAAATCAGAAGATATAAAACAGTAATAAAAAAGAATTATGACATGCAAAAGCATAGATCACGATAACGAGATGTGGAATCAGACGGTGAAAACGTGAATTATACCCATCTCGATCAAGTACATCTATATATTCGATGGGTTAAAAAAATTAGTCTATACAAATTTAAGTTTAGAGGGGACACCGAGAAGCACACCACTTCCTATTTTGCTTTCTTCCCTCCGTGATGATGTCCATGATCGAATAGTCGTGGTCAATGTATATCCCGGTGCTCGTCCAACCTGTCCAAGTTGGAGAAACCAAATTCGCAGCCGTAGTACGGTCCGTGATGTTTGCGAGGATACAGCTGGTGAGGCCAGTACATCTCCATTGGATCTGCCATTCTTGTTTTGCTTTTTTTAAGAAAAGCCAAAAAGGCTTGCCTTGTAATTCATTAAATGCATCTCCACTCGCCTACCTAGGAAGCTGATCCGGACGCCGAAATTATGTCCAGACGCTAAAAATTGGCCCAGTCGCGTAAATTTTGTCAAATCTGCCCAAATCTGTAAAGTTCAACCAAATCTGACCCTTCCTCGAAACTAATTTGAAATCTAACCCCTGGGATCGGCGCCATTTAAAATGGCGCCGAAGTTGTATAGGTCGGCGCCAAGATGAAGCTACTAGGAGGCAAACTAGGAAGGTCGACACCGTTTTAAACGGAGCCGACGTCGGCGCCATTTTAAACGGAGCCGACCTCCTTCAGGTCGGTTTTCTGTTTTGTATGCGCCGACCTGTACAACTTCGGCGTCATTTTAAACGGCGCCGACCCCAGGGGTCAGATTTCGAATTAGTTTTGAGAAAGGGTCAGACTTGGTTGAACTTTTGAGAATTGGGCAGATTTGGCAAAAAATACCCCAGTCGCGTACCCAGGGACCTGTTTTCGGCCGGATTTGGACCAACTTTGGTCCGGACTACCCAGGCCGAACCCAGGATACTGGATACGCCCTGGAGACGCCGGAGTCAGCGAAAACCGGCGTGGGCCAGCTCTGTCGGCGACAGAAGCCGACTCGCCGCCATCCTTCCCGCCGTTTTCCTTTTCCCGTCCTCGCCGCTACACCCCTCCCGCCATTCTTCCGGCCTATAAAAGCCGTACATCTCGCCGTCTCTCTTCACAGTTCCTCACACCACCACAACTCCGGCGAACTTCAGACGTTCGCACCTTGCTTCCTCCCCAACTCCGCCAAAAAGCCATGGCCGGCCGCCGCACGCTGTCACCGTGGGAAGCCCGGCTCCTCCGCGAGGCGCGCTATACGGCCCCGCGGGACACTCGCACCCCCTAGGCTGGAAACTCAGCGCCGGCGGGATCCCTGTTTCGCCGGTGCCTGACGGGCAGGACCTCGTCGGAGAGATCCAGGCGACTATCGCCGCCATGGAAGACCTAGATCTCGCTAAGGATCAGGGTAACTTGGTCTTCTGGAGGCAGTTTTTCGCCGACAGGCGCCTCGAGGAACTCGCCCGACACGACGGACCGCCGGGCTCGCCGCCGCCACCGCCGCATAACAATATGGCTTACCGCCGCCGCTGGTGGAGCGTTTCAGGGCGGACTCTCGCCGGAGTCATGGCGCACATCGAGGCCGGTAACAACCCCCGCCTCGGCCTGTAGTTGCGGCGTCCGACGTCGACCACGACGGCGTCCTTTCCTAGTTAAAACCGATATACTATGTGTCCCTCGCCTAATTTAATGAAATTCCGCCTATATTCGCCCATATTCGCCGAGTTTAAGTGAATTTAGCCGAACCTGAAAACGTGGCTTGGGTACGCGAGTGGGCGACTGGGCGTACCCAGGAAACGCGATTCGTCCGACCGAAAATCGGTCCGATTTTCGGCCTGGGTACGCCCAGCCCAACAAGTGGAGATGCTCTAATAGAGAAGAATAGGTTCAAGGTTTAAAATACAACAAACAGACACACCGGCTTACAAAAAGATTACTCTCACGGCACTAAATTACCCAGATGTTTAGTGTAACACACCTGGTCACTCCGGACCGACAGTTGTCACTTCTGGCAGCTCAATAGGATCTCTAGACTAACTCCACAGACCAACACTAGTCTTTTCTGCGCACCTTGTCCTCACTCGTGCGCACCCGGTATCCACTTTCCGGTCGGTCACCCTTCCTAGAATTGCTCTAGACCAAACACGTTTAACCTTAAAGTCCTTTTTAGATGAGTTTCTGGAAAAGAAGTTGCAACTTGTTGGTATGGGTTTCCTATCAATCCTATTGAGCCATGCGCCAGGGTCTCACGTTTAGTGTGTGCGCAAGCACCCACGATTTGGCTTCCGACTTAATTCTCCAGAATGACGCCCATGAGTCCATGACCGAGTCGTCGTCGTCGTCGTCGTCATTGTATATCCCGGTGGTAGCTAGCTAGCTATGTGGCTCAAGGGGATTAGCTGCGTTTTAAAAGTACAGTTCAGTAGCTGGCTTGATGACACAGCTGCTTGGCCAGGATAAGAGGGAATCGTCTTTGTCCGCGCACCGAAAGTGCAAATCACCAGGGCAAGCGGTGGCAAGCAGCTGTGTTATAGAGTACGTGTGACCCCTGGCCAACCTGCAGACGACCGACGGCTCTGCTCAGCGAATAGCCAGAGAGCACCGGGGCAACCTTTCTAGTAGGTCTTTGCATGTCAGATTGAGGTGATTGAGTCAGTTTGTGGGCAATATGATGTAGTAGTATTTTGCTATGTCAAATTCCTACTCTTGGTGAGAAACTTTTTCTCAAAATTGAATGACAGTCTTCTTCATCAAATGCCATATATAAGAAACTAATTTATAATAGTAATTCTAGAATACATGTAAGTATTACCACCTACTATTCCAGTATATATACCGATTTCAAAGTCATAATAATCACTTAAAATGTTACATAGGCATGTGTGCGAACATCATTATGCTAGTTTCTTTGAACAATGCTTGGCCAAACTATACTCCTCTACTTATTGTGGAACACCCACCACAAAAGGGTGCGCACTTCACTACTGAATCACTTAGTGGATATTTGGAATAACAATAATTCTTGGTAAAATTGTGGTATTCGAGTAAAATAAAATAAAATATAGAAACAAAAGAAAAAAGAAACTCCTTTTCCAGTTAGAGACCTTTATGCTCTAGCTATATCGCTTTCATAGTAAAAATGGAACACGGAAAGTGGGAACACGATCTTAATCAACAAGACTTATTCACCTCCTATGTCGGGTTATCTATCTCTTTGGTTAGACCAAACACCACCGAATGGTTGGTTATCACACTCAACTAAAGCCGTGTCAAGAATGCCAATATACTACTCCCTCTGTCCGCAAATAAGTGTATACATAGCTTTTATCTAAGTCAAATATAACCAAATTTGACCAACTTTATAGAGAAATATATATTACATCAAATCGAGATATTATGAAGCTAGATTAAAAGTAAATCTAATGATAACTAAATGTTCGTACGTTGTCCTAAAAAGTTAGTCAAATGTAGACTTAGAACAAGACTAAAAATACACTTATTTGCGGACTGAGGAAGTATTTCACCTAACTAATTAAATTAAAGAGATTGAGCAGATCTGAATTATATTTACCATGCAGCCTCACACATATTTTCTGGGACCATATTGTTTTGTCGCCTTCTCGCGTGGTTATTATTTGTTGATTTCAACGGCCGCCTTACAGTTAGTATACCTATACGCCTATAAACATTTCCTTTGGCCGATACAGTGTCAAAAGGAATAAATTTTTTTGCCAGTTTGGCCCGGACTTCTTCAAACGGTGCTGCTGCAAAAGTTAGAAAGTCAATACACTTGACTGTTTGACTACGGCGACTGGTCGACGAACGTCTCTTTCAGTTCATGCGATGGATTTTCCATAAAAAAAATGCCAAGCACCTACCCTTTTCTACTTTTCCTCTTTAAAATTCACCGCTGGAGTTTGGCCTAATTATGTTGCATAACTGAATGCGAAAGTAGTGCTAATGACGTGTCATCATTTAACAGCTTTTATGCAGAACTGTTCTGTTCACTTTACTCTACTCGAGTACTAGACAATAATTAGGCGTCGCACGGTACACCAACAGTGTTGTCAACGTATAGTACAAACCCTAACTGTCCATTCGCATTAAAGCCTCCCCTGAAGATTATCTTCCTACAGGCACGCACGACCTGCCGATTGATCGACGCAATCTTCCGGCCGGATATCCAACTGGCTACATCACCCTTTCGCTCTTCGGAAGATGGCGATAAAGATAGCCCGCCCGCTAACTGGATCGCCATTGTTTAGCTCTGGAAAGGAGATATATCTTATCTGTTATTCGGGGCTTTTGGAAATGGATCGGAATGCGTCCCGGAGAGACAACCCTAGATTAGATATTAGACAGCCGTGTGCGAGCGATTGACCAGGAGAGTAAGCAATCAGCAGCTATCCATAACCGACGCTGGTGTGAAACGAATTGTGCACAGGGTGGCTAAAGAATCAATAAACGAGCTTCACTCGGCCGGCCGGGGAGTTTGGTCGAGCTTAGAAAAGAGGATTAGCGCGTCTGCATGAAAATGTTTGACTGGACCGACACTTTCTGCTGGGTCCCGTCGAATGTTAGGAGGTTAACTGGATTTTGTGAATAACGTATGGATGTACAACATGTATTCTTCCATAATAACTGTCCAATTCAAGTGGCCTAAAAACCGACTTTGCATTTGCAACATGTATCCTTCCATTACGTGAAGAGTATGTCCACACGAAAAGTAGACTAGTATTTTCAATCTTAAGTCAAAGTTCATAGTGCTAGCCGTCTGATCTAATCTTGAAATTTTTGTTTACCTGGTGCACGAATCTCCATGCTGAGGCACCGACCGGCTCAAGATATCGACTTAGACATAACAAAAACTCAGGACGATTTAGACAAGCAAAATCAATATGGTCGTGTCTTGTAGCATATATAATCTTATTCTCGCATGAGTTTCATCATCGCTAAGAGCACATAAAAAATGAACAAATCAATTGCTATAAACAATCACGATACTGTCTTGAGGTGTATGCATTGAAATTTCAGTATGCTACCCGCATATTGCATCTAATACGGTGTCATCACACTTGACTCGGTCGTTGATATCATATTGCTATCCTTGTATCATGTTTGTATTATTAGTGTTTACTTTTCCGTGAAATCCAATAATACTATAGCTGATTTTGACACGAAGGAGTGCTGGTTCAATCGAGGGTTAGTCTTTCGTTGCCGGACAAAAGAGGGGTTTTGGTGACAATATTGTAGTTACAATAAGCACCGTGGTGGCATCCTACTCGCGTGGCAATCAAGCTTAGTCTCCGTCACCCACCCTCACTACTCCAACCACGCGATCACTGTCCGTATTTCGACGGGTGTGGACCATAGCTGGTGGTTCACCGGAGTCTATGGACCCTAGCAAGACCCTGACAAGCTGGCCTTCCTCCAGGAGCTTCACGATATTCGGGATCTCCACGCAGGCCCCTGGATTGTCATGGGTGACTTCAATATGATAGTCAACCCGGAGGATAAGAACCAGGGTGCCCTTCATCACCGCATGATGTCCAGATTCCGGCGCACCCTGGCAAACCTGGAACTTAAGGAGCTCTACCTCAATGGTTGCAGATACACGTGGTCAAATGAACGTGACCAACCGACCCTGGAGAAGCTAGACAGGGTGTTCCTGACGGTGGACTGGGAAGCTCATTACCTTGACGCTTTCCTCTCAGCGTTATCCTCGGGTCCGTCAGACCATTGCCCTCTGCTTCTCAGTCTTGCCACAGTTATCTCGCCACTAAAGTGTAGTTATGTGGCGCATATTGATATGCGCCACAGAAGTCTCAAAAACTTCTGTGGCGCATATTGCCAAAATGCGCCACAGAAGTCCCAAACCAGATCTCAAACTTGTGTGGCACATATTGCGAATATGCGCCACAGATTTTTTTTTCAAATTTCAAAAAAAAACGACCAGATCTGGCCGGAGTGGGAGGTGGGTGGTGGGTGGAATGTGGAGGAGGAGGGTCGCTAGAGTAGGAGGCCGCTAGTGTAGGAGGAGTACGAGGAGTAGGAGGAAGGGTTGCCGGAGTAGGAGGCCGCCGATGTAGGTGGAGTAGGAGGGGACGGGTCGCCAGAGTAGGAGGGGCCGCCGGAGTAGAAGGAGAAGGAGGCCGTCGGTGGAAGAGTAGTAGTAGTAGTAGTAGTAGGAGGAGGAGGAGGAGGCGGTAGAGGAGGTGTCGCCGGAGGTGGTGGAGGCCATGGCCATAGTAGGAGGAGGAGTTGGCCGGAGAGTGGAGAAGGAGGAGGAGAAGGGGAGGAAGAGGAGGAGAGAAGAAGGGGAGGAAGAGAAGAAGAGGAGGAAGGGGAGGAAGAGAAGAAGAGGAGGAAGGGGAGGAAGAGAAGAAGGAGAGGAAGAACGGGAGGAAGAGAAGAAGTGGAGGAGAGGAGTAAATGGGAGAAGGATAAAAGAGAGGGGGGCACCAGAAGAATTCAAAATCCGAATCCCAGCACTTCTATGGCGCATATGTGAGAAATGCGCCACAGAAGTTTCTCCCCCTTTTTTATTTTTTTGCAGGAAAAAATCTTCTTTCTGCCATAACTTTTTACTATTTTCGAATTTGGGGAAGCTGTAAAACTTCAACGGCCTCCGGCGGTTGAAATCGAGTAGGAAATTCCGAGACGATTATTTTGGTATATTAATTTTTTTTCCGACATCGTATGCAAAAGTTGTGGCCATTTTACTGTCCCATGAATTTTTTTGCAAAATACATCAAAATTCATTTTTTTCAATTTTCCCTTCAACTATACCCCAAAATACAACTACATCTCAAAGTAATTATTTTTTTTATCATTTTCGTTTATTTTTTACAAAAGTTAAAAGGCGTTCCACGGGAGGGAGGGGATCTGGTTTACCTTATTCTGTGGCGCATATCTATATATGCGCCAACTTCTGTGGCGCATATATAGGTATACGCCACAAAACTATGGTCAACTGAATACTGTGGTGGGTCCTACCCTTACTTTCTGTGGAGCATATGTCCATATGCGCCACAGAAAGTGAGGGAGCCTAACCCCGGTGGCGGGTCCACCAAACTTCTGTGGTGCATTGTTTCCCTATATGCGCCACATAAGTGTGAAGACTTCTTTGGCACATTGCCAGAAATACTGTAACATCCCAGCATTTAGGAACCAACGAAGGGTAGATTTAGGAATTTGGAATGTTGCATGCATTCATCTGTGAAAATGTGGGTAAATTTTTCGCCAAATAAAAACCTAAAGTGATCAAGGTTTCTTTCATACTTTGAGATTAGGTTTAGTCTTAAAGGATGATTGCTATAGACTTTGATATGATATTTGAGGAATTATGTGTTTTGGGAAATGAATTTGAATTTTAAACTTGAGTGTTGAATTATAATTCAAATGATTTATAAATAAGGTTTGAATCTTGATTTAATTAAGAGTTAATCAATATAACTCAAACTTTATCTAAAGAAAACAATTAAGAATATGAATATCTATTTCATATTTTCATTCAATAAATAAGTTACAAAAATGTAACTTATTGAAATTATCCACAATCTCCACCATAGTAAATAAATAAATAATAAGAATATTTCTTTATTGATACCAATATAATCTTTATTACAAAATAAAAAATATAGATTACAAAAGAATAGAACTAAAATTACAAAAGAATAAAGAAGATTACATTGACTATTCTATAAATAAAACCTAAACTAAAATCTTCATCTTCATATCTGTACCTGCAAAAACAAACACTAATAAAAAAATAAAGAAGGTTAAGGTTAAAATTGTTTTACTCTCAGACTTGTCATTGAAGTGCACTGATCAAGATTCATCATTGAGTAATTTATAAAAGGGGCAAGTTTCACCAGCCAGGTAAAAGTAACCAGATAACAGTCAATCTCAAATTCAGTGCATATCCACAAGTGCACAACAAGCATACAGGCAGGACACACACCAAAATGCATGGTGTGTGCTGTCAGCACCTTAGCAACAGCCCATCAACACAAAACTGCTCAGCACAGCCATGGAGAGGCACTAGTGTATCTCTTCACTGCTCCCACACACAAGAACAACTAGCTTAGCCAGCAGCTACACCAAGAACAGCAGCCAGCAGCCAAACCAACCAAAGCCAGAATCACATCACCAGGATGGTGACATAAGGAGGGGGAAGATCAGGTGGATAGCAAGACCATGGTCAAGCCATCAGGATCAGGAGATGATGGGCTAGATCAATGACAAGCCAGGAGATAAATATACCAGGGGATCACAAGATCAACCACAAGATCAAGCTACCACAAGATCCACCACTAGCAACCACAACATCAAGTGACAGTGGTGAGTACATAGACCATCACATGATTTATCTGTCTAAAATTAGACAAGCATACACGATCCGTATCACAGTCAAACTCTCAGAAAGCACCCAAGTGGGGTGAATCCATCACTGAGGTTTTAAACTCTAAAAGCAAACAGCAAAGTACAAGGATCCAACCAAAACTCAGAACAACATCATTGATTTGGCTGTCAAGCTATATATTTCAATTCAAGAACAAATATAGCTAATATTTAACTTCTAGGCACATCCCTAAGATAAGGGTAGCACCTTAGAAGTTAATCTTTTGGATCCATATAAATGATCAAGCCTACTATCATTTTTCTCCAAGCTTTGATTCAAGAAATAATAACTGGTACCACTACCAGGGCTATCTATATGAATCAACTAGATAAAGCCTAATCCCTAAGGCTCGGACCAACATCATTGGTCTTAGGGATTTCACAAAGGAATACTTCTACTTATCTTTTACTGCCAAGCTTGTCTTAAGATGAAACCAACCCAAACAATGGATTAGAATCAATCTTGTGTGCCATACAAAGATGGTGTCACAAGAACAATTCTACATGAATCAGAATAAGTATTTCATCTTCATAGATTTAATCAATCAATCTACCAATCATTTTCCTGTCATTACAGGAATCATAATTAGAACATTCCTAAGTATATTTTCACTGTTGAGATCATTATGATCTCAGACCACACATGAATTCTCAAGCCAACAGCACTAAGACAGTGATTTCATCACACCATACACATTATCATTAATCAAGTAATGATAATGGTAAGTTATCAAACCCCACTGACTTTACCAAGCATTGATTTCAGAACAACTATAGCATCTGAATCATTTGATAAGCCACCAGAACCATTATAGTTCATCTTAAGCAGTAAGCCTCAAGCTACTAATCATTCAACATGCATAGAGACCATCAACATATGATCTAATTCATCCAGTATATAGTCGACAACAGGATATGAACCCTAAATGGAACAAATCATCTTAATCAGGACAAGACAGTAACCAGAGAGGTCACTACCAACATCTAGCATAGGATGAGCAAGCACAGAGAGAGCACAAGGGGGAGAGGAAAAGAACTCACCAAAGGTCCTCGCTGGAGACTAGAAGAGGAAGTAGAGGTGGTCGACATCCATGGCGACACAGGGAGCACCCCCAGGGGGGCGCTGCGACCCATACAGCGCCACGGCGACGACCATAGCCACGCCAAGAGGCGAGTAAAATCACCACAGCACACAAACAGCAGCGGCGGCGCCAGGGATCGACGCCAACCCCAAACCCTAGGGTTCAGGACGACATCGATCTGTCGGAGGAGAGCTTCATGCTCAAATCCAATTGGACAGGATGGAGGGGTGTAGTCGACAACCTCTTCCTGCACCATGGCGGCGACTAGAACGGTCCATGACAGCGGGAATCATTGGCGGCGGCATCACCGACCACGGGGTCAGGGATGGAGGAGGAGAGGAGTGAGACACAGCGAGTGAGTGGGCTGGGTTGGGCCAGAACCCTTCGGGGTGGCTGTTTTGACTATGCCTAATGGGTCAGAAGGGCCCAATAAGAACAAGCCAGCCCAGAAACTTTTAAGGCCTGTTTTAATAAATATAAAAAGACCAAAATACCCCTAAACTTAATTAAATTCTATAAAATAAAATAAAAGTCCAAAAATTATAATAAAATATTTTTGGATTCACAATAATCCACACTATCCGAATAAATTAAGAAATAAAATTTTAGACATATAAATTTTATTAAGAATTTTGTAATTTATATAATCCTTATGGAATTTTACAAAATTATTGAAAGGTGATAAAATTAATTAAAATTCACTTTCATCATATATTAATATTGTGGTATTTTATAAAAATACTAAACAAATATTTAATAACAATTTTTGATATTTAAGTGATAATTCTTAAAAGAATTATTAAATCAATAAAAGTCAAACAAATAAAATAATACAATGTATATATTATAAATATTAAAAAGTAATACTTATGAATCCTTTATTATTAAAAAGAATTTTTGTAATAATGGGGAGAAAACATATCAAGTTAAATGAAGTATTAAATTATTTTGCATAATCATTTTGCCTCTTTAAATATTGTCCTTACCGGGCAATAATGATGTTTTTATAGACATAGAAGCTCAAGGTCCAGTGCAAGCATCAGAATTCACTACCTTGCCATCACAAGGCAAGGTCATCACTTGCTCATGTCCTTTGAAGAGTCTTTATCAAAGTATTTGCAAATTGTGTGTTATCATCTATACTATAGAAAAAGAAAACACTAATTTCTCAAGATACTAAATCTTAGATATCATCCTAAGTGATGATATGATGGAGAAATAGAACTTAGAGTTCTATTTGCACTAATGATGAACAATTAGGAATTAATAAACCATGACATCAGTTATTCTAGCGCCGTATATTACGCGTTAACCATGAGATTTGGAATGGGACAAAGAAGTCAGTTGTATCCTTTTCCTCTTGTATGGAGGCAAGACGACCTTAACGTGACGTTGTGATTCCTTGTGTGGATCCAACATATGGGTGGGCACCCTTACGCCCCACACTTTTGGTTTCTAGATTATCTATGAATGGTGTTTAGGAAGATAGTCCATGTAAATGGTACTAATCCGAGCATCACTAGGTCATAGAGTCTTCGGAAACTCATCAGGGTTTTAGCCTGCCCGAAAGGGGGCTTAACGTAGGTGAGCTAGCCGAAGGATCATGCAGACATATGAGGTCGCGGAGAGGGCAGTGATTGGCTTGGACCAACTACTGGGCCCCACATCATGGAAATGTGGGCGGGAAAGTATGCCTGGTTGTGCAACAAGGACTTGATATCTCATGGGAAAAGTAACGCACCTCTGCAGAGTGTAAGAACTGTAACTTGTTACTCCCTGTTCCGGGAAGGAGCTATGAACACGGCAGGAAAGGAACTCCATGAAAGTTCTGGTCAACCTGTGAAGGCTGATGGTCATAGATTTTTATAATAAGAACAATCTTTGAAGAAAGAATTACGAAAATTGCACAATGCCAAAGACTGATAGTCCAAGGTGGTAGATAGAGCATCAAACTTCCTACCCTTCATATAATGAACTTGTTGGGTAACGCTGTTACTCATCCTTTCCTTTGAATCCTTGCTTAGACTCTAAGAATCCCGAAGGTACTCCAATGTACGCATCTGAAAACCAAGAGGAGGTCTTCTATGAAGAGCCCAACTTGTACGGAGCCGTAGAAGGGGAGGATTATGACATTGTCTACGGAGGAGAGTTCCAAGAGTCCGAATAATTACTATAGTTCTAGTAGCCACTTGAGCCGAGCAACATGAACCTTATATAACAATAAGTTGTTAAGCTCAATCTGGAGTTTAAGTTTTAAGTTTGAAACTTCTGCTGAAACACTTATATTTTGGTTTGTAAGTTGAATCTTTTGGAAGTCTTGAACTTTCGGTATTGTAATAATAATAAAGTGTGTATGTTTGTAATATGGACCCGCAATGTTTCTGTTGTACCACTCTGAGGGATGTGATATTTACGGAACGGTGTTCTGTGGATGTCATGTCAATCAGGATGAAGAAGAAGATCCTGAGGAGAGAGTGTTTGAATCATCAACATCTTCTCAAAACCCAGGGAATATACATTATCCAGTGTTTAACTATATTGCCCAAAGGAGCACCTGGGAAGCAGCAGGATCTGCGTATCCTGGTGACAACTCAAGGAATGAAGCTCAGGAGATGCAGGTGGGAGATGATGTTGAATATGTTTCTGAAGACTTTTCAGCTGAGCTGGAGGGAGTCAATGCACTCAGGTTGAGTAATGACTCAAGTCCTGCACTTCAGATACAGAGTATGTTCCTTCTGGAAGGTCGTTTGTTCCACAAACTGTGCGACGAACAACACGTCATCACGGTTGGACACCAGGCATGTACGATGAGCGTAGTTACTACTAGAAGGAGGTAACTAGTTAGTGATATCGAGTGCCGTGTACTGTACTCAAAGAAATAAGATAATGTGATGAATAAAGTAGTTTTGTGATTATACCTATATGGTATATGTTGCAATGGCTTTGTATTATTATGATATTATGTATAATATGTGAAATGTATATTTGGATTTTCTTTGGATTTTCATTGTGTGACTAGTTCTGTGCGTAAAGTCGAGCTCAGAACACATGTGGATGATGTAACTATGAGTATTCGCTTTAGGTTGCAGGACTAGAGGGTCATGGATACGGGTGTAGAAAACGAAACTGAGCAGCAACGGATGGAGCGAGAGGCCAAAGAGAAGGCCGATGCAGATGCAGCAAATCAAGGAGCATTACCACCACCAATGAGGTTGTTAATGGAGCAGAACTTTATGTAGTGCATGCAAATGATGCAAGAGACCCAGAACAAGTTCATGGAAGAGTTCCTGGGACGAGCAAATCAGAGGGTACCTAAAGGTGGAGGAGTGAGTCTATCTGATTTCCAGAATGCAAGGCCATTACCTTTTGCATCAACCCCTCAACCAATGGATGCAGAAGATTGGCTAGCACATACAGAAAGAAAGCTGAAGACTGTAGGTTGCAATGAGGAGGAGAAATTTAGGTATGCAACTCATCTTCTGACTGGACCTGCAGCATCATGGTGGGAAAATCAGTTGGCCATGCAACAACCAGGAAGGGAGTATTCCTGGGAAGAGTTTAAACAGAGATTCCGTGAATATCATGTTTCGGAGAGTGTTATGGAATTGAAGCGGAGAGAATTTGAGGAGCTTCAGCAGGGATATACTAGTGTCATGAAGTACATCCGGGAGTTTAGTCAACTATCTCGTTATGCTGAGGAAGAGGTTAACACGGAGGAAAAGAAGAAGAAGCGTTTTCTGCGTGGATTAAATCCATTTGTGAAGATGCAATTAAGGTTAGCCAATAAGCAAACTTATCAGCAGTTGCTGGATGTAGCCATTACTTTCGAAGATGACTACAAGAATGTCCAAGAGGATAGAAGGAAGAGAGCTAAGAAGTAAACCAAGAGGATCCAAGCGATCAAGCCCAAGCCCAATCTGGAATTCAAACCAAGGAATAGGCCCTATAACAACAACAATCCCAATCGGAGTGCAAATCCAAATGCAAAGAATATTATATGTCACAATTGCAAACTCCCAGGGCATATTAGTAGGGATTGCCCGAAACCAGTAATTGTATGTCACGATTGTGGTCAGAGAGGTCACATCAAGCCCAATTGTCCAAGCAAACCACAAGGTGGTTGGCCGGCTCGAGATGGAAGGCAATCCAGTGGAGGAAATGGACAACCCAATAAAGGAGGAAATAATGGCAAGAACAACAATAGTAAGAGGAACAGTCCTAGCGGGAAACTGAACTATGCAACCCTCGAGGAGGTGGATAATTCGAAGCATGCAGTGAAGGTACTCTCAATATCCTTACCAATCCCGGCAAAGTTCTATTTGATACTGGTGCAACTACTTCATTCATTTCTGAAGAATTTTGTGATAAGTTTGGGATTAGAAGGGCAACGTTAGAAAGTCCTATGACCGTAGTTATGGCAGGGGGAAATGTGATTGTACGCCACATAAAACAAGATCAGGTTATCTCGATCTGTGGTTGTACATACTTCGCAGACCTTTATGTGATTCCTTTGAAGGGAATTGCAGTAGTGCTGGGAATGGATTGGATGATGGAGCACGGAGCTCGAATAAATTGTGAGGAGAAAACTGTCTCAATCAAAACTCCAAGTGGAGCAAGGATAGTTTATCAAGTAGATAAGCACATCCATATTATGGTGGATCTGCAGTTGAACTTGATGAAAGAGGTCAAATTAGAAGATATTCCTATAGTAAATGAATTTCAAGATGTTTTTCTAGCAGAGCTACCAGGAATGCCACCAGACCGGGAGATAGAGTTCACTATTGACCTAATTCCTGGTACAACACCAATAACTCAAGCACCATATAAAATGGGACCCAAAGAGTTAAAAGAACTCAAAGAACAAATTGATGAGTTAGCCAGAAAAGGATTTATTCAGGAAAGTGTATCTCCATGGGGAACACGAGTACTATTTGTGGATAAAAGAGATGGTGGAAGAAGAATGTGTGGAGATTATAGAAATCTGAACAACGTTACTATCAAGAATAAGTATGCTTTACCAAGAATTCAAGATTTGTTTGATCAAGTGAAAGGAGTTGGAGTATTCTCGAAGATCGATTTGAAATCATACCATAAAATAAAAATCAAACCGGAATATGTTCCAAAGACAACATTTGTCTCAAGATATGGACACCTGAGTATATGGTAGTACCATTTGGTTTGACCAATGCACCTGCAATATTTATGAACTTGATGAACAAAATCTTCATGCCATATTTGGACAAGTTCGTCATAGTCTTTATTGATGATATTCTGATATATTCCAAGGATAAGGAAGAGCATGCTGATCATTTGAGAATAGCATTGCAGACTCTAAGGGAATACAAACTTTATGCTAAGTTCAGTAAGTGTGAATTTTGGCTAGATGAGGTAGAATTCCTCGGCCATGTGATCAATTAAGATGGAATTGCTGTAAATCCATCTAAGGTTCAATCAGTACTAGAATGGACTGCACCAACCAATGTGAAGCAAATTCGAGGTTTCTTAGGAATGGATGGTTATTATCGGAGATTCATTGAAGGTTTCTCCAAAATAGCCGTACCAATGACCAAATTGCTAAGAAAGAATATACCATTCAATTGGGATGAGTAGTGTGAAGGCAGTTTTCAGGAGTTGAAGACTAGGTTAACCACAGCTCCAATCTTAGTAGTTCCTGAAACAGGGAAAAACTTTATAGTATACTGTGATGCATCTAAAGAAGGTTTGGGTTGTGTATTAATGCAAGATCGGAAAGTAATTGCTTATGGTTCAAGACAACTGAAACCACATGAAGTCAACTATCCAACTCATGATTTAGAGTTAGCAGCAGCAGTTTTTGTGCTAAAAGGATGGAGGCATTTTCTTTATGGAGCCAGATGTGAGTTATACACTGACCATAAAAATCTCAAATATTTCTTCACTCAAAAAGAGTTGAATATGAGACAGAAGCATTGGTTGGAACTAATCAAAGATTATGATTTAACAATCAACTATACCCCAGGGAAAGCAAATGTTGTAGCTGATGCTGTAAGCAGAAAGAGTGCAAATATTCATCCTAGTAATCAGGAGCTACCAAAAGAGTTACAAATGGACTTAGAGAGACTAGAGCTTCAATTCATCAGAACAGAGGTTCTTGGAGGACTAGCTACTATGCATGTAGTTGCAGAGCAGGACAGTGATCTTAAGCAAGAATTTTTTAGACATCAAGCAGAAGATCCTTTTATTGCTGAAGAAATTCGGAGAATATCTCAAGGTCAAAAATCTGTTTTTCGCCTTGGAGATTATGAGTCTTTATGGTTTCAAAACCGTCTATGTGTTCCATATGTGACTGATATTAGAGATGTCATACTCAGAGAAGCACATGAAACACCCTATTCTATACATCCAGGAAGTACTAAGATGTATATGGATTTGAAAGAACTTTTCTGGTGGAATAACATGAAAAGGGATATTGCTAAATATGTATCTGAATGCCATACTTGCCAAAGGGTGAAGGCCGAACATCAAAGTCCAGCAGGACCATTACAACCTATGGAAATTCCTGAATAGAAGTGGGAGGAAATAGGTATGGACTTCATCACAGGATTGCCCATGACACCAAAAAGGAAGGATATGATATGGGTAATTGTGGATAGACTCACTAAGAGTGCACATTTTATTCCGGTGAATCAGAAAGATAATGCCGAGAAGTCAGTTGAAGTATATGTCAAAGAGATAGTAAGTAAGCATGGAGTACCCAAAAAGATCGTAACTAATAGGGTATCAAAGTTTACTTCAGCATTTTGGAAGCAATTGCATGAAGCACTTGGTTCAAAGTAGATTTCAGCACATCATATCATCCTGAGACAGGAGGTCAAACTGAAAGAACAAATCAAATAATAGAAGACATGTTAAGAGCTTGTGCACTAGATTTTGGAGGTACATGGGAAGATCATCTACTATTGGCGGAATTTTCCTATAATAATAGCTATCAGAGTAGTCGGAAAGCAGCTCCATACCAAGTTCTATATGGAAGGAAGTGTAGATCACCAATATGTTGGTATGATCCTGGAAGCAGCAAAGAATTTGCACCAGATTATATCAAGGAAATACAAGATATCATTGATAAGATCAGGGATAGACTGAAAATAGCCCAGAGTAGGCAGAAAAGTTATGTTGATCAAAGTCGAAGATCTTGGCATCCAGAAGTAGGAGACATGGTATACTTGAAAGTAAGTCCAATGAAAGGGGTGAAAAGGTTCGGAGTTAAAGGAAAATTGAGTCCAAAATACATCGGACCATTCAAGATATTGAGTCAAAAACGAACTATAGCTTATGCTTTAGAGTTACCATCAAGATTAGCTCAAGTGCATAATGTTTTCCATGTGTCACAACTTCATAAATGTTTGAGAGTTTCGAATGATGCAATCACACACCAGGAGATAGAACTACAAGTAGACTTGACCTATATTGAAAAGCCCTGTAAAGTGTTGGAAGAAAACTGGAAAAGGTTGAGGAACAGAGCAATCAAGTATTGCAAAGTACAGTAGGAACATCACCCTGAAAGGGAAGCCACGTGGGAGAAAGAAGAGGACTTAAGAAAAACCTATCCAGAATTATTCAGGTACATCTCCACAAACTTCGGGACGAAGTTTAATTTAAGGGGGGAAGTCTGTAACATCCCAGCATTTAGGAACCAACGAAGGGTAGATTTAGGAATTTGGAATGTTGCATGCATTCATCTGTGAAAATGTGGGTAAATTTTTCGCCAAATAAAAACCTAAAGTGATCAAGGTTTCTTTCATACTTTGAGATTAGGTTTAGTCTTAAAGGATTATTGCTATAGACTTTGATATGATCTTTGAGGAATTATGTGTTTTGGGAAATGAATTTGAATTTTAAACTTGAGTGTTGAATTATAATTCAAATGATTTATGAATAAGGTTTGAATCTTGATTTAATTAAGAGTTAATCAATATAACTCAAACTTTATCTAAAGAAAACAATTAAGAATATGAATATCTATTCATATTTTCATTCAATAAATAAGTTACAAAAATGTAACTTATTGAAATTGTCCACAATCTTCACCATAGTAAATAAATAAAGAATAAGAATATTTATTTATTGATACTAATATAATCTTTATTACAAAATAATAAAATAAAGATTACAAAAGAATAGAACTAAAATTACAAAAGAATAAAGAAGATTACATTGACTATTCTATAAAGAAAACCTAAACTAAAATCTTCATCTTCAAATCTGTACCTGCAAAAACAAACACTAATAAAAAAAATAAAGAAGGTCAAGGTTAAAATTGTTTTACTCTCAGACTTGTCAATGAAGTGCACTGATCAAGATTCATCATTGAGTAATTTATAAAAGGGGCAAGTTTCACCAGCCAGGTAAAAGTAACCAGATAACAGTCAATCTCAAATTCAGTGCATATCCACAAGTGCACAGCAAGCACACAGGCATGACACACACCAAAATGCATGGTGTGTGTTGTCAGCACCTTAGCAACATCCCATCAACACAAAACTGCTCAGCACAACCGTGGAGAGGCACTAGTGAATCTCTTCACTGCTCCCACACACAAGAACAGCTAGCTTAGCCAGTAGCTACACCAAGCACAACAGCCAGCAGCCAAACCAACCAAAGCCAGAATCACATCACCAGGATGGTGACATAAGGAGGGGGAAGATCAGGTGGATAGCAAGACCAAGGTCAAGCCATCAGGATCAGGATATGATGGGCTAGATCAAGGACAAGCGAGGAGCTAAATATACCAGGGGATCACAAGATCAACCATAGGATCAAGCTACCGCAAGATCCACCACTAGCAACCACAACATCAAGTGACAGTGGTGAGTACATAAACCATCACATGATCTGTCTGTCTAAAATTAGACAAGCATACATGATCTGTATCACAGTCAAACTCTTAGAAAGCACCCAAGTGGGGTGTATCCATCACTAAGGTTTTAAACTCTAAAAGCAAAAAAGCAAAGTACAAGGATCCAACCAAAACTCAGAACAACATCTTTGATTTGGCTGTCAAGCTATATATTTCAATTCAAGAACAAATATAGCTAAGATTTAACTTCTAGGCACATCCCTAAGATAAGGGTAGCACCTTAGAAGTTAATCTTTTGGATCCATATAAATGATCAAGCCTACTATCATTTTTCTCCAAGCTTTGATTCAAGAAATAATAACTGGTACCACTACCAGGGCTATCTATATGAATCAACTAGATAAAGCCTAATCCCTAAGCCTCAGACTAACATCATGGGTCTTAGGGATTTCAGAAAGGAATACTTCTACTTATCTTTTACTGCCAAGCTTGTCTTAAGCTGAAACCAACCCAAACAATGGATTAGAATCAATCTTGTGTGCCATACAAAGATGGTGTCACAAGAACAATTCTACATGAATCAGAATAAGCATTTCATCTTCACAGATTTAATCAATCAATCTACCAATCATTTTCCTGTCATTACAGGAATCATAATTAGAATTCACTGTTGAGATCATTATGATCTCAGACCACACATGAATTCTCAAGCCAACAACACTAAGACAGTGATTTCATCACACCATACACATTATCATTAATCAAGTAATGACAGTGGTAAGTTATCAAACCCACTGACTTTACCAAGCATTGATTTCAGAACAACTATATCATCTGAATCATATGAAATCTAAACATAAAAGCATATGATAAGCCACCAGAACCATTATAGTTTATCTTAAGCAGTAAGCCTCAAGCTACTAATCATTCAACATGCATAGAGACCATCAACATATGATCTAATTCATCCAGTATATAGTCGACAACAGGATATGAACCCTAAATGGAACAAATCATCTTAATCAGGACAAGACAGTAACCAGAGAGGTCACTACCAACATCTAGCATAGGATGAGCAAGCACAGAGAGAGCACAAGGGGGAGAGGAAAAGAACTCACCAAAGGTCCTCGCTGGAGACTAGAAGAGGAAGTAGAGGTGGTCGACATCCATGGCGACACAGGGAGCACCCCCAGGGGGGCGCTGCGACCCATACAGCGCCACGACGACGACCATAGCCACGCCAAGAGGCGAGTAAAATCACCACAGCACACAAACAGCAGCGGCGGCGCCAGGGATCGACGCCAACCCCAAACCCTAGGGTTCGGGACGACATCGATCTGTCGGAGGAGAGCTTCATGCTCAAATCCAATTGGATAGGATGGAGGGGTGTAGTCGACAACCTCTTCCTGCACCATGGCGGCGACTAGAACGGTCCATGACAGCGGGAATCATTGGCGGCGGCATCACCGACCACGGGGTCAGGGATGAAGGAGGAGAGGAGTGAGACACAGCGAGTGAGTGGGCTGGGTTGGGCCAGAACCCTTCGGGGTGGCTGTTTTGACTATGCCTAATGGGTCAGAAGGGCCCAATAAGAACAAGCCAGCCCAGAAACTTTTAAGGCTTGTTTTAATAAATATAAAAAGACCAAAATACCCCTAAACTTAATTAAATTCTATAAAATAAAATAAAAGTCCAAAAATTATAAATAAAATATTTTTGGATTCAAAATAATCCACACTATCCAAATAAATTAAGAAATAAAATTTTAGACATATAAATTTTATTAAGAATTTTGTAATTTATATAATCCTTATGGAATTTTACAAAATTATTGAAAGGTGATAAAATTAATTAAAATTCACTTTCATCATATATTAATATTGTGGTATTTTAGAAAAATACTAAACAAATATTTAATAACAATTTTTGATATTTAAGTGATAATTCTTAAAAGAATTATTAAATCAATAAAAGTCAAACAAATAAAATAATACAATGTATATATTATAAATATTAAAAAGTAATACTTATGAATCCTTTATTATTAAAAAGAATTTTTGTAATAATGGGGAGCAAACATATCAAGTTAAATGAAGTATTAAATTATTTTGCATAATCATTTTGCCTCTTTAAATATTGTCCTTACCGGGCAATAATGATGTTTTTATAGACATAGAAGCTCAAGGTCCAGTGCAAGCATCAGAATTCACTACCTTGCCATCACAAGGCAAGGTCATCACTTGCTCATGTCCTTTGAAGAGTCTTTATCAAAGTATTTGCAAATTGTGTGTTATCATTTATACTATAGAAAAAGAAAACACTATTTTCTCAAGATTCTAAATCTTAGATATCATCCTAAGTGATGATATGATGGAGAAATAGAACTTAGAGTTCTATTTGCACTAATGATGAACAATTAGGAATTAATAAACCATGACATCAGTTATTCTAGCGCCGTATATTACGCGTTAACCATGAGATTTGGAATGGGACAAAGAAGTCAGTTGTATCCTTTTCCTCTTGTATGGAGGCAAGACGACCTTAACGTGACGTTGTGATTCCTTGTGTGGATCCAACATATGGGTGGGCACCCTTACGCCCCACACTTTTGGTTTCTAGATTATCTATGAATGGTGTTTAGGAAGATAGTCCATGTAAATGGTACTAATCCGAGCATCACTAGGTCATAGAGTCTTCGGAAACTCATCAGGGTTTTAGCTTGCCCGAAAGGGTGCTTAACGTAGGTGAGCTAGCCGAAGGATCATGCAGACATATGAGGTCGCGGAGAGGGCAGTGATTGGCTTGGACCAACTACTGGGCCCCACATCATGGAAATGTGGGCGGGAAAGTACGCCCGGTTGTGCAACAAGGAGTTGATCTCTCATGGGAAAAGTAACGCACCTCTGTAGAGTGTAAGAACTGTAACTTGTTACTCCCCGTTCCGGGAAGGAGCTACGAACGCGGCAGGAAAGGAACTCCATGAAAGTTCTGGTCAACCTGTGAAGGCTGATGGTCATAGATTTTTATAATAAAAACAATCATTGAGGAAAGAATTACGAAAATTGCACAATGCCAAAGACTGATAGTCCGAGGTGGTAGATAGAGCATCAAACTTCCTACCTTGGATATAATGAACTTGTTGGGTAACGCTGTTACTCATCCTTTCCTTTGAATCCTTGCTTAGACTCTGAGAATCCCGAAGGTACTCCAATGTACGCATCTGAGAACCAAGAGGAGGTCTTCTATGAAGAGCCCAACTTGTACGGAGCCATATAAGGGGAGGATTACGACATTGTCTACGGAGAAGAGTTCCAAGAGTCCGAATAATGACTATAGTTCTAGTAGCCACTTGAGCCGAGCAACATGAACCTTATATAACAATAAGTTGTTAAGCTCAATCTGGAGTTTAAGTTTTAAGTTTGAAACTTCCGCTGAAACACTTATATTTTGGTTTGTAAGTTGAATCTTTTGGAAGTCTTGAACTTCCGGTATTGTAATAATAATAAAGTGTGTATGTTTGTAATATAGACTCGCAATGTTTCTGTTGTACCACTCTGAGGGATGTGATATTTACGGAACGGTGTTCTGTGGATGTCATGTCAATGACTATAGTATACTACACATGCATTGGTATGATGGGTCACCGCAAATACGCCACTGGAGTTTATCTGTGGTGCATGGCCACACATATGCGCCACAGAAGATTTGTCTATCTATAGCTGGTTTCCTAGTAGTGACCTAGACTTCCTCGGGCTACCATCCATGGACCTCCAGCATATCGATGGGGTCTGCACAGAGATTGAGGTCCTGACAGCCATTCGGGATATGCCATTGGACAAATGCCCGGGCCCGGATGGTTGCTCCGCATGCTTCTACGTGACTTGTTGGAGCATCATTAAGGATGATATCATGGAGGCTTTCCACTCGCTCTCTTGACTGGACTACCGTGGATTTGGGGCCGTAAACGGCGCCCTGGTCACGCTCCTGCCCAAGAAGCCGGGAGCTGAGA
The DNA here is from genome assembly GCA_910589765.1 of Avena atlantica. NCBI lineage: Eukaryota > Viridiplantae > Streptophyta > Magnoliopsida > Poales > Poaceae > Avena > Avena atlantica. The sequence continues at coordinate 441,990,576 of OU342734.1, read as the reverse complement.
AGATCAGGGACTTCTGACCGATCAGCCTCATACATGGTTTTGCCAAATGGGTAGCCAAGGTAATTGTAAACCGCATCACTCCGATCCTCCCACAGCTGGTGGGGGCGCACCAGAGTGCCTTTGTGTGTGGAAGGTGCTTGCACGACAAATTTATGATGGTACAGGGGACAACTCGAAAGCTACATCCAGTAAGACCCCCGAAGTGCTACTCAAGCTCGACATCACAAAGGATTTCGATACAGTGGACTGGGCTTTCTTGCTTGAGGTTCTCGGGAAGTTAGGTTTTCGGGAGCGCCTCCTCACTTGCATCTATGCTATGCTCTCCTCGGCTTCCACTCGTGTCCTTCTAAATGGATGCCTTGGGGCGAGGATTGCCAACAGACGGGGCCTCACGCAAGGGGACCTACTCTCGTTGTAGCTTTTCATCCTGCTTATGGAGGTGTTCCACCTGATGGTCGTTGCAGCCAAGGACCAAGGGTTACTTACTCGTCTTGTGGCTACGGGCCCGTGACAGCGCACCTCGATCTACACGGATGATGTGGCCGTCTTCCTTAGGCCGACGTCAGTGGACTTCCAAGTAATCGCCGGGATCACCGAGGATTTTGGATTTGCATCCGACCTCCGTACCAACTTTGCTAAATGCTCGACCAACTAGATTAGGTGTGCTGAGGAAGACTGGGCAAGGGTGACCCAGGGATTGCTGTGCTCAATCACGCAGTTCCTGCTGCGATACTTGGGGCTACCACTTTCACTAAGGAGGCCAACGGCTACACAGTTGCAGTCCCTGGTCGATCTGGTGGCTGCCAAGCTGCCATCGTGGAAGGCCTCTATGCTCAACAGAGGTGGACGGCTGGAGCTCATCAGGACAACTCTCTCGGCCATTCCGATCTTCACGATGATGTCCCTTGACATCCCTATAGACACCATCACCGCCATTGAAAAGATCATTCGTGGGTTTCTGTGGAAAGGGAGGAAGGATGTTCACGAGGGTCACTGCCTCGTGGCATGGGACAGGTTCTGTATGCCCAAATAGTTGGGTGGTCTAGGTATTCCTAACCTGCGGCTCATGAACATTGCGCTTAGGACAAGATGGTTGTGGTTGAGGCGGGTGGAGCCGAACAAGCCTTGGAGCGAGTTCGACATCCGGTTCCTAGTCTGGCTAGACAGCTGTTTGAAGCTACCACGGTCTCGGTGATGGGCGACGGAGCCACCACCCTCTTCTGGACAGATAGATGGCTTCGTTGTGGACGTATCTGCGACTTTACACCGAACCTATTTGAGGCTGTCTCCGCAGACATAGCCCGCACCCGCATGGTTCGGGAGGGTGTGGATTGGGGGTGGCTTCACGACGTCTCCCCTGACCTGGGTGCGCAACCAACAGGGAACTCCTCGGGGTGGCAGACCGGCTCGAAGGAACCACCCTCGCAGTGGGCGAGCAGGACGTCCTCAAGTGGAACTGAGATCCAAGCGGCTGCTACACGGCCAAATCCTGCTACCAGGCCCTGTTTGCTGGTCGAACTTCCATGGCGGGAGCCTTGCAGACCTGGCGCTCGCGCGCCTGCCAGTTGCAAAGTAGCGTTGTGGCTTGCAGTGAGGAACAAATGCTGGACAACGGACAAGCTTAGCAGGCGCGGGCTTTAGCACCCAGCGGCATGTCCGCTCTGCGACCAAGGCGGAGAGACCATTGATCACCTCCTGATGGGCTGCATTTGGCCCGAGAAGTGTGGGCCGCATGCCTAGGCTAGTGGGGCAAGAGCCACTAGATGCCGGAGCAGGACACGAGGCTCGTGGCTTGGCTCCAGGGGAGGCGTGGAGGTAGAGGCCGTGAGCGCGACCTCTGGACGAGTATCTCCCTGGTATGCTGGTCGCTTTGGCGGCACCGAAATGACGTAGTCTTTGAGGGAGCCACACCCTCCGTGGCTACGGTTATTCGGAAAGTCCAGGATGAGGCAGGGCTTTGGAGGGCCGCTGGGCTCCTCCGCGACTGTCTAGGGCAGGTGGACCAGTGGATATGCCGCAAGTAGTCGTGTAGGGTTTGTGTGCTGTTGTTTAAACAGTGTGGAGTTGCGCTCGGGGCGCATGTGCCCCAGCGTGTTATAATGTCATGGCCTCTTGGCCCTTCTTCTATGAAAACGATACGTCTCAAAGGACGTATCCTTAAAAAAATAAGCATACAGTGTAAAAAATAATTTCCATACTATACTTGATTTTTTGTAACTTAAATACTATCATAGGAGAAGTTGCATACCTTGCACCGTGCTAACTATATATTAGCCTTTTATGCAGGGCCAAGGATACATTAACTTGCTTTTTTATACTCCCTCCGTCTAAGAATAGATGTCTTAGGTTTTTCAAAATTTGAATGAATCTATATACTAAATAGTGTCTAGATTCATCAAATTTTAACAAGTTTGAGACATCTATTTTAGGACCGAGGGAGTATATCTCTAGCTTGCAAATATTAAATGTCTATTCACGAAACTTCTACACTTGTTTCTATCTACGGAGTGAGTCGCGATTCCTCTCATAAGGAAATGTCACTCAAGGAGGAGCACCGATTATGGTAGAAGCTGATTGGGAGAGAAAATCGAGCTAAAATCTTGCTTTTCTAGTATACCAGAACCTTGTGCATGGTCTGAATGGCCGAGTATGAGTATACCAGAAAATATCAATCGAAACAATCATAATAACACTTTTGCTTCCCCCCCCCCTTCTCCTTCCTTCTTTTTAAACTTTGACAAACAAAAACTCATACCAATTATTCTCAGGACCATACGAACCCACCCGAAGTCCATATGGTCCTCTTAGACGTATACTCCCCGTACACGAATACTCATGTGCCTGCAGAAACGAAAATCGTAAGTTATATAACAGCAACAACAACAAAAATTAAATATGACATGTAAAAATGTAGATAGCGATAATAAGAGGTGGGATCAGCCGTCCAGGACATGGATTATACTCAGTTTGACCAAGAACACATATACAGAGATATACGTGGCCTCGATATGGGTTTCGATGGGTCAAAGAAATAAAATGGCTCATGAAACTTAAGTTTAGGGGGGGGGGGGGGGGGGAGGGACCGAAGCACACCTCAATAATAAAATGAAAACGCCACGCACGGTTGGGAGGCAGCATTAGTGCTCATATTTTCCATGCGAGAGGACAAAGGACTTGACGTCTCAACCCAACTACCTGCGCTCGCCAACGCCGGCCAGAGTGGATGGGGGATGGAGAACAGTCCCTCGTAGATAGTGGTAGGAGTCTAGGTCTAGGGTTTGCCTTTAGGCCCTCTCACTTTGTCGCAGTTGGCTCCTTCCTCTCCGCACCAACTGGTTTCTTCCCTCACGATGTTGAGGGTGATTGCCATGAGCTCGTACGCGCTGGAGATGGAGTTGGACCCCATTGCTTTTCCAGTTTTCTTTCCAAGGTCCTCTGTGCAATTTGTATTAGTCTGTTTGTAATTTTCAAATATTCTAGGGCCCTATATGTAAGATATACCGCCACCCCTTCGGGGCCGTCCCCTGTTCAAAATAATATAGATGCAGTGAGGAATATGCATTCAAATTTCAGTATGATACCACGATATTACATCTAATATCGTGTCATCACAGTTGACTCACTCGATGATATCATATTTTTCTTGTTAGGGTTTACTTTTTCCATGTAATTTAACTATATAATAATAGATGATTTTGACACCGGGAAGGAGTGGTGGTTCAATCGAGCACAAGCCTTCGGTGGTGGTCGGGCAAAAGAGGGGTCTTGGTAACAATATTATATTTACAATAAAAACATAGTTAAAAAATAAATTTCTTACGACAAATGATTGTTCTAACTTAAATACTATTGTATAAGAAGTTGCGTAACATGCATGGTGCTAACTATACATTAGCCTTTTTTGCGACCCCAATGATATATTAACTTGATTTTTGATATATATCTAGCTTGCATATACTACTAAATATCTATTCAAGTTAACTGAATGTAGGAACTTTGTGCCTGATGGATGTACCGCAAAATGTAGATGATCTATTGTACTCCAAATTTTAACAACATCTAGGGGGTGATCGAAAAAAATTATGTGTCTTCTTTACCTGCAACAACATCGTATACCTCACAAAAAGAGGACGTGTAGTTCTTCCTTTCCCGATGCCTTGCCACTTTGTGTTTTATACGAATGAAAATTCAGGCTCCCCTGCACTACCTGAATTGACTGAGGGGACAAGGACTTGAACAGATTGCGTTGTCCATGGCGTCAGGGTTTGAGGTAGCCCTGTCATCCTGCATGCAAACCAAGTCGTCTCCACTTGTCTCCATCCATGGGTATTCCCGGGATCGCAGACGACAGCTCCGACACCTTGGCTCTGAGACCCAGGCATCCTCCCATGCCTAGCATTGCGTGAATCCTTGAACAGACGGGTCAGTATGCTGCTCTCTGTGTTCGCATCCTGTTGCGCTGCTGACAGCACAACAGGCTCTGCGCCGTCCATGGTCACCTGATGAAAGATTGGCGTGAGCGAGTCCTCCGTCTTGTGCCCCGTCTTGACAGGCATGGGCGCCGGCGTGTACTACAGCGGGACCTCAGATGCATTTGCAGCGAAATCGGCGTGACGGCCCAATCAGACCTAGTCCACACAGGACGACACACACTCGTACCCAACACCACACCACACCCACACCAGGCTGCAGCCACACACGCACCCACCACATCGGTCGCACACGAACCACACCCCAATGGCACCGTCACACACATAACGCACAAACCGATCCCATCGTCCTCTCGCGGCCTCGCCACCGACCCCGACACCCTCTGCCTCAAATTCCCCTTTCCCCATCTCCCTTCTCCTCTACCGCCTCCTCTGGATCCCCATGGCGGCCCGCGCCCTTCTCCCTCCGCTATGTCGGCGCTAGAAGGCGTCCTCGTCCCTGCGCCCTCCTCGACCTTGTCTCCCCGCGATGCCCTCCTCTCGAGCTCGCCCCGACACCGCGCACCCGCCTCCTGATGCTCCTCTGCAACCCCTGCCGCCCTCGGCCCCGAGCCTCCCAACGTCCTCCGCCGCCATGGCTGAGCGGCCTCCTCTTTGACCTGCGCCGCCAGGACGTCGCCCTCCTCGCCCCAACCTTCCATGTCTGCCTCAGCTCCGTTCAGCCTCATCACCGCGCAGATGCCGTGCGCCTCGAGCTCGCTCGGCGTGGCACGACTTATTCCTCGAGCGCACCTGTCCCGACGACCTCCTGCACGCGCCACCGCTCGCCATCGACCTCGCGGACAACCTCCAGTTGCGTGTCTCCGTTTCTACTTCAGGTGGAGAGAGACAGTTGCTCTAAGAAAAAGGTCGGGAGAGATGAAGGAGCTGTGTTGGCGTCTGAGATCTGCCGCTGCATCGGGGATGGGATCGTCGTGGCCGGCCGTTGACTCCGGACGAGCGCCGGTTGCCGTCTTCTGCCTCCACCGCAGGCTCGTGCGCCGAGCAGGAGCCGGGCCAAGTGCGGAACAGTGGGCTCCCGCATCACGAGGATCATCATGGAGGGCGGCAATCTCTCGATCTTGTACTTCTTCTTGAGCGTGTCGATGCATCGCTTGTCGATTCTAGCACGCGTGTCTGTTTTGCTCGATTTCGATTGATTTCGATTGTTGTTTCCATGATTGCTTTCGTATTTAAAGCCTCCGAGAGAAGTAGAGACGGACTCGAACCCGGAGAGAAAAGGCAAACATAGAGAAGCACGACGACGGACGAAAACTGGGGTGACGAAAACCACCCCTAGACAAATTATATAATAGAGATTTCCATATATGTGCCAAGTCGCGATGTTTCACGTAAGTAAGATGTGTTAGGAGTTTTAAGGAGGAGCACAGCGATCAAGGTAGAAACTCATTGGATTTATGGGAAAGATTTTATATAAATCTCTTTTTGTTAACCAATTGCCATCACGGATTTATGGGAAATGTGAAGGACAAAACATAGGCTATAAATTTTGCTCAAAACATTTTAAAAGTGGAAAATAATGTTCAACAATGATTTTTTTAAACCATTTTCATAAACAAGCTTTCTTTTAAGGCTTGTTATACGCAAAGAGGGTCTTGTAGAGAAATCTATGTGAGAAATGGTTTTGGATTTTTATAAAATCCAAATTAAGTACTTTGGTTTCCATCAAACAAAATATCTATATTAAGTTTTGGAATATAGTTCTCCTACTCCATGAAACCAAATTCATTTTTATTTTGTAACAATATTTGTATTATTTTAATAAACATTGAAAAGATTCTTTTAATTTGAAAACTTTACACAATCCATTAAATTTAACATTCCAAAAATTTGAATTTTTTTTGGAATGTTACCATATGTGCCCGAGTTTTCAAAGGTTTTCCTCGGTGGATCCGTAATTAGGGTTTGACGGTCTATCATATTATGTGAGACTAAACATGAGCACAAGTAATTTATAAAAAAATCCAAGCCTTTAACCGTGCCATTATATGTGATATATTACTAAGAAATAAAATGCAACTAAAACGTAGGAAATAAAAGCAAATGAAAAAAGATGTATGCCGACGACTCCCATTACAATCGTCGGCATACCATGACGCTGCCAGGCGAGCGGCAGCTGTCGTGTCTTCGACGCCACATGGCAGTGTTTTATACCAACAGGGCGTTTGCCGACAGCTGCAGTCGGCAAAAAGTAGTGGTTGTCTATAGCTAACTAGTATGATCGCCGGCATACATTCTATATGTCAACGGCTTTTTGCCGACCCCTAGATGGAAAGACATGTATGCCGACGGCCCCGACAAATCATCGTCGGCCGTAGGCAACAACACGGTTGCCTCTCTAGTGTGTAGAGTGCCAAGTGGGAGGATTATTTACTTGTTCCATCACCTGTCTAGAACCTTCTAGAGAGTTCCTTAATTTGATCGTCATGGGAAACAGCTAGCCTCTCTCCGTGCATTCACCTGTCGGCGGCGACACCAGCTGGCAGCTGCGATCGCAAAACTGGTCTACATAGACGGGGACAGCGGGAGACAAGGTCCCTTTCTCCGTCGCCGTTCATCAACTTGGCGCCTTATCGTATTACCGACACTGCTTCAGGCACCAGAAGACGGCGACCGGGAGCCGGTGGGGTGCCTCCCCTGGGCAACACGTACCAGCCGCCACGCCTGAGCTGGCCAGACACGTATGGAACATACGGTATCATGCATGGTTGCTGTCCCGGCCCGCCGGCTCCCGCCTCCTGTAAGACAGGGGAAGCCATGCATTGTGGTGCCTTGTATTGCTCATTATATAGATTTAATAGACTACACATATATAATGATATATCTATACAAATACAACATGGTTATATATTCTAACACCCTCCCTCGGTCGTAAACGGGCGTCGACGAATGCTAAGACTGTCCCGAAAATCCAAAAAGAGAGGCGACGGTAGTCCCTTGGTAAAAATGTCCGCAAACTGGAAAGAACTCGGAACGTGTAGAACCCGGACATCGTCGGTGGTGACGCGATCTCGTAGAAAATGCAAGTCGATCTCCACATGCTTGGTGCGCTGATGATGTACAGAATTATGTGTCATGTAAACCGAGCTCACATTGTCACAGAAAACCACAGTGACACCAGTCACCGGTCGATGAAGCTCCTGAAGAAGCTGCCGTAACCAACAAGTTTCAGCCACCACATTCGCAACCTCCATGTACTCGGCCTCGGCGCTGGAGCGAGAGACCGTGTGTTGCCGCTTAGCAGACCATGACACCAGATTAGCGTCGAGGAAGACACAGTAGCCTGAGGTAGACCGTCTAGTGTCTGGGCAACCTGCCCAATCAGCGTCAGAGTAGGCCGTCAACTTGTTGGAGCTACGCCGAAACAAGGTGAGACCATAGTCGGTGGTGGCGTGAATGTAGCGAAGAACACGCTTGACGAGAAGCAAATGATTAGCCCGAGGATCATGCATATGGAAACAAATTTGCTGCACTGCATAAGAGTTGTCTGGCCGAGTAAACGTAAGGTACTGAAGACCACCGGCAATACTACGGTACTCGGTCGGGTCTGTAACAAGATCACTGGACTTGGCTGAAAGTTTGGAGGCAGTATCAACTGGAGTAGAGATGGATTTGCACTGTAACATACCAGCTCTGTCAAGAAGATCCAATGCATACTTCTTCTGTGAGAGGAACATACTGTCCTTGCTGCGTGTCACAGAGATGCCCAGAAAATAATGAAGATCGCCCATATCTGTCATACTGAACTCTGTACGAAGAGAGGCAATCAAACTGTGCAACAATGTTGAGGAAGACGCAGTCAGGATTATGCCATCCACATAGAGCAAGAGATATGCCATGTCAGCACCACGCCGATAGACGAACAACGAACTGTCGGACTTGGAGCCAATGAAACCAACCGAAGCAATGAATGAGGCAGACCGCTGAAACCATGCTCTAGGCGCCTGCTTCAAACCATAAAGTGATTTGTTGAGACGACATACCTTATCAGGATAATTCGGATCAGTGAACCCAGAAGGCTGGCGAGCATAAACAGTTTCTGTTAGAGTGCCATTGAGGAACACATTCTTGACGTCAAGCTGATGAATAGGCCAGTCACTTGTTAACGCAAGAGAGAGCACTGTGCGAATAGTGACTGGCTTGACGACAGGGCTGAAGGTTTCATCAAAATCAATACCTTCGCGTTGAGTAAATCCTCGGAGCACCCAACGAGCTTTGTATCGTTCTAAGGAACCATCAGACTTCATCTTGTGACGGTAGATCCACTTGCCTGTAACAATATTAGCATTGCGAGGTGGATCAACGAGGTCCCAAGTGTTGTTGGAGAGAAGAGCGCCATACTCCTCAACCATGGCAGAGTGCCAATTTGGATCCTTGAGAGCACCACGATAAGTCTTCGGTATTGGAGATAATCCCTCAACATGAAGATCAAAAATCGTCTTGGGCAGCACAATCCCCCGTTTAGCACGAGTGACCATTGAGTGAGACGGTGGCAGAGGTGGGTCCTGTTGACGGCGGGGTTGAGGTGGTGGCGGCGCGGGGGCGACCGGCGACGCAGCAGGCGACGACGCTGCCTGGCCTGCCGGGGCAGAAAAACTGCCCAAACCGCTGCCGCGGCAGGAGAAGCACCAGAACGGCTGATGCGGCAGGCGGAGACAGCGGCGACAGGGCTCGAGGCAGAGCTCGGCACTGCTGGGGGCGACGTGACCGTCGATGACGTGGTCGCGGCTGGCGACCTCGGCGACCGTGGCGACGTCGAGGGTGGCGCGGTGGAGCCCACGGCCGGTGATGCCGTGCTTGGCGCGGTAAATGGCGTTGACGATGTCAGCTGCTCAGGTTCCTGCAAAAAATCATACGAGTGCAGGGAGGTAGTAGGGGACGACGTGGACGGAGTGGAGGCAAAGGGAAACATGGACTCATCGAACACAACATGGCGAGAGATGATGATCTTTTGGGTGGAGCGATCAATGCAGCGATAGCCATGATGCCGGGATGGATAGCCAAGGAACACGCAGGGAACGGAGCGCGGCGCAACGACGGTGGTGTTGGGGTAGCATAAACATCTGAAGACCCTAAGACCAGCGTAAGCAGGATCTACGCCAAGTAAAGCACGGAAGGGAACACGGTCCGAAATTGCCTTGGAAGCAAGCCGATTGTGCAACAGAACGGCTGTGTTGAGGGCCTTAACCCAGAAACGAGGCGGCATGCTAGCCTGAACAAGAAGTGTGCGAGTAATGTCATTGAGAGTGTGAATAATGCGTTCGGCTTTACCATTCTGTTGAGAAGTGTATGGACATGAAAAGCGGAGTGCAATTCCATGGTGCTGGGCAAAAGAATGGAGTTGGGAATTATCAAACTCGCGACCGTTGTCACACTGAATAGCCCGCAGGCGCATACTAAACTGGGTGAGTGCAAGAGCGTGAAGGGACGACAAGTGAGAGAAAACTTCTGACTTAGCCCGAAGAGGATAGACCCATGCATACTAAGTAAAATCATCGAGGCACACAAGGTAATACTTAAAGCCAGAAATACTCTCAACAGGAGATGTCCACAAATCACAGTGAATTATATGAAACAAAGTAGTAGTTACACGATTGGTAGAAGATAAAGGAAGACGAATATGACGACCTAACTGACATGCATGACACAAGCTACCTTTATTCTTTTCCCTAGGAATAATAGAAGAGCGAGCTAAAGTCTCCATGACTAGCCGCCCAGGATGCCCAAGCCGGTGGTGCCAAATATTGGAGATATGCCCAAGAGGCAATAATAAAGTGGTTATTATCATATCTTCATACTTATGATAAATGTTTACACACCATGCTATAATTGTATTAAAAGGAAACATTAATACTTGTGTGATTTGTAAACATAAAAGAGTCTCTAGTAAAGCCTCCTGTTAAACTAGCTTGTTGGTTAATATATGATCATGGTTTCCTGATCATGAACATAGAGATGTTATTAACAACATGGTCATATCATTAGGAGAATGATGCGATAGACATACTCCTATAGTTAAGCATAGCATAAAGATCAAGTAACTTAATATAGTTCATTTGCTATAAGCTTTGTGATACATAGTAACCTAATTCCTTCGACCATGATATCATGCTAATCACCATCACCAGAAGGATGCTTTGATGACATCAAACACCACACCGTAACTGGGTGGCTATAAAGGTGGCATTGAGTGTTCGGAAAGTATGTATTGAGTCACATGGATCAAGAGTGGGATTTGTCCATCCATATGACGGATAGATATACTCTGGGCCCTCTCGGTGGAATGTCATCCAATTAGCTTGCAAGCATGTGACTGGCTCACAAGGGATCACATACCACGAGAACGAGAAAAGAGTACTTATCAGTAACGAGGTTGAACTAGGTATGAAGAGATACCGACGATCAAAACCTCGGATAAGTAAACTATCGTGAGACAAAGGGAAATTGGTATCGTATGTAAGTGGTTCATTCGATCGCAAAGTAATCATAGAAATATGTGGGAGCCATATGAATTTCCAGTTTCCTCTATTGGTTATTGATCGGAGAAGTGTCTCAGTCATGTCCGCATAATTCATGAACCGTAGGGAGACACACTTAAGGATTCGATGTTGTTAAGTAGTTATGGGATGATGAGTAAGAGAACGAATGTTGTTCGGAGTCTCGGATGGGATCCGGGATATCACGAGGAGATCCGGAATGGTCCGGAGAATAAGATTCATATAAGGAAAGTCCTATTTCGGAGTTCGGGAAAGTTTCCGATGATTTCATCAGAGAGGTTCTAGAAGGTTCTAGAAGGTTCACCAGTCCGAAAGAAGAATGGTCCATGAATGTGTCATGGGTAAGTGGAATGATTGGATCATGTCCAAGGTCACTTGGTGTTGGCATATGCAAGAGAGAAATAAAGCTCTAAATCGAAAGTCAAACGGGAATTTTGAAAAGTCAAACTGGAACAATGGTTTCCTAGTGGGAGAAGAAACAAGTGCTTCTCTCGATCCAACTTGGGTTTGGGTTTGGATTCAAACCCACCCCTCCCAAGGCTGCCCCTCCCTCTCATAAATAGAGGGGGAGGGCTGCCCCAAACAACACAAGTTCCAAGCCCTCTCCACGAGCCGCCGCCGCCAGCACCGCCGCCAGCGTCGGTCCGTCGTCGTCGCCTTAGCCGCCGCCGACACCTCCTCCTCCCGGATCTCTAAACCCTAGTTTTCTGGGAAACCCTAAACCACCATACTCGCTTCGGCTTAAGGCGAAGCCCTGCGAGATCTCCCCTCTACTTCCGGTACCATGCCGTCGTGCTGCCGGAATCACGAGGAGAGTGCTACAACCTCCGCTGCCTGCTGGAACAATGGAGAGGAAGGTCTTCATCAAGTATCGAACGTGTGACCGACTGCGGAAGCGCTGCCGGAACGCAGCGCCGGAAGGATCGTTTACGCGATCTTGAGATCGGCAAGAGTACGACTGCATCACCCACGAGAATCTGCTCTCGTTAATCGCTTTGGAATCTTCGAGGGTGAGTTCCTCTATCGACTCGTTGCTACAATCTAGTAGATAGATCTTGGCTTGATTGTGTGTTCATGCGGTAGAATTTTTTTGTTTTCCATGCTACGAACCCCTACAGTGGTATCAGAGCCGTGTCTATATGTAGATTTGTTGCACGAGTAGAACACGATGGTCATTGTGGGCGTTGATGTTTTTGTTGTCAATTGCTTCTTGTGTACTTTGCATCTCGCGGGATGGTGGGATGAAGCGGCCCGGGCTAACCTTACATGACATCGTTCATGAGAGTTGTTGCACGCTTGACATGCAACTTGTATTGCATAAGTGGCTTTGCGGGTGCCTGTTTCTCCCAACATAGTTAAGATTCAATTTACAACGGGTGATTGACAATACTAGGATCAATGTTGTAGTTCTTGTTCGTAAGTTAGAACGACACTTATTGAAAGCCCCAAACCACGTAAAATATGCAAAGAAAATTAGAGGCATCTAACTTTGTTTTGCAGGGGTGTGATGTGATGTGATATGACCATGATTGTGATTATATTTGATGTATGCAATGTTCCTTATTGTAAGTTGGCAACCGGCAAGAGCCATATGGTTGTCTTTAGATTCTGTTAAGACCCGCGTGTCTATTCAAAGTAGTTGTAATAGTTGAAGCTGGTGGACGACAACCATGGAGCGGCGTCATTGACCTTGATGCAATGCCGGTGATGATGGAGATCATGTTCGTGCTTGAAGATGGAGATCGGAAGCACAAGAAGAAAGGCCATATCATATCACATATTATGAATTGCATGTGATGTTAATCCTTTTATGCATCTTGTATTGCTTAGTTCATGACGGTAGCATTATAAGATGATCCCTCAAGCACACAAATTTCAAGTTTTAAAGTGTTCATCCTTAGTAAGCACCGTTGCTAAAGCTCGTTGTTTCGAAGCACCACGTGATGATCGGGTGTGTTAGATTCTGCGAGTGTATACAACATGAGCAATCCAGATTTGCTCATGCAGAAGCTAAGGTTTGATCTTGACGAGCCTAGCATGTACAGACATGGTCTCGGAACACGGATCACCGAAAGGTAAAGCATGAGTCATATAGTAGATATGATGAACATGATGATTGTTCGCCATTGAAGCTACATCAAATCTCGTGATGATCGGTTTTGATGTGGTGGATTTGGTTCGTGTGATCACTAAAACAATGTGAGGGATATTGTTTTGAGTGGGAGTTCAATGGCAATATGATTAAAAGTTGAACACTATTTATCATAAATTAAATCAAAGTGAATTTGCATAATTGTTGTAGTCATTGGCATCCGTTTACCACCTTGCGCTTAGTTATAATTGAGATGATAGAACTATAAAATTCTGGTTAGTTACTTTACGAACTGGTATCGTATTGTTTTGAAGTGTTAATCTAAAGTTTAAAAATCCTATTGCAAACTTTCAGTAAGTTCCGGTTACTCCATGAAGTTTAATAACTGGTATTAAATCGAGAGTGATAATTCCAAGAGTTAGTGTATGTGTATCATGTTTGTCTCCATGATTCTTGATATTCAAAAAATTGTCTTAATATCAAGGTTATCTAGGATCTGAAAGAGTTGTTTCAGAAACCATGATGTGTGGAAGATATTGTGATATCTGAAACGAAGTTTTGGTTGCAACATGATAGAGTATAATATGGCAAAAGTCATGTTCTCATATTTGATGATAATTTGCAAAGGGTTGGAGACACTAGTTGTCCTAATCCACCAAAAGGTTTTGGAGAGCAACATTATACTCGTGATTCATCTTTATAAGCTAAAAGTAGCTTGATCATGAATAATTCCATGATAAGGGTGAATATTTGATGTATGTAAAATATTTACCACACCAAGAGATTACTAAAGAATGGAATTTGAAAAGCACACCAAACATTTGATGATGGTGATCTACTTCAAAGTGCAAGTCCAAAGACATTGGTATTTAATTATACACGCTTTGGACTATGTGTCATATGTATGACTCCACTATTGATGTTGATAGATTCTTTCAAACAGAAAAAGGAAATACTGAAAGAGAATCTCATAAATATATGGCAGAAAATAAAAGACTAGAATTGTTTAGCTTAAGTATATAGAGGATATACGTGTTATGGTTGTATTCTTTGCTTGTTAAATAATGTGGTTCTTAAAGTATTGGATACTGAATTTGTTGGTATGAATCGTCATACGAAACAACAGAATTCATGAACTGCAATGGCCTAAGTAACTAGCAAAAGAATATGTGATAATGTTCATCGAGAACAAATAAAGGGCTATTGTGTTGCTCGTTAAACATCAAAGCTTGCCTTCAAGATTTGTTTTATCAGGTATTATGAGAACAAAAGGGTTGTTCAAATAATTTCCGTAATCCATAAAAGATGGATGATTCACAAATCTCGTTGGAGAAATCACATCCATAAAACTAGTGCTAAAAATGTCGAAAGACAAATTGATTAAAAGATCACTTAGGAAGTGACATCGCCGTTTAAATTATATTGGAAATAAAACATGAAGAAACTCCATGTGGATGGAATTTTAGAGTCTTTTGATTTTTGATCAAATGACGCTTGTGAAACTTTCCTAGAGATAATTAAAAACTTCGTTCATAGGCCAAAAGGGAACTAATGACTAGCTTATTGGAACTTGTACATATTGTTGTATGAAGTCCATTATGTATAGTCAAGAGCGATGGATTTCAACTTCATATGCTTTCTCCGAAAATTTGAGTGAATATATGAATATTTACTTAATAAGGATGAATTATGAAACATTTGAAAAGTTCAAAGACTTTCAAGATGAAGTATAAAATCATTGTAACAAGAATATAAATAGTTTATGATAAGATCATAAAGGAAGATATTTGAGTTACAAGTTTAGCATAATACCTAAGATTTAAGGAATCGTTCCGTGGATTTGCATTTCCTGAAACACCATAAGAGTATGGAGCGTTCGAGATATGTAATTAAACCTTGTTTGACATGGTAAGATCGAAGGTGTAATTCATAAAACTGCCATTATATTTTAAAGATTAAAAGCTTTAGAGACTACCGTTTTTCCACTGAAAAGAGCTTCATCATAATCCGTTGAAATGACACCACATAAAGTTATGGTTTGGGATAAAACCCAAGTTGTCCTTTCTTAAACATTGGTATGCTATGCATAAGAAATATTTTTGCAACCAAAGTCAGATGAACCTGTGTTTGTATGTTATTTCGAATAACTGTTAAGTAATCCTCCATAACATCGGAGACAAAAGTGTTTGTCACTTAGAACGTCAAGTTTCTTTGAGAAGGAATTTTTCGTGAAAAGATAAGTGGGAGGACAATACAACTTTGATAAGGTTAAAAGAACCTTAGCTATATGTGCAAACTTGCGCAGCGCCGAAAAGTGTTCCGGAGGCAGCAACAATGCTCATGGCTCACGTGCCTCAAAGGTTGTGGTTACGAGGGTCAAAATTTCTATTGAACCAAGTAGGTCGGGTAAACAATCAAATACCAAGATTTGAGGGTTGAATCATTATTCGAGAATAATGAACGGACTACATACAAAGAAGCGATGATGGGCCCTGACTCCGTAAAATGGCTTAAAGCCATAAAATCCGTTATAGTTCCATACACGAGAAATCAAGTTTTGAACTTGAAGGACCCTCGAGAAAGGTGTAATACCTTACAGTTGTGTTTGGATCTATAAAGAAATATACATGGATGTTTCACATCTATGAAATAGTCGACATGTTGGGAAAGAGTTCCCAACAATGTTAAAAGGTTGACTATGACAAGATTTGATCTTTCATAGCGATATTTAGTCTGGACGGATTAATGTAGCAACCACTACATATAATTTTTTTATGTGGTAGTTGAATAAACAAAACAAGTTCTTCTAATAGAATTGTTACCTAGTACATGTGCATAACACGGTCCATAGGGTTTTGTTAATTAAAAGGATGCTAAAAGCATATGCAAACTTCAATGATTGAAGTAAGCATTGCGGAGTTGGAATCTTCACTATGATGAAAATGTTAAAGGAGTTTAAATTCGTCGGAGACGATGAAGATGCTTACATTTGCAAGCAATTAAGTGGGAGCGCTAAGACATGTTTCTAATACATTATGTGGAAGACATATTGTTGATTGGAAATGATGTATCTTTCATTAACACATATTAAGAATTTCATCCCGATGAAAGACTTAGGCAAAACCCAAATATTTGGCATCAATAGACGCTAATATGGTTATGCCGAAAGTACATAGATGATGTATTGAAAGAATTCAATATAGAAACTACAAGAAAGATTCTTGTCGCACAGAAAGGATTGAATGAGTTCAATATTGATGATATATTCAAGTGTATTTACACTTGGTAAGTGAAACAAAGATTCAAGTATAGGTTGATACTTGATGTGTGAAATCACAAAGAGTATTTATATCAATCATACTATGATATGTACAAATCCAGATATGTCCTATGCTCTAAATGTTATGAGCATATACCATAATGATTCATAAGATGATCATTGGACAATAGTAAGGATATTCTTATGATCTCTTGGAAGAACTAAGAGTATATTATTTGTAGAAGTGACAAATAGATGGTTAGTTCATTGTAAAAGTACTACATTGATACTAGTTTTGTCACAAAGTACAAATTAAGTTTATCTCAATCTAAACTAAGGGTGGCACAATATAATGGAAAGTAAGTTCCATAATGGATTTGGATGAGTTCCAAAGTTAAGACATTGTGACAGATACTACAACAAAAGGCTAAGTATATGACTGCTGTTATAGCAGCAAAAGAGGGCATTTGTGTCAAGAAGTTTGTTATCAAACTAGGTGTGGTTCACAGCGGGATAGTGCTATGAAGATATATTGTACGACAATATTATCAACATGTTTTAACCCCAAAGAACTAAAGGTCTCACCAAAGGACCAAATTTATACAAAGCCATCTCAATAGGGAATGAGTGATGCGTAGAGACGCAAAGACATGCAATTACACACGGACCTGGAAGTGTCAGATCCGGAGATCAGTTGACCACTTGCAAACGTGTACATACAACACCGGAAAGCCATAGGTGTTGAATACACAAAGGTTTGAAACTAGATTATTGACTCTAGTGCAAGTGGGATATTGTTGGAGATATGCCCAAGAGGCAATAATAAAGTGGTTATTATCATATCTTCATACTTATGATAAATGTTTACACACCATGCTATAATTGTATTAAAAGGAAACATTAATACTTGTGTGATTTGTAAACATAAAAGAGTCCCTAGTAAAGCCTCTTGTTAAACTAGCTTGTTGGTTAATATATGATCATGGTTTCCTGATCATGAACATAGAGATGTTATTAACAACATGGTCATATCATTAGGAGAATGATGTGATGGACATACTCCTATAGTTAAGCATAGCATAAAGATCAAGTCATTTAATATAGTTCATTTGATATAAGCTTTCTGATACATAGTAACCTAATTCCTTCGACCATGAGATCATGCTAATCACCATCACCGGAAGGATGCTTTGATGACATCAAACACCACACCGTAACTGGGTGGCTATAAAGGTGTCATTGAGTGTTCGGAAAGTATGTGTTGAGTCACATGGATCAAGAGTGGGATTTTTCCATCCATATGACGGATAGATATACTCTGGGCCCTCTCGGTGGAATGTCATCTAATTAGCTTGCAAGCATGTGACTGGATCACAAGGGATCACATACCACGGGAACGAGAAAAGAGTACTTATCAGTAACGAGGTTGAACTAGGTATGAAGAGATACCGACGATCAAAACCTCGGATAAGTAAACTATCGTGAGACAAAGGGAAATTGGTATCGTATGTAAGTGGTTCATTCGATCGCAAAGTAATCGTAGAAATATTTGGGAGCCATATGAATTTCCAGATTCCTCTATTGGTTATTGATCGGAGAAGTGTCTCGGTCATGTCCGCATAATTCACGAACCGTAGGGAGACACACTTAAGGATTCGATGTTGTTGAGTAGTTATGGGATGATGAGTAAGAGACCGAATGTTGTTCGGAGTCTCGGATGGGATCCGGGATATCACGAGGAGATCCGGAGAATAAGATTCATATAAGGAAAGTCCTATTTCGGAGTTCGGGATTCCGATGATTTCATCGGAGAGGTTCTAGAAGGTTCACCGGTCCGAAAGGAGAATGGTCCATGAATGTGTCATGGGTAAGTAGAATGATTGGATCATGTCCAAGGTCACTTGGTGTTGGCATATGCAAGAGAGAAATAAAGCTCTAAATTGAAAGTCAAACGGGAAGTTTGAAAAGTCAAACTGAAACAATGGTTTCCTAGTGGGAGAAGAAACAAGTCCTTCTCTCAATCCAACTTGGGTTTGGGTTTGGATTCAAACCCACCCCTCCCAAGGCTGCCCCTCCCTCTCATAAATAGAGGGGGAGGGCTGCCCCAAACAACACAAGTTCCAAGCCCTCTCCACGAGCCGCCGCCAGCGCCGCCGCCCGCCGCCGGTCTGTCGCCGTCGCCTTAGCCGCCGCCGACACCTCCTCCTCCTCCCGGATCTCTAAACCCTAGTTTTCCGGGAAACCCTAATCCACCATACTTGCTTCGGCTTAAGGCGAAGCCCTGCAAGATCTCCCCTCTACTTCCGGTACCACGCCGTCGTGCTGCCGGAATCACGAGGAGAGTGCTACAACCTCCGCTGCCTGCTGGAACAAGGGAGAGGAAGGTCTTCATCGAGTACCGAACGTGTGACCGACTGCGGAAGCGCTGCCGGAACGCAGCGCCGGAAGGATCGTCTACGCGATCTTGAGATCAGCAAGAGTACGACTACATCACCCACGAGAATCTGCTCTCGTTAACCGCTTTGGAATCTTCGAGGGTGAGTTCCTCTATCGACTCGTTGCTACAATCTAGTAGATAGATCTTGGCTTGATTGTGTGTTCATGCGGTAGAATTTTTTTGTTTTCCATGCTACGAACCCCTACACCAAAGTGCGGGATCTACGACGAGGAAGGCAGATGGCTGGCTGGTGGATGAAGGGAGGATGGAGTAGAGAGGTCCGAAGCTATTTCAGCGAAGAATCTCGGTCTTGGTTAGAAGGTCCTTCACAGAAAAACCAATAGGGTCAAATTCGACAGAGACACGATTATCAATAGAGAACTGATGAACAGACAAAAGGTTTTTGACAATGGTAGGAGCAACTAAGACATTACGAAGGTAAAGAGGGCGCGAGGAAGTAGAGATAGGGAGACGTGCGTGCCCGGTACCGATGATCGGAAGGGTGGAACCGTTACCGACAATCACAACACGTCGAGAGGAAGAAGGAGGAGACACGGAGGTGAGCATACCGAAATCGGAGGCGAAGTGAGAGGAAGCGCCGGTGTCCATCACCCACTCCCTGGGTGTTTGCAGTCCCATGGTCTGGAACTGGTTCATCAGTGCGGCCTGATCTCACAAGGCCGACGAAGGTGCCGGAGACGCCGGGGCACCGAGTCCATGAGCGGGCTGCTAGGGCGCATACCCGTAGTTGTGGGCGTAGAGGGCGGGGGCGACGCCGTATGGGTTCTGATCATAGAACGTTTGCGGTGCCGGAGAGTGCCTCTGCATGTAGCTGGGAGGCAGGACGTAGGCGGGCTGCTGCCTGCCGAGCACGACACCCTGGCCGTACGGCCACATCTGGATGGCACCGTTCCAGGGATGCTGCGGGGACGACCAAGAAGGAGGGGCGGCGGTCGGCGCAGCTAGGGGCGCGAGCGCCTGTGGGAGCGCGGCGTCCTTGGCGGCGTCAGTGGCGTTCTTCTTCTTCTTGTTCTTTCCCTTGCCGGTGCTCTTGCCAGAGTTGCCAGCGTTGGCGAAGAGGGTCGTGTCGGTGTGGCGGGCGCGGCGATTCTTCCGCTTCATATCCTGAAGCGAGAGCAACGAGCGGCACTGCGCAAAAGTAATCCCAGGCATGAGGGAGATCAAATCGGCGGCGGACTCATACTGCTCGGAGAGGCCATTGAGGCAGTGGATCACCATCTCAGCATCATCAACAGGGGAACCAAGATCCGCAAGTCCATCGGAGAGTGACTTGACCTTCCGAAGATAGTCGGTTATGCTCATCTCGCCCATCTTGATATCGCCTAGCTCTGCCGTGAGGTGGAGTTGGCGATTGATCTTGTGGTCGTTGAAGAGGCCGTTGATGCGGGTCCAAAGATCGACGGCGAGGCGATCGTCGCCAGGTGTCATAACGGCATCAAGGATACTGAGCGAGACAGATCCATAGAGCCATGAGACGACCGTGGCGTCGAGGATAGACCACTCCGGGGTCGGCGCGGCAGGGGCGTTGGCGTCGAGGTGATCCAGTAGGGCGTACTTGCGGCACGCGGCACGGAAGAAGGTACGCCACTGACGATGGACGCTGGTGTCAAGCGCGAGCTCGACGGGGACGTGCCCCTTGATGGAGGATATACCGACGGCCTGGGCGTGCGGCGAGGTCAAGGAGAAAGACCCCGCGCTCAACCCGGAGCCAGATGCGTGGGCGGCGGAGAGGAGGGCGAGCTTGGCCTTCTCGGCCGTGGCATCCTTCTCGGCGGCAGCGATCTTCTCGGCGTCAGGTGCGTCCACGGTCCCCTTGGCCACAGCGAGGGCCTTGGAGACCTGATCTCCATCGGAGAGAGACATCGGAGAGGTGCGCGGGTGGGGACGACGCACTAGGGCGCTATCCGCGGCGGCGCGCGGTGGTGGCTTCGGCGGCGGCGGAAGGAGAGGGGTCGGCGCAGGTATAGGGTTTAGGGTTTTGCGCCTGATACCATGTAAGATAGGGGAAACCACACATTGTAGTGCCTTGTATTGCTCATTATATAGACTTACAAGATACACAGACAGTTATAAATAGACTACACATATACAACTGTATATCTATACAAATATAATATGGTTATTTATTCTAACTAGTAGAATGGCCCTCGCAAATGCGAGGGCATCGTCTTTTCTCAGTTGTGCATGTTGAACTAAATTTTTGGTTTCATAATTTAAGTTGATATTCATGGTACCTAACACTCCATTTGTTCTAAATTGGTTGAACCAACTTTATAGATTTGCATGTATCTAGGCGCGTTTTAGTGTGTAAATACATGTGCATCAAGATAAAGTTGCATTAGTATGAAAACAATATGGTTAGATAACCATCACAAATATTGTGTAATTGTTTTTCCTAAAACAACGTCTCACAATAGTTGTACATAGATACATATGTGAGTGCCGATGAAGAAGTCTTACCAAAACATCTATGATTCCGGACATTATTGTCGATATCACCATTATTACCTCACTCAATAATTCTACTAATATGTGAAATATTAAACTCTAAATCAAATACCTGCAACATGTAGTGGTTGTAAACTATATTAAGAAGACCTAAACGAAGTTGATAGAGATATTTAGTTACAAATCTTATTAAAAAGACCTATCATCAATACAAAATATGTGAATACAATCATTAAATTATGTGAAATATAAACTTATCTCAGCGGTAATATAGACGCAAGGATATGATCAATATATAGCATAGGATGCTTAACCTCCATGGTTAGTTCTATGCTTACTCGAGACATTAAATATTGATCAAACAACATATGGAAATCTCACTGTTGGAAGCATGCTTCAGGCCATATGTGTTGATACTATTTATCCTTGCTGAAGGAGTTGTTGCTTTCACATCAACGGTTGTGATCCAATTAGGTTGGAATAGCAAATGAAAATTTAATTCGTAGGATGACCATTGACAGAAACACAAACTCTAGTCCATGACCTTAGGAAATCCTCTAATAAAATTCGTCTAGGAGTTTATCTTTATTTCTGAGATAAAAAAAATGTATAATGGGATCTGTAAAGAATATTGATGCTTTAGTCACCAGGATACCTTCACTTAGCATATGTAATGGAGATAAATATATAACATAGGATGCTTAACCTCCATGTTTTGTTCTATGCCTACTTGAGGCATTAAATATCGACCAATCAACATAGGGAAATCTCACCATTGGAAGCATGTTTTAGGCCATATGTGTTGACACTATTTATCCTCGCTGAAGGATCGGCTGCTTTCACACCAATGGTCATGATCTAGTTAGGTTGGAATATAAAACTAAAATTTAATCCATAGGATGACCATTGACGGAAACACAAACTCCGCAGCCTTAGGCAATCCTCTAAAAAAATTCTTCCATGTGTTTATCTTTATTCCTGAGAGATACAAAAAAACTGAAACAATGTATAATCGGCTGAAAACTTCTGCAAGGAAATATTTATGCCTTCGTCACATGATATCATTGTTTTCTGTGTTGAGCGATATTGCAGGAAAACGAAAAATCAATGGATATAGTTTTTCCGAGAAACCCAATGGATGTTCGCTACGGAAAAAAATTATTACTACCATGAAATGATTGAAATACTGAAAATCAAGGAACAATTGCACTCTTGTTGTGACAAAAATTCGTATAGTATAGAAAAATCACCTCATGAATGAAGAACTTTCTCCATCCGATCAACATTAGCTACACAATAGTTAGTCCTTCATTGTGAAAAAGGAAATGATGCATGCATCAAATAGAAGGTCTTGTGGACCTGGAGGAAGCTAGTAATTTTAATTGGAAGACCGGATGCCACAAAGTCACCAGGATGTGCACTCGTTGTTGGATGCTCCTTCTCGTTGGGCTAGTGCACGTTCTGGCTCTGATGGCTATATGACCCAACTCCCCCATCGTTACTTACGTACATGAGCAGCATCCATATTACCTTGGTCCACACAGTCTTCTTCTCGGCAGCACGCGGTACTCCTTGCCTCTGCCCCGAGAAATTGCAGGTCTCATCCGTCCATCTGCAGGGTGTTGAATTACATGGCTCCCGGCTGTGCCAGAGGTCGAGTAATATATCCGCTGCCGTATGCCTGTGATGGAAACGGACGACGGCGAGATGTATGAGGGAATTAATCTAGTCGTAGCACTCGGTATTAGCTGACATAGATCAATAGGACATGACGCAGAGATCGAATGGGGGAGGAGATGGCAGTAGTATCTAATTTTCACGAAATCGCAGCAGTACCTAATGACCGGATCTGGATGAGTCCTGAAGTCTGATATGATTGGTGAGATGCAGCTGCTGGTTGGACATGGTGGACAAAAGACATAGATTGAACAGCAGGCGGAGGCAGAGCGATGGGCGATCTCTGTTGGCGCCCGCGTGAAGGTGTACCGTGGACAGACTATTGAGCGTCATGGAGGGGATCGAGGATTCTAGCGCAGAGTTTATCGCTAATCCTACTATGTTTTTTTAAGAAAGACTGGGCACCACTTCACGCGGCGGGTGACCCGCATGTCACGTTTAATCTGTTACGTAACATACAACTCTGATTAAATCGTAGCCATTAATTAGATATCTAACTGTCTAAATAATTTAGGTGATGTGGATCAACCTAACGCTGTGCCGGAGGTCGAGTAATATATCCGCTGCCGTATGCCTGTGATGGAAACGGACGGCGGCGAGATGTATGAGGGAACTAATCTAGTCGTAGCACTCGGTATTAGCTGACATAGATCAATAGGACATGACGCAGAGATCGAATGGGGGAGGAGATGGCAGCAGTATCTAATTTTCACGAAATCGCAGCAGTACCTAATGACCGGATCTGGATGAGTCCTGAAGTCTGATATGATTGGTGAGATGCAGTTGCTGGTTGGACATGGTGGACAAAGACATAGATTGAACAGCAGGCGGAGGCAGAGCGATGGGCGATCTCTGTTGGCGCCCGCGTGAAGGTGTACCGTGGACAGACTATTGAGCGTCATGGAGGGGATCGAGGATTCTAGCGCAGAGTTTATCGCTAATCCTACTATGTTTTTTTAAGAAAGATTGGGCACCACTTCACGACTTACACGGCGGGTGACTCGCCTGTCACGTTTAATCTGTTACGTAACATACAACTCTGATTAAATCGTAGCCATTAATTAGATATCTAACTGTCTAAATAATTTAGGTGATGTGGATCAACCTAACGCCTCGAAAAATACCCTTATATTGCTTTTAGTATATAATAGACACCTCCCTCGCTAGCGAGCAAGCTCACCCCCGCCATGCGCACGCGTGTGGCCGTGGTCGGAGCGGCCATGGACTTTGAGACTGGATCGTTCCGTCGTCCGGAGATTCCAAATGCATTTCCACCGGCCGTCGAGCGCCGCGTGGCGGTGGCGAGTGGCAACCGACAAGTTCGATCGTGTTGCACTTGCCACACGGTAGGTTGCCTCTTGTTTGTCTGGGACCCCGACCGTCGCGTCCTTCGCAGGGTCAGGGTGAGTGGCCAGCGCCCAGCTGGTGCCAGCCACCCCGTACTTGCGCGCGGGTAGTACGTGCCGTTGGCGGCATCTGCGCTAGCTTGTCCATGCATGTGGCCATATCTCGACGCACGATCGGCCGGCGTCCTTGAATATATTTCGGATACCGTCAGCACCAACATTGCCATGTTCTTCCCAGAGTTCGCGTTCCATCAGAAAATTCAGGAGCAATTAAGTACAGTCCGGCCGGAAGCCTGAGAGATGCTTCGAATCACTAGGGAATCAAGTACTTGGAAGCTTGCAAAAAAAAAAAAGATCTTGGTTTTCTTCATGGTTTGGACGTCTTGCAGGCAAAGAGGGCAGGAAAACCATGGCATCCTAGGCCAGGAGGCTGATCAGTTTCTAGACAGTAACATCTTCATCCGTCAACGAGCGAGAGCGAAAGCACGTACGCACAGCACAGGCGCCACTGTTATTAAACAATCACCGGACTGCGCGTCGTGTTAGATCGGTGGCATGTTTAGTCGAGATGTCCGGCCAAAACACTGCTGACGACAGAGCTGTCAGCCACAAAAACAAAGCCAAATCAACAAAAGTTCGAGTTTATAACTTAATTCAACTTCTAGGATCGGCCTAATATTTTAGTTAGATCGATCGGCTTCTAACGCCAGACGTCATAAGCGAGCGTACGTAACCTCCAGGAGATGACAAGACGACTTGCTCGTGGACGAGACGGCATCATGACGATGCTACATTCGAATTGTTAAGCTAGCTAACTGAACCTCCGATCCAGGCAGGCCTTCATGGCTCCATCAATCAATATAAATAATAACGATTCCTGGGGTTGTCAGTTAGCGCTGCATATCGGGAACATTATCTCCTGGAGGAAAATGGAATCGATCGAGATTGCCTCTGGATCCTCGAATCAATTTTGTAATCCAGCCCCGTATACGCACTAATCTGGGCGGTTGATGTGCTGGATAATAAACTATAGAGCTATATACATTTTTAGTCCCACAACTTGCATCGTGGGAACGTTTTAGTCCCACATCTTGCAAAGTGAACAAAACTAGTCCCACAACTTGCATCTTAGGAGCATTTTCGTCCAATTTGATTGATTTCAACAGATTTGATCAATTTTAACCAAATTCATCCATTTATGGCATCTATTTTTTTTAAAATGACCCTTGTGTATTTTTTATTTGCCGTTTGCAACCTTGGTACGGCCTGACGGAAGGATCCCACATATCAGTGGTTGTGCAAATAATAAAATTTCAGAGTAGAGTGAAGAGATTTGAACTCAAGACCTGCACTGCCTAATAAAATTGAAAATCTACACTTGCCACTCCAGTACAACCCAAGGACGTGATAAATTATAAAACGCTAGTTTATTATATATTAAATTCAGGCTAATGCTTAACACTACACGCTAGTAAAGCTTGATCCATTGAGTATATATACGTATAACCTTTATTTTCCAAAATAAAGCTTTAGGTTTGCATACAACTATATCAAAATCCTTTTTATCAGGGACTAATTTGGAACCGTATACATCTAAAGCGTCCTTTACTAAAATCAATGTACTTATTTTGCAAAAAAAACTTTATATATACATTAAAAAATACGTGTTCTAGTTTTATAAACTATATAAAAATATAAGCTTATAGGGGATGATTTATGTTTGAAGTATGCAAATTTTCAATCTGATATAATTTGTGTTCTAGGCTAGGTAGAAAATACAAAATTAGAGAACTAGGTACAAACGGTGCACCTTCAAATCTTATAGAATTGTATTTTCTTTTTTGTGTAGTCCCAATACAAATCAATCAGGGTTGAAAATTTAGATACAGAAAGCTTACATCATTACCTCACATTTTAAGAGGTACAAACGGTGCACCTTCAAACTAGAACACATATTTTTGAATGTATATATAAAGTTTTTTTTGCAAAATAAGTACATTGATTTTAGTAAAGGACGCTTTAGATGTATACGGTTCCAAATTAATGCCTGATAAAAATGATTTTGATATAGTTAATGACAGCCTAAAGCTTTATTTTGGAAAATAAAAGGTTATACGTATATATACTCAATCGATCAAGCTTTAATAGCGTGTAGTGCTAAGCATTAGCCTAAATTTAATGTATAATAAACTAGCGTTTTACAATTTATCACGTCCTTGTGTTGTACTGTAGTGGCAAGTGTAGCTCTTCAATTTTATTAGGCAGTGCAGGTCTTGAGTTCAAATCTCTTCACGCTACATTGAAATTTTATTATTTGCACAAACACTGACATGTGGGACACTTCTGTCAGGCCGTACCAAGGTTGCAAACGGCAAAGAAAAAATACACAAGGGTCATTTTGAAAAAATTCGGATGCCATAAATGGATGAATTTGGTTAAAATTGATCAAATCTGTTGAAATCAATCAAATTGGACTAAAATGCTCCTAGGATGCAAGTTGTGGGACTAGTTTTGTTCACTTTGCAAGATGTGGGACTAAAACGCTTCCACGATGCAAGTTATGGGACTAGAAATATATATACCTCTAAACTATACGAGATAGCAGATCAGCACAATCTGATTTCATGTGCTGCCACTCCAACACCTAGTTTTGTCTGTTGCGTACAAAGGATATACGAGAATCCCGTTACCGGATTCGTTCAGGGAAGCTATATAGCCTGATGAATCAATCGTTTTTTTTTCTTTTTTACTTTGAAACTTACTGTACCGGTCTTGCAAAAGATTGGGAAGTTCCATGTGTATCGTGCGATGTAGTAGTAGACAGTTCTTGTGTTTTTTCAAGCAGGTACCATTAATTCCCGTGTTTGTAGTCGTCGTCCGCAATACATAACGCAAATTCATTTTCACCCTGGTGTCCTTTCAGGCGGAACACTGATGTGAACAGGTCACCAAGATAATCTGGCTGCACGTTTGTCCAACCCAAGTTGGTGCAGCCTCTCCTATCGTTGTTCTCTTTTTTTTTCTTTTTGCCCCCCTTCGGTTGTATTCTTTTTGTTCATATAATCTGCAAATAATTTGCCCTGCAGAAGTGAAAATGCAATAGATGTACTCCCTCCGACCCATATAAATTGATATGGATTTGCTAGATTTGGATAAATCTAGACACTATTTAGTATATAGGTTCATCCAATATTGAAAAATCCAAGTCAACTAGTATGGATCGGAGGGAGTAGTAATTCTTGCGTTCTTATTTTAGTGTATTGTTATGTTTTATGCAATTAGACATTTGCAGAAAGCACACAGAGAGACAATATTTATTAACAGTATCCCCATGTGTACTAAATTGACACTGCATAATCGACTCATGCCCATTGAGTTCCTTAGACTACATCCCGACTATCACATACTCGGATCCGGTTACACCTGCCACATGTGACCAGATCGTTCGTACATCATCCTCAAATAACTACCAAATTGTAGAGAATTCACCATTTAATTAGCAATCGCCAAGTATCATCTTTTCACTATTTGTCGTGTACTATTATCCAGTAGTCTCGCAGAATAAAATATTCCATTATATATTTCTTCCATGGATGTGCTAATATATAAATCTATTTTTCTATCCCGCAAAAGTTGAACTTATGTTCATTCTATTTGTTTCTCCTTCCTGTGTTGTTGTCACATGGTGTTTCTCTTTTGATCAAGGTTACCTTCATGTTAGGATTATGTTTAGGGTATAGGAGAGGCTCATTAGGGGAATTGCATATATGTTGTTAATGGGTGGACGAGATGGCCATCAGAGAGAGCCAGGCGATAACACACTAAGAGAAGGTGGTGGTGGTAGAAGATATCCACACACGCACGCACGCAGAGAGAGAGATATATCTTAGCCTACGGTACAAAAATACCTCATGATAAAGGCTCTCGCAAAATATAACGATGCTATTTTATATTTGGAAAAATGCAAAACTTTGGGTTGCGATTTGGTGATAGAAAGGTGAGTTATATGCAAGCAAAAGAGGGTCACGCTCGAGGATAGAACACGTCCAAGATTTGTTTCCATAATGCGAATGGTGGTGCCGCCGGTAAGCCTAAACGGCTGCTCGCGCAAAAGGGTGGTAGATCCGGCCCTGCCGAATATGTCCCACTACTAGCCACGTTAAGGGCATGGTGGACGGTCATATGTCACCCGTTCACGAATTTTTCTCTGCCAACGGGTATTAGAGCGAACGGAGAAAACATCTAAGGCCACACGATCTAGGAGAAACGATAGTCTATGATAATCAGCACTTTTTTTTTAGGGGTCTACGGCGGGCAAAAAAGCCGGAATTCTTATTGTACAAACTGTTGTGGAATTCTTATTTCATTCAATCTATTTGAATATTGGATAAGATGACCATTTCGGTTTTGTTACTCTTGAAGTTTGATGTTTAATCTCCACGGAATGGCCTCAAAGCACCTGATTTCGTTTTCGTGACCTCGATACACGAACGATGAACGGAAGAAAAAAGGTTGAGGCACTTTGGGTCTAAGCACGACTATAGGGACCTACATAAGGAAGGGTATCGAAGATGACCGGTGGTGTTCCATGTACATATCATTGCCTAGACTACTCCTGAACAATGAACTTGTACCATTTACAAGCTCACCTTGCTTTGCTCACGGCACCACCATTTTGCCAAACTTTAGTCACCAACTACAAGCGTGGCAAGGACCAAACTTTGGCATGGCAATTTCTATCTGAGAACCAAACGGCCCATATTTATGAAGTAGTCCTCTCGGTCATCCAAGCCATGAATGTAGCTAGGCAGCACTGAAGTAGTAGAAGTGACAAAGCCATTGCCACCCGTCTGCATCAGGCCAAGTACCGAATGGAGAGGACAGAACCATTCGGTGAAGCGGAACATTTGGGCCCGCTCGTCAGCTATGGTCAGAGTATGACAGGGATTAATTATGATTAGTATGTAGCAATCATCTTGTTAGCATTCATCCGCTCTCCAGAAGCTTGCATGCTAACAAGCAGACAAACGAGAGATCGTAATTAAGCTCACATGTGAAAATCGGACCAATTCCGTGGTGCAAATTCTGGGGCAGAAAAGAGGGCGACAACTTAAGGTTGGATGCCTCTTGACATGAGGTTTAACCAGAAAGGAGAGCAGTCGATCGGATCAATCATTCGCACGAGGAACCACGCCGCTGCTGCTAATACACTACGAGTGAGTACCTGCAACTGCAGTCTCAATCTCCAGTGACCGGTCACTGCGATGTATAATTGGAATCTTGAAACCAAACCCCAGCCCCCCGCAAACCTTAATCATGTTGCAGATTCAAACATGTTGTTGTTTCCC
This sequence comes from Avena atlantica, assembly GCA_910589765.1. Classification (NCBI taxonomy): domain Eukaryota; kingdom Viridiplantae; phylum Streptophyta; class Magnoliopsida; order Poales; family Poaceae; genus Avena; species Avena atlantica. The sequence continues at coordinate 441,960,961 of OU342734.1, read as the reverse complement.
TCGCGCTCACTGTACACCCGGGTAATCATCATGATTTGTTCTACACAAAACTGATAATTTTGTCTTATTTTATTTTAAAATATAAAAAAAATAACCGATTCATTTGCAGGAAACCAGCCAAAAACCCGGTAATCATCACGCAATTCGAACTGTAACGAAGGACGATGAGGCACAGTTATCGTGGTGGGAGCAGCAGCAGCACAACAGCGTGCGGCTCTCCTCTCCAGCGCCATGGAATTATTGGTTGCACAAATGCCACAATGCTCGGAGAAAGCGAGACAGTCGCGTGTCATCGCTCGATCTACGCTGGGGCATATGACTAGCACCGCTCGTCCAACTTGTCCAAGTTGGGAAAAGCAAATGCGCAGCCGTACCGTGATGTTAGCGAGGATACAGCTGGTATAAGGCGAGTACATCGATCTCCATTTGGATCTGCCATTTTTTTTTTGCTTTTTTCCCCTCCGAGATGATGCCCATGATCGACTCGTCCTCGTCAATGTATATCCCGGTACGGTGCTAGAGCTAGCTAGCTATGTGGCTCAAGGGGATTAGCAGCATTTTAAAGTACAGTCCAGTAGCTGGCTGCTTGTCTCAGTCCCACTCCCAGGATAAGAGGGAATCGGCTTTGGCCGCGCACCGAAAGTGCAAATCACCAGGGCAAGCGGTGGCAAGCAGCTGTGTGCGTGTGGACTATGGAGGAGTATTTCTGGCCAACCAGACGACCGACCGCTCTGCTCCGCGAATAGCCAGAGAGCGACCTTCTAGTAGTAGGTCTTTGCAAGTCTGATGGAATAATTCTCCTAACCTTAAAAAAAAAAAAGAATTTTTTTTTAGAACACCCACTCCTATGAACGCACGCACGCACACCCTACCCCTATAAGCATCTCCGAAAGACTGAGCTGACGGGTCTTGAGATTGATGAAGTCACCGTAGACGTCTCGCTATCGATGGAAACGTTGTCTCCCACTGAAAGAATATTCCGCCTTAACGAGACACCAAAGCATCAAACTCAGGGTTTAAACTCTAGTGGGCTAGAGGTACCACTGCCCTCCTAACCATCCAACCACGGATTGGTTCTAAAAAGAGAGAAATTTTATTGAGCAAACTTTGAGATTTTAGTCTCTGAAGAAGCCAATGCATCTGGGTCCGTCGAACAGTGGATCCCGCTTCTACCGGCCAATCTGACACGCAAGAATATCAAAGAACCAAAGCTCATCGTCACATCTGGCGTAGAAAATGCATATACTCAAATAACGGGCTACAACATGTAATTCAAAGTTGTACTAGAGCATGTGCTCCTGATAGGAAAAAATAGTGTTTAGAATCATTCAAATTTGATAAATCTGTGATATCTATTTTGACACGTAGGGGATACTATTGATAGTTATTAATTTGAAAAACACTATGAGCAAATAGAAAAATGAGCATGCCTGCTTTCAACGTATACATGTATCTTTTCGTTGTGTACATGTATCTTTTCTTTGTGAAAATGATAGGAGTATCATTGACGAAACAACACATTGTAGGGTTTCGTAGCATGGAAAACAAAATTTTTCTATCGCATACAAACAAACAAGCCAAGATCTATCTACTAGATTGTAGCAACGAGTCGATGGAATAACTTACCCTCGAAGATTCCAAAGTGTTTAACGAGAGCGGATTCTCGTGGGTGATGTAGTCGTACTCTTCCCGATCTCAAGATCGTGTAGACGATCCTTCCGGCGCTGCGTTCCGGCAGCGCTCCCGCAGTCGGTCACACGTTTGGTACTCGGCGAAGACCTTCCTCTCCCTTGTTCCAGCAGGCAGCGGAGGTTGTAGCACTCTCCTCGCGATTCCGGCAGCACAACGGCGTGGTACCGGAAGTAGAGGGGAGATCCCGCAGGGCTTCGCCTTAAGCCGGAGCGAGTATGGTGGAGTATGAGAGATTACTATTAGTGGTCTAGGGATTAGACACACCAATTAGAAGGCTCTAAACCAAAGGCTAGGGCAATTAGAAGCTCTAAACCAAAACGGCTCTAAACCGGAGATTAGAGGATAGGAACTTGTGTGTCTAGAGGAGGAGGCCCTGCCCCTCCTTTTATGGGTGGAGGGTGCGGCCAAGGGGAGGGGAGTCCCTCCCCAAGTCGGCCTTGGTTGGCGCGCCGGCTTGGGGAGGAGACTCCTCCCTCAAGTCGGTTCCCAACTCCTCTTGCTTGTTTCCCACAGTTTCTTGTTTTAGCCGTTTGACTTTCAAACTGGACATTTGACTTTTCTGTTTAAGGATTTAATTTAATCCTTTATTTGGAACAGCAATAACACTTAGTACATGATGCAATCATTCCAATATGTAATGACACATTCATGTACCCCTCCCCCCCGGAGTGCCGGACAATCCGGAACCTTCTAGAACATTCCCGATGAAAACACCGGAATCATTCCCGAACTCCGAAACGGGTCTTTCCTTATATGAATCTTATTCTCCAGACCATTCTGGATCACCTCGTGATATCCCGGATCCCATCCGAGACTCCGAACAACATTCGGTCTCTTTCTCATAATACCATAACTACTCAAACAACGTCGAATCCTTAAGTGTGTCTCCCTACGGTTCGTGAATTATGCAGACATGATCGAGACACTTCTCCGAACAATAACCAATAGAGGAATCTGGAAATTCATATGGCTCCCACATATTTCTACGATTACTTTGCGATCGAATGAACCACTTACATACGATACCAATTTCCTTTTGTCTCACGATATGTTACTTATCCGAGGTTATGATCGTCGGTATCTCTGCATACCTAGTTCAACCTCGTTACCGATAAGTACTCTTTTCTCGTTCCCGTGATATGTGATCCCTTGTGAGCCAGTCACATGCTTGCAAGCTAATTGGATGACATTCCACCGAGAGGGCCCAGAGTATATCTATCCGTCATATGGATGGACAAATCCCACTCTTGATCCATGTGTCTCAACCAAAACTTTCCGAACACTCAATGCCACCTTTATAGCCACCCAGTTACGGTGTGGTGTTTGATGTCATCAAAGCATCCATCCGATAAAGGTGATATGCATGATCATGGTCGAAGGAATTAGGTTACTATGTATCAGAAAGCATATAGCAATTGAACTATTGAAATGACTTGATCTTTATGCTACGCTTATCTATAGGAGTATGTTCACCATATCATTCTCCTAACGATATGATCTTGTTGTTGATAACATCTCAATGTTCATGATAGGAAAACCACAATCATCTATCAACCAACAAGCTAGTGAAGTATAGAGGCTATACTAGGGACTTCAAATTAAGTTTACAAATCACACAAGTATCAATGTTTCCTTGTTAATACTATTATAGCATGAATGTAAACATTTATCATAAACACAAAGATATAATAATAACTACATTTATTATTGCCTCTAGGGCATATCCCCAATACACATTCATTTTAAGTTTGAGGTTTGTAACCAACATGCTAGAGATATGTAATAAAGAGTCCTAAATTTATAATTGATGTGTAGGTTAAGAGAAGGTGAAACAAGAAGACATTCTCGAGAGACCCGAAGCGATGTTTTGGCTCTTGGCGCATATGTTCTCTTTATTTGAATTACACTTTAAACATATTTAAAAATAACCAGAAAAATCAAACAAAAATTCCACACGTACATTTCCACATCCCATATACTCAAAAAGTCGTCTTAAGAAAAAACGATTTTTGTGTAGTTTGTGCAAAAAGATATATTTTGGTGCTAAAACCAAGACTTTTCACGTGATATTTTTTTACACATGTGGTAAAAATATCAGTTTTTTTTTGCGAAACTCTAGGTGTGCACATAGAATGTGGGCATCTATGGGCGAAGTTTTTGTCCGCATTTCTAACATTTTATAATGCGTTCTTCTTTGATAAAGGGAGCATATCAACCACGGAGCCAAAGTGAATTTATGTTACACATATAGTTTAAAGCCCAAGTAAGATATACAAATGCAAATGGTCTGATCATAAATAAAGAGCCAATAGGATACATATAATTAATGAAATAAATGATTAGTAAAATATATATCAAATCTCCCATATAAATTTATAATACAGATCCTTATGCTCTAGCTATGTCGCTTTCATAGTAAAATTGGAACACGGAAAGTGGGAACATGATCTTTTATCAACAAGACTTATTCACCTCCAATGTCGGGTTATCTCATTTGGTTAGACCAAACACCACGGCATGGTTGGCTATCACACTCAGTTAAGCCGCGTCAAGAAACCAATATAGTACTACTAGTACTTCACCTAACTAATTAAAGAGATTGAGCAGATCTGAATTAATTTAGCATGCAGCTTCACATATATTTTCTGGGGCCATATTGTTTTGTCGCCTTCTCACGCGTTTTTTTTCTTTGCGGAGGATTATTTGTTGATCTCAACGGCCGCCTAACAGCTACTGTACGCCCTATAAACGTTTCCTTTGGCAGATACAGTTTCAAAAGGAATGATTTTTGTTGCCAGTTTGGCCCGGGCTTCTTCAACGCTGCTGCTGCAAAAGTTTGAAAGTCAACACACTTGACTGTCTGACTACGGCGACTGGTCGACGAACGTCTATTTCAGTTCATGCGATGGATTTCCATAAAAAAATGCCAAGCACCTACCCTTTTCTACTTTCCTCTTTAAAATTCACCGCTGGAGTTTGGCCTAATTATGTTGCATAATTGATTCAAAAGTACTTAGTGCTAATGACGTGTCAACATTTAACATCTTGTACTCTACTCGAGTAGTAGTACTCGAGCATGGTGCTAAGCCGGACAACAATAATTAGGCGTCAACATTTAACATTAAACAGTGTTGTCAACGTACAAACGCTGTCCATTCGCATTAAAGCCACCCCTGAAGATAACTTCCTACAAGCACGCACGAACTGCCGATGGATCGACGCAATCTTCCGGAGATCCAACTGGCTACATCACGGACACGGATTCCACCTTTCGCTCTTCGGAAGATGGCGATAAAGATAGCCCGCCCGCTAACCCGATCGCCATTGTTTAGCTCTGGAAAGGAGATATCTTATCCGCTAACCCGGTCGCCCTTGTTTAGCTTTGGAAATGGAAACGAATGCGTCCCGGAGAGGCAACCTTAGATTAGACAGGCGGCCGTGTGCGAGCGATGGACCAGGAGATGAAGCAATCAATCAGCAGCTAGCTATCCAGAACCGACGCGGGTTGTGTGAAACGAATTCTGCACAGGGTGGTTAAAGAACCAATAAACGAGCTTCACTGGGCCGGGGGAGTTCGGTCGAGCTTAGGAAAGGGGATTAGCGCGTCTGCATGGAAAAGTTTGACTAGACTCACGCTTTCTGATGGGTCCCATCGAATGTTAGGAGCTTAATTAGATTTTTGTGAATAACACATAGACGTGCGGGGCCTTCCCTTCTTGTCAAAAAAAAGACTTACTCCCTTCTCCGGTCTATATTAATAGCCTCAATTTTATCTAGATTTATAATTTAGATAAAGTTGAGACATATGGACCGGAGCGAGTACTGCATTTACACATTTTACTTTTACAATGAGAGTTATCCGAGTACATTGTATACTAAGAAAAATCAAGCCTAACATCGAAACCCTGATCTACATTTGTGGTGGCATAAGTCTTTACTCTCTAATACATTTGCGCACAAAATATCCACCTTCTTGTTTTGAAAATGTTCATCGAGCTATATAGCAGGGAGCGGAGGGGTGGAGCCAAAATTTTGGGTGTATAGGGGCCAAGAGATGGCAATTGTTGTTGTGGTGGAGAGCGGAAGGAGTGAAGAAACAAGTCCTCTTGTAGGTTTCCCAATTCAAGTGGCCAAAAAACCGAGTTGTATGTTCAAGATGCATTCTTTCATTATGTGAAAAGAGTGTCCTCACAAAAGTAGACTAGTATTTTCTATCTCAAGCCTAAGTCAATAGTGCTAACCATTCGATCTAATTTTGTTTTTTTTACGGCGCACGAATCTCTATCCTAGGTCACAGACCGGCTCAGGATGTCGACTTAGACGACAAAAACTCAGACGACTCAGATTAGCAAAATCAATATGGTTGTGTCTTCTAGATATATAATATAGTTCTAGAATGAGTTTAGTCGTTGCTAGGATCACCTGAAAATTTTAACCAAATCTATTGCTATAAACAATCATGATATAACTACCTTGAGGAACATGCTTTCAAATTTCAGCATGATACCACAATATTGCATCCAGTATGGTGCCATCACATGTGATTCGGTCGATGATATCATATAGCTAATCTTGCATCATATTTGTCTTATTAGTGCTTACTTTTTCCTCGCAATCCAATAATATTATAGCTGATTTTGACACCGCTTGAAGGACTGGTAGTTCAATCGAGCGCTAGTCTCAAACAAAAGTGGGGTTTTGGTGACAATATTATACTAGTTACAATAAACACATGGTGTAAAAAAGTAAAATTTTACGATATGTGATTGTTGTAACTTAAATACTATTGTAGGAGAAGTTGCATAACCTGCACCATGCTAACGGTACATTAGCATTTTTGTTGGTCCAGGAATACATTAACTTGGTTTGTGATATATCTATTCAACAAACTTTACACTTATTTCTATCAACTTGAATCGTGATCCTTCTCATAAGAAAATATCACTCCCTCCGTGTTACGATGTAGGAGGAGCACCGCGATCAAGGTAGAAACTGATTGGGAGAGAAAAAAATCAAGCTAACCCTCTATAAATCCATACTTTTCTAGTACAAATGGCCAAGTATACCAGAAAATATGAGAAAATTGCAGCTAACACCAAACTTTGTGTCATTTGTTGCACAAAACACATAAACAAGATCACTTTTGCAGCCAGCATGGTTTGTGTCTTAATTTTTTGCACCTGGTTCAAATGAACGGTTTAACTTGTTAACATGTTGATGAATTCAATTGTGGAGAGGGGATATAATATTTTACTGCAACTGTACTTGTTTTGCTATATTTATTCTCATTTAGATTGCATGAGTATTTTAAAATATCAAAATTAGTATTTAAGTTTAAAAAATCTGAAAAAATGACATTGATCCATACACATGTCATCTACATACATGTGGAGTTTTGGTACATAATACTTGCAGTATAGGCTACGTAAAAAATCACAAAATTATGCATCTAAAATGGCAAAACGGATCTTATTTTATTTCAACATTTGTCTTTTTTTTGGCGTATGTCACATATAAAAATATATTTCGATGCAAATTTGGTCGTACATACTACACATGCATATGCATTTGTATATTTTAAGAAACAAAAAAGATACTGGTGCCCATGTGCGCCGATGGACTTTTTGGTGACATATTTGTTGTCAAATATTTACGTTTTCGAATTCACTATGAGCAAAACAGCGGACCTGGCCCTTCAAATAACATGTTTACAAGGTTAAGTTCGTCATCTGGACCAGGTGTAAAAAAAATAAGATCTAGCTGTAAAAAAAATCGTGTTTGTGTGTTTTGTGCAATAAATGACAAACAAAAGTGGCGTTGGTTGCAATTTTCTACTCCCTCCGACCCATATTAATTGACTTGAATTTATCAAAATTTAGACGAACCTATATACTAAATAGTGTATAGATTCATCCAAATCTAGAAAATTTGAGTTAATTAATATGGATTGAAGGGAGTAAGAAAATGTCATATCCAAATAATCATTGTAAAAGGGAATGAAACGGTACGCAGGGACTGAAGGCAGCCGCAGCGCTCGTGACATCCGCGCGAGAGGACAAAGCACTTGACGTCTGGACCCAACTACCTGCGCTGCGCTCCGCTCGCCATCACTTTCTCTGGCTACCAAAGCAAAAGGATCCAAGAACCTTCGTGCAGCCATCCATTTCTTTTTAGCAGGATAATGAGCCAGCACGACTCGACAACCATTTTCTTTTTCTGAAACACGATTCGCAGCCTGCAAGTTGCATTGCAAGTCGCATCGCTCGCCGTCGGTCCCTCGTCGCGATGGTTAATGCGTTGCTACGCTACGGGCCAGTCGCAGTACAGCAGCATATAACTTGAGCTGGTGCGATCAACGTGTGCATCTGCAGGTACATCATGTACCGGGTGGGGGAGAAGGGAGGTGCACGCACCCGTACGCACGCGCGGCCGGTTCCGTTGCCTTGCCGCTTAGCCAACGTGCAATGCACCGACCGTCGAGGCGACACCAGTTGGGAGGGTCCGGTGCCGAGCGGGCCACCGCGCCCCGTCAGACGGGCACAGACGGCGAGCGGCGGCGCGGGGCCAGACCGTCACAGGGAAATTCCTGCCCGCGCGTCAGTCACAGACACACGCCACCGGGCCGGGGGTCAGGGTCGCGCCCACGACTCACGCACCACACCGGTGAGTGACACCACACGGCACGGGCCGTGCCGAGCCGAGCCACCCAACCCGGACGCACGCGACGCCACCCCGCCAGACCAGACCAGACCCCGGATCTTTCCGCGTCACACCCCCCGACTCTCGCCCGCCTCGCTTTATATAGCGTCATGCCCCGCCTCGGCCTGCCATTCCGTGCACCACCACCACCACTGCATCATCATCCCCCGAGCTGCGCGCAGGCAGACAGGCATGGGCTTCCCGGTCGGCTACTCCGAGCTGCTCCTCCCGAAGCAGCTGCTCCACCTCCTCCTCCTGCTCGGCTGCATCCGCCGCTGCCTCCTCTGGGCCTTCGACGCCGTCGGCCTCGGCGACCTGCTGGATCTCGGGGACGACGCCCAGCACCTGGCGCTCCACGACCACCAGGCGCGCGACCACGGCGCCAACGCCGCTGCCGCCGCGGCGGCGCAGCAGCAGACGCTGCTCCTGCACCAGCACCGGCGCTCCGAGTTCCGGCCCGTCCCGGCGATGGTCATCGAGGAGGTGCTGCCGGTGGTGCGGTTCGACGAGCTGGAGTCTTCGCCGTCGTGCGTCGTGGGAGGCGACTGCGCCGTGTGCCTGTGCGGCATCGGGGGGCGCGACGAGGTGCGCAGGCTGAGCAACTGCCGGCACGTCTTCCACCGCGGGTGCCTGGACCGCTGGATGGAGCACGACCAGCGCACCTGCCCGCTCTGCCGCGCGCCGCTCATCCCCGACGAGATGGCCGGCGCGCTCTGGGCCACCGCCGCCGGCCTGCCCGACGCCTCCGACTTCGACTTCTTCTACTTGGGCGGGCCGCTGGCCTCCATGCCCACGCCGACGCTGCTGCGCCCGCACGAGCTGCTCCTCACCGGCCTCGGCGGATACCAGTGAACCACCATCGGCCAGCACTCTGTTCGGCCGACAATTGCCCACCGCCGGCGAGTGTGCGGCAGGCAGCGACCGCCCAGAATGCGCAATTTTAACATGGCTGGGCTGACTGAATCGGTCGCCGCGTGCGTGCGTTCGAGGCCGGCGAAGAAAGAATAGGAGTCGCCTCTCCCCTGCGACCAGGCAGGCTCCAACAACTGTGTACATAGGCAAAATGAGTAAAGTAACCGCCCAGAAAAAGGCTACTACTGTAGGAGATTTAGATTCTTGGTACTAGTATGTAGTATAGGTAGAATGGTAGATTCCACCTTCCAAGTTTGCGCGGAGCTGTGAATCTTTTCTGGGAATTAAATTAAATTTGTTGATGAGTTAGGTGTTTTCTGAAGCAGAATCCTCTTCCGCGAGTTTGCTCAGCTTGTCCAGCTACTAGCTGCTTGGCTTTTTCGTTGCATATAATTGAGGTCAATCTACCCACACCAGACGGCGGACTACACACTTTGCCTCACCACTTCAAGCCAGTTCCGACCGGAGAAATTTTAGAAGGGTGGTACATCAGCCCCCCAAAGTGGAGGAGAAAAAATCTCGTCGCATTTTGGTCGTGTTCTTGAAGACCATATGCATTCTGGCAAGTGGCAGGAAATTTTCGCTCCAACAGTACAGCGGCAGCGGGAGCCTTCCGTTGGATCCGATCTAGCTAGAGTACCGTTCTACAGCTTACAACTGCTTATTACACTGGAACCCATGCTAGAATATGCCAATGAAGGATGCTCTCGAATGCTAAATTGGTACTGGTGCAGTAATTCCTCTAGTAGGGCGACTAATCTACAGTCCTTCGCAGTTCCACAGTAGGACGGGGACAAACAGGAAGGAAGGAGGATTGGCGCGGAAGATGGGGAGAAAGAAAAGCTCGTTCTCCCTGACGCACGCTACCTGGCTTGACCTGGCTGACGGGGAACGTACGTACACGAGAGCGAGAACATTTCAACGGCAGCAGCTCAAGGACGGGCGAGAGTTTCAGTCTTTCAGACTTTCAGGTCTACGATAAGGGGAAAAGTTTCAGACGCAGAAGCAAGCAAAGCGAGCGAGCAGCCAGACTGAACGACAGCATACAGCGACGAGACGTCCAGGTAAAGCGCACCTCCTGATCTGATCTATCAGCAAGTAGCGTACGCAATCTGCAGAAAGGCGAGTAGTAGTGGGAAAGAATGGAAAAAAGCTTGGGACAGGTGTAGTGCGGATAGACTCTACCTGGAACGCACGCACGGGCGGGGGGCCAATCGACGATACACTCCACTCCAGTACGCGCCTCGCACCGCACCGCACGCACGCTCGATCGCTCACTCATTCGCGTTCGCCGAAAGAGGGAGGGCGAGGACTGGGAACGGCATTTGCAGTACAGGGAGAATCGGACGGCAGAGTTTTTTTTTTTTTTTATCAGGGGCACATTATTCGTCGCAGAAAGAAAGAGCTTGTTTTTGCGATGATTATTGGGAGCTTTTAGCGTACGGATTATAACAAGTACTACTAGTAGTACGATAGTAATGCTTCGCTTTCGCTTAGACTTTCAGCTCTTCTGTGCTGTACTCCACAGAGTACTCCTACATTGAGACTGTTCCTGTTAACGAGGTCAACAGTCACCCAACTGTTTTCCGTTCATGGTGCTGTGCTACAGTCTACAGGGTGTTCTTGCTAGGAAGTAAAACAAGGTTAACAAAAGGATGTTTCTCTGATATGAGCTGGTGGCTTTTAGTCCAAGGACAACGGAGTGAAATAGTAGTGGGGGTTGCAGTGAGCGTGGGAGCAGAAACAGACTGAAGTGTCGTAGTCCCTGATTTCGTGGGAATAATGGCACATCAAATGTCGGGTCGGGTCCAGCGGCCCACGGTCGTACACGGGACGCTGCGGCGTTGGGCCAACCTGGCTTTCGACGTGCCGTGAAACGGCTGGCCGGCGGCCATTGTTGTCCTGCATCAAATTAAAAGCTACCACAACAGGTGAGCGTACGATATTGTTCTTAGCCGAGGGCATCAATCATCGTCATACCAGGACGGATTTAACACCGGAGTGCTGCTAGATTACTACTCTACCCAGGTTCGAATGTAACCGAATTACGGGAAAGCAGCAGTGTGGCATGGACAACACAGCGGAAGCTTTTGCTCCTGACATGACTATGTGAGAGGATCAAATTCCTGAAAGCGATCACGCTAGGTCCGTCAGGGAACCGGCCGCAGGCCCACGCTGCTACCCCGGCCTCCACCACCCGGAGACGAGCAAGCGAAAGCAATGCCAGCGAATTGGCGTGCTGGCCGAGCTACAGGGGATAAGAAGAATGAACCGAACGTCCCCACCACGGCTGCCGTCGACCTCGACAGGCGGCGTCGACGCCACCCGGCCGGCCGTCGGCATCGGCTTTTGGAGCCTCGCCGATACGCCCAAATCCGCGGTGCGTTGTCCTGCTCGAACGCGCGCGGGCGCGGCCCTGTCCACCACGGAGGGCACGGCCTCGTGTACCGCCGGGAGAAAGAGATCGAAGTGTCGTGTGGTTGCTCTTGCGCTGCATTGCCCTGTAGCAGACGTCGCAGGCGTCGCCGGGCGGCGTGTTGCTAGACATGTCCCGGTCTCGGGGAATCTCGCATGTGGAGAATCTCTGGAACGCTCGTTCGAGCGGAGAATTACTGACAAAGTTACAACAGTGACTCTGAACCAGGTGACATTCTGAAGCTGAAACTCGTGCACGTTCGTCTCGTTTAAGCAAGACGCTGGCTGATGAGAAAAGAAACCACAGTTGGTTGGGCACGGTTGGACACTCAATAAGCTAGCTAGCGAACACGGAATTGTAGCGTGTAATTGTGTATCTGTCGCCATCTCGCAACCTGCAGGTTGACGCATCGGCGTGTAGTATCTCAACGACGATGGCCTGGCGAGAGATCTTGTCGCCTATCGGGCCCCCGCTCTCTACCAGATTATCGGTGACCGACTGGCGCGCATACTTGGCGGCTTGCACGACAACTACTGATTGGTTATGTATTAATATGTAAGAGAAGTTGAACGATGAGATCTCGAGTCGAAATTGTGCTTATGTTTACCACATTTCGAGAGTGAGAATAGATTATCTCATTTAGTATGGGATACCGTACTCACTTTTCTTACGCTAGAATCGTGAATGTATTAATTCTCCAAGTATGATGGAATCAACGAGAAGTCTTATTTGGAGAATGAATGAAAACTCAAACAAATGTTCAAACTCCTTTTATCATGTCTAATCCCTTATGAAACACACATGAATGTTAAAATGGCGAGTTTGCCGACCTAATGTTGATTATGTGGCATGTGACTTATGATTGCATTTCTGACCAAAGCCGTTTACGATCATGTGTCACGCTTCACTCAAGTGTCAAGTTTGACGGTATCAGGTGGCTCATGCTTATATTTCAGACTAATGTCGTTTATAATCATGGGTCACACTTCATTAAGTTCTTTCCATCTTCTATCCAACGGTGTCGTGGTTTAGAACTAAAATGCATGTTAGAAGTTCTTTGGAGGTATATTCTCCAAAATAGAATGATCATGTGGAACTTGGAGCTTATGAACAAAGAACTTACGGAGTACTCTGATTGATCTTTCTTCACATGCATCGAGAATTATGCAATTCCTAATGCAACATTCTGTGTTGAGCCTCAACAATTTCTGTATGATAAAAATGTGTGTAAACATTCATCTTTGTGGATTGTTACCATATATGATGAAGATTATGAGATATATGACCAGGGGGGAGTAAGTTTCACTACCTAATATAAATAGAACCTTATTGGCAAGGCAATGGATTTCTATTTTTTTTATGATATAAAGCATCTTGGCAACGCCTTGTACTTTGATTGTATTGACGCTCACCAAGATATAGGTTCAAAAGGAGTATAAGTCCTATTATGATGACATATGTTGATAGAGTATGAGAGAAAAATATTATGCACTAGTACTCTATATCACCTTCTACTAAAGTTAAGGGCGATAAAGGTGAATATTTCATTGTCCAAAGGAACCATTTTAAAATATAATGTCGGTTCCTTATACTTCAGCCGTCAGAAGCAACATGTGTATTCAAGTACGAACACGCCCTATATACGATCGGGATAATTGGAAAATATAGAATAAGTCACCATTCAAAAGTCGCCAAAAAAGTCTTGCATTTCATGCAAGACAATAAGGTTTACATGCTTACGAATAAGTAATCTAGTATCCACATTATTGTGGGTATTCAAACATTGTTTTGCGAGGTGTGTGGATGTTAAAGTTTTCACGTCATGTTAAATTCTCACCCTTGATTGCGGAGCTATATTGTGGAAAAGCTCCAAAATAATATTGATGGCATCAACAATGATGCAAACAATTATGTGGCATGTTAAGAGGCTATCGGGCAGGTTGTATGTCAAAAAGGTTTTCCCGAAATTAAGGCCGTAGACAGCATTTTAAAACCACTTACTGCATTATGAACATGCAGTCTTCTATGCGAGTAACAACAAGTCAAACCGTGTTGCCAAGACCGTTGACAATACGTTTCAGGTTGTGAAAGATAGAATCCATGATCAAATTTTGATATTAATCATATAAGTATGTTTCACCACGGAGGGCATGGCCTAGTGTGGTTGCTCTTGCGCTGCATTGCCCTGTAGCAGACATCACTGGGCGGTGTGCTGCTAGACATGTCTCGGTTATCATGTTTACTCCCTAATTATGAAAAGTATGAAACACACGTGAATGTCAAAATAGCAAGTTTGCCAACCTAATGTTGATTATGTGGCATGTGGCTTATTATTGTATTTTGACCAACACCATTTATGACCATGTGTCACGCTTCACTCAAGTGTGAATTTTGACAATATCAGGTGGCTTATGGTTATATTTCAGACTAATGTCGTTTATAATCATGGGTCACACTTCGTTAAGTTCTTTTCATCTTCTACCCAACGATGTTATGGTTTAGAACTAAAATGCATGTTAGAAGTTCTTTGGAGGTATATTCTCCAAAATAGAATGACCATGTGGAACTTGGATCTTATGAGCAAAGAAATTAAGGAGTACTCAGATAGATCTAAGTTCACATGCATCAAGTAAGTTGAGAATTATGCAATTCCTAATGCAACACTCTGTGTTGAACCTCAACAATTTTCATATGATAAAAATATGTGTAAACGTTCATATTTGTTGATTATTACCATATATGATGAAGATTATGAGATATATGACCAAGGGAGTAAGTTTGACTACCTAACATAAATATAATCTTATTTGCAAGGCAATGGATTTATATTTTTTTCTAATTATGATATAGAGCATCTTGGCAACGCCTTGTACTTTGATTGCAATGAGGATCACCAAGATCTAGGTCCAAAAGGAGTATAAGTCCTATTGTAACATCCCAGGATTAGCACCTAGAAATAAAGAGGACACAGGATTGTGCATTGCATTCATGCATAAGAAAATCTGGGGAATTTTCGCGCAAAACTACAAGAGGCTATAGAGGGATCGAGATCTTCCTTGTTCTGGTGGAAACACCAGGACAGGTGCGATGGAATTCGACATGACCTTTATTATACTTTTGTATTTTAGGGTAAGACAATTCAAATCTGAATATTTACTTGATAGATTTGAATATTAAAAGAATTTGAAATAGAATCATAAATGAATTCCTATAATATAGAGATAATGGAATTCTTATTTATAAATAAAATATAAATATCTACAAGTTCTAGTTACATTAAGGAAGAAGGTGTTTACTTTATACATAATCTTACAAGAATAAGCTACAAATACTACTTATAAATATTACCCTAAGAATATTTTACAACATCTATTGAACACTAATATGAGTAAAGAATGAAACTTTACTTTAACAAAAAGAATACCTTTATACAAAAATAGCATTACTCAATAATATGATATTTTTACACTTTTGAATAAAATGAAATCATACAATAATAATCCAGACATATATTCCTATAGTATTGTTGTTCTTTTACAATAAAAAAATGAAAGAATATTATAGGAGACAAATAAATTAAAAAAGGAATTTCTTAAGTGAAATAATATTTATTACAAGGATATATATATACAATGTTCTTTACAGATGATAAAGTAAATTACAAAAGAAGTAAGTAAAAATCTAAAGCTAAGCTAATCTTCACTTTCCCCATCTTTTGAATCCTTCATTTATATTCCTAATCTTACACCTGCAATTAAGAAAAAGAAGAATAACAAAGAGAAAAATAAAACATGGATTAGTGGTTAATTTTTGCTCTCAGTCTGACAGTGAAATGCACTGTTGAACACATCATTGAGCTTTTTAATTGAAGGGGCAAGTTTCACCAATGTGTGTATTTCATCTTATCATAAAAGGAGGCTTCAGGCTTAGCATCATAAGCCAGGGGGGCAAGTTTCACCATGGTAAACAGATAAGAAGTAAAAAAACCATCCAGAAATATTAAGGAAATACTTGATCTGATCCATGAGTCACAACAAGCAAGCAAGCTGCTCACACAACCATGCATATGGGTGTGCTGTCAGCACAGCAGCAGCCCAGAATTAAAATATATTACAGTTTAAGTTACTTAACCTTTTAAAGTTAACTTTAGTTTCAAAAGCTTATAAACATTATGTCTAATAAACTACTTATGTTTTTATAGTTAACTTTGGTCTATTTCAATCAAGACATAATGCATCTCAAGTCCTGACTATTCAAGCAAGCATAAACAACATCAACCACATTCTATCCAACATATATTCTAAAAGCTATGAGGGTTGTTTAAACCTTAGGAAGGAAATCTTTTCTTCAAATGTTATTCTTTTTGCCACTTCAAACAATAAGCTCATAATAAGTTCTTCAATTCTTAACAACTCAATCCCAAAGATGTTTATCAATAGTCACCAGATGACAATTAACCATAATCACATAAATTTATAATTTACTTACATATTTTTAATTGTTAACACTTAGGTCATTACTTGTAAAGTAAAATTTGAAGATAAACCAACTCTGAAAAGAATCACTTGAATTCACTTCACTCAAAATATTGGGGAATTCAACTCGGGAGTTTTACAAAAATGCATAGCATTACTTATGCATAACTGCATACTGGATCTTTAAACATTAGTCCTTGTCGGACCAATGATGCAGATTTCAGATATTGGATCTTATGTCATCTCGAAGACCGTGAGTGCATAATCTTGCAATCACAAAAGGCAAGTTCACACTTGCTCATGTCCTTTGTTTAATTTCTGTAAAGTATTTTACAAAACCAGTGTTGTTTTTCACCTGCATTTGAAAAAGGTCAGAAAACACTATTTTTCAATAATAACGAGAACTATTGATTACTGATCCAGGGTGATCAGCCAATCTATTAAATCTGACAGTTGGGATACCACTGTTCAGAACTATATCACTTAGGACTTAACAACCAATGTCGCCAGTGATTCTTGCGCTGTATATCACGCGTTAACCATGAGATTTGGAATGGGACGGAGAAGTCAGTTGTATCTTCTTCCTCTCGCATGTAGCCGGATGTGCAGGTCGTGGCTGTTATCACTCGTAGCATGCATATTAATTGGTAATTCGTAGAGGATATGCAGCATATGGGTGGGAACCCTCATCGTCCCACGATAGTTCTGGCATCTAACGGTCTGTACAAACCATTGCCGTAATTCAATATGTGGGCATGGTGTACACCAAGGAGGCATGCGAGGTCGCGAAGGGGGCAGTGATTGGCTTGGATCATCTACTAGGCCCCACACCATAGGAAGTGTGGACGGGAAAGATCTCCCGGTTGTGCAACAAGGATTTGATCTCTCATGGGAAAAGTAACGCACCTCTGAAGAGTGTAAAAACTGTAACTTGTTACTCCTTGTTCCGGGAAGGAGCTGCGAACGCGGCGGGAAAGGAACTCCATGAAATTTCTAGTAAACCCGTGAAGGCTGACGGACATAGCTTTTCAGAATAAACGCAACCTTTGAAGAAATGTTTAAGAAAACTTGCATTGCCTACGACCTACGGTCTGTGGCTGTAGATATAGTGCATCAAACACTCCTTTTCTAGTGAACTTGCTGAGTACGCTCGTACTCAAAGTATCTTCTTAACCCTTGCTAGGTTCTAAAGCCAGTACAGACGACGTCCACATCAAGATATGCTCCAGGAATCATCATCAACAGCTAAAGCTCTTCAAGGAAGTCAAGAAGGTCAACATATACATCAACTCAAGTGAAGACGAAGTTGCTGATTAGATAAGAATAGAATTTCTAACCATAGAACCTACTTCTGTAGAGTATTGCAATAGCAGCAATGCAAGCCAGTAGTTCAGCTACTAGTTTTATAAGTATGGTAGCTATGAGTTATTTATTCTTTATTCTTATTCATAAGAAGTTTCTTTCTCTCTCTTTAACCTAGAGTGTTCTCTGGATCTTGTGTAAAGAATTGAGTTGTAACCTATAGTCATGTCTTGGACCTGCTATGTTTCTGTTGTACTACTCTGAGGAATGTAATACTAGTGAACGGTGTTTCATTGGTGTTATGTCAACGACTATAGTGTACTACATCATACAGTGGTATGCTGGGTCACCACACCTATCATGATGACATATGTTGATAGAGTATTAGAGAAAAATATTATGCACTAGTACTCTATCTCGCCTCCTACTTAAGTTAAGCTTTCTAAAGGTGGATATGTCATTGTCCAAAGGAATCATTTTAAACCAATCAGATAATGTCGGTTCCTTATACTTCAGCTGTCATAAGAACATTGTGTATTCAAGTACAAACACGTCCTATGTATGATCGGGATTATTAGCAAATATAGAATAAGTCCAGAAATGGACCATTGGAAAATTTCTCGAAAATTCTTGCTAATGCAAGACAATAAGGTTTACATGCTCACGAATAAGTAATTTGGTATCCACAATATTGTGGGTATCCAGACATTGTTTTGCGAGGTGTGTGGATATTAAAATTTTCACGTCATGTTAAATTCTCACCCTTGCATGTGGAGTTATGTCGTGGAAAATCTCCAAAATAACATTGATGGCATCAACAATGATGCAAACAATTATGTGGCATGTTAAGAGGCTATGAGACAGGTTGTATGTCAAAACGGTTTTCCCGAAATTAAGGTGGTAGACAGCGTTTTAAAACCAAGTACTGCATTATGAACATGCAATCTTCTATGTGAGTAACAACAAGTCAAATGGTGTTGCCAAGACCGTTGACAATGCATTTCATATTGTGAAAGATAGAATCTAGGATCAAATTTTGATATTAAGCATATAAGTATGTTTCGGATCCGTCTATCAAAGGCTTACCCCCCATATTTATGATTATGTTGCCGACATGGGTTGCTGGAAAGCCTTTTATGTCCTTGAACCGCCAAATAAACCACTCCCAACTGTTGGAGATATGCCCTAGAGGTAATAATAAAAATGGTTATTATTATATCTTTGTGTTTATGATAAATGTTTATATTCATGCTATAATAGTATTAACCGGAAACATTAATACTTGTGTGATTTGTAAACTAAATTAGAGTCCCTAGTAAAGCCTCTTTGTAATACTAGCTTGTTGGTTGATAGATGATCGTGATTTCCCGATCATGAACATTGAGATGTTATTGACAACAAGATCATATCATTAGGAGAATGGTATGATGGACATACTCCTATAGTAACCTAATTCCTTCAACCATGAGATCATGCTAATCACCATCACCGGAAGGATGCTTTGATGACATCAAAAACCACACCATAACTGGGTGGCTATAAAGGTGGCATTGAGTGTTCGAAAAGTATGTGTTGAGGCACATGGATCAAGAGTGGGATTTGGCCATCCATATGACGGATAGATATACTCTAGGCCGTCTCGGTGGAATGCCATCCAATTAGCTTGCAAGCACGTGACTCGCTCACAAGGGATCACGTGTCATGGGAACGAGAAAATAGTACTTATTGGTAACGAGGTTGAACTAGGTATGCAGAGATACCGACGATCAAACCTCGGATAAGTAAACTATCGCAAGACAAAGGGAAATTGGTATCGTATGTAAGTGGTTCATTCGATCGCAAAGTGATCATAGAAATATGTGGGAGCCATATGAATTTCCAGATTCCTCTATTGGTTATAGATCGGAGAAGTGTCTCGGTCATGTCCCCATAATTCACGAACCGTAGAGAGAGACACTTAAGGATTCGATGTTGTTTAGTAGATATGAAATATAAGTAAGGAGACCGAATGTTGTTCAGAGTCTCGGATGGGATCCGGGATATCACGAGGAGATCTGTAATGGTCTGGAGAATAAGATTCATATAAGGAAAGTCCGATTCCGGAGTTCGGGAATGATTTCGATGTTTTCATCGGAGAGGTTATAGAAAGGTCTAGAAGGTTCACCGGACCGGAAGGGGAATGGTCCATGAATGTATCATGCGTAAGTGGAATGATTGGATCATGTCCTAGGTCACTTGGTTGGGAATCTGCGAGAGAGAAATAAAGCTCTAAATTGAAAGTCAAAAAGGAGGTTTGAAATGTCAAACTGAAACAATGGTTTCCTAGTGGAAGAAGGAAAGAGTCCTTCTTTCTCTCCAACTTGGGTTTGGGGAAGGATTCAAACTCCCCTCTCCCAAGGCTGCCCTCCCTCTTATAAATAGAAGGGGAGGGCTGCCCCAAAGACCACAACACCAGCCCTCCCCACCCGTGCGTTGCCGCCAACCACACCGCCGTCGTCGCCTCGCGTCGCCGACACCTCCTCCTCCTCTCCGGCCTTCTAAACCTAGATCGCCGGAAACCCTAGATCCACCATAACTCGCACCGGCTTAGGCGAAGCCCTGCGGGATCTTCCCTCTACTTCCGACACCACGCCGTCGTGTTGCCGGAATCGCGAGGGGAGAACTACAACCTCTGTTGCCTGCTGGAACAAGGGAGAGGAAGGTATTCATCGAGTACCGAACATGTGATCGACTGTGGAAGCGCTGTCGGAACGCAGTGCCGGAAGGATCGTCTACGTGATATTAAGATCGGCAAGTGTACGACTACATCACCCACAAGAATATGCCCTTGTTAACTGCTTTGGAATCTTCAAGGGTGAGTACTCTAATCAACTCGTTGATCCAATCTAGTAGATAGATCTTCGCTTGTTTGTGTGCATGCGATAGATATTTTTTGTTTTCCATGCTACGAACCCCTAGAGTGGTATCAGAGTCGTGTCTATATGTAGATCTGTTGCACGATTAGAACACAATGGTCATTGTGGGCGTTGATGATTTTGTTGTCGATTGATTCTTGTGTACTTTGCATCTTGCGAGATGGTGGGATGAAGCTGCCCGGGCTAACCTTACATGACATCGTTCATGAGACTTGCTCCATGCTTGACATGCAACTTGTATTGCATAAGTGGCTTTGTGGGTGCATGTTTCTCCCAACATAGTTAAGATTCAATTTACAACGGGTGATTGACAATAATAGTATCAATGTTGTGGTTCTTGTTTGTAAGTTAGAACGACACTTATTGAAAGCCCCAAACCACGTAAAACATGCAGAGAAAATTAGAGGCATCTAACTTTGTTTTGCAGGGGTGTGCTGTGATGTGATATGGCCATGATTGTGATTATATATGATGTATGCAATGTTCCTTATTGTAAGTCGGCAACCGGCAGGAGCCATATGGTTGTCTTTTTAATTCCGTTAAGATCTGTGTGTCTGTTACTCAAAGTAGTTGTAATAGTTGATGCTGGTGGAAGACAACCATGGAGCGACGCAATTGACCTTGACGCAACGCCGGTGATGATGGAGATCATGTTCGTGCTTGAACATGGAGATCGAAAGCACAAGAAGAAAGGCCATATCATATCACATATTATGAATTGCATGTGATGTTAATCCATTTATGCATCTTGTATTGCTTAGTTCGCGACGGTAGCATTATAAGATGATCCCTCTCACAAAATTTCAAGTTATAAAGTGTTCCTCCTTAGTAAGCACCGTTGCTAAAGCTCATTGTTTCGAAGCACCACGTGATGATCGGGTGTGTTAGATTGTGCAAGTGTATACAACGGGAGCAAGCCAGATTTGCTCAGGCGGAAGCTAAGGTTCGATCTTGACGAGCCTAGCATGTACAGACATGGTCTCGGAACACGGATCACCGAAAGGTAAAGCATGAGTCATATAGTAGATATGATGAACATGTTGATTGTTCGCCATTGGAGCTACATCAACTCTCGTGATGATCGGTTTTGATGTTGTGGATTTGGTTCATGTGATCACTAAAACAATGTGAGGGATATTGTTTTGGGTGGGAGTTCACCTAGATTATTTTAACTATTAATTAAAACTCAATTTGTCATAAACTTAGTCTAAACTATCACAAATATGTTGTAGATCAATGGCGGCCCCTACCATCAATTTTAATGTGTTCCTAGAGAAAGAGAAGTTGAAAAAACAATGGAAGCAACTTCACAGATTGGTTCCGCAATTTGAGGATTGTCCTCAATGCTGGTAATTTAACCTATGTGCTGGATGCACCGCTGGGTGACCCACCTGCAGCTGATGCTACCGATGAGGTGAAGAATGTTTTCCTCACTCGGAAGAATCAGTACTCCACAGTTTAGTGTGCTATCTTGTATGGTTTGGAATCAGAGCTTCAGAAAAGGTTTGAGAACCATGACCCGCATGATATTGTCCATGAACTCAAAATGATATTTGAGGCTCACGCGACAATTGAGAGTTATGAGGCTTCTGAAAAGTTCTTTAACTGCAAGATGGAAGAGGCAGCTCCGTCAGTGAGCACGTGCTTAAGATGTCTGGGCACGCAAGCAAGCTTCAAAGCTTGGGTATAGTGATTCCTAATGCTTTGGGGATTCACCGTGTCCTCCAATCACTACCACCAAGTTACAAGAACTTTGTGATGAACTACAATATGCAAAACATGGGCAAGTCGTTGCCCGAACTCTTCTCCATGTTAAAGTTTGCGGAAGTGGAGATCAATAAAGAGCACCAAGTGTTGTTGGTCAATAAGACCACCAAATTCAAGAAGCAAGGAAAGTCTAAGAAAAGGGGAAATTTCAAGAAGGGCGGTAAGAAAGTTACCGCGCCGCCGAAGAAGACCAAGGCTGGGCCTAAGGCTGATACTGAGTGTTTTTACTGCAAGGGAGAAGGTCACTAGAAGCGGAATTGCCCTAAGTACTTGGCGGATTTGAAGAACGGCAACATCAAGAAAGGTATATCTGATATCCATGTTATTGATGTGTGTCTCACTAGTACTCGTAGTAGTGCCTGGGTATTTGAGACTGGTTCAATTACTCACATTTGTAACTCGAAACAGGTGCTGCAAAATAGACAGAAACTAGCGAAGAACGAGGTGACGATGCGCGTTGGAAATGGATCAAAGGTTGATGTGATCGCGGTCGACATGCTACCTCTTCATCTACCATCTGGATTGGTTTTATACTTAAATAATAGTTATTTGGTGCCTGCGTTGAGCATGAACATTATATCAAGATCATGTTTATTGCGAGACGGTTACTTTTTTAAGTCCGAGAATAATGGTTGTTCGATTTATATGAGTAATATGTTTTATGCACATGCACCTTTGATAGATGGTCTATTCTTGTTGAATCTGGGTTGTAGTAATACACATATTAATAACATTGAAGCTAAACGTTTGAAGTTGAGCGATAACTCGACCTATATGTGGCACTGTCGTCTTGGTCACATTGGAGTGAAGCGTATGAAGAAACTCCATTCAGATAGACTTCTTGAATCACTTGATTTTGAATCACTTGAAAGATGCGAAGCATGTCTGATGGGTAAAATGACTAAGACTCCATTTTATGGTATGATAGAGCGAGCTACGGACTTATTGGAAATCATACATACTGATGTATGTCGCCTAATGAGTGTAGCATCGCGCGGTGGTTATCGTTATGTTCTTACTTTCACGGATGACTTGAGTAGATATGGATATATCTATTTCATGAAACATAAGTCCGAAACTTTCGAGAAGTTTAATGAATTTCAAAGTGAACTAGAGAATCAACGTAACAAGAAGATTAAGTTTCTACGATATGATTGTGGAGGTGAATATCTTATTTACGAGTTTGGCGAGCATTTGAAGAAATGCGGAATATTTTCACAATTGACACCGTCGGGAACACCACAACGTAATGGTGTGTCTGAACGTCATAATCGAACTCTCTTAGATATGATTCTTTCTATTATGTCACTTACAGATTTGCCGCTATCGTTTTGGGGTTATGCATTAGAAACAATCACATTCACTTTAAATAGGGCACCATCTAAATCTGCTGAAACGACACCGTATGAATTATGGTTTGGGAAGAAACCTAAATTGTCGTTCCTTAAAGTTTGGGGTTGCGAAGCTTATGTAAAGAAGTTACAGCCCGACAAGATTGAACCCAAAGCGGAAAATGTGTATTCATAGGATACCCGAAGGAAACTATTGGGTATACCTTCTATCATAGATCCGAGGGCAAAATCTTCGTTGCCAAGAATGGATCCTTTCTACAAAAGGAGTTTCTCTCGAAAGAAGTGACTGGAAGGAAAGTAGAACTCGATGAGGTTGTTGAACCTTCTCTCGAACTTGCGAGTAGCGTAGCACCGGAAGTAGTTCCTGTGGCGCCTACACCAATAAGATAGGAAGCTAATGATGTTGATCATGAAACTTTGTTTGAAGTTGCTACGGAACCTCGCAGGTCAACGAGAACTCGTACCACTCCTGATTGGTATGATCCCGTTATGAGTGTCATGTTGGTGGACAATACCGATGACCCTGCGACATATGAGGAAGCGATGATGAGCCTAGATTCCAATGAATGGCAAGAAGCCATGAAATCCGAGATTGGATCCATGTAAGAAAACCAAGTATGGACTTTGGTGGACTTACCAGATGGCCGGAAGGTTGTCGAGAACAAATGGATTTTCAAGAAGAAAACAGATGGTGATGGTAATATTACTGTCTATAAAGCTCGACTTGTCGCAAAAGGGTTTCGACAAATTCAAGGAGTTGACTACGATGAGACTTTCTCACCAGTAGTGAAGCTAAAGTTTGTGAGGATTTTGTTAGCAATCGCTGCATATTATGATTATGAAATATGGTAGATGGATGTCAAAACGGCGTTCCTTAATGGAGACATTGATGAAGAGTTGTATATAGTACAACCCAAAGGTTTTTTCGATCCTAAAGATGCTAACAATGTATGCAAACTTCAACGGTCCATTTATGGATTGAAGCAAGCATCCCGGAGTTGGAATCAACGTTTTGATAAGGTAATCAAAAGCTTTGGTTTTGTACAAACTTATGGAGAAGCTTGTATTTACAAGAAAGTGAGTGGTAGCTCTGTAGCATTCTTAATACTATATGTAGATGACATATTGTTGATTGGGAGTGATGTAGACCTTCTTAATAGTGTCAAGGATTATTTGAATAATAGTTTTTCAATGAAAGATCTTGGCGAAGCAGATTACATATTAGGCGTAAAGATTTATAGAGATAGATCAAGTCGCCTAATATCATTGTCACAGAGTACATATTTGGACAAAGTTCTAAAGAGGTTTGGAATGGAAGATAGCAAGAAAGAGTTCTTGCCCATGTTGCCCAATACAACCTTGAGTAAAACTCAAAGTCCTGCAATGGCAGAAGATAGAGAAAGGATGAGTAAGACTCCCTATGCCTCAGCCATAGGATCTCTTATGTATGCCATGCTATGTACTAGAACCAACATTGCATATTCTGTTAGTTTGACTGGCAGATATCAAAGTGATCCAAGAGTGGATCATTGGACAGCGGTCAAAAACATCCTTAAGTACTTGAGAAGAACTAAGGATATGGTTCTTTCTTATGGAGGTGATGAACAACTCGTTGTTAATGGTTACACCGATGCTAGTTGGAACACCAATCCGGATGATTCTAAATCTCAATCTGGATACGTATTTACTTTGAATGGTGCAACAGTTAGCTGGAGGAGTGCAAAGCAAAGCATTGTGGCGAGATCTTTAACTGAATCGGAATACATAGCTGCTTCAGAGGCTTCACGAGAGGCGACATGGATGAAGGAGTTCATTACAGAGCTCGGTGTGGTTCCAAGTGCACTGGACCCAATGTCTATCTTCCGTGATAACATGGGCGCCATAACCAATGCGCAAGAACCAAGGTCACACAAGAATCTGAAGCACATCAAGCTACGTTTTCACGCTATTCGAGAGCATGTCCAAGATGGTGACATAAAGATTTGAAAATTACACACTGATCTGAATGTGGCGGATCCGTTGACTAAACCTCTTCCGAGGGCAAAACATGACCAACACCAAACCACCATGGGTGTTCGGTAAATTACCATGTAATCTAGATTAGTTGACTCTAGTGCAAGTGGGAGACTGTTGGAGATATGCCCTAGAGGCAATAATAAAAGTGGTTATTATTATATCTTTGTGTTTATGATAAATGTTTACATTCATGCTATAATAGTATTAACCGGAAACATTAATACTTGTGTGATTTGTAAACTAAATTAGAGTCCCTAGTAAAGCCTCTTTGTAATACTAGCTTGTTGGTTGATAGATGATCGTGATTTCTCGATCATGAACATTGAGATGTTATTGACAACAAGATCATATCATTAGGAGAATGGTATGATGGACATACTCCTATAGATAAGCGCAACATTAAGATTAAGTCATTTTAATAGTTCGTTTGCTATAAGCTTTCTGATACATAGTAACCTAATTCCTTCGACCATGAGATCATGCTAATCACCATCACCAGAAGGATGCTTTGATGACATCAAACACCACACCGTAACTGGGTGGCTATAAAGGTGGCATTGAGTGTTCGGAAAGTATGTGTTGAGGCACATGGATCAAGAGTGGGATTTGTCCATCCATATGACAGATAGATATACTCTAGGCCTTCTCGGTAGAATGTCATCCAATTAGCTTGCAAGCATGTGACTGGATCACAAGGGATCACATATCACGGGAACGAGAAAAGAGTACTTATGGGTAACGAGGTTGAACTAGGTATGCAAAGTTACCGACGATCAAAACTCGGATAAGTAAACTACCACGAGACAAAGGGAAATTGGTATCATATGTAAGTGGTTCATTCGATCGCAAATTTATCGTAGAAATATGTGGGAGACATATGAGTTTCCAGATGCCTTTGTTGGTTATTGATCGGAGAAGTGTCTCGGTCATGTCCGCATAATTCACGAACCGTAGGGAGGCACACTTAAGGATTCGATGTTGTTTAGTAGATATGAAATATAAGTAAGGAGACCGAATGTTGTTCAGAGTCTCAGATGGGATCCGGGATATCACGAGGAGATCCGTAATGGTACGGAGAATAAGATTCATATAAGGAAAGTCTGATTCCGGAGTTCGGGAATGATTTCGATGTTTTCATCGGAGAGGTTATAGAAAGGTCTAGAAGGTTCACCGGACCGGAAGGGGAATGGTTCATGAATGTGTCATGGGTAAGTGGAATGATTGGATCATGTTCTAGGTCACTTGGTTGGGCATCTGCATGAGAGAAATAAAGCTCTAAATTGAAAGTAAAAAAGGAGGTTTGAAATGTCAAACTGAAACAATGGTTTCCTAGTGGAAGAAGGAAAGAGTCCTTCTTTCTCTCCAACTTGGGTTTGGGGAAGGATTCAAACTCCCCTCTCCCAAGGCTGCCCTCCCTCTTATAAATAGAAGGGGAGGGCTGCCCCAAAGACCACAACACCAGCCCTCCCCACCCGTGCGCCGCCGCCGCCCACACCGCCGCCGCCGCCTCGCGCCGTCGACACCTCCTCCTCCTCTCCGGCCTTCTAAACCTTGATCGCCGGAAACCCTAGATCCACCATAACTCGCACTGGCTTAGGCGAAGCCCTGCGGGATCTTCCCTCTACTTCCGACACCACGCCGTCGTGTTGCCGGAATCGCGAGGGGAGAACTACAACCTCTGTTGCCTGCTGGAACAAGGGAGAGGAAGGTCTTCATCGAGTATCGAACATGTGGTCGACTGTGGAAGCGCTGCCGAAACGCAGCGCCGAAAGGACCGTCTACGTGATCTTGAGATCGGCAAGTGTACGACTACATCACCCACAAGAATATGCCCTTGTTAACCGCTTTGGAATATTCGAGGGTGAGTACTCTAATCAACTCGTTGCTCCAATCTAGTAGATAGATCTTCGCTTGTTTGTGTGCATGCGATAGATTTTTTTTGTTTTCCATGCTACGAACCCCTACAGTGGTATCAGAGTCGTGTCTATATGTAGATCTGTTGCACGAGTAGAACACAATGGTCATTGTGGGCGTTGATGCTTTTGTTGTCGATTCATTCTTGTGTACTTTGCATCTTGCGGGATGGTGGGATGAAGCTGCCCGGGCTAACCTTACATGACATCGTTCATGAGACTTGCTCCATGCTTGACATGCAACTTGTATTGCATAAGTGGCTTTGCGGGTGCATGTTTCTCCCAACATAGTTAAGATTCAATTTACAACGGGTGATTGATAATAATAGTATCAATGTTGTGGTTCTTGTTCGTAAGTTAGAACGACACTTATTGAAAGCCCCAAACCACGTAAAACATGCAAAGAAAATTAGAGGCATCTAACTTTGTTTTGCAAGGGTGTGCTGTGATGTGATATGGCCATGATTGTGATTATATATGATGTATGCAATGTTCCTTATTGTAAGTCGGCAACCGGCAGGAGCCATATGGTTGTCTTTTTAATTCCGTTAAGATCTGTGTGTGTGTTACTCAAAGTAGTTGTAATAGTTGATGCTGGTGGAAGACAACCATGGAGCGGCGCAATTGACCTTGACGCAATGCCGGTGATGATGGAGATCATGTTCGTGCTTGAACATGGAGATCGAAAGCACAAGAAGAAAGGCCATATCATATCACATATTATGAATTGCATGTGATGTTAATCCTTTTATGCATCTTGTATTGCTTAGTTCGCGACGGTAGCATTATAAGATGATCCCTCTCACAAAATTTCAAGTTATAAAGTGTTCATCCTTAGTAAGCACCGTTGCTAAAGCTCGTTGTTTCGAAGCACCACGTGATGATCGGGTGTGTTAGATTGTGCAAGTGTATACAACGGGAGCAAGCCAGATTTGCTCATGCGGAAGCTAAGGTTCGATCTTGACGAGCCTAGCATGTACAGACATGGTCTCGGTGTAGGGGTTCGTAGCATGGAAAACAAAAATTTTCTATCGCATACAAACAAACAAGCCAAGATCTATCTACTAGATTGTAGCAACGAGTCGATGGTATAACTTACCCTCGAAGATTCCAAAGCGTTTAACGAGAGCGGATTCTCGTGGGTGATGTAGTCGTACTCTTTCCGATCTCAAGATCGTGTAAACGATCCTTCCGGCGCCACGTTCCGGCAGCGCTTCCGCAGTCGGTCACACGTTCGGTACTCGACGAAGACCTTCCTCTCCCTTGTTCCAGCAGGCAGCGGAGGTTGTAGCACTCTCCTCGCGATTCCGGCAGCACAACGGCGTGGTACCGGAAGTAGAGGGGAAATCCCGCAGGGCTTCGCCTTAAGCCGGTGCGAGTATGGTGGAGCTTATGAGAGAGGCTATTAGTGGTCTAGTAATTAGACACACCAATTAGAAGGCTCTAAACCAATTAGAAGGCTCTAAACCGTTGGCTAAAGCAATTAGAAGCTCTAAACCAAAACGGCTCTAAACCGGAGATCTAGAGGTGAAAGTTTGTGTGTCTAGGAGGGGAGCCCTGCCCCTCCTTATATAGGTGGGAGGGGTGGCGCGCCAGGGGAGGGAGAGAGTCCCTCCCCAACTCGGCCTAGGGCTGGCGCCGGCTTGGAGGAGTGGGAATCCTCCTCCAAGTTGGTTCCAACTCCTCTTGCTTGTTTCCCACAGTTTCTTGTTTTGGCAGTTTGACTTTCAAACTGGACATTTGACTTTTCTGTTTTGGGATTCAATTTAATCCTTTATTTGGGACAGCAAGAACACTTAGTACATGATGCAATCATTCCAATATGTAATGACACATTCATGTATCCCTCCCCCCCCCCCCCCCGGAGTGCCGGACAATCCGGAACCTTCTAGAACATTCCCGATGAAACACCGGAATCATTCCCGAACTCCGAAACGGGACTTTCCTTATATGAATCTTATTCTCCGGACCATTCCGGATTACCTCGTGATATCCCGGATCCCATCCGAGACTCCGAACAACATTCGGTCTCTTTCTCATAATACCATAACTACTCAAACAACGTCGAATCCTTAAGTGTGTCTCCCTACGGTTCGTGAATTATGCGGACATGATCGAGACACTTCTCCGAACAATAACCAATAGAGGAATCTGGAAATTCATATGGCTCCCACATATTTCTACGATTACTTTGCGATCGAATGAACCACTTACATACGATACCAATTTCCCTTTGTCTCACGATATGTTACTTATCCGAGGTTATGATCGTCGGTATCTCTGCATACCTAGTTCAACCTCGTTACTGACAAGTACTCTTTTCTCGTTCCCGTGATATGTGATCCCTTGTGACCAAGTCACATGCTTGCAAGCTAATTGGATGACATTCCACCGAGAGGGCCCAGAGTATATCTATCCGTCATGTGGATGGACAAATCCCACTCTTGATCCATGTGTCTCAACCAATACTTTCCGAACACTCAATGCCACTTTTATAACCACCCAGTTACGGTGTGGTGTTTGATGTCATCAAAGCATCCATCCGGTAAGGGTGATATGCATGATCTCATGGTCGAAGGAATTAGGTTACTATGTATCAGAAAGCATATAGCAATTGAACTAATGAAATGACTTGATCTTTATGCTACGCTTATCTATAGGAGTATGTCCACCATATCATTCTCCTAACGATATGATCTTGTTGTTGATAACATCTCAATGTTCATGATAGGGAAACCACAATCATTAATCAACCAACAAGCTAGTGAAGTATAGAGGCTATACTAGGGACTTCAAATTAAGTTTACAAATCACACAAGTATCAATGTTTCCTTGTTAATACTATTATAGCATGAATGTAAACATTTATCATAAACACAAAGATATAATAATAACCACATTTATTATTGCCTCTAGGGCATATCTCCAACAGTCTCCCACTTGCACTAGAGTCATCTAATCTAGATTACATGGTAATATACCGAACACCCATGGCAGTTTGGTGTTGGTCATGTTTTGCCCTCGGGAGAGGTTTAGTCAACGGATCCGCCACATTCAGATCTGTGTGTACTTTGCAAATCTTTATATCCCCATCCTGGATATGTTCTCGAATAGCGTGAAAACGCAGCTTGATATGCTTCAGCTTCTTGTGTGACCTTGGTTCTTGCGCATTGGCTATGGCACCCATGTTATCACAGTAGATAGACATTGGGTCCAGCGCACTAGGAACCACACCCAGCTCTGTAATGAACTCTTTCATCTATATCGCTTCTTGTGAAGCCTCCGAAGCAGCCATGTATTCCGATTCAGTTGAAGATCTCGCCACAACGCTTTGCTTTGCACTCCTCCAGCTAACTGCTGCACCATTCAAAATAAATACGTATCCGGATTGCGATTTAGAATCATCCGGATCTGTGTTCCAACTAGCATCGGTGTAACCATTAACAACGAGCTGTTCATCACCTCCATAAGAAAGAACCATATCCTTAGTTCTTCTCAAGTACTTAAGGATGTTTTTGACCGCTGTCCAATGATCCACTCCTGGATCACTTTGATATCTGCTAGTTAAACTAACAGCATATGCAATGTCGGGTCTAGTACATAGCATGGCATACATTAGAGATCCTATGGCTGAGGCATAGGGAGTCTTACTCATCCTTTCTCTATCTTCTGCCGATGTCGGACTTTGAGTTTTACTCAAGGTCGTATTGGGCAACATGGGCAAGAACCCTTTCTTGCTTTCTTCCATTCCAAATCTCTTTAGAACTTTGTCCAAATATGTACTCTGTGATAATGATATTTGGCGTTTTGATCTATCTCTATAAATCTTTATGCCTAATATGTAAGCTGCTTCGCCAAGATCCTTCATTGAAAAACTATTATTCAAATATTCCTTGACACTATTAAGAAGGTCTACATAATTCCCAATCAATAATATGTCATCCACATATAGTATTAAGAATGCTACAGAGCTCCCACTCACTTTCTTGTAAATACAAGCTTCTCCATAAGTTTGTATAAAACCAAAACTTTTGATTACCTTATCAAAACGTTGATTCCAACTTCGGGATGCTTGCTTCAATCCATAGATGGACCGTTGAAGTTTGCATACCTTGTTAGCATCTTTAGGATCGACAAAACCTTTGGGTTGCATCATATACAACTCTTCATCAATGTCTCCATTGAGGAATGCTGTTTTGACATCCATCTGCCATATCTCATAATCATAATATGCAGCGATTGCTAACATAATCCTCACAGACTTTAGCTTCGCTACCGGTGAGAAAGTCTCATCGTAGTCAACTCCTTGAATTTGTCGAAACCCTTTTGCGACAAGTCGAGCTTTATAGACAGTAACATTACCATCAGCATCTGTTTTCTTCTTGAAAATCCATTTGTTCTCGACAGCCTTTCGGCCATCCGGTAAGTCCACCAAAGTCCATACTTGGTTTTCGTACATGGATCCGATCTCGGATTTCATGGCTTCTTGCCATTTATTGGAATCTGGGCTCATCATCGCTTCCTCATATGTCTCGGGGTCATCGGTGTTGTCCACCACCATGACATTCATAACGGAATCATACCAATCTGGAGTGGTACGAGTTCTCGTTGACCTCCGAGGCTCTGTAGCAACTTCAACCGAAGTTTCATGATCACCATCATTAGCTTCCTCTCTTATTGGTGCAGGCACCACAGGAACTTCTTCCGGTGCTGCGCTACTCGCAATATCGAGAGAAGGTTCGACAACCTCGTCAAGTTCTACTTTCCTTCCAGTCAATTCTTTCGAGAGAAATTCCTTTTCTAGAAAGGATCCATTCTTGGCAACGAAGATTTTGCCTTCGGATCTATGATAGAAGGTATACCCAATAGTTTCCTTCGGGTATCCTATGAAGACGCATTTTTCTGCTTTGGGTTCAAGCTTGTCCGGCTGTAACTTCTTTACATAGGCTTCGCATCCCCAAACTTTAAGGAACGACAATTTAGGTTTCTTCCCAAACCATAATTCATACGGTGTCGTTTCAACGGATTTAGATGGTGCCCTATTTAAAGTGAATGCGGCTGTTTCTAATGCATAACCCCAAAATGATAGCGGTAAATCTATAAGTGACATCATAGAACGAACCATATCTAAGAGAGTTCGATTACGACGTTCGGACACACCATTACGCTGTGGTGTTCCCGGCGGTGTCAATTGTGAAAGTATTCCGCATTTCTTCAAATGCTCGCCAAACTCGTAACTTAGATATTCACCTCCACGATCAGAACGTAGAAATTTAATCTTCTTGTTACGTTGATTCTCTACCTCACTTTGAAACTCCTTAAACTTCTCGAAAGTTTCGGACTTATGTTTCATGAAATAGATATACCCATATCTACTCAAGTCATCCGTGAAGGTAAGAACATAACGATAACCACTGCGCGATGCTACACTCATTGGACCACACACATCGGTATGTATGATTTCCAATAAGTCTGTAGCTCGCTCCATCATACCAGAAAATGGAGTCTTAGTCATTTTTCCCATCAGACATGCTTCGCATCTTTCAAGTGATTCAAAATCAAGTGATTCAAGAAGTCCATCGGAATGGAGTTTCTTCATACGTTTCACTCCGATGTGACCAAGACGACAGTGCCACATATAGGTCGAATTATCGCTTGATTTCAATCGTTTAGCCTCAATGTTGTTGATATGTGTATTTCCACTATCGAGATTCAATAAGAATAGACCATCTATCAAAGGTGCATGTGCATAAAACATGTTACTCATATAAATAGAACAACCATTATTCTCGGATTTAAACAAGTAACCGTCTCGCAATAAACAAGATCCCGATATAATGTTCATGCTCAACGCAGGCACCAAATAACAATTATTTAAGTATAAAACTAATCCCGATGGTAGATGAAGGGGTAGCGTGCCGACCGCGATCACATCAACCTTTGATCCGTTTCCCACGCGCATCGTCACCTCGTTCTTCGCTAGCTTCCGTTTATTCTGCAGCACCTGTTTCGAGTTACAAATATGAGCAACCGAACCAGTATCAAATACCCAGGCACTACTACGAGTACTAGTGAGATACACATCAATAACATGTATATCAGATATACCTTTCCTCTTGATGTTGCCGTTCTTCAAATCCGCCAAGTACTTTGGGCAATTCCGCTTCCAGTGACCTTCTCCCTTGCAGTAAAAGCACTCAGTATCAGGCTTAGGTCCAGCCCTGGTCTTCTTCGTCGGCGTGGTAGCTTTCTTACCACCCTTCTTGAAGTGTCCCTTTTGCTTAGACTTGCCTTTCTTGAATTTGGTGGTCTTATTGACCAACAACACTTGGTGCTCTTTCTTGATCTCCACTTCTGCAGATTTCAACATGGCAAAGAGTTCTGGCAACGTCTTGTTCATGTTCTGCATGTTGTAGTTCATCACAAATTTCTTGTAACTTGGTGGTAGTGATTGGAGGACACGATAAATCCCCAAAGCATTAGGAATCACTATACCCAAGCTTTGAAGTTTGTTTGCGTGCCCTGACATCTTAAGCACATGCTCACTGACGGAGCTGCCTTCTTCCATCTTGCAGTTAAAGAACTTTTCAGAAGCTTCATAGCTTTCAATTGCCGCATGAGTCTCAAAAATCAATTTGAGATCCTCGACAATATCATATGGGTCTGAATCCTCAAACCTTTTCTGAAGCTCCGATTCCAAACCATACAAGATAGCACACTGAACTATGGAGTACTGATTCTTCCGAGCGAGGTAAACATTCTTTACTTCATCGGGAGCATCAGCTGCAGGTGGGTCACCCAGCGGTGCATCCAGCACATAGGTCAAATTACCAGCTGTGAGGACAATCCTCAAATTGCGGAACCAATCCGCGAAGTTGCTTCCATTGTTTTTCAACTTTTCTTTCTCTAGGAACGCATTAAAATTGATGGTAGGGGCTGCCATTGATCTACAACATATTTGCAATAGTTTAGACTAAGTTTATGATAAATTGAGTTCAAATTAATTAATGTAATTAAACTAGGTGAACTCCCACTCAAAACAACATCCCTCACATTGTTTTAGTGATCACACGAACCAAATCCACTACATCAACACCGATCATCACGAGAGTTGATATAGTTTCAATGGCGAACAATCGTCATGTTCATCATATCTACTATATGATTCATGCTTTACCTTTCGGTGATCCGTGTTCCGAGACCATGTCTGTACATGCTAGGCTCGTCAAGATCAAACCTTAGTTTCCGCATGAGCAAATCTGGCTTGCTCACATTGTATACACTTGCGGAATCTAACACACCCGATCATCACGTGGTGCTTCAAAACAACAAGCTTTAGCAACGGTGCTGACTAAGGGTGAACACTTTATGATTTGAAATTCATGTGCATGAGGGATCATCTTATAATGCTACCGTCGTCTACTAAGCAATACAAGATGCATAAAGGATTAACATCACATGCAATTCAATATATATGTGATATGATATGGCCTTTCTTCTTTGTGCTTTGATCTCCATCTTCAAGCACGAACATGATCTCCATCATCACCGGCATTGCATCAAGGTCAATGACGCCTCTCCATGGTTGTCGTCCACCGGCTTCAACTATTACAACTACTTTGAATAGACACGCGGGTCTTAACATAAATTAAAGACAACCATATGGCTCCTGCCGGTTGCCGACTTACAATAAGGAACATTGCATACATCAAATATAATCACAATCATGGCCATATCACATCACTGCACACCCCTGCAAAACAAAGTTAGACGCCTCTACTTTCTTTGCATATTTTACGTGGTTTGGGGCTTTCAATAAGTGTCGTTCTAACTTACGAACATGAACCACAACGTTGACACAAGTATTGTTAATCACCCGTTGTGTATTGGATCTTTACTATGCTAGGAGAAACAGGCACCCGCAAAGCCACTTATGCAATACAAGTTGCATGTCAAGCGTGGAGCAAGTCTCATGAACGATGTCATGTAAGGTTAGCCCGGGCCGCTTCATCCCAACATACCGCAAGATGCAAAGTACACAAGAAGCAATCGACAATAAAAGCATCAACGCCCACAATGACCATTGTGTTCTACTCGTGCAACAGATCTACATATAGACACGGCTCTGATACCACTGTAGGGGTTCGTAGCATGGAAAACAAAAATTTTCTATCACATACAAACAAACAAGCCAAGATCTATCTACTAGATTGTAGCAACGAGTCGATGGTATAACTTACCCTCGAAGATTCCAAAGCGTTTAACGAGAGCGGATTCTCGTGGGTGATGTAGTCGTACTCTTTCCGATCTCAAGATCGTGTAGACGATCCTTCCGGCGCCACGTTCCGGCAGCTCTTCCGCAGTCGGTCACACGTTCGGTACTCGACGAAGACCTTCCTCTCCCTTGTTCCAGCAGGCAGCGGAGGTTGTAGCACTCTCCTCGCGATTCCGGCAGCACAACGGCGTGGTACCGGAAGTAGAGGGGAAATCCCGCAGGGCTTCGCCTTAAGCCGGTGCGAGTATGGTGGAGCTTATGAGAGAGGCTATTAGTGGTCTAGTAATTAGACACACCAATTAGAAGGCTCTAAACCAATTAGAAGGCTCTAAACCGTTGGCTAAAGCAATTAGAAGCTCTAAACCAAAACGGCTCTAAACCGGAGATCTAGAGGTGAAAGTTGTGTGTCTAGGAGGGGAGCCCTGCCCCTCCTTATATAGGTGGGAGGGGGTGGCGCGCCAGGGGAGGGAGAGAGTCCCTCCCCAACTCGGCCTAGGGCTGGCGCCGGCTTGGAGGAGTGGGAATCCTCCTCCAAGTTGGTTCCAACTCCTCTTGCTTGTTTCCCACAGTTTCTTGTTTTGGCAGTTTGACTTTCAAACTGGACATTTGACTTTTCTGTTTTGGGATTCAATTTAATCCTTTATTTGGGACAGCAAGAACACTTAGTACATGATGCAATCATTCCAATATGTAATGACACATTCATGTATCCCTCCCCCCCCCCCCGGAGTGCCGGACAATCCGGAACCTTCTAGAACATTCCCGATGAAAACACCGGAATCATTCCCGAACTCCGAAACGGGACTTTCCTTATATGAATCTTATTCTCCGGACCATTCCGGATTACCTCGTGATATCCCGGATCCCATCCGAGACTCCGAACAACATTCGGTATCTTTCTCATAATACCATAACTACTCAAACAACGTCGAATCCTTAAGTGTGTCTCCCTACGGTTCGTGAATTATGCGGACATGATCGAGACACTTCTCCGAACAATAACCAATAGAGGAATCTGGAAATTCATATGGCTCCCACATATTTCTACGATTACTTTGCGATCGAATGACCACTTACATACGATACCAATTTCCCTTTGTCTCACGATATGTTACTTATCCGAGGTTATGATCGTCGGTATCTCTGCATACCTAGTTCAACCTCGTTACTGACAAGTACTCTTTTCTCGTTCCCGTGATATGTGATCCCTTGTGACCAAGTCACATGCTTGCAAGCTAATTGGATGACATTCCACCGAGAGGGCCCAGAGTATATCTATCCGTCATGTGGATGGACAAATCCCACTCTTGATCCATGTGTCTCAACCAATACTTTCCGAACACTCAATGCCACTTTTATAACCACCCAGTTACGGTGTGGTGTTTGATGTCATCAAAGCATCCATCCGGTAAAGGTGATATGCATGATCTCATGGTCGAAGGAATTAGGTTACTATGTATCAGAAAGCATATAGCAATTGAACTAATGAAATGACTTGATCTTTATGCTACGCTTATCTATAGGAGTATGTCCACCATATCATTCTCCTAACGATATGATCTTGTTGTTGATAACATCTCAATGTTCATGATAGGGAAACCACAATCATTAATCAACCAACAAGCTAGTGAAGTATAGAGGCTATACTAGGGACTTCAAATTAAGTTTACAAATCACACAAGTATCAATGTTTCCTTGTTAATACTATTATAGCATGAATGTAAACATTTATCATAAACACAAAGATATAATAATAACCACATTTATTATTGCCTCTAGGGCATATCTCCAACACTCGGAACACGGATCACCGAAAGGAAAAGCATGAGTCATATAGTAGATATGATGAACATGTTGATTGTTCGCCATTGAAGCTACATCAACTCTCGTGATGATCGGTTTTGATGTGGTGGATTTGGTTCGTGTGATCACTAAAACAATGTGAGGGATATTGTTTTGAGTGGGAGTTCACCTAGATTAATTTAACTATTAATTAGAACTCAATTTGTCATAAACTTAGTCTAAACTATCGCAAATATGTTGTAGATCAATGGCGGCCCTACCATCAATTTTAATGTGTTCCTAGAGAAAGAAAAGTTGAAAAAACAATGGAAGCAACTTCGCAGATTGGTTCCGCAATTTGAGGATTGTCCTCAATGCTAGTAATTTAACCTATGTGCTAGATGCACCGCTGGGTGACCCACCTGCAGCTGATGCTACCGATGAGGTGAAGAATGTTTTCCTCACTCGGAAGAATCAGTACTCCACAGTTCAGTGTGCTATCTTGTATGGTTTCGAATCAGAGCTTCAGAAAAGGTTTGAGAACCATGACCCACATGATATTGTCCATGAACTCAAAATGATATTTGAGGCTCACGCGGCAATTGAGAGTTATGAGGCTTCTGAAAAGTTTTTTAACTGCAAGATGGAAGAGGGCAGCTCCGTCAGTGAGCACGTGCTTAAGATGTCTGGGCACGCAAGCAAGCTTCAAAGCTTGGGTATAGTGATTCCTAATGCTTTGGGGATTCACCGTGTCCTCCAATCACTACCACCAAGTTACAAGAACTTTGTGATGAACTACAATATGCAAAACATGGGCAAGTCGTTGCCCGAACTCTTCTCCATGTTAAAGTTTGCGGAAGTGGAGATCAAGAAAGAGCACCAAGTGTTGTTGGTCAATAAGACCACCAAATTCAAGAAGCAAGGCAAGTCTAAGAAAAGGGGAAACTTCAAGAAAGGCGGTAAGAAAGTTACCGCGCCGCCGAAGAAGACCAAGACTGGGCCTAAGGCTGATACTGAGTGTTTTTACTGCAAGGGAGAAGGTCACTAGAAGCGGAATTGCCCTAAGTACTTGGCGGATTTCAAGAACGGCAACATCAAGAAAGGTATATCTGATATACATGTTATTGATGTGTGTCTCACTAGTACTCGTAGTAGTGCCTGGGTATTTGATACTGGTTCAATTACTCACATTTGTAACTCGAAACAGGTGCTGCAGAATAGACGGAAACTAGCGAAGAACGAGGTGACGATGCGCGTTGGAAATGGATCAAAGGTTGATGTGATCGCGATCGGCATGCTACCTCTTCATCTACCATCTGGATTGGTTTTATACTTAAATAATAGTTATTTGGTGCCTGCGTTGAGCATGAACATTATATCAAGATCATGTTTATTGCGAGACGGTTACTTTTTTAAGTCCGAGAATAATGGTTGTTCGATTTATATGAGTAATATGTTTTATGCACATGCACCTTTGATAGATGGTCTATTCTTGTTGAATCTCGATTGTAGTAATACACATATTAATAACATTGAAGCTAAACGTTTGAAGTTGAGAGATAACTCGACCTATATGTGGCACTGCCGTCTTGGTCACATTGGAGTGAAGCGTATGAAGAAACTCCATTCAGATAGACTTCTTGAATCACTTGATTTTGAATCACTTGAAAGATGCGAAGCATGTCTGATGGGTAAAATGACTAAGACTCCATTTTATGGTATGATGGAGCGAGCTATGGACTTATTGGAAATCATACATACTGATGTATGTGGCCCAATGAGTGTAGCATCACGCGGTGGTTATCGTTATGTTCTTACTTTCACGGATGACTTGAGTAGATATGGATATATCTATTTCATGAAACATAAGTCCGAAACTTTCGAGAAGTTTAAGGAATTTCAAAGTGAAGGAGAGAATCAACGTAACAAGAAGATTAAGTTTCTACGATATGATTGTGGAGGTGAATATCTTATTTACGAGTTTGGCGAGCATTTGAAGAAATGCGGAATACTTTCACAATGGACACCGCCGGGAACACCACAACGTAATGGTGTGTTCGAACGTCATAATCGAACTCTGTTAGATATGGTTTGTTCTATTATGTCACTTACAGATTTGCCGCTATCGTTTTGGGGTTATGCATTAGAAACAGTCACATTCACTTTAAAAAGGGCACCATCTAAATCTTTTGAAACGACACCGTATGAATTATGGTTTGGGAAGAAACCTAAATTGTCGTTCCTTAAAGTTTGGGGTTGCGAAGCTTATGTAAAGAAGTTACAGCCCGACAAGATTGAACCCAAAGCAGAAAATGTGTATTCATAGGATACCCGAAGGAAACTATTGGGTATACCTTCTATCATAGATCCGAGGGCAAAATCTTCGTTGCCAAGAATGGATCCTTTCTACAAAAGGAGTTTCTCTCGAAAGAAGTGACTGGAAGGAAAGTAGAACTCAACAAGGTTGTTGAACCTTCTCTCGAACTTGCGAGTAGCGTAGCACCGGAAGTAGTTCATGTGGCGCCTACACCAATAAGATAGGAAGCTAATGATGTTGATCATGAAACTTTGTTTGAAGTTGCTACGGAACCTCGCAGGTCAACGAGAACTCGTACCACTCCTGATTGGTATGATCCCGTTATGAGTGTCATGTTGGTGGACAATACCGATGACCCTGCGACATATGAGGAAGCGATGATGAGCCTAGATTCCAATGAATGGCAAGAAGCCATGAAATCCGAGATTGGATCCATGTAAGAAAACCAAGTATGGACTTTGGTGGACTTACCAGATGGCCGGAAGGTTGTCGAGAACAAATGGATTTTCAAGAAGAAAACAGATGCTGATGGTAATGTTACTGTCTATAAATCTCGACTTGTCGCAAAAGGGTTTCGACAAATTCAAGGAGTTGACTACGATGAGACTTTCTCACCAGTAGTGAAGCTAAAGTTTGTGAGGATTTTGTTAGCAATCGCTGCATATTATGATTATGAAATATGGTAGATGGATGTCAAAACGGCGTTCCTTAATGGAGACATTGATGAAGAGTTGTATATAGTACAACCCAAAGGTTTTTTCTATCCTAAAGATGCTAACAATGTATGCAAACTTCAACGGTCTATTTATGGATTGAATCAAGCATCCCGGAGTTGGAATCAACGTTTTGATAAGGTAATCAAAAGCTTTGGTTTTGTACAAACTTATGGAGAAGCTTGTATTTACAAGAAAGTGAGTGGGAGCTCTGTAGCATTCTTAATACTATATGTAGATGACATATTGTTGATTGGGAGTGATGTAGACCTTCTTAATAGTGTCAAGGATTATTTGAATAATAGTTTTTCAATGAAAGATCTTGGCGAAGCAGCTTACATATTAGGCATAAAGATTTATAAAGATAGATCAAGACGCCTAATATCATTGTCATAGAGTACATATTTGGACAAAGTTCTAAAGAGGTTTGGAATGGAAGATAGCAAGAAAAGGTTCTTGCCCATGTTGCCCAATACGACCTTGAGTAAAACTCAAAGTCCTGCAATGGAAGAAGATAGAGAAAGGATGAGTAAGACTCCCTATGCCTCAGCCATAGGATCTCTTATGTATGCCATGCTATGTACTAGAACCGACATTGCATATGCTGTTAGTTTGACTGGCAGATATCAAAGTGATCCAAGAGTGGATCATTGGACAGCGGTCAAAAAAATCCTTAAGTACTTGAGAATAACTAAGGATATGGTTCTTTCTTATGGAGGTGATGAACAACTCGTTGTTAATGGTTACACCGATGCTAGTTGGAACACCAATCCGGATGATTCTAAATCTCAATATGGATACGTATTTACTTTTAATGGTGCAACAGTTAGCTGGAGGAGTGCAAAGCAAAGCGTTGTGGCGAGATCTTCAACTGAATCGGAATACATAGCTGCTTCATAGGCTTCACGAGAGGCGACATGGATGAAGGAGTTCATTACAGAGCTCAGTGTGGTTCCAAGTGCACTGGACCCAATGTCTATCTACCGTGATAACATGGGCGCCATAGCCAATGCGCAAGAACCAAGGTCACACAAGAATCTGAAGAACATCAAGCTACGTTTTCACGCTATTCGAGAGCATGTCCAAGATGGTGACATAAAGATTTGCAAATTACACACTGATCTGAATGTGGCGGATCCGTTGAGTAAACCTCTTCCGAGGGCAAAACATGACCAGCACCAAACCACCATGGGTGTTCGGTATATTACCATGTAATCTAGATTAGTTGACTCTAGTGCAAGTGGGAGACTGTTGGAGATATGCCCTAGAGGCAATAATAAAAGTGGTTATTATTATATCTTTGTGTTTATGATAAATGTTTACATTCATGCTATAATAGTATTAACCGGAAACATTAATACTTGTGTGATTTGTAAACTAAATTAGAGTCCCTAGTAAAGCCTCTTTGTAATACTAGCTTGTTGGTTGATAGATGATCGTGATTTCTCGATCATGAACATTGAGATGTTATTGACAACAAGATCATATCATTAGGAGAATGGTATGATGGACATACTCCTATAGATAAGCGCAGCATTAAGATTAA
Source organism: Avena atlantica (assembly GCA_910589765.1). Taxonomy (NCBI): domain Eukaryota; kingdom Viridiplantae; phylum Streptophyta; class Magnoliopsida; order Poales; family Poaceae; genus Avena; species Avena atlantica. Next base: position 441,918,869 of record OU342734.1, on the reverse strand, counting down.
GTCATTTCAATAGTTAGTTTGCTATAAGCTTTCTGATACATAGTAACCTAATTCCTTCGACCATGAGATCATGCTAATCACCATCACCGGAAGGATGCTTTGATGACATCAAACACCACACCGTAACTGGGTGGCTATAAATGTGGCATTGAGTGTTCGGAAAGTATGTGTTGAGGCACATGGATCAAGAGTGGGATTTGTCCATCCATATGACGGATAGATATACTCTAGGCCTTCTCGGTAGAATGTCATCCAATTAGCTTGCAAGCATGTGACTGGATCACAAGGGATCACATATCACGGGAACGAGAAAAGAGTACTTATCGGTAACGAGGTTGAACTAGGTATGCAAAGTTACCGACGATCAAAACTCGGATAAGTAAACTACCACGAGACAAAGGGAAATTGGTATCATATGTAAGTGGTTCATTCGATCGCAAATTTATCGTAGAAATATGTGGGAGTCATATGAGTTTCCAGATGCCTTTGTTGGTTATTGATCGGAGAAGTGTCTCGGTCATGTCCGCATAATTCACGAACCGTAGGGAGGCACACTTAAGGATTCGATGTTGTTTAGTAGATATGAAATATAAGTAAGGAGACCGAATGTTGTTCAGAGTCTCAGATGGGATCCGGGATATCACGAGGAGATCCGTAATGGTCTGGAGAATAAGATTCATATAAGGAAAGTCTGATTCCGGAGTTCGGGAATGATTTCGATGTTTTCATCGGAGAGGTTATAGAAAGGTCTAGAAGGTTCACCGGACCGGAAGGGGAATGGTCCATGAATGTGTCATGGGTAAGTGGAATGATTGGATCATGTTCTAGGTCACTTGGTTGGGCATCTGCATGAGAGAAATAAAGCTCTAAATTGAAAGTAAAAAAGGAGGTTTGAAATGTCAAACTGAAACACTGGTTTCCTAGTGGAAGAAGGAAAGAGTCCTTCTTTCTCTCCAACTTGGGTTTGGGGAAGGATTCAAACTCCATTCTCCCAAGGCTGCCCTCCCTCTTATAAATAGAAGGGGAGGGCTGCCCCAAAGACCACAACACCAGCCCTCCCCACCCGTGCGCCGCCGCCAGCCGCCGCCGCCGTGCTGCCGCCTCGCGCCGCAGTCGGCCTGTCATCTTCGCCCTAGCCGCCGCCGACACCTCCTCCTCCTCTCCGGCCTTCTAAACCTAGATCGCCGGAAATCCTAGATCCACCATAACTCGTACCGGCTTAGGCGAAGCCCTGCGGGATCTTCCCTCTACTTCCGACACCACGCCGTCGTGCTGCCGGAATCACGAGGGAAGAACTACAACCTCCGCTGCCTGCTGGAACAAGGGAGAGGAAGGTCTTCATCGAGTACCGAACGTGTGACCGATTGCGGAAGCACTCCGGAACGCAGCGCCGGAAGGATCTTCTACGCGATCTTGAGATCGGCAAGTGTACGACTACATCATCCACGAGAATCTGCTCTCATTAACCTCTTTGGAATCTTCGAGGATAAGTACTCTAATCAATCGTTGCTACAATCTAGTAGATAGATCTTGGCTTGTTTGTGTGCATGCGGTAGAATTTTTTTGTTTTCCATGCTACGAACCCCTACACCAACAAGAAAAATGTTTTCCATTTTGAAATAGACTCGTGTATTATAAGTACCGAGGTTCAGTGGTGTTTCTTCGTCCACTGCAACACCTTACTTTGGTATATTATTGCTATGGAGAATGAGTGAATGAAGTTAAACCTAATGATCAAGAGAAAGAATGTTGGTTGATCTATCAGTTTAACTGGAACAAAAAATGGTTAACTGAAGAAAAGACAAAGTCTAATTAAACAGAGTCAAAGAACGTTAAAGAAGTGGCCCGTGAACCAACTTCCTGGACCCCTTCGTACGTAACCAATGTGCCTGATCGGGGCATCCAAAAACCAACTGGTTTCGGTCCATAGTCCCACAACACCACCACATATATATAAAAGGAGGTCAAGTCTCTCCAGGTTATAGACACGTACGAGACTAATCTCCCCACCCTTCTACTAACTACCGATCCTAAAAGGGTGTTGGATCAGAAGACCGACGACCACCGCCGGCCACCAGGAGGGCAGTGCAAGCGGCGTCTCTGCATCAGGATGGGCTACACCATGCCTGCTATCGTGCTTGCGTGAAGCAGTCGAGGAAATTCTCCATCTATGCGTGGAGTATATGCCAATTAGGTGCTGTGTAAGGTGATAAGTGCATGTTTATGTGTATTTCTAATGACGAATGCTAACACTTTTGATTAGGGGGACATTATTTATGTGATGATTATTGGAAGGTTTTAGCATACGGATTATTACAAGTACTAGTATGATAGTAATACTTCGCTTTCGCTTAGATTTTCAGCTCTTCTGTGCTGTACTCCACAGAGTACTCCTACATTGAGACCGTTCCTGTTAACGAGGTCAGCAGTCACCAACGTTTTCCATCCATGATGCTCTGCTACAGAGCTGACTGTTCTTGCTAGGAAGTAAAACAAGGTTAACAGAAGGATATTTCTGTTTAGCTGGTAGTTTCAGTCGAAGGACAAGGAAGTGAAATATTGTGGGGTCATTAATCCTGATGATCTGTGCACTTAGTGTAGACCAGAAAGAGACTGAAGTGTCGTAATCCCTGATTTTCTGGGAATAATGGCACATCAAATCAAATGTCGGGTCCAGCGGCCGACGATCGTACACGGAACGCTGCGGTACGGTGTTGGGCCAACCCCGCTTTCGACGTGCCGTAAACCGGCTGGCCGGCGGCCAATGTTGTCCTGCATCAAATTAAAAGCTACCACAACAGGTGAGCGTACGATATTGTTCTTAGCCGAGGGCATCAATCATCGTCATACAATGACGGTAAGGGTGTCAAGGGGATCCCACTAAAGTCTCATCTTTAGTTTATTTGCTAAAATCTAGTTTAAATTTTAAGTAAAAGTTTATATTAGATTTTTATAAATAAACTAAAAGTGGGATTTTAACAGGATCTCACTTGACACCCCGTAGGACGGATTTTACACCGGAGTGCTGCTAGATTATTACTCTACCCAGCTTCGTTGTGACCGAATTACGTGGGATGGACCCCAATACCCCATGATATTCCTTCAGGGATAGAAACAGAACGGAAACTTGTGTGTGCTCTTGACATGACTATATGAGAGGATCAAATTCCTGAAGGCGATCACGCAAGGTCCGTCGGGGAACCGGCCGCAGGCCCACGCTGCTTCCCCAGCCAGCCTCCTCCCCCGATCGATCCATCCATCCATCGTTCTCGCCCTCCACCACCACCACCCGACGACGTACCTCTCCCGATCCTCCTCTCCAGCAAGCGAAAGCAATGCCAGCGAATTGGCGTCCAGACCGAGCTACAGGGGATAAGAAGAATGAACCGAGCGCCCCCACCACCGCTGCCCCCGAGCTCGACAGGCGCCGTCGACGCCACCCGGCGGGCCGTCGGCATCGGCTTTTGGAGCCTGGCCGATACGCCCAAATCCGCGGTGCCACCAACGTGTTGTCCCGCTCGGTCGTGTGGTTGCTCTTGCGCTGCATTGCCCTGTAGCAGACGTCGGGTTACCGTCGCCGGGCGGCGTGCTGCTGAACGTGTCCCGGTCTCGGGGGATCTCGCATGTGGAGAATCTCTGGAACGCCCGTTCGCGGACAGACACGTCGTCGGTGCTCGGAGAATTACTGACGACGGTGACTCTGAACCAGGTGTGGCATTCTGAAGCTGGAACTCGTGCACGTTCGTCTCGTTTCGTTTCGTTTCGTTTAAGCAAGACGCTGGCTGATAAGAAAAGATACTACCACAGTTGGTTGAGTAGTTTGTAATTGTGTGCTAGTATCTGTCACCATCTCGCAACCTGCAGGTTGACGCATCGGCGTGTAGTATCTCAACGACGATGGCCTGGCGAGAGATCTTGTCGGGCCCCGGATCTCTACCAGACTAGTATCGGTGACCGACTGGCGCGCGTACAGCGTACTAGGCGGCTTGCACGACAATTACGGACTGATGAATGTGAACGCGATCTCATATGAGATCAGGCGCATATAAATTCTAAAAGTCAGGCGGTTCCGTTGACGGTGGCACAGACTTTATTAGCGACCAACATCCTCTAGAGCAACTCTAGCAGACTCCAATTATCAGTCTGGTAACAGTGGGGGAGTAACTTCACTAGTAACTAAGAGTCCAAGTCAACATTTTTACTTATGTGGCAATGATTTAATAAAAAGAGAGATGAATTGAGTAACTAGTTATGTTACTGTAACATCACACCTAAGTTATTTCCCACTATAAAGGTAGTATTTAGACTAGTAACATGTGCATGTTACTACTCTAAGTTACTCTCCACTATGACCAGCCTTAGAGGCTCTGTACAGAGGGTGTGTGAAAAGTCAGTATCTAGTTAAGTATGTAGTCTAGATACATCCATATCTAGACAAAGTTGAGTCAACTAATATGGGTCGGAGGAAGTACTATCATACTTGCTGACCGTCCCTCGAGCCCAAGCAGCCTTTGTTTTTTATTACTCATTCCGACCCATATCAGTTGACTTAACTTTTTTCTAGATTCATATGTATCTAGCTAAGTATTTAGTCTAGATACATTCGTATTTAATAAAGTTAAGTCAACTAATATGGGTCGGAGGGAATAGATTTTTATACTCCTCCGGTCCATATTAATGGACTCAACTTACGGGAGGGCACCAAAGGGAGTAGAGGTTTTGTTTGAAAAATTCACATCTTCCCGCAGGCTTCCAAAAATTTGGAAGTCCCCCACTGCATGCCCTACTCCACATCTGAAATCGAGCTGAAATGTCACGGACATTTTAGTTTTAGCTCTACTCCACATCTGAAATCAAGCTGAAATGTTGCAGACATTTTAGTTTTAGCTCTACTCTACATCTAAAATCGAGCTGAAATGTTACAGACATCTTAGTTTTAGACCGACTACAGTTCCTTCCAAAGAGAGCGACAGACTTGGTTGCAGCATGATCCAACGCATCCTACGAAATTCAAGCGCTTGCAGCTGCCTCCATGGTGAAAAGAGAAGAACGATGCAGAATTAGAAGACAGAGGGGTGCTGATTATGTCGACAATATAACTGAACATTTCTTAACAGAAAATAAACAGTGCTAATCCCACTGTACTTCAAAGCAGGCAGCCATGACATGTGGAATGGGCACAAATTTGGGAAATGAATACCCTTGGCCAGCGCTCCAGGTAGACACAAAAGCATTATCATACCAGATTCCAGATCAACACAAAAGCAATAAAGACCCATTATCATACGAGATCCATGCTTAAACGTCCACAAGACTTGAAATTAAATCATGCAACATGTCATAGCAAATGTGGAGGTCAAGTCATGTTCTGATCAAACGCCCACAGGGGCTGAAACCGTCTCATCAGCAGAGTTTGCTTCATTTCCTAGCTCATGGCAACAGCATGCATAAATCTACCATGTCCCTACAGCACCCTGGGACGGGTTCTCGAAGGCGGCAAAGCCCCAGTTGGTCTTCAGGGCGTACGGCGGGTAGATGGTCGATCCCTCGGTCGTGATCTTGGCAATCTGTCATTCAAGAACACATCAGCAGTTGAATGAAACCTGACTAAATTTCTTTCTAGGAGCTAAGCATGTTCACTGAGAAGGACAAGTTCGCACCTGGAATTTGTTGATAGATGATCGGTCACGGTACAGCAGAACCAGCAAGCACTTCTCAACCAGCTTAACAGCTTCTTCAAAAGTCAGGTCCTCACGCCATTCACCACGGAGTATTGGGACTGCCATATGGTTCCCAAATCCAGTGGCAATGTGGTTCTCCTCAAAGTGTGTGCCAATCATGTTAACCTGAACAACAGATGTTACGGATAAGATAAGATGCTGACAAACGAGCTGCAGCAAAAGAAGTACTCCCTCCGTCCCAAAATAGATGTCTTAAATTTGTCAAAACTTGAATGAATCTAGACACTATTTAGTATATAGATTCATCCAAAATTTGAAAAACCTAAGACATCTATTCTGGGATGGAGGGAGTAGTACTATTCTCTGAACGAATTACATACCATGCCAAGATACTTCTCATCACCCTTTGGACCCTTTTTCACTCCACCAAGCACCAGGGAGTTCCACAGAGGGTCAAACTTATTGCGCCTGTTGTACATTACTCTTGTCAGGTAGGCATGGATTTCCTTGGGGCCCAATGAGTTCCCATCATCCCACATATGATCAGACAAACTGAAAATAGAAACAGGGTGAAGATGTCACAAGGATTTTACATAGCAGAGTGAAGAAAAACATGAGCTAACCACTCAAGGTAACTTACGTTAACTCATCCAAATAGCGCAATATCTCCTGGAAGTCACTGAACTCCCCACTCCCTCCAATAAGGCTGTGCTTACCAACAGCCTTAATACGCTCAACACTCTTGTACCGCAAAGTTGACCCATAGGAAGCTGCACAACAAATCAGATAATGAATTTCGCATCACCGCAACTATTTACCTGTGCAGACTGCAGAGATGACAACTAACCTCCAGTGTCGCATGCCATGATCACACCATCCTTGTATTTCATTGCAATTATTGAGTTACCAGTCACATAAGGGTTCCTGTTGATGTAATACAACGATGACTAGAGTTAACCACGTGTGTAGATAAATTTATTGAAAGAAGCAACAACAACATGATAAAAAGGCGCTTTCACACCAAGAAAATGCTCGGTCTTGGAAAAATAATAACATGCACAAGATTGCTATAACCATCTTGGACAAATAAACAAGGCATTATATCTGTTGCGCTGGTTATTTATTAGTTTAAAGGCTTCTACATTAACACAAAATTTTCATCCATTCTATGTATACCCCAAACAGTATCAAAATATTGGTACTACAATGCCAGAAATATACTTTGCTAAAATACACTATACTGTATTATTAAGCTGTAGAAGCTAAAAAAAGGGTACAAATTGACCAGACTTTGGGGAACAATTAGAGATAATCTTCTCAGCTTTGACCTTTGACTCTGTAGCACGTACCATGGCGACATTTCAGCTCAAGCTACATGCATTGTTCCACTGGTCTTGATGCCAGTAGGGATACTGCTGGTCAGAATGTCAAGCAAGTCGAAAAGAGGCAGTGCGTCAGAGTCCTCTTCTATTGCCTCATTTTTGAGGTTCACATCTTGTCTACAACCTAGCATTTTCCAATACATGTTTCTGCTTTCTTCATGTTTCATGGAGCGCGATTTATTTCTCGTGCTCGACTGAATTTGCAATCACAGCTGTGCTTCTTGCTACAGGTGGTGCGGCTCTGTCGTTAATGAACTGTGAGAACCCTTCAATAATAGTCACCAAAGAGTAGGATTGGCATTATACGGATCCATGTGGCTTCAACCAATCATTGGTTTCTTCAGACCAGAAAGGTGAGAGAAAATTACTTTCCTATAGCACCTTGCAAATTTGTTGGTTTTCATGTTTCATACAAACATCATATGCCGGGACCTGATCCTTCCTATCTCGACAGAAGTGTAAATTTGTAGGTTTTCATGTTTCATACAAACATCGTATGCCTGGACCTGATCCTTCCTATCTCGACAGAGTGTCAAGGTAAGGAGTCTGTGGTCTTCGTCCAGTGGCTTCTTGGTACTGCCATTTGCGTCACTGGCATCGCAAATGTCTACACTGGCCTCCACACGTACCATGAGAACCACCAAGAGGGTGAGCCTGTGGACCGAACTCCCTACTGTTGACAAATTGACATCTACTTCCTAGCTTTTTTCTACCTCTTTTTGATAGATAGATGGAACGACATGATCAAACAAGGACATCTAACTGTAGAGAAGCTAAGACCCAATGATAACCAAAGGACCTATCCAATCCAACTATTCTTCAAAAAGAACTGGCTATGGTGCCAGAGTGAAATCTCAAAATAAAAAATACAGCATGGGAAGATACTATTATGAATTTATAAAGGGAAGAAGACAATGCTGCTATTTCTTCAAGAAATTGTACAGCTATACACTTCTGTTCAGATTGTTGAGAGTTCGAGCTCTTGTATTGTATGACATGGATTTTAGACCTTCCTTTATGACACATTTGAACTATTTCTGAGTAGACAGATGCAGCATTACATTTCTTGAGGGAACAAAATAATCAGAAGTTTCAGAACTGCGGTTGATGAGTATCAGTAGACTTCATGTTCTTTGCACAATCATTTTTTCGGGTTTGCAGCACATAAAATTCTTCATGGTCCAGAAAATATTACTAATAAAATTAAACCCACAGCAACACACGGGCATGTTCCCCTAGTCTAGTCTCAATTGGCAAAACCCTAATTTTGAAAGGACAGCTTCACAAGAAAAATCACAACGAAAAGATCATCATTATCACCTAAATATTGCCACCAAAGTAGCAATGAGTAGCAGAGGCAGACAGGTTTTGGAGCCTGGGCAATACAAGCTAACTATTGTAAGTGTAAAAATCTGAAAACAGCCCACATCATATACACATCATGAAAAGTTTTGACATTTGTTGTTGTCTCGCCGTTTGACATTTAGATTCTATTAACTTACTTTTTCCTTAGTAATTAAAATATATGCAAGGCTCTTGCAACTCGCCAAAAAAAAGGTCAATTGGTGAGTACAGTTGTAAATGGCATGCCCAGTGTTTGCAAGAGGGACTGAATTAGTATAACTAATAATTGACTGACAGAAAACACTGGTATTTGTCTCAGTACTGGATCTGAAGACACCAATGCCCACGTATGAATATCTGGCTTTCAATCATCTATATTACACTGTTGGTATTGATTTCAACATCTGGTCAAGTTCTGAAAGATACTAAAACGAATGGACACAAAAGCTAATGCCACAAACATATTGTCAAAGTTGAGGTACTGGACCTGCTCATGTATGAATCAAGTAAATTAAACAGCGAAATACTCCAAGAAGTTGCATCGTCGACTGATAAGTCGCTGGAGCTAAACTCCTAGAGACTCCAACAATCTATGGCGTAGCGAGCCAAAGCCTGCGGATCGAGAACGTAAGAGCAAATCGGCCAGGGTAAACCCCAGGCCACCAAATCCCCAGCCAGCGCGTCAGCTCTCCCACCGCCCGCAATCGGTCTCCGTCAGCTCCGCCCTAGACAAGACCGTACCTACAGGAACAATCGCCGGACCGGGCTGTCCCTCTCTCTCTCCCCAAGCGGCGCGACGCGAGTACGGAAAGAAACGAACATAGGAAAACCAGATCGGAGAATAGGAGAAGCTTACAGCGTCCTCTGCGTCCCCTCTCCTCCTCCGGCGGCCGCCGCCGCGTTCGCGTGGGATCCGTCCATCGATCCGCGAAGGGGATTTGATGTTGTCTCGCTCGTCGGAGGGATTGGGTTCGTCTCGGTCGGTCTGGTCCTGGCTGCTGCTGTGTGCCCTCTCTCCCCCTCTCTTTTGTGGGTACGTGTACTTTTTCTTTCTTGCAAAGCGAGTCGAACTCTACTCTTTTTTTTTTTTTTGAGAGTCAGTCGAACTCTACTGAAGCAAAACGGTAGCGATTACCTCCCGCTACCGTATCGCGGGAACCCTATTCTCCGCTCCAAGCGGGAGGGATTACCTCCCGCTCACGCGCGGGCCGAAGTGGGCTGCGGCCCGTCAGCACATTTTTCTTCCGGTTTTTCTTTTTTCTGGGGTGCTTTTCCTGGTTTTCAGGGGATTATCAGTTTCGTTTTTTCCGGCTGTTTTTTGGTGTCTCTTCTTTTAATTTTTTTTTCAAATTCAAACATTCCAAATTTAATATTTTCAAACTCAAACTTTTCTGAAATATGGATAATTTCAAACCCAAACAATTTTTAAATCTGAATGTTTTTAGTTTAAAAAAAAATTAGTTTGAACATTCTTAAATTTCAAAGAATTTTCAAATTATAACATTTTTTGAACTTGAAACTTTTTAAAATTCAGGCTTTCTATCACCTAGAAAAATGAACCAGCAAATAATTACACGAAAAAAAAACAGTACTCCCTCCATTTCATGATATAAGGTGTATAGTTTTCTGTAAAAAATTCTAGAATATAAGGTATACGGTGGGATTGTGGGATTCTTTTTACATAATTTAGGAGTCAAACTGATTTGGAGAGATGAGATACCAAGATTTCCATATTTTTCTCTATTCTCACATTGGTCACCTCCATGTATTAACATCTAAAAGTATCGATTTTTTTTATTTTAGCCTATGCGCTAATATTCGTGTAAAAAAACTATACATCTTATATCAAGAAGGGAGTATCTTTTATCGAGCCGCATCAGAACGGCATGGGGAGCAATGGCTCCCGCTTAGAGCGGAGCATAGGGCTCCTAGCATTGACGAGTACTTCACCACCCCGCGAATCATGTCTACCACACACCGTAAACACACAAGTATAATGTGTTTACATGTCACGGATCGAGTTTGCCGAGTTTGTTTTGCGCGAGACGTTTTCGAACAGTAAAAAATCCTTATTTCAACATTTTCAATCAACGATGATAAATAATCAAACTCTATAATGATTCATAGTTTGTACGTCAATTTGTCCTGATCATCTAGCTGCATCGATTTAGCTATAGGTACCAAGTTTCGTGCACGACATCGTGAGAGGGTGGAGGTCATACCTAGCAGATGCATCGCCGAACATGTTAGCTACACCAGTCGAGGTGTCATGCGGGTGGACCACGACAGGCGGAGGCGGAGCGGCAACGACCGAAAAGCTGGCGCGATGCACAACCTGCTTCGTCTTGGGCGTCGCACGCCCATTGGGCGTCGGGGCGGCCATGGATGGCACCCGCGATTAGGCCGCTGGTGAGGCACTAGCGAGTAGCGGGGCATCAGTGTTGCCCAAGCACTTACTCTGCGACTTGCTTCCGGCCGCAATCGTGTGGGCAACGGATCCGGAGGGCGGAGAGCCAGAGCCAAATCCAGTGTCGGGGATTGGCTGTTGAGGCGGCACGACCTCACCAACGACGGGTGGAAGATGGGTGGTGTCCATGGGTTCGGGTTCTATGAGCGGCGCCGCCGACAACAAGTGTGGAGGGAGATCGGTGATGGCAGTGCGGAGACGGGAAAGGGGAATGCTGAAACATCCTTCTCCCACGCGAACAGCTTGAGCAGTACATGACGTGCTCGGTTTGGCCTCCAACACCGTGTATGTAGTTGTTAGGTGGAGGGATTCTCCGCGGACGGTAAAATAAAGTACTCCCTCTGATCCATTACTTATCGTTAAAATAGATGTATTTAGCATTAAAATATGTATAGAGGGAGTACAGTTTTCGTATATTTATAGTGCCTACGCCATTTTTTGGCTAAAACCTAAAACCTATTGCTATTATATAGTTTTCGGGTGTTCACAGTGTGTATTGGAGATGCTCACGTTACCTACGCGAAGGTGAAGCCAACTACTCAAGCCCAAGCCCATCTACAGAAATCCGAAACCAGAAAACTAGCAATAGCCCACCATGGCGTCACTGGCCAACTAATTGGACGACAATCATTTGGCAAACCCTTGGGCTTTCACAAAAGTATACGAAAATGTTTCGATCTGAGTATTACCAAAGTCGATGTCATAATATCACAACACATCGCTAAACGACTTCATGCACGCGAACAGATGCCACGAGTCTGGAACATGTGTCGCTAGTACGTCTTCAGATATTCTCAAAGAAGAAAAAGGCGTCTGAACGACTTCATGCACGCGAACAGACAAGCGCCGGCAATATGGATATGCATAGTACTCCGTAGTACTTTGTTTGTGTTCGAAGGCTATATGTGGTCTAGACAAATTAGTTCGCGCCGTCATCCTCATCACGGCCAATCTACGAGATGGTAGTAGCTATCGACCTATGCATCGGAAGACTAGTTTGTCATGTCCTGCAGTTCCAAGCTGAACTATGAGGTTCGGCGGCGTGAACGGTGAACCTGGACATGCCAGTACCGGGAGAGGATCGACGATAGCGCATCCAATCTCGAGGAAACCGCATCCACATGACATCAACAAGCTTGCAATGAAGCTAAACGGTGTCTTGCTGATGGTAAAAAAATTGCTTGCTCACCAATATATATAGTAACTATTTTTGAAACGAGGCAAAAGGTTGCCTTTTCCATTGATTAAGGAGAATAGAAACCTTTTCTTAAGAAAAAATCCAGACCAAAACCAACATTACCATTCGCGCCGAAGCATGTGCGCTAAGGAAACAAACAAACAAACAAACAAAAATCAGGGGCAACTACTCTCTTTCAGGTTAAAGTTCGCCAAGCACTTAGCTCTAGTACAGTCTTTCACAACATACTCTTTTATCACGTTCTCCGTACCCCTTTGCCTCCAAGGAGCCCGAGAAGGTGATTAGGGTTCACGTGCCTCCTGTTGGTGCCGTTGGCGATCTACCCTGCTCCTATGGCCTTCGGGCCATGGAGGCAGGGTGTGTTAGAAATAATGGGGCTAATTCATTTAGGCCTATGTGTATTTCAAATTTTCCCTAAATCTCAAAGCTCAAATTTGTGGCAGCCCATATGTGTTTGGGCTCATGTTTGTGGCAGCTCACATGGAAGTGGAGGGGGCTCAAGTTTAGTCCCACATGAAAAGTTGGAGGAGAGTTGCACCACCTTATAAGGTGGAGTGTTGCACCACTTTGTATGTGAGTAGCAATAAGAGAGATACACGCGCGCGCTCCTGACGAGGTTTAATCTCGTCAATGCCCATTGTTATGGACTTGGGTTTTGGAGAAGATGGGGATGCTGAAGATCGCGGAACGGTTAGCAAACAAGCAACACGGGGACACGAGGTTTACCCAGGTTCAGGCCCCCGGAGGGAAAACCCTACTCCTGCTTGTCTGCTCTGATTATGGTGGAACCGAAGGTTACAGGGGTGCGCAGATGCAATCTGGCGTGGAGGTGTGTATGCGAAAGATTGTGAGAGAGCCTCCTCGTCGTGCCCTCCTGGCCTTTATATAGAGGCAGGCAGGTCCCAGGCATAGATCGAGTCGGTTACAGGTTTTAGGGTTTGACCCTTTGAATTTTCTATCTACTCTAGTCTTGCTCTCCAAGGATCCGAAGGCGTCGTGGGCCCTGGCCACCCGAAAGTCTTCATGGGCTGGCATATATTTATCGTGGGCCTTCCTTGGGCTGGACCAGGTATGCTAAGGTCGTGTACCCGTAGGGTATAACCATGTCAGTAGCCCCCGAGTGCTCAGTCGAATCGTAGATTCGGCTGAGGACTCTTCATTCTTTCGGGTGCGGCTATGTCTGTTTGATTGAGAAATGATTTGAGTGTGTAGGGATTGTTGATACGTGTGCCTGACTCTCCCGACGGATCAGGGTCAGTTAACTGTCTTAGGACAAAACAACACGATCTTCTTCAGATTCGAGTCCCTCGACTCGAATCCGGAACAGATGCTGGCGTAATTCGACTCAGGCCGCGGAGGACTTACATGAGTGGAATTCCAGTAAATTTAAATGATGTACCCAACGCGTCCGTCGGGATTTTCATCGCGCCTGCTGGCATAGGTTTTTACTAGCAGAGCGCAGTCGTGTGCGTTGCCAGGCCATCAGATGATATTTGTAGGTCTTATCTTTGTGTCGTGGACACAGCATCCGAATTTTTATCGCCGCGGAGGCGTTTCGGGTGGCCAAGGAGGATGCTTCTCGCTTAGCGTTAATCGGGGCAGAGTTGCCGAAAAGTTTTTGCATTCTGATCCGAAGGATCGCAGTCGAAGAATTCATAGGGTGCGCGACCAGAGCTCCCTATGGTAGTAGCCCCCGAGTGTCTGTTCGAGTCGTAGACTCGAGCATAGACTTTAACTTAGCCATTGTTTGACTCCAGGTCCGTAGGACACAAATTTTTCGTATGCTTAAATCTGACCTCCCTATGGGAGTAGCCCCCGAGTCCGTAGTGGAGTCGTAGACTCGACATAGGACTCGAAGAATAGTTTTGTAGTATGGTATCTTAATTATGCTTCGGGTGCGCGGCCAGCGCTCCTGAGTAATTAATCGAATCATAGATTCGAGTGAGTACTCTTAGCTGCGTGGCCGAAAAATTGTAACCGTTGCTTAGTATAGCTTTTGATGACGTCAATGCTGACGATCGGTGACCGCACGCGTCTGCGGCGCCAGAGATGACTTGACTGGACGAACATGGGTCCCACCTTCTGACCTTGAATTGACTGGTCACGCGCGACGTGGAGATAATTACGGTGTCGCCTCGATTTCCGCGCGTAGTGGACGGCGTGTGAGCGACGGTTCGCTGCTATGCTTACACGTGGACGGCCAGATCTTGCTGTTGGCTCTAGGTCTTCCTGATGGACGGTCATCGTGCGTCGTGTTCGTCCTTATAATCATTGGGGAAAAGTTAATTTGTTTTCACCGCAGCCATTCTTGCTTCACTGCTCCAATCCGCTCTTGAGCTTTCTTGCTGTGCTGGAATATCCTCGAGCATTTCCTTCTTTAATCCTACGTTCTCTCCGCTGGCGCCGCCATACCGCGATGGGGAAGCCGAAGAAGTCCTCTTCTGCAGTTGGCACCAGCGCTGCTGGTGGCAAGAAAGGTTCTACCGTTGCCCGCGTCACCGACGGTGGCTGGCGGCGATCGGAGACGCGGGAGAGTAATCTCCGCAAGCTCCGTGAGCGGGGATTGATCCCGCAGGATAGGGAGGCCGTCAAACTCCCAGGCAACGAGGTAATTCCCCGCCCCCCGCTGGGTTTCGGGTTATGTTCCTTGCTTTTGTTCTTCGGGGCTTTTCCTTCCCCGTCCACAATTTCCTTCGTGGATTGCTGTTTCTTTACGACATCCAGCTGCATCATCTTTCTCCCAACTCTTTTCTTCATATTGCTTGTTTCATCACTTTCTGCGAGTGCTGGCTCGGTATCGAGCCGTACTTTGGCCTCTTTCGGAAACTCTATTCCGTGAAGAGGCAATCTGGCTCTGATGGTGTTTATCCCATTGGGGGTTGCATCATCTCCCTTCGACCCAATCTTCTATTCTTTTCCTTTTCTATGTCTGAATCTGTCCAGTACTGGCGGAGGCGATGGTTTTACATCCGCGACTCCACGGTGGCTGGGCAGGATTTTGGGCTTGCTCCTTTTGACCCCTCTCAAAAGATCGAGCTGAAGAGGTCCTGGAAAAACCAGATCTTGGATGGCGAGGTGGCGGAGATAGAGAGGCTCTATCGTCGGGTGGAGGATCTCCAGTTGACTCTGGAGAAGGAGGTGAACGGTGTGGATATCATCCGCACCTTTCTCAAACATCGGGTGCAGCCACTACAGGCTAGGGCGCACCCGATGTTTCTCTATTCGGGTCATCATGATCCGACTAGGGTTTCGGCTGAGGAGTTCTCCAAGGGGGATCTCGACGGGATTCTTCGCCCGCTGCTGAAGTTCAAGGATGGATAAGATCTTCCAGGGAGGTCGCTGACCCCTCCATTCGCTGCTTCTCGTCCGGTTCCACAGCTGTAGATCTGGGGCGTGTGCGTAGCACTTATATTCGACTACGTCTTTCCTTATATTTGCCTACAAATTTTCTTCTGTTGCGCATGAGTTCAAGGTGCCAGGCATGTCGCCTCCATTGCCCAAAGTATTCTCGGATGCTCCGGACAATGAGGTGGTGGACTCCATGTCCCAGCTGTTGTCGGCTCGTTCTCCGGCTGAAGAGGCGAATGAGTCGAGTGAGGATCACACTCGCAAGCGGATGAGGAGCTCCAGCGAATCGTCGGATGCCACGACTCCGCCGACGCCTAGGAACCCGTTGTGCCTTGAGCGTCACAGTGATGGGCATGGGGGCTCTTCTTCTCCAATTCCTGTCGTTCCCGTGCGGGCTGTGGCACCGCACCCGTCGGCGAAGCGGAAGAAGGAAGAGAAGAAGGAAGAAAAGAAGGAAGAGAAGAAGGGCAAGAAGACCCCTCCTGTCTTCGACCTTAGCGTCCTCGACTCGTAAGCTTCCTCAATTCCTTTTTGCCATCTTTCGATTTCGCTTGATTGTTCTTGGCTGACGTTTTTCTTTTGCAGCCACTCCTCTGACAGCTCCTCCAGCGATGGCGCTCGAGAGATGGTGGGGGAGTTGAATATTCCTTCTCCTCCTCCTCAGACGGTGGCCACCTCCGAGGGCGCTGCTCCGAGGTCTTCTCCGCAGGAGGCTTTGGTGGTGTTCCCTCAGAAGACTGCAGGCGAACCTTCGAAGTCGCCGTCTATCCATGTAAGTAATTCTGCTCTCTGCCACAGGGGGATCCCCCGAGCCTTTTCGGATGAATTGTTTATCATTGATTCTTTGCGCCTCGGGGGGAGCCCCCGAGCATCTGTAGGGTGTTTTGTTGTTTGTTTTTTCTTCGAGTCTCGGGGGGAGCCCCCGAGCGTTTTTCGTATGTGTGCCTTGTTTTTGCTCGTTCTTTTGGGTGTAGCCCCCAAGCCGTTCTTTTGACCGGTAGTTCTTTTTGTAGCATTTTGTGCAAGGCGCCAACCAGCTGGTGCACCAGCACCTGGCATTGGAGGCCAGCTTCAAACAACTTCAAGTTATGTTTACGACTTGGTCTTTTTGCTTCTTCTTATATTTTTGTCCTTCGATCTGATAGGTTTGTTGCTGACTGCAGAGGACCACAATACCTCTCTCCGTGAGCTTGATGCTCTCAAAAAGAGCCTTGGGCAAGCGGAGAAAAAAGTCGAGGTCGCCGTTGGCGCGAAGGAGCGCCTCGAGCTGGAGCTGGCTAACGCGGCCGAGGCCAAGGAGCGCCTACAGCAGGAGGCTACGAACCGCGAGGAGCAGCTGGCCACCGCCATGGCTTCGCGCGAGAGAGAGGTAGCCGGCAGGATGATGGCGGCTGCCAAGGCTATCTCGGGTGAGTTTCTCTGTCTTCTCTTTTTGGCTTCCTTGCCTTTCCTTGTAGTGCTTTTATTTATGCTGCTTCCTTTGTTATTTTAGATGCCGCGGGCATCGAGTTTGATCGCGGTACTCTAGAGCACGGGAGTGCTCTGGATGCTGCTGCTGCGGCGGTCGAAGACCGCTGTGGTACCGTTGTCGGCTCGCTTGCCAAGGCCAAGGAGGTTCTCGGGCGCTTCTACAAGGAGCTTGCCCCCAAGGGCGTCGCCCTTGAAGATGTCGATGCCTTGGCGGAGGCGTTGTCAGCCGAAGCACCTGCGGCGTACAAGCGCAAGAAGAAGGGCATTGGCGCGTTCGTCGGGCTGGCCATGGATTTGGCGTCTGGAGCTGAGCTGGACCTTCCTCAGATCACCTCCCGGATGCCAACTGCTGCTGATGGATCTGAGGTAGCCTTCGCCATCCATGCTGCTCGTTGTAAGTGTTATGGGCAGAAGTTGATTGACCTGCTGGCTGAGTACGCGTTGAAGCAGCAGGGAGAGGCCAAGGTGAGGCAGTCTGGTTCCGAGGCTACCCAGGATGCAGCCTCTTAGATCTTCTGGTCGTAGGATAGTTTTTGTTTTCAGCTTTTGTAATTGTGTTTATGAACAATCCCTGCGCCACGTAGTGCCTTTTTGCTGTAAATAATGAATGCCCGAGTTCTGAGTTCATTCGTCTGCTTGTTCATATCTTTGTCTTCTTTTACTCTAGGGTCCTTCGGGTGATGATCTCGCTGACACTTCGTCTGCACCACAGCTGTGGCCATCCTTGGATGGTGCGTCGCAGCTTGTGTTTCTTCGAGACCGTATCCGTAGTCTTGAGAGGGAATTGCTTGGAGTGTGTGGCCATGCTGATGTGTGGAAGTCGAAGGCGGAGCGAGGCGCTGCTCGAGAGGAATATTTGATGGGGGAGTTATGTCGTTTGGCCGAACAGCTTGAATGTGAGTTTGTCGAGGTGCTGCTCATTGTTTCGGATGCGCCTATTGGCCTTTCACCTTACCATTGCAAGTATTGCAGGTGCTAACCTTGCTTCGAGGGAGGAAAAGGAGCGTGTTGCTGTTCAGACCAATTGCTTGACTCGGCAGGACATGGAGGCCGGCGGGTTTTTCCTGATGGACCGTGATCGTGCGCTGGTCCTTGCGACAGTGCAGGATCGTGTCCACCAGGTATCGCGGGTGCTACGTCAAGTGAAGTCTTCGCTGGCGTCGGTTCTGCATGTGATGTTCCCGCTGGATGATGCACCGTCAACTCTTTCTGGCTTGCTGTCGAAGTTTCGGAGTGTGCATCATGTTAGGGAACTGGTGCGGCATCAGCTCGTCGCGAGGGTGAAGGCTGCGCTCTCCCTTGTGCGGTTACATCGTCCTGATGTAGATCTGTCTGCTGTAGCGGCTGGGCCGCCTCTTCGGCCAGATGGTGGCGAGTGGGATATGCGTCCACATTATGCGGCTGTAAGGCAGTATGCCGAACAGATCGTAGATCTGTTTGAGCAGCGTGCTCAGGTTATTCTTCAGAATAGATAGTACCTATAAAAAAAAGATAGATGTAAATTTTGTATATATTCGACTGGGCGTGTTTTGCCCTTTGTTGTAAGGGTTTGGTTGTTGTTTTAGCATGTAGTGCTTTGTTTGTATACATGTCCTTTTCGTTAGCCTGACGTGGTCAGCTACTTAGGTGTACACGTGGTATCCTCAGTCGACGAAATTGTGAGGTGGGGGGAGCCCCCGAGTGCGTTTGTGGCATGGAGTAAAATGCGAAATAGTAAGCAAAATTTTTTTGGGCGAGACACTTAGCTTTATTCATATCGTAATGGAGGAGGTACATTGTTCGGCTGAGTATCCTTGGCTGAATAGCCTTATTGTAAGTAAAAGAGGGGGTAGCTAGGGGTAGAAGCATCGCAGCTATGCGACGTTCCATGGGTTGGAGTATGCGACTCCAGACTCCACGTGTTTGAGGCGATAGGCGCCACCTGGGATGACTTCAGTGACGATGTAGGGTCCTTCCCATGGTGACTCGAATTTCTTCGGTCGCTCTTGCTTGAGTCGTAGGACCAGGTCTCCTTCGACGAAGGACCTTGGGCGCAGCCGTCAGCTATGGTAGTTGCGGAGACTCTGTTGGTACACCGCTGATCGAGCCGCTGCTATGTCACGCGCTTCGTCGAGTGTATCGACAGCATCTTCGAGTGCAATCGTCGATTCGGCTTCGCTGTAAGCGACGGCCCGTGGGGCCTTGTGGCGTACTTCTGCTGGTAGCATGGCTTCGGCTCCGTGTACCATGAAGAAAGGCGTGTAGCCGGTTGAGCTGTTTGGCGTTGTGCGTAGGCTCCATAGGACCGAAGGTAGCTCTTGTATCCAGGCACCCGCAAGTTGCTCGAGTGGGCTCATTAGGCGCTTCTTGATGCCAGCACCGACGAGGCCGTTGGCCTTTTTGACCTGCCCGTTTGTTTGCGGGTGAGCCACGGAGGCGTATGTGATGTTGATTCCGAGGTCTTCGCAGAAGTCCTGGAATTCTTTGGAGATGAATTTCGACCCATTGTCGGTGATGATGCTGTGCGGCACGCCGAACCTGTAGACAATGGATTCAAAGAACTTGACGGCAGTTCTGCCCTTTTGGTTAGTGACTGGCATGGCCTCAATACACTTGGTGAATTTGTCGACTGCGACCAGGAGATAGACGTGAACTCCTTTCGAGGACCTTGGTAGCTTGGCGATCATGTCGAGGCCCCACTGGGCGAAGGGCCAGGCCAAAGGTATGGGCCTGAGTTCTGATCCGGGTGCGTGTGGTTTGTCGGCGAACCTTTGGCACCCGTTGCATCTTCGGACGATGTCCTTGGCGTCGTTCATGGCCGTTGGCCAATAGAATCCGGCTCATAGAGCTTTGGCAACAAGGGCGCGACTGCCCGCGTGATGGCCGCAGATGCCCTCGTGGATGTCTTGGAGGATGGTTTTACCGTCACCGATGGTGACGCACCTTTGGAGTACACCCGAAATGCTGCGCTTGTACAACTCTCCATTGATGATGGTGAAGGACTTTGACCGGCGAGATATGCGCCGGGCATCTGTCGGGCTATCAGGCAGCTCACTGTCTATCAGGTACTTAAGGTATGGTTGCGTCCAAGTTTCTTTGACTGCCATGACTTGCATCAGGTTGACCACATCGACCTCTGTGTCGAGATTTTCGGGTCCTTCCTGTCCTTCGGGTAGCGCAGCCCCCGAGTGCTCTGCTTCTTCGGGTGATCCCTTTGGGAATTTCCGCTTGATGGATGGTATGCAGATTTGTTCGAGGAACACGCCTGGTGGCACCCATGCACAGGTGGAGCCGATGTTGGCAAGTCTGTCAGCCTCCTCGTTGCTTTCTCTCCCGACATGCCGAAGTTCGCAGCCGTCGAATTCTCCCTCGAGTGAGTTGTAGAGTGCGCGGTACACGATCATGTTTTCGGCGTGTGCGTCGTACTCATTCATCGTCTGCTGGACGACAAGGTTCGAGTCTCCGTAGATGACCAGGCGCGTTGCGCCACAGATTTTTGCCATCCTCATGCCGTGGATGAGGGCTTTGTATTCGGCCTCGTTGTTGGAAGCTCTGAATTTCATCCGAAGCACGTACTTCATTTTGTCGCCCTGCGGGGAGGTCAGTATGACCCCGGCTCCTGCTCCAGCCTCGCGTTTGGAGCCGTTAAAGTGCATCGTCCATGACTGTGTCATGTCCGGTGTGTCTGGCAGATGCAGCTCCATCCAGTGTACGAGGAAGTCCGGGAGGACCTGAGATTTGATCGCGAGTCGCTTCTCGTAGACGATGTCTAGAGGTGACGGCTCAAAGCCCCATAGGGCCACGCGTCCTGTGGCCTCCGGGTTGTTCAGGATGCTGTTTAATGGTGCCTCGTTGATGACCATCACCTGGTGCTCCTGGAAGTAGTGGCTCAGCCGACAAGCCGTCATGAACATGCCGTAGGCGAGTTTCTGGTAGTGAGGGTACCTATGCTTTCTCGGCGTCAATACCTCGCTGAGGTAGTAGATTGGGTGTTGGACCCCGTGGGTCTTGCCTTCTTCGGGTCGCTCGACCACCAGTACGGTGCTCACCACCTGGTGTGTAGCTGCTATGTACAACGGTAGAGGCTCGCGCTCCTTTGGCGTAACCAAGATGGACGAGGTAGAGAGCAGCCGCTTTAGATCTTCGAATGCATCATCCGTCTCAGGCGTCCACTCGAATTTGTCTGCCTTGCACAGCAGCTGATAGAATGGCAGGGCTTTCTCGCCCATGCGGCTGATGAACCGGCTCAATGCCGTGATTCGTCCTGCAAGCTGTTGGACACCCTTGAGGTTCTTCGGCTTCTCCAGGCCATTATGGCCCGGATTTTCTTCGGGTTCGCCTCGATCCCTCGCTGGGAGATGAAGTAACCAAGCAGCTGGCCAGATGAGACACCGAAGGCGCACTTTTCAGGGTTAAGCTTGATCCTGTAGCGGTCGAGATTATCGAACGTCTCATGGAGATCGTCGATGAGCGTTCTCGCCTCCCTAGTTTTGATGACTATGTCATCGACATAGACTTGGATATTGCGACCGATTTGGTCCTTCAGGCATGCCTGCATGCACCGTTGGTACGTGGCACCTGCGTTCTTTAGCCCGAAGGGCATTGTGTTGTAGCAGAACACTCCGAACGACGTGATGAACGCCGTTTTTTCTTGATCTTCGACCTTCAGTCGAATCTGGTTATAGCCAGAGTAGGTGTCGAGGAAGGAGAGCTTCTCGCATCCTGTCGTCGAATCGATGATCTGGTCGATCCGAGGGAGAGGGAAATGATCCTTCGGACAGTGCTTGTTCAGCGATGTGAAGTCCACGCACATCCGCAGGATGTCCGTGTCCTTTTTGGGGACCATTACGGTGTTGGCGAGCCACTCTCTCTCCTTGATCTCCCTGATGAAGTTTGCGTCGAGTAGTCTATTGACTTCGACTCCGATTGCTTCGGCCCGTGGTTTGGACAGTCGTTGGATGGACTGCTTGACGGGCTTGGCGTCTGGAAAGACGTTGAGTGCATGCTCGGCGAATTCCCTGGGAACTCCTGGCATGTCTGCAGGACACCAGGCGAAGATTTCCCAACGCTCACGGAGGAATTCGACGAGCGCGCTTTCCTATGCGGAGCTGAGATCGTTGGCGATTAGTGCCGTCTTGGAGGCATCCGTCGGGTGGACCTGCACCTTCTTTGTGTTGACGGTGGAGTCGAAGGACATATCTGGTGCGTTCTGGCATGCGAATGGGGGTGCCCCGTTGTCCGTCACCTCGCGGAGCCTTACGAGCTCCTCTTGCATGCCGAATGACTAGGAGATTCTGTTGAAGTCCCTGTCGCAGTGGTCCGATCGGGTGAAGCTCCCGTGGACCGTGATGACGCCCCTGGGTCCTGGCATCTTGAGTAGCAGGTACGCGTAGTGTGGTACTGCCAGGAACCTTGCGAATGCTACACGCCCGAGGATGGCGTGGTATTGTGATGGTCAGTCCACCACTTCGAACTCGAGTCGCTCGCATCGGAAGTTATCCGGCTTGCTGAAGATGACGTCGAGCCATATCTTTCCTAGGGGTAATATTCCTTTTCCTAGGACGATGCCATGGAACGTTGTGTCTGACTGTTCCAGGCTGCATAGCGGGATTCGCATTGCTGCTAGGGTGCTGACGAACATCAGGTTGATGCCGCTGCCACCGTCCATGAAGACGCGGCTCATCTCGAACCCTCCCATCTGCGCCTCCAGCACCAGGGCAACATGACCTGGGCGAGGGACCTGGCAAGGGTGATCCAAACGGCTGAACGTGATGCAGGACTCCGATCCACTGAGGTACTCAGGGATGGCGGGTGGAGCGGTCACAGCCAGGTTGATCTGACGGGTGATTTTCTTCTGCACCCTATTCGTTGGGCGCCCTTTTTGGATCATCAGTGCTCCTTTCGGCGGGGGATACCCGTGCCCACCGTTATTCTGTGCGGGTGCGATTGGGTGGTTTGGGCCTCTTGCAGGTGGCGGTGGAGGAGCTCCATGCGCGATCTCGCCTGGTGCGGGTGCGTTCCCTAATCCAGGGTTTGGGGATTGCTGCCTCATCTGAGCCATGCTTTCGCTGAGTTTCTGGAACTCGCGGCAGTCCTTGAGCATGTGGCTTGGCTTCTTCTTGTCATCCTGCTTGTCGATGTAGAAGTGGATGGTGCATGGACCCGACAGTTTTTCGTATGCTGAGGGTCCGTCATCGCGACCGCGGCGCTGCCACGACTATGCTGGGCGTCCTTCGTCATGGAAGTTGCTTCCGCGGTATCCGCCGTTGCTGCGGTTGCCATCGCTGCGGCGGTCGGTGTAGCCATCCGCGACCATGTCGGGTCCATCGCGATCGTCGTAGACACGCGATCTTCTCTTGCTACGGCGCTCACGTCGCCGGCCATAGTCGTCTTCTTCCTCCGAGTGCGCTCGGTGGATGGAATCCTCACTGTTGGCCCACCTGTTGGCGATGTCCATGAGGTGGTCGAGTGTCTTGGGCTTGACGCGCCCGATCTCTTCCTTGAAGTCCGGGCGTTTGACGCCGTCCCTGAAGGCGTCTATAGCTCTCTCCTCAGAGATGTGCGCCGCGGAGTTCTTGGTGTTGTACCAGCGCAGTATGTACGAGCGAATGGATTCGCCCGTTCGTTGGGTGCAGGCCCGCAGCTCCTCGATCGAGGCAGGCCTCTTGCTGGTGCCCTTGAAGTTTCGGACGAAACTGTACGCCAGCTCCTTCCAGCTTCGGATGGATCCCGAGGATAGGTTGCTGAGCCAGATCCGGGCTGCGCCCGTCAGCTGCAGCTGAAGGCATTGCATGGCGGTTTCCTTGTTCCAGCCGTGTACCTTGACGGACGATAGGTGGTCGCTGAGCCATGCCTTGGGGTCCTGTGTACCGTCGAACTTCGGAGTGTCCGAAGGAAGCTTGAAGTTTCGCGGCATCCGCGTCCACCGGACATATCTGCTGAAGCATCGGGCTCCGCAGAGTTCTCCTTCATCGTCGTCCTCTTCGGATTCGGATGAGCATACGCGCTTGGCGCGCGCTTTGTCGATCTTGCGCTGCGTTAGCTCGTTTCGAGCGTCGTAGTCGCGGCTGCGACGTCGTGAGCTCTTATGCCTTCGAGGAAGGTCGTGCTCTTTGTCCTCGGATGAGGGTGTGGGGCTGCGGTTGAACCTGACCACGACCTTCTTCTTTGGCTCCGCATGAGCTTCTCCGTGGAGCGCGGCTCCAACGAGTCCGAGTCCGGTGAGTGCGTACTTGTGCATGGCCCTCTTCGGATCCCCCTCTGGAGGTGGATGGGACGCGAGGTACGCAGTGACTGCCATGATCGCAGCTTGCGGCATTTTCGGGATGACGTTGCCGTCGGCATCCATCTCTATGAAGGACGCGTTGAGGGCTCGGGTCACCTCGCGACGCTCTTTAGGGTCCATGTTCTCCATCCGAGAACGGTGCTTGTTGCCGTTGTTGCCGTGCGATCTGGAGCCAATGCCCATAGCGGAGAGCGCAGCTCATCGTGCACTGGACTCCGAAGTTGCTTGCTTGCATTTGTCAAGCACTTCCTGCATCTTGATCTGCTTCTTGTGCTCCTCGATGAGGAGCATGTGGTATGCCATTAGCAGATCTCATGAGGCATCAGCGGGTAGGATCTTGTTGCTTTCTACGGCCTCGCGTGCTTGAGCTCATCCTTCCTCGTTGAGGTGGATGACCCGATTATTGTTGTCCCCGTTGGGTGGGGGGACTGGCTTCTTATGTTTCCACCGTTTCTACCCTGCGGGTTGGATGGCGGATTGTGTTCTTGATCCTGGATGACTGCGGCGCATTGGTAGCGCTCGTAGATCGGCCTGCTGCTGCCGCAGCTTTCGGATCCGGAACCGTAGGTCCCTTCATCCGATGGTGGATCGCATAGATCGGAGTTGCAGATGCTGCTGTCATAGGACTCGTCTGTCGATGGTGATGTGCGTAGCACAGGGTGTGGAGCCCATGAAGCGGGCCTGATCGATGGCAGGGGCACCCATTCTGGAAGGCGGAGAGTGCCGGTTTGCCCCACCTGGAAGCAGAAGCTCCCGAACAGGATCTCGAGTCTGTCGCTAACGGGCTCGAAGTCCTTCATGGTGGCCGGTGAGTGGGCAGTGAAGTTGAAGGCGCCAAAGAGGAGATGACTCTCCATCGCCGCGGAGTTGTAGATCGCTCGGTTTGGGACCATCACAATCGCTGTTGGGGAGGTAACCCCGGATAGGGTAAAGACGGGGAAAGACGAGAGGACATCCCCCGTCTAGTTTCCGAGTTACAATCTAAGTCGGCCGTATCCTGTAGACGTCGGCCGAGATAGGAAAGGGGGAGACCTTTATATTTATGCCAAGGCATTACCCGGTCGAGATACTTCATGAGTCGGCCGGGTTAGCCCGAATAATATGGATGCAGGTGAAGGACGATCCGAGCTATGCGAGGAAGGACCGAATGGTACGAAGCTTGCGGGAGAAGGAGAAGCTGAAGTCAAACCCTAGCTGTAGGCTAGGGAGAATCTGAGCAAGGCCAAGCGCTACGGACAAAGACGTAGAGCGATAGAGAGGCAGAAGGAGGTCACGAAGGTGACAGTCCTGAAGCCCGAGGCATGCAGGAGGGGCCCACTGGAACCTTGTCGTTGTTAGGGAGCGACAGGGAAAGGGGGGCGCCGAACTACTATATTGGGACAAGCATATTCCTCGAATATGCTTGCCACGTCAGCCCTAGAGGAGCCCAAGGCTCTCCTTTATAAGGAGAGGCTTGGACTCTGAAGAGGGGATCGGCTCATTCTTAGTACCGTTAGGTTGGTAAAGTTCTCCCTTTCTCTTTAATAGCTCAAGGAGCACTTGTAGCCCAAGGAAGGAGAAATAAAGATCTTTGCCTTAGTCTTCTGTGTGTAGAATCAACTACATCTTCCCTTCCCAGATCCCTCTAGCATCCATTGGCCCCAAACTTTAGCCTACCCATGGCATCTGTCGTGCCACCACCACGACAGTTGGCGCCCACCGTGGGGCCAGCAGCGGTGCTAGCTGGAGTTATGATCCGGACGGGAAACTTCATCAACACGGGAGAGCGCGTTGTTTCTGGCTTGGTCCAGATATTTGGTCTCTGTGACTACGTCAGCGACAATGCGGGCAGCTTCAGGGGAAAAACTCCCCCGCGCAATGGTGTCTTCATCAGCCTGGGCGCGCACAGGGTCTACGTCGGTGTCGACATCTCCGGCGTTTATCCTCACCAAGTTGTTGTTGCAGGAGAGCCACCTCTTAACACTGTGAGCCGTCCGTGCGGAGCACATCCTGTAGGCAGCGTCGAGGTGATGGTCGCGGCCGGAGTGCAAACTGGAGTAGCGGCCGCCGGGTCAACCAGAGAACCCGCCACCGGAGTACAGGGCGCACCCAGGCAGACAGCACCACTGCCCACCGAGGTAATTCCACCAGCGACCAACCCGACCGAGGTGCAGGACACCACCCCAAAGGCACCAGGAGTAAGAGGGCCACCTCTGGAAAGGCCAGAGAACATCCTTCAGGCGACCATAGAGAACTTGACTACGCCTGTAGCGCCGATACTTGATCCGGCAAATGCTCAGGCAGAGTTAGAAGAAACCAGGCAAAAGGTGCTGGTAGAGGCCAAAAAGGTGTCGGCCTTGCGGGAGTCCTTAAACAGGACTCTGCGAGAATATGCCAAAGCTAATAAGCTTGACGTCGCGCCTGAACGGGTGGACGAATTAAGATTGAGAGGGAAAAACCTCATAGATGATATCAACAAAGAGCATGATGCTCATAAAGCAGAATCAGTTGATTTGGGCTTGCTGTCGGGGGTGTACCCCCAGGTACCCCAGAGTTGGTGAATTGAGTGAGTCAAATAAGAAACATATAGGAGAAAATAATATTCAATATGAGTCAAACAGAAAAATACAAAGGCAATAACCGATCTGGGCCGAGTTAACACTAAGTCGGCCCAGTCCCCACCCCAGCTGGACCAGATCTATGTGAAACAGGCCGAATTATGCTCTAGAAGGCCGAATCATGGATAATCTGGCCGGGTCATCTCGCTTGGGCCGAATTCAGTTACTTCGGCCCACCAAGAATCAACACTGGAGCTCCTTTTCCTGCCAGACGTTCCTCGTCCCGTTCCTTCGAGTCAACACCACCTCGGCCCGTTCCTCGTCGAACCATGCTGTCAACCCCGCTTCATCCCACCAGGATTCCCGCCAAGCTCCCCACGACACCCGACGCCCTGACGAGAACTCCCGCGTCGCCTCGCCTGCTCCACCTCGCCATCTTCCTCGTGTGGGCCTGCGCTGGAACAAGCCAGCCCACCACGGGCAGCCTCCTCGTCTCGCGACCCACCGGCTCCACCACACACCCCGCCAACAGCTGACCCGGGTGGGCCGGTTTCTCCCTCAACCCGGCTGGCCCACCGCGGGACTGCTTCGTCGAGTAACCCGGCTGGGCCTGGGAATACCCCGGCTGGGCCTCTGTAGCCCCGGGCCGACTTTCCCCTCCAGGCCGATTTACCCCTCCAGCCGAGTTAACAGCCCATTCAGCTGATGCAGGAAATAGTCCAGCTGGGCCCTTTCTCTGGTAGGCCGAATCATCTTTCCCTTAGGCCGAATTTCCACTCCCTCTGGGGCGTTCGGGCCGAATTGATTCATCCCGTACGCCCCCGTACTCACATCCAGACGTATTCTGACATCTACGACGATGCCCCATCGACCCAAGACAAAAAAAACAAGTCTCATGCCAGTCTTGGGACGCCCATGGCTCAGACTGGCACATGGGCGTATGGAATATGCCCTTGGCATCAAGAAGATGCTAGAGAATATGCCCTTGGCACCAGGGATATGCTAAGGAATATGCCATGGCATCTCCAAAGATGCCAAGGCATATGCTAAGCATCTAGATAGATGCCAGAAATATGCTACATAGATACCAAGCGTGGGGAACAAGTCTTGTCCCCTGGGCTCCCCTTTATAAGGAGCACCAGGGGGATCGTTCACAGGAGAGGCCCCAAAGGGCTCTTCTCCTTTCTGCTCACTAGGAGCTCTCCTTCTTCCTCTCCCTCCACTCTCACAGAGAGCTTAGATAGAAGCATAGGGGAAACAGCTCAAGGAGCACGATTGTAGCCCCAAGTATGGCAAGATTATAAGGGATTAGATGTATAGAATGAGGTATTATCTCCACTTGAGAGCTTCAATCCAATATACATTGTACTTCTCTTTGTTCATATGAGTGCGGTCTTCACCGCATTATCCCTCCCCGGATTCCTCCACGTCCATCGGCCCCAACTTTAGCCTACCCATGGCATATGCCGTGATACCACCACGACATTTGGCGCCCACCGTGGGGCCTTCTAGTGGCGTTGGTTGGGTTTCCATCCGGACGGGAACATCTTCATCAACTTCTTCCTCACAGGGCTCATTCAGCTTCACCAAGTCAACAGAGAACAAAGAGGTAAGCGCAGAGACTCTCCAAGTCTAACTCAGCAAAGCAGGTAAGACTCAGCAAGAAGGACTCAAGCACTACTCCAAGCTTACTGTAAGTACCAAGTAACTCAGCAGGACAAGTATGACCTAGCAAGACTCACCCAAACACTTCTCCAAGTATACTGTAAGTGCCAGATAACTCAGCCAACTACACTCAAGCCTTCATCCCGGGGAGAAAATAACTTAACCCGGGGACTAGTCAACCTATCCGTGGAGTCACCTTTAGATTAAGAGAACATCCCGTTGATTTAGGTCTGTACACCAGCCAGCTTATCTGTTAACTCGGCCATAAGTTGAATCATCTTATTTGTGATTCAGATAGATTTTGAGTCAGTTAATATGTGTTTTGGATTACCCATTAACTCATCTCACCAGCCAGCATTTCTGTTAACTCGGCCATAAGTTGAATCATCTTATTTGTGATTCGGATATAACTTGAAGTCAATTTGTTCATGCTTTGAATTAACCTTTAACTCAGCTCAGTAAATTGTCTCTGATTCGGACTAACATTTGATTCAGCTTGCCAGGGTACTTTATAATTCGGATTGGTATTCAGACTCGGCGTACTAATTGTATCTCTGATTCAGGCCGAAGCTTTATTCAGTTCACCACATTGCCAGGTTATGTTATGACTCGGATTGATATCTCACCATCTTGCCAGGTTATCCCATATCTCGGATGGCTATTGGCCACCTTATCGTATCTCGAATCTATATCTCATATCTACATCTCGAATCGGATCTCTCAGCGGTTAACCCTATTATCATATCCCAAAGCTTAATCTCGGATCCATATCTCGGATCCATATCAAAGGCAGGTTATCGTCATCACGCCAAATCAAGCTATATCATGGCAAATAGATAACTCAGACTAAGTCGAAATCAAGTAAAGTAACTCAGATTTGGGATGAGTTAACTCGAATTTGAGTAATGTAACTCGGATTTGAGGCAGATGACTCAGATTTAAGACATAAAGTCAAAATCAAGTAAAGTAACTCGGATTTGGGATGAGTTAACTCGGATTTGAGTAATGTAACTCGGATTTGAGCCAGATGACTCAAACTAACATATAAGTCAATTTTGAGTAAAGTAACTCGGATTTGAGTAATGTAACTCGGATTTGAGGCAGATGACTTAGATTTAAGACATAAAGTCAAAATCAAGTAAAGTAACTCGGATTTGGGATGAGTTAACTCGGATTTGAGTAATGTAACTCGGATTTGAGCCAGATGACTCAAACTAACATATAAGTCAATTTTGAGTAAAGTAACTCGGATTTGAGTTGAGTTAACTCGGATTTGAGTAATGTAACTCGGATTTGAGCCAGATGACTCAGACTAACATATAAGTCAATTTTGAGTAAAGTAACTCGGATTTGAGTTGAGTTAACTCGGATTTGAGTAATGTAACTCGGATTTGAGCCAGATGACTCAGACTAACATACAAGTCAATTTTGAGTAAAGTAACTCGGATTTGAGTTGAGTTAACTCGAATTTGAGTAATGTAACTCGGATTTGAGCCAGATGACTCAAACTAACATATAAGTCAATTTTGAGTAAAGTAACTCGGATTTGAGATGAGTTAACTCGGATTTGAGTCATATAACTCGGATTTGAGTCAGATGACTCAAGACATAAAGTTAGAATCGAGTAATGTAACTCAGATTTGGGATGAGTTAATTCGGATTTGAGTCATATAACTCGGATTTGAGTCAGATGACTCAGACTAAAAGACATAAAGTCAGAATCGAGTAAAGTAACTCGGATTTGGGATAAGTTAACCCGGATTTAATCATGTAACTCAGATTTGAGTCAAATGACTCAGACTTAGGCATAAAGTCAATTTTGAGTAAGGAAGCTCGAATTTGGAATCAGATAACTCAGATAGAGACTTACCCAAAGAGGTTAAAGGAGCAGTGCCCAATAAAGCCAGAACTCACAAATTACCCAATGAGGTTAAAAGAGCAGTGCCCAATAAGGCCAGAATTCACAAAGTACCCAAAGAGGTTAAAGGAGCAGTGCCCAATAAGGCCAGAACTCACAAATTACCCAATGGGGTTAAAAGAGCAATGCCCAAGAAGGCAAGAACTCAAAACTTACCCAATGGGGTTAAAAGAGCAATGCCCAAGAAGGCAAGAACTCATAACTTACCCAATGGGGTTAAAAGAGCAATGCCCAAGAAGGCAAGTACCCATAACTTACCCGATGAGGTTAAGAGAGAAATGCCAAAGAAGGCAAGAATTCATAACTTACCCAATGGGGTTAAAGGAGCAATGCCCAAGGAAGGCAAGAGCTCGTAACTTACCCGATGAGGTTAAAAGAGCAATGCCCAAGAAGGCAAGAACTCATAACTTACCCAGTGGGGTTAAAAGAGCAATGCCCAAGAAGGCAAGTACCCATAACTTACCCGATGATAAATGCCAAAGAAGGCAAGAATTCATAACTTACCCAAAGAGGTTAAAGGAGCAGTGCCCAATAAAGCCAGAACTCATAAACTTACCCGATGAGGTTAAAAGAGCAGAGCCCAAGAAGGCCAGAACTCATGACTTACCCAATGAGGTTAAAAGAGCAGTGCCAAAGAAGGCCAAGACTCATAAACTTACCCAAAGAGGTTAAAAGAGCAGTGCCAAAGAAGGCCAAGACTCATAAACTTACCCAAAGAGGTTAAAAGAGCAGCGCCAAAGAAATCCAAGACTCATAACTTACCCACAAAGGGGTTATGACCAGTGCCCATGAAGGCCAGAAGTCTAGAAACTTCCCCAAAGGGGTTAATGACGAGTGCCCATGAAGGCCAGAAGTCTATAAACTTACCCAAAGGAGTTATGACGAGTGCCCATGAAGGCCAGAAGTCCAGAAACTTACCGAAAAGGGTTATGACCAGAGCCCAAGAAGGCCAGAAGTCGAAAAACCTGCCCAGAGAGGTTATGAGCAGAGCCCAAGAAGGACAAAGTCACAAAAGTTGCCCAAAAACATTATGCAAAGAGATTATAAGTCGGAAGACAACTCTGGGAATATTTAATATAAAGCCTATGCACGACTCTACGAGTCCCACATAGCCTCGGGGACTAATGTCGGGGGTGTACCCCCAGGTACCCCAGAGTTGGTGAATTGAGTGAGTCAAATAAGAAACATATAGGAGAAAATAATATTCAATATGAGTCAAACAGAAAAATACAAAGGCAATAACCGATCTGGGCCGAGTTAACACTAAGTCGGCCCAGTCCCCACCCCAGCTGGACCAGATCTATGTGAAACAGGCCGAATTATGCTCTAGAAGGCCGAATCATGGATAATCTGGCCGGGTCATCTCGCTTGGGCCGAATTCAGTTACTTCGGCCCACCAAGAATCAGCACTGGAGCTCCTTTTCCTGCCAGACGTTCCTCGTCCCGTTCCTCCGAGTCAACACCACCTCGGCCCGTTCCTCGTCGAACCATGCTGTCAACCCCGCTTCATTGTAACACCCTCAGAATCGGACCTATGCAAGTTTGAGCAAAATTCGCCAAACCCGCATAGAAGCGATTCAAAGGTGCCCACCAGGCACTTTCGTGCGGGTGGAAAAACGAAGTAATAACATTACACAACAGTCCTCGATGGGACCCACAGAACAGATATATATAACAGCGACTCAGAGAGTCAAGAATACAAATATAATATACAAAGATCCAAATCACCTTGAAAACGATATAGCGTCCAGCTACGGACAAGATGCAAATGGGGCTAAGAGCCCTGAAGAATAACCAATGGCGTCCATAACCCTGCCCAGGCCAAGCCGGAAGGGTAACCCTGCTAACGGCGTCGATCTCAAAACCTGCTTAAACAAAAGGGGTGCCGACAAAGGGCAAAGGAAAAAAAAAAGAAGGAGCGTCAGTACTGAGGCCAGTACACGGCGAGGCTAGAATTCGGCGGTCCTCGCCTACATAGGTATGGTGGACTGAAGCGGCAGCGGCAGCATGCACTAAACAACCTATAGAGACTCGATACAACTGGCGGTTATCAGAGAGGGGTAAGAATGACCTATCCGGATCCAACCTGATACTAACACCAAACAACCCATCCTGGTGTTTCCCCCTCGAGACCAAACGAGGAAGTCAACCGAGGAACTCACACAGTTGGCAGTTTTATTTATTCGGTTATCGTTGCAGCAATTACTAGTCAAGTATAGATAGTCATCCTGATAAATAAAGCAGTGGGCACTTTTAGTTAACCATTCCGTTATAGATATAACACTTACTAATCAGATACAGATAGCATGAGATAAACCCAAAACCCAGCAGTTGTTGGTACTTTTATTCAGCCATTTCGTTGTAGTTGTAAGATTTACTAGTCAGGTACAATGGTCGCTGGCGACGACCCAAACAAGCAATTGTGGGCAGTATTAATTAGCCATTCCATTATAGTGAAGCTGATTACTAGTCATTTTATAGTCAAATTGATAGCAGTAAACTTTAGTTATGCTTGTCTATGGTCGAGATACTGTGCTCCAAGTCGTCCATAACCGCGGACACGGCTTTCAGAAAGTTTTAACCCGGCCGGGGTGCACAAATAGCAACACACACACGATCAACCTCGGAAAAACCAAAACAAAACCCAACGAGGTCTCACGACAGAGCAATCACAAGATTCAGAAATATTTCAGGGGGCCACCCCTTTGAGTAGAACCCGCAACGAAGTAAGCTAGCTTCGAGACGGACTCAAGGTTAGCGCCAATGGCTGTAAGCGACTGGGAACCCGAAAACTCGGGGTGTCGATACCGCGTAATCACTCCGCTTACCTAAACAGTACAGTGTGCTATCTGTCGCACAATCGTAAATAAAGCAGTAAAGCATGGCATAAGTACAGGATCGTAAATAAAACCTCAAACTAGTTTGTGGCCCCAAGAAATAAGACGGAATCAAGTTCTGGCTAAGGGGGGCCCATACTCCCCATATGTGGATAGCGCGATAAATCAAGGAACAGGTATCAAGTACTCGGGGTCCTACGGGACACAAGTGGGCGTTCGGAAACCAAATATTTTCTATCACCCACCGATGCCTCTGCTTAATTCAATTTTAGTTGTTAAACAGGAATTAAAGTGAACAGTAAGTAAAGCTAAGATCATCTCCAACATCAACATGCGGCAATACATCAACAACTGTGGCACTGGACGACACGCAACAACGCTTGAGCAAGCGACTACGACGCGCAAGTCCAACTATCTACCAAACAACAGGCCATAGGATGTGTCCAAGGCAATATAGGGCTGCACGGTATATCACGGGTACGGAAACTAAAGCATCGCAACACAGATAGCAATAGAACAACAGGAGGGAATAAATACTATAAAAGTAAGATAGGGAGAAAGGGAAAGATGCTCGCCTGAAACATTGTCGAAGGGTTCAACCGAAGATCGGGGCGCAGCTCACATCAACTCAACGGCCTTATCCGCGAAGAAGCAAAACACTAGAAGAAACACCGGATGCAATATTTAATACGACGACAGAAGATCGGCATGATGCATGTATGATGCATGACATGGCAAGGATGCAATGCGATTAGGTCATATTAAACGGAAACGGGGTCCCGACATTAATAGATGGTTCATGTTATTAACCTACCCCGCAAATTAAATGTTGTTTAACATGGCCAGATATGGGAACGGTTCGATGCACAATTTTAAATGAGGCCAATATAAGGCTAGATTTGCCCGCATATGGGCCCCATATTTAATTATAAGGTGAATCGGCATAAGGCCCCCAAACCACATGATATGCATGCGAGATGACAATTAAATATGTGACAAGTTGTATTATGTTATAAAATAGGGTTTGAGGAAAAGGGTCACACATTTAGGGTTCGGCGATCTAGTTAGGGTTCCGGGGTTCGGGGTCGGGTCTCGGGGTTCAGGGTTCGACGGACTTGGGGTTCCGGGGTCGTTCTCGAACTCCGGGGGTTAGGGTCTTGTCGGATACATTCTCGGATGTCGGAGGTAGGTCTTGGCATATCCGCGGAAGCAGGACTTGGGTTGGCATCGGGGCGCATCGGATTTGCCCTGGTCGATGTCGTTTCTGGTTGTCGCGCCGATCTTGTCGGGTCCCACAGGGTCGATCTTGCCGTTGCGAGGGTCTTGTCGGGCCCGCGCAATCGAGTCGGTCTTGGCGTCCGGGAAGCGGTACTTGTCACACCTGTGATCTTCGGGTGTTATGGCGGCGATCTTGTCGTTTCGATGTCGGGGTCTCAAAAAACGGAGCGAAGCACTTGGCGTTCTTTAGCGACCTTGACGTCCTCTAGGGAAGACCATGTCGAGCCATCGGGTTTGGTTTAGTCTTCGGGGTCTCGGTGTCCTCGGATCCGATTGACGATCTTGGCGTCCGGCGGTAGGTCTTGTTGGTTTCTCTCCGAGGGGCTTGCTGTTCTGTAGCGTAGATCATGGCTCATCGGGGTCCGGGGTTCGCCGCTCCGGGGTTCGACGAGGGATCGGTCTCCAAACGTGGATCTTGAGGTTTCCGTGATGGAGGTCTTGGCGTCTCGTGTTGGGCTTGTTGGGCACCACCAGGTACACGCGGATCCCCGCTTTGCAAACAACCGATGCCACAAACACATCACTGAAGGCCATCTCAGCACCTCAGGGCAAGCAGCAGGGGCCGGTGGGCAGGCGCGGATGGCGGAGGCGGGTGCGGGCCAGGGCCAAGCGAGGTGAGGGCGGCTCGGGCCGGCGGTTTCCAGAGCCGGGCGCAGCGGCAGGGGCCCGCGCGGCGCAGAGGTGAGGCGAAGGGAGGCGGCGAGGTTGGGCGCGAGCGGGAGGAAGGTGTGAGCGGCGGCGGGCGCCTGGGCGAGCGCCGGCGAGGGACGGGGCTAGCGCGCGGCAGGCGGCAGAGCAAGCGCGACCGAGGCGGGCGGAAGAAGCAGCGCCGGCGGCGGGAGCTGCAGGCGGCGGGGCAGGACACGGAGGGAGAGGAGGAGGGGCGGCGCGCTCGGAGGGACGTGGCCAGAGGCGGAGGAGGGCGAGCGGAGGCGAGCGGAGAGGGCGGCGCCGCTGCAGCGGTGAGGTGCGGAGGAGGCGAGGTCGAGGACGGCTCCGGCGGGCTCGGGGAGGGGAGGTCGTCGCGGTGGCGGCGTGCTGGGGGCCGCGTCGGGCGGGGCGCGGCCCGGAGGAGGGGCGGGCGAGCGCGGCTGCTGGGGGCGGTGGAGGTCACGGCGACGAGGTGGGGCGAGCGGAGCGAGCGCGGCGCGGCGGCGGGGTGCGGAGGGCGGTGGAGCGGAGCTGGGACGGGGCGGCACGGCGAGGCCGCCGGCTGCCTGGGGAGGGAAGAGGAGGTGCTGGGGGGGTCTGCGGCCAGGCGAGAGAGGGACAGGGGAGAGAGACGCGGGCAGCGCGCGTGCGCAGGGAGGAGGATGGGGACGAGGCGTCGGTGGGGGGTGGGTCCCGCGTGGGGCCCAGGGGCGGGCCAGGTGGGGAGCTGGGCGGGATCCCGAGGAGGCGTGCGCGCGTGTGAACGCGGGGTGGGGGGGCTTGTGTGCGTTAGTGCGTGTGCGTGCTGAGAGGGTGAGAGAGAGAGGAAAAAGGGGAGAGAGGCTGGGGGTGACGTGGCGGAGGGGGATTGGGTGAGGGAAAGGGGGAGATGAGGTGGCGAAGTCTGATAGGCTAGGGTGAGGTGGCTGGGAAGGTTGGGTAGTTTTCTGGGTAGCTGTAGGTTTTAGGGGCGGTTGCAGGGTGGACCGATTTAGTTTTCCTGGGGCGGTCGATCGGGTCTATTCGGCCCGTTCGTCTGCCCCTACTGAAAATATATAACTTTTATTTGCTTAAATAACACCGTTTGCAAACCGATAGCGGCAAAACAAAATAGTCCGGCGACCCGGGTTTTGGCGTTTGAATAAAGATGGGGCGTTTTTAGAAGACAACACGGGCTTTGCAAACATAGTTTTATGCAACAAACACATGATGATGACGATGCAATGCACAAATTCAACGCGATTTTCTAGTAGTGGTTTTTGCGGGATGCCACAATTCGACACCACTAACAATGGATCTCGCCCTCGAGATCCGCCTCATGGTACCGGAAGGAAGGTCGGCGATCTGAATCTTCTCGCTTCGTGTAGATCCTCGCGACACCACTAACAAGAGGTCGTTGTCCGTGCTCGTGGAGAGAACACTCCGGGGACAAAAGGTCGAAGGCAGAGGTATCAACAATAAAGCCACCTCTAACTCCGGTAGAAGAGGGAACCGATGCATTCTCATCCACTTCAATGTACAAAAGCGAATAGCAAGGGTAGTCGGCATGGGGGCCAATCCATCACGCACCCAAACTATTACTCCGCACAATCAGTAGAAAAGAGTGCAACCATTCTCGGAATCAGACTGAAGATCTCGACAAGCGAGGTTCGGAAACAAGGAGTAATGCAGACTCTGCATCGGATCCGGCGTAGATGATGTCGTCGCGTCGGAAAACACCGGAAGGCTCAAACAAGGAACAACGAATGGTTCCGCGGAAGACGGATTCCTCAAGCAGCATGAACACCGGATGGGAGAGCACCGTTATCAAAGAAGGAAGCGAAACCCTGAAGGTACGACGGAACCCAACCACGAGAAATCCTGGACTCGAAGAGGAAGGAGAGAGCAGATTCAAAACACGTAGAGATAAGAGGAGAACAGCAGAGGGTAAGGAGTAAAATCAGACCTAACCAGAACTATCCAACCGATTTTGCAAAAATAGTTTTGACACTCTACTTCGGCCGTTAGCTAGGTTATCCTACAGGCTGGACTTGTGGGGTATCGCAACTGCTGAGCTCTGATACCACTCTGTAACACCCTCAGAATCGGACCTATGCAAGTTTGAGCAAAATTCGCCAAACCCGCATAGAAGCGATTCAAAGGTGCCCACCAGGCACTTTCGTGCGGGTGGAAAACGAAGTAATAACATTACACAACAGTCCTCGATGGGACCCACAGAACAGATATATATAACAGCGACTCAGAGAGTCAAGAATACAAATATAATATACAAAGATCCAAATCACCTTGAAAACGATATAGCGTCCAGCTACGGACAAGATGCAAATGGGGCTAAGAGCCCTGAAGAATAACCAATGGCGTCCATAACCCTGCCCAGGCCAAGCCGGAAGGGTAACCCTGCTAACGGCGTCGATCTCAAAACCTGCTTAAACAAAAGGGGTGCCGACAAAGGGCAAAGGAAAAAAAAAAGAAGGAGCGTCAGTACTGAGGCCAGTACACGGCGAGGCTAGAATTCGGCGGTCCTCGCCTACATAGGTATGGTGGACTGAAGCGGCAGCGGCAGCATGCACTAAACAACCTATAGAGACTCGATACAACTGGCGGTTATCAGAGAGGGGTAAGAATGACCTATCCGGATCCAACCTGATACTAACACCAAACAACCCATCCTGGTGTTTCCCCCTCGAGACCAAACGAGGAAGTCAACCGAGGAACTCACACAGTTGGCAGTTTTATTTATTCAGTTATCGTTGCAGCAATTACTAGTCAAGTATAGATAGTCATCCTGATAAATAAAGCAGTGGGCACTTTTAGTTAACCATTCCGTTATAGATATAACACTTACTAATCAGATACAGATAGCATGAGATAAACCCAAAACCCAGCAGTTGTTGGTACTTTTATTCAGCCATTTCGTTGTAGTTGTAAGATTTACTAGTCAGGTACAATGGTCGCTGGCGACGACCCAAACAAGCAATTGTGGGAAGTATTAATTAGCCATTCCATTATAGTGAAGCTGATTACTAGTCATTTTATAGTCAAATTGATAGCAGTAAACTTTAGTTATGCTTGTCTATGGTCGAGATACTGTGCTCCAAGTCGTCCATAACCACGGACACGGCTTTCAGAAAGTTTTAACCCGGCCGGGGTGCACAAATAGGAACACACACACGATCAACCTCGGAAAAACCAAAACAAAACCCAACGAGGTCTCACGACAGAGCAATCACAAGATTCAGAAATATTTCAGGGGGCCACCCCTTTGAGTAGAACCCGCAACGAAGTAAGCTAGCTTCGAGACGGACTCAAGGTTAGCGCCAATGGCTGTAAGCGACTGGGAACCCGAAAACTCGGGGTGTCGATACCGCGTAATCACTCCGCTTACCTAAACAGTACAGTGTGCTATCTGTCGCACAATCGTAAATAAAGCAGTAAAGCATGGCATAAGTACAGGATCGTAAATAAAACCTCAAACTAGTTTGTGGCCCCAAGAAATAAGACGGAATCAAGTTCTGGCTAAGGGGGGCCCATACTCCCCATATGTGGATAGCGCGATAAATCAAGGAACAGGTATCAAGTACTCGGGGTCCTACGGGACACAAGTGGGCGTTCGGAAACCAAATATTTTCCACCGATGCCTCAGCTTAATTCAATTTTAGTTGTTAAACAGGAATTAAAGTGAACAGTAAGTAAAGCTAAGATCATCTCCAACATCAACATGCGGCAATACATCAACAACTGTGGCACTGGACGACACGCAACAGCGCTTGAGCAAGCGACTACGACGCGCAAGTCCAACTATCTACCAAACAACAGGCCATAGGATGTGTCCAAGGCAATATAGGGCTGCACGGTATATCACGGGTACGGAAACTAAAGCATCGCAACACAGATAGCAATAGAACAACAGGAGGGAATAAATACTATAAAAGTAAGATAGGGAGAAAGGGGAAGATGCTCGCCTGAAACATTGTCGAAGGGTTCAACCGAAGATCGGGGCGCAGCTCACATCAACTCAACGGCCTTATCCGCGAAGAAGCAAAACACTAGAAGAAACACCGGATGCAATATTTAATACGACGGCAGAAGATCGGCATGATGCATGTATGATGCATGACATGGCAAGGATGCAATGCGATTAGGTCATATTAAACGGAAACGGGGTCCCGACATTAATAGATGGTTCATGTTATTAACCTACCCCGCAAATTAAATGTTGTTTAACATGGCCAGATATGGGAACGATTCGATGCACAATTTTAAATGAGGCCAATATAAGGCTAGATTTGCCCGCATATGGGCCCCATATTTAATTATAAGGTGAATCGGCATAAGGCCCCCAAACCACATGATATGCATGCGAGATGACAATTAAATATGCGACAAGTTGTATTATGTTATAAAATAGGGTTTGAGGAAAAGGGTCACACATTTAGGGTTTGGCGATCTTGTTAGGGTTCCGGGGTTCGGGGTCGGGTCTCGGGGTTCAGGGTTCGACGGACTTGGGGTTCCGGGGTCGTTCTCGAACTCCGGGGGTTAGGGTCTTGTCGGATACATTCTCGGATGTCGGAGGTAGGTCTTGGCGTATCCACGGAAGCAGAACTTGGGTTGGCGTCGGGGCGCATCGGATTTGCCCTGGTCGATGTCGTTTCTGGTTGTCGCGCCGATCTTGTCGGGTCCCACAGGGTCGATCTTGCCGTTGCGAGGGTCTTGTCGGGCCCGCGCAATCGAGTCGGTCTTGGCGTCCGGGAAGCGGTACTTGTCACACCTGTGATCTTCGGGTGTTATGGCGGCGATCTTGTCGTTTCGATGTCGGGGTCTCGAAAAACGGAGCGAAGCACTTGGCGTTCTTTAGCGACCTTGACGTCCTCTAGGGAAGACCATGTCGAGCCATCGGGTTTGGTTTAGTCTTCGGGGTCTCGGTGTCCTCGGATCCGATTGACGATCTTGGCGTCCGGCGGTAGGTCTTGTTGGTTTCTCTCCGAGGGGCTTGCTGTTCTGTAGCGTAGATCATGGCTCATCGGGGTCCGGGGTTCGCCGCTCCGGGGTTCGATGAGGGATCGGTCTCCAAACGTGGATCTTGAGGTTTCCGTGATGGAGGTCTTGGCGTCTCGTGTTGGGCTTGTTGGGCACCACCAGGTACACGCGGATCCCCGCTTTGCAAACAACTGATGCCACAAACACATCACTGAAGGCCATCTCAGCACCTCAGGGCAAGCAGCAGGGGCCGGTGGGCAGGCGCGGATGGCGGAGGCGGGTGCGGGCCAGGGCCAAGCGAGGTGAGGGCGGCTCGGGCCGGCGGTTTCCGGAGCCGGGCGCAGCGGCAGGGGCCCGCGCGGCGCAGAGGTGAGGCGAAGGGAGGCGGCGAGGTTGGGCGCGAGCGGGAGGAAGGTGTGAGCGGCGGCGGGCGCCTGGGCGAGCGCCGGCGAGGGACGGGGCTAGCGCGCGGCAGGCGGCGGAGCAAGCGCGACCGAGGCGGGCGGAAGAAGCAGCGCCGGCGGCGGGAGCTGCAGGCGGCGGGGCAGGACACGGAGGGAGAGGAGGAGGGGCGGCGCGCTCGGAGGGACATGGCCGGAGGCGGAGGAGGGCGAGCGGAGGCGAGCGGAGAGGGCGGCGCCGCTGCAGCGGGGAGGTGCGGAGGAGGCGAGGTCGAGGACGGCTCCGGCGGGCTCGGGGAGGGGAGGTCGTCGTGGTGGCGGCGTGCTGGGGGCCGCGTCGGGCGGGGCGCGGCCCGGAGGAGGGGCGGGCGAGCGCGGCTGCTGGGGGCGTTGGAGGTCACGGCGACGAGGTGGGGCGAGCGGAGCGAGCGCGGCGCGGCGGCGGGGTGCGGAGGGCGGTGGAGCGGAGCTGGGACGGGGCGGCACGGCGAGGCCGCCGGCTGCCTGGGGAGGGAAGAGGAGGTGCTGGGGGGGGGTCTGCGGCCAGGCGAGAGAGGGACAGGGGAGAGAGACGCGGGCAGCGCGCGTGCGCAGGGAGGAGGATGGGGACGAGGCGTCGGTGGGGGGTGGGTCCCGCGTGGGGCCCAGGGGCGGGCCAGGTGGGGAGCTGGGCGGGATCCCGAGGAGGCGTGCGCGCGTGTGAACACGGGGTGGGGGGGCTTGTGTGCGTTAGTGCGTGTGCGTGCTGAGAGGGTGAGAGAGAGAGGAAAAAGGGGAGAGAGGCTGGGGTGACGTGGCGGAGGGGGATTGGGTGAGGGAAAGGGGGAGATGAGGTGGCGAAGTCTGATAGGCTAGGGTGAGGTGGCTGGGAAGGTTGGGTAGTTTTCTGGGTAGCTGTAGGTTTTAGGGGCGGTTGCAGGGTGGACCGATTTAGTTTTCCTGGGGCGGTCGATCGGGTCTATTCGGCCCGTTCGTCTGCCCCTACTGAAAATATATAACTTTTATTTGCTTAAATAACACCGTTTGCAAACCGATAGCGGCAAAACAAAATAGTCCGGCGACCCGGGTTTTGGCGTTTGAATAAAGATGGGGCGTTTTTAGAAGACAACACGGGCTTTGCAAACATAGTTTTATGCAACAAACACATGATGATGACGATGCAATGCACAAATTCAACGCGATTTTCTAGTAGTGGTTTTTGCGGGATGCCACATTCATCCCACCAGGATTCCCGCCAAGCTCCCCACGACACCCGGCGCCCCGACGAGAACTCCCGCGTCGCCTCGCCTGCTCCACCTCGCCATCTTCCTCGTGTGGGCCTGCGCTGGAACAAGCCAGCCCACCACGGGCCGCCTCCTCGTCTCGCGACCCACCGGCTCCACCACACACCCCGCCAACAGCTGACCCGGGTGGGCCGGTTTCTCCCTCAACCCGGCCGGCCCACCGCGGGACTGCTTCATCGAGTAACCCGGCTGGGCCTGGGAATACCCCGGCTGGGCCTTTGCAGCCCCGGGCCGACTTTCCCCTCCAGGCCGATTTACCCCTCCAGCCGAGTTAACAGCCCATTCGGCTGAAGCAGGAAATAGTCCAGCTGGGC
The DNA here is from genome assembly GCA_910589765.1 of Avena atlantica. Classification (NCBI taxonomy): domain Eukaryota; kingdom Viridiplantae; phylum Streptophyta; class Magnoliopsida; order Poales; family Poaceae; genus Avena; species Avena atlantica. The sequence continues at coordinate 441,876,854 of OU342734.1, read as the reverse complement.
CCTTTCTCTGGTAGGCCGAATCATCTTTCCCTTAGGCCGAATTTCCACTCCCTCTGGGGCGTTCGGGCCGAATTGATTCATCCCGTACGCCCCCGTACTCACATCCAGACGTATTCTGGCATCTACGACGATGCCCCATCGACCCAAGACAAAACAAACAAGTCTCATGCCAGTCTTGGGACGCCCATGGCTCAAACTGGCACATGGGCGTATGGAATATGCCCTTGGCATCAAGAAGATGCTAGAGAATATGCCCTTGGCACCAGGGATATGCTAAGGAATATGCCATGGCATCTCCAAAGATGCCAAGGCATATGCTAAGCATCTAGATAGATGCCAGAAATATGCTACATAGATACCAAGCATGGGGAACAAGTCTTGTCCCCTGGGCTCCCCTTTATAAGGAGCACCAGGGGGATCGTTCACAAGAGAGGCCCCGAAGGGCTCTTCTCCTTTCTGCTCACTAGGAGCTCTCCTTCTTCCTCTCCCTCCACTCTCACAGAGAGCTTAGATAGAAGCATAGGGGAAACAGCTCAAGGAGCACGATTGTAGCCCCAAGTATGGCAAGATTATAAGGGATTAGATGTATAGAATGAGGTATTATCTCCACTTGAGAGCTTCAATCCAATATACATTGTACTTCTCTTTGTTCATATGAGTGCGGTCTTCACCGCATTATCCCTCCCCGGATTCCTCCACGTCCATCGGCCCCAACTTTAGCCTACCCATGGCATATGCCGTGATACCACCACGACACTTGCCGAGGTACAGTACCCCGGCAAAGAACCTAAGAGCAGCAAATGCCGTAGCATTGGAGTTAGAGGGGTTGACCGGTGAGGCCCGGCAGAAACAGCAAGAAAGAGTGAACGAGTTAGTGCGCATCGCGAACCAGCAAAAGGAAGAAATGCTCAGGGCAGAACCGGCGAGGCCGGGGGCCTCGCGAATGGTTCACTCGGCAGGAGCAGCACCTGCCTTGTCCGTGGCAGCAGCATCTTCACCAGGAAATAATGCACGGAGGGACAAAGCAGTAACCTCAGGAAAGAGAAACAAGCAAATTGTTCCATATGATCCGGCAATGGCCGGAAAGGCAAATGAGAACAGATGCAATGCAAGCCGAGGTAACAGTGGGGAGAGGAATCCCGACCGTAATGAGAAAGACGGCGGAAGCCGAGGCAATGGAGATCTCGGCAGAAGAGAACCCGGAAGAGGCAATCATGAAAACAATGCCCCGGTCGAAGTAAGGAGAGAATTGCCACTCAACCCGCAACCAAGGCATGAACCCCGGCAGGAAAGGGAAACGAGGCCAGCTCGCCACAATCAAGTTAATGAAAGATACAATGATGGTTATTCCGAGATGGAATATGCGATCCATGGCAGAAATAACCATTATGGAATACAAGACAGAGTCCTGTACAGAGATTTGCCATCAAATGATGCAAGAGTGAAGCTGGACCGGCTATACCGGTCCGAGTTGTTGGAAGAACAGGGTCCACCAGGTCCGACATGCTTTGGAGCACAGATCATGGGAGAACCACCTGTGCCGAACTTTCAGCTAGCAAGGGGCACGAAAACATATAATGGGAGTACCAAACCACAAGATTGGTTGATTGACTATGCCACTGCTGTGAAAATAGCGGGTGGAAACTTACGATGGGCAGTATGGTATGTCCCACAAATGCTAGAAGGACCAGCTAGGGTGTGGCTGAATAATCTACCAGCGGGCAGTATTAACTGTTGGCTGGATTTTGAAGAAATGTTTGTCAGCAACTTTACCAGCACATACAAGAGGCCAAATAGGCCACAACAGTTAGCCATGTGCAAGCAGAGGCCGAATGAAACAGATAGGGAGTTTTTAACTCGGTGGTGTAACCTGAGAAACTCATGTGAAGGAGTTATAGAATCGCAAGCAATAGCTTGGTTCGCACAAGGATGCCGTTATGCCAGCGTATTGTGGCAACGTCTGCAAAGAGATATGCCGACCACATTGGCAGAAACCATCAGAATAGCGGACTCCTATGCGTTAGGAGACCCAACGCAACCAGAATTAATGTCGGCGGATCATCGGGAGCAACATGACCATTATGCAAGAGACTTGGCCGGATCATCTAGGCGCAGTGATTTCAGAGGAAGAAGAGAGGAAAGGCCGGATTATAGATATAATTCGGCTCTGGTGGCGGCAGTAGCGCAAGATCCAACGAGTCACGGAGCGACTCAGCGGAAAAAGAATGGTCCTCAGCAGTGGACACCAAGGAATGAAGGAAAAAGGCAGTGGACCCCAGAACAAAAGAAACAGTGGAAGGATAGGCCGAAGTACACGTTCGAATCTATGTTAGATCAGCCGTGCAAATTTCACACGTCAAACCCATCCAGGCCAGCCAACCATACAACCCGCCAATGTGCATGGATGAAAAATGCAATGGGGAACCCAACAGGTATTCAGGCACCCAATCAAGTACATCAGCAGCATCAACCACAGTTGACTGGAGCAAATGCACAGCAACTAATGTTACCGCCCCCTCCCCCGAGGTACGATAACTCGGATCGGAGAGACACGGTACATCAAGTGATGAACCAAGTCCAGGATGGAAGGACAAATCCGGCAAATACTGGACGCAATGATTACAGAGAACATCATCAGTCTTATTGCGTATTCACAACGGAACAACAAGACAAGCAGAGTGTGCAGCGCCGGCATATGGAAGTAAATGCAGTTATGCCTGTAGTGCCAAGATATGTGCCTTGGTCAGATCAGGAGGTAACTTGGAGCATAAAGGATCACCCCAAGATAATGCCGAATCCTGGATCATATGCACTCGTGTTGGATCCAACATTCGTTGGACCAAGCATTAATGTGAAATTCTCAAAAGTACTCATTGACAATGGGAGCAGTATCTGTAGGGGTTCGTAGCATGGAAAACAAAAAATTTCTATCGCATACAAACAAACAAGCCAAGATCTATCTACTAGATTGTAGCAACGAGTCGATGGAATAACTTACCCTCGAAGATTCCAAAACGGTTAACGAGAGCAGATTCTCGTGGGTGATGTAGTCGTACTCTTTCCGATCTCAAGATCGCGTAGACGATCCTTACGGCGCCACGTTCCGGCAGCGCTCCCGCAGTCGGTCACACGTTCGGTACTCGACGAAGACCTTCCTCTCCCTTGTTCCAGCAGGCAGCGGAGGTTGTAGCACTCTCCTCGCGATTCCGGCAGCACAACGGCGTGGTACCGGAAGTAGAGGGGAGATCTCGCAGGGCTTCGCCTTAAGCCAGAGCGAGTATGGTGGAGTATGAGAGAGGCTTTAGTGGTCTAGGGATTAGACACACCAATTAGAAGGCTCTAAACCGAAGGCTAGTGCAATTAGAAGCTCTAAACCAAAACGGCTCTAAACCGGAGGCTGTGGCTAGGGTTTAGATTTAGAGGATAGGAACTTGTGTGTCTAGGAGGGGAGCCCTGCCCCTCCTTTTATAGGTGGAGGGAGGTGCGGCCAAGGGGAGGGGAGTCCCTCCCCAACTCGGCTTGGAGGTGGGCCGCCGGTTGGAGGAGGGAAATCCTCCCCAACTCGGTTTCAAACTTCCTCCTCTTTCCAAAAACTGCCGTTTGACTTTTTCAAACTAGCCGTTTGACTTTTCAAACTAGCCGTTTGACTTTTCAAACTAGGATTTGAATAAACCCTTTATTTTGGACAGCGAAGACACCTAGTACATAATGCAATCATACCAACTTGATATAACACTTTCATGTACCCCTTCCCCTACAGAGTGCCGGACATTCCGGAACCTTCTAGAACATTCCCGATGAAAACACCGGAATCATTCTCCAACTCCGAAACGGGACTTTCCTTATATGAATCTTATTCTCCGGACCATTCCGGATGTCCTCGTGATATCCTGGATCCCATCCGAGACTCCGAACAACATTCGGTCTCTTACTCATCATTCCATAACTACTCAACAACATCGAATCCTTAAGTGTGTCTCCCTATGGTTCGTGAATTATGCGGACATGATCGAGACTCTTCTCCGATCAATAACCAATAGAGGAATCTGGAAATTCATATGGCTCCCACATATTTCTACGATTACTTTGCGATCGAATGAACCACTTACATACGATACCAATTTCCCTTTGTCTCACGATAGTTTACTTATCCGAGGTTTTGATCGTCGGTATCTCTGCATACCTAGTTCAACCTCGTTACCGATAAGTACTCTTTTCTCGTTCCTGTGGTATGTGATCCCTTGTGAGCCAGTCACATGCTTGCAAGCTAATTGGATGACATTCCACCGAGAGGGCCCAGAGTATATCTATCCGTCATATGGATGGACAAATCCCACTCTTGATCCATGTGCCTCAACACATACTTTCCGAACACTCAATGCCACCTTTATAGCCACCCAGTTACGGTGTGGTGTTTGATGTCATCAAAGCATCCTTCCGGTGATGGTGATTAGCATGATCTCATGGTCGAAGGAATTAGGTTACTATGTATCAGAAAGCTTATGGCAAATGAACTATATTAAATGACTTGATCTTTATGCTACGCTTAACTATAGGAGTATGTCCATCACATCATTCTCCTAATGATATGACCCTGTTGTTAATAACATCTCTATGTGCATGATCAGGAAACCATGATCATATATTAACCAACAAGCTAGTTTAACAAGAGGCTTTACTAGGGACTCTTTTATGTTTACAAATCACACAAGTATTAATGTTTCCGGTTAATACAATTATAGCATGGTATGTAAACATTTATCATAAGTATGAAGATATGATAATAACCACTTTATTATTGCCTCTTGGGCATATCTCCAACAGTCTCCCACTTGCACTAGAGTCAATAATCTAGTTTCAAACCTTTGTGTATTCAACACCTATGGTTTTCTGGTGTCGTATGTACACGATTGCTAGTGGTCAACTGATCTCCGGATCTGACCCTTCCAGGTCCGTGTGTAATTGCATGTCTTTGCGTCTCTACGCATCACTCATTCTCTAATGAGATGGCTTCGTACAAATTTGGTCCTTTGGTGTGACCTTTAGTTCTTTGGGGTTAAAACATGTTGATAATATTGTCGTACAATATATCTTTATAGTATTATCCCGCTATGAACTACACCTAGTTTGATAACAAACTACTTGACACAAATGCCCTCTTTAGCTGCTATTATAGCAGTCATATACTTAGCCTTTTGTTGTAGTATCTGTCACAATGTCTTAACTTTGGAACTCATCCAAATCCATTATGGAACTTACTTTCCATCATATTGTGCCACCTTTAGTTTAGATTGAGATAAACTTAATTTGTACTTTGTGACAATACTAGTATCAATGTAATTCATTTACAATGAACTAACCATCTATTTGTCACTTCTACAAATAATATACTCTTAGTTCTTCCAAAAGATCATAAGAATATCCTTACTATTGTCCAATGATCAACTTATGAATCATTCTGGTATATGCTCATAACATTTAGAGTATAGGACATATCTGGATTTGTACATATCACAGTATGATTGATATAAATACTCTTTGTGATTTCATACATCAAGTATCAATCTATACTTGAATCTTTGTTTCACTTACCCTGTGTCAATACACTTGAATATATCATCAATATTGAACTCATTCAATCCTTTTTCTGTGACAAGAACCTTTCTTGTAGTTTCTATATTGAACTCATTCAATACATCATCTATGTACTTTCGGCACAACCATATTAGCGTCTATTGATGCCAAATATTTGGGTTTTGCCTAAGTCTTTCATCAGGATGAAATTCTTAATATGTGTTAATAAAATATACATCTTTTCCAATCAACAATATGTCCTCCACATAATGTATTAGAAATATGTCTTAGCGCTCCCACTTAATTTCTTGCAAATGCAAGCATCTTCATTGTCTCTGATGAAATTAAACTCTTTTAACAGTTTCATCATAGTGAAGATTCCAACTCCGCTATGCTTACTTCAACCATTGAAGTTTGTATATGCTTTTAGAATCCTTTGAATTAACAAAACCCTATGGACCGTGTCCTAGGTAACAATTCTATTATAAGAACTTGTTTTGTTTATTCAACTACCATATAACAAAATTATATGTAGTGGTTGCTACACTAATCCGTCTAGACTAAATATCACTATGAAAGATCAAATCTTATCATAGTCAACCTTTGAACATTGTTGTGAACTCTTTCCCAATATGTCGATTATAGATGTGAAACATCCATGTCTATTTCTTTATAGATCCAAACACAACTGTAAGGTCTTACACCTTTCTCGAGGGTCCTTCAAGTTCAAAACTTGATTTCTCGTGTATGAAACTATCGCGGATTTTATGGCTTCAAGCCATTTGACGGAGTCAGGGCTCATCATCGCTTCTTTGCATATAGTCGGATTATTATTGTCAAATAATGATTTAACTCTCAAATCTTGGTATTCGATTGTTCATCCGATCTACTTGTTTCAATAGGAACTTAGATCTCCGCGACCACAACCTTTGAGGTACGCGAGCCATGAGCATTGTTGCTAACTCCGGAACACTTTTCGGCGCTGCGCAACTTTGCACATATAGCTAAGATTCTTTTAACCTTATAGCTAAGATTCTTTTAACCTTATCAAAGTTCTATTGTCCTCCCACTTAACTTTTCATGAAAAATTCCTTCTCAAAGAAACTTGATGTTCTAAGTGACAAACACTTTTGTCTCCGGTGTTTATGGAGGAATACTTAACAGTTATACAAAGACAGGTTCATCCGACTTTGGTTGCACACATCTTTCTTATGCATAGCATACCAATGTTTAAGAAAGGACTACTTGGGTTTTATCCCAAACCATAACTTTATATGGTGTCATTTCAACGGATTATGATGGAGCTCTTTTCAGTGGAAAAACGGTAGTCTCTAAAGCTTTTAATCTTTAAAATATAATGGCAGTTTTATGAGTTATACCTTTGATCTTACTATGTCAAACAAGGTTTAATTACATATCTCGAACGCTCCATACTCTTATGGTGTTTCGGAAAAATGCAAATCCACGAAACGATTCCATAAATCTTAGGTATTATGCTAAACTTTGTAACTCAAATATCTTCCTTTATGATCTTTATCATAAACTGTTTATATTCTTGTTACAATGATTTTGCTCTTCATCTTGAAAGTCTTTGAACTTTTCAAATGTTTCATACTTCATCCTTATTAAGTAAATATTCATATATTCACTCAAATTTTCGGAGAAAGCATATGAAGTTGAAATCCATCGCTCTTGACTACACATAATGGACTTCGTACAACAATATGTACAAGTTCCAATAAGCTAGTCATTCGTTCCCTTTTGGCCTATGAACGAAGTTTTAATTATTTCTAGGAAAGTTTCACAAGCGTCATTTGATCAAAAATCAAAAGACTCTAAAATTCCATCCACATGGAGTTTCTTCATGTTTTCTTTCAATATAATTTAAACGGCGATGTCACTTCCTAAATGATCTTTCAATCAATTTGTCTTTCGACATCTTTAGCACTAGTTTTATGGATGTGATTTCTCCAACGAGATTTGCGAATCCATCTTTTATGGATTACGACAATTATTTGAACAACCCTTTTGTTCTCATAATACCTGATAAAACAAATCTTGAAGGCAAGCTTTGACGTTTAACGAGCAACACAATAACCTTTTATTTGTTCTTGATGAACATCATCACATATTCTTTTGCTAGTTACTTAGGCCATTGTAGTTCATGAATTGTGTTGTTTCGTATGACGATTCACACCAACAAATTCAGTATCAAATACTTAAGAACCACATTGTTTAATGAGCAAAGAATATAGCCATAACATGTATATCATCTATATACTTAAACTGAACAATTCTAGTCTTTTCTTTTCTGCCATATATTTATGAGATTTTCTTTCAGTGTTTCCTTTTCTGTTTGAAAGAATCTATCAACATCAATAGTGGAGTCATACATATGACACATAGTCCAAAGCGTGTATAGTTAAATACCAATGTCTTTGGACTTGCACTTTTGAAGTAGATCACCATCATCAAATGTTTGGTGTTCTTTCAAATTCCTTTCTTTAGTAATCTCTTGGTGTAGTAAACATTTTACCTACATCAAATATTCACCCTTATCATGGAATCGTCCATGATCAAGCTACTTTTAGCTTATAACGATGAATTACGAGTATAATGTTGCTATCCAAAAACCTTTTGGAGGATTAGGACAACAAGTGTCTCCAACCTTTTGCAGATTCTCATCAAAATATGAGAACATGAACTTTGCCATATTATACTCTATCATGTTGTAACCAAAACTTCGTTTCAGATATCACAATATCTTCCACACATCATGGTTTCTGAAACAACTCTTTCAGATCCTAGATAACCTTGATATTAAGAGAATCCTTTGAATATCAAGAATCATGGAGACAAACATGATACTTATATACTAACACTTGGAATTGTCACTCTCGTTTTAATACCAATTATTAAACTTCATGGAGTGACCGGAACTTACTGAAAGTTTGCAATAGAACTTTTAAACTTTAGATTAACACTTCAAAACAATACGATACCAGTTCGTAAAGTAACTAACCGGAATTCTATAGTTCTATCATCTCAATTATAACTAAGCGCAAGGTGGTAAACGGATGCCAATGACTACAACAACTATGCAAATTCACTTTGATTTAATTTATGATAAATAGTGTTCAACTTTTAATCATATTGCTGTTGAACTCCCACTCAAAACAATATCCCTCACATTGTTTTAGTGATCACACGAACCAAATCAACCATATCAAAACCGATCATCACGACAGTTGATGTAGCTTCAATGGCGAACAATCAACATGTCCATCATATCTACTATATGACTCATGCTTTACCTTTCGGTGATCCGTGTTCCGAGACCATGTCTGTACATGCTAGGCTCGTCAAGATAAAACCTTAGCTTCCGCATGAGCAAATCTGGCTTGCCCACGTTGTATACACTTGCGGAATCTAACACACCCGATCATCACGTGGTGCTTCGAAACAACAAGCTTTAGCAACGGTGCTAACTAAGGGTGAACACTTTATGACTTGAAATTCATGTGCATGAGGGATCATCTTATAATGCTACCGTCGTCTACTAAGCAATACAAGATGCATAAAGGATTAACATCACATGCAATTCATAATATGTGATATGATATGGCCTTTCTTCTTTGTGCTTCCGATCTCCATCTTCTAGCACGAACATGATCTCCATCATCACCGACATTGCATCAAGGTCAATGATGCTTCTCCATGGTTGTCGTCCACCGGCTTCAACTATTACAACTATTTTGAATAGACACGCGGGTCTTAACAGAAATTAAAGACAACCATATGGCTCCTGCCGGTTGCCAACTTACAATAAGGAACATTGCATACATCAAATATAATCACAATCATGGCCATATCACATCACATCACACCCCTGCAAAACAAAGTTAGACGCCTCTAATTTTCTTTGCATATTTTACGTGGTTTGGGGCTTTCAGTAAGTGTCGCTCTAACTTACGAACAAGAACCACAACATTTGATACTAGTATTGTCAATCACCCGTTGTAAATTGAATCTTAACTATGTTGGGAGAAACAGGCACCCGCAAAGCCACTTATGCAATACAAGTTGCATGTCAAGCGTGGAGCAAGTCTCATGAACGATGTCATGTAAGGTTAGCCCGGGCCGCTTCATCCCACCATCCCGCAAGATGCAAAGTACACAAGAAGCAATCGACAACAAAAGCATCAACGCCCACAATGACCATTGTGTTCTACTCGTGCAAACAGATCTACATACAGACACGGCTCTGATACCACTGTAGGGGTTCGTAGCATGGAAAACAAAAATTTTCTATCGCATACAAACAAACAAGCCAAGATCTATCTACTAGATTGTAGCAACGAGTCGATGGAATAACTTACCCTCGAAGATTCCAAAACGGTTAACGAGAGCAGATTCTCGTGGGTGATGTAGTCGTACTCTTTCCGATCTCAAGATCGCGTAGACGATCCTTCCGGCGCCACGTTCCGGCAGCGCTCCCGCAGTCGGTCACACGTTCGGTACTCGACGAAGACCTTCCTCTCCCTTGTTCCAGCAGGCAGCAGAGGTTGTAGCACTCTCCTCGCGATTCCGGCAGCACAACGGCGTGGTACCGGAAGTAGAGGGGAGATCTCGCAGGGCTTCGCCTTAAGCCGGAGCGAGTATGGTGGAGTATGAGAGAGGCTTTAGTGTTCTAGGGATTAGACACACCAATTAGAAGGCTCTAAACCGAAGGCTAGTGCAATTAGAAGCTCTAAACCAAAACGGCTCTAAACCGGAGGCTGTGGCTAGGGTTTAGATTTAGAGGATAGGAACTTGTGTGTCTAGGAGGGGAGCCCTGCCCCTCCTTTTATAGGTGGAGGGAGGTGCGGCCAAGGGGAGGGGAGTCCCTCCCCAACTCGGCTTGGAGGTGGGCCGCCGGTTGGAGGAGGGAACTCCTCCCCAACTCGGTTTCAAACTTCCTCCTCCTCTTTCCAAAAACTGTCGTTTGACTTTTTCAAACTAGCCGTTTGACTTTTCAAACTAGGATTTGAATAAACCCTTTATTTTGGACAGCGAAGACACCTAGTACATAATGCAATCATACCAACTTGATATAACACTTTCATGTACCCCTTCCCCTCCGGAGTGCCGGACATTCCGGAACCTTCTAGAACATTCCCGATGAAAACACCGGAATCATTCTCCAACTCCAAAACGGGACTTTCCTTATATGAATCTTATTCTCCGGACCATTCCGGATCTCCTCGTGATATCCTGGATCCCATCCGAGACTCCGAACAACATTCGGTCTCTTACTCATCATTCCATAACTACTCAACAACATCGAATCCTTAAGTGTGTCTCCCTACGGTTCGTGAATTATGCGGACATGATCGAGACTCTTCTCCGATCAATAACCAATAGAGGAATCTGGAAATTCATATGGCTCCCACATATTTCTACGATTACTTTGCGATCGAATGAACCACTTACATACGATACCAATTTCCCTTTGTCTCACGATAGTTTACTTATCCGAGGTTTTGATCGTCGGTATCTCTGCATATCTAGTTCAACCTCGTTACCGATAAGTACTCTTTTCTCGTTCCTGTGGTATGTGATCCCTTGTGAGCCAATCACATGCTTGCAAGCTAATTGGATGACATTCCACCGAGAGGGCCCAGAGTATATCTATCCGTCATATGGATGGACAAATCCCACTCTTGATCCATGTGCCTCAACACATACTTTCCGAACACTCAATGCCACCTTTATAGCCACCCAGTTACGGTGTGGTGTTTGATGTCATCAAAGCATCCTTCCGGTGATGGTGATTAGCATGATCTCATGGTCGAAGGAATTAGGTTACTATGTATCAGAAAGCTTATAGCAAATGAACTATATTAAATGACTTGATCTTTATGCTACGCTTAACTATAGGAGTATGTCCATCACATCATTCTCCTAATGATATGACCCTGTTGTTAATAACATCTCTATGTTCATGATCAGGAAACCATGATCATATATTAACCAACAAGCTAGTTTAACAAGAGGCTTTACTAGGGACTCTTTTATGTTTACAAATCACACAAGTATTAATGTTTCCGGTTAATACAATTATAGCATGGTATGTAAACATTTATCATAAGTATGAAGATATGATAATAACCACTTTATTATTGCCTCTTGGGCATATCTCCAACAGTATCAACATCATGTACAAAGATACCATGCATAAACTCGGAATATCACAGAACATGTTGCAATCCACGAGGACCACTTTCCATGGGATAGTGCCAGGGCTTTCATGTGAACCCATTGGTAAGGTCCGAGTGGATGTGTTATTCGGCACAAGAGATAACTGCAGAGCAGAAAACTTAGAGTTTGAGGTGGTGGATCTAAAGAGTTGTTATCATGCTTTACTCGGACGACCAGCCTTGGCCAAATTCATGGGCAGCTGTCATATAAGTTATCTGAAAATGAAGCTACCTGGACCGCAAGGAGTGATAACAGTAGCAGGGGATTACAAGAAGTCAATGGAGTGCGCTTCAGCCGGGTCAAATTTGGCCGAATCATTGGTTATAGCAAGAGAAAAAAGAAGGATTCAGGAGGTAGCAGCCCTCGCTCAGTCGGCACAGCTGAATATGCCAGCGCTAGCCAATCCGCATGGCAGTGTCTCCTTTCAGCCAACTAAAGAAACCAAGAAGTTTCAGATAGATGAGGAATTCCCGGAGCGTACTGTTACTATTGGTGCAGGCCTGGATGCTAAATAGGAAAGCGAGCTCACCAACTTCCTCCGTGAGAATCGGGACATATTTGCATGGTCAACTCAGGATCTGCAAGGTGTTCCGAGGGAGTTGGCTGAGCACTCTTTGAATGTGAGGCCAGGAGCAAGGCCGGTGAAGCAACCTCTCCGCCGCTTCGCCGAAGACACGAGAAAAATAATAGGGGATGAAATAGCTCGGCTCCTCGCAGCCGGGTTCATCATGGAGGTGCTGTATCCGGACTGGTTGTCAAATCCGGTGCTAGTAGAAAAGAAGAAAGATGATCCGAATGTAGCCATTGTATGGCGAATGTGTATCGATTACACGAACCTGAACAAGGCATGTCCAAAAGATCCTTTTCCATTACCTAGAATAGACCAGGTCATTGATTCGACCGCTGGTTGTGAGTTATTGTCATTTGTAGACGCGTATTCTGGTTTTCACCAGATACCGTTAAATCCGGCCGATCAAATAAAGACTGCGTTTATTACCCCGTACGGGGCTTATTGCTATCGCACAATGCCGTTCGGCCTGCGAAACGCAGGAGCAAATTATCAGAGATGCATGCAAAAATATCTACACGATCAGATAGGAAAAAATGTACAAGTATATTTAGATGACGTGGTCATCAAAACCAAGGAAAGCAAAACGTTACTGGATGATATACGACAGACTTTCGCAAACCTGAGAAGGTTCCGAATGAAGCTTAATCCGGAAAAATGCACGTTTGGCGTGCCGGCAGGAAAGTTACTCGGTTTTGTTGTATCCAGCCGAGGTATAGAGGCCAACCCAACAAAGATAAGGGCAGTAGAAAGAATGGAGTTGCCAAGATGTCTAAATGATGTACAAAAATTCACGGGCTGTCTAGCCTCGCTCAGCCGGTTTGTATGTCGGCTGGGAGAGAAGGCGCTACCACTCTATCAGCTGATGAAGAAATCAGATAAATTCATTTGGACTCCACAAGCAGACAACGCATTTCATGAGTTGAAAAAGATGTTGGTCACAGCACCCATTTTGGCTTCTCCATTATCAAAAGAGCCTATGTTACTCTATGTAGCGGCTACCAACAGAGTAGTAAGTGCTGTAGTCGTAGTAGAACGGCTTGAAGATGATAAGTCGATACAGAGGCCGGTGTATTATTTAAGCGAGGTGTTATCCACTTCAAAGCAGAATTACCCACATTATCAGAAGATGGCTTATGGGGTGTACATGTCGGCGAAAAAGCTTAAACACTACTTCGAAGAGCATCCCATCAAAGTGATCTGTGAAGCGCCCATAGCCGACATAGAGATGCGAGTGGCCGAATAGCAAAATGGGCAATCGAGTTGTCACCGTACGCTCCAAAATTTGATAGGAGAGATGCAATCAAATCTCAAGCGGTCGCCGACTTCTTCGTAGACTGGGCCGAAGTGCAGTATGAACCACCATTACCAGACCCAAATTATTGGATGATGCATTTCGATGGTTCCAAACTAAGAAACGGTTTGGGGGCAGGAATAGTGTTAACCTCGCCTAAAAGAGATCAGCTGAGGTATGTGCTACAAATACATTTTGCCGCATCCAACAACGTAGCCGAGTATGAAGCACTGGTCCATGGATTGAAAGTAGCAAAAGAGATTGGCATACGCCGAATCTTATGCTATGGGGACTCGGATCTAGTAGTACAGCAAGTCTCAGGCAATTGGGATGCATTAGATGCTAATATGGCTTTATACAGATTTCATGTGCAAAAGATCAGTGGATACTTTGAGGGATGTGAATTTCACCACATACCTCGGGCAGAAAATGATGCCGCAGACACATTGTCAAAACTAGGATCAACCCGACAGTCAATTCCCCCGGGCATTGCCCTAGAACACCTCAGGAAACCATCAATAATCCCATCACCAGAATCCGAATCTATCTTCATTCCGGCAAATTCAGCAGAAGATAATGCGCCGATGGAAGTAGACCAGCAATATAACTCAGAACCCCCCAAGAGGGGGACAGCAGAAGTAAACACAATTATGGAGAAGGCCGAGGTAGGTATGTCGGCAGAAAACATGGAAATAGACAGTGAGACCACACCAGAAAAAGTCACACCGCTATGGGCGCAACCCATATTCTCTTACCTTAAAGACGCGATGTTGCCAAACAATGAAGTATTAGCAAGACAAACTATAAGGAGAGCAAAAGCCTATACAATCATAAACAATGAGCTATATAAAAGGAGTGTCACAAGCGTATTGCAAAAGTGTGTGAGTTCGGCAGAAGGCCAGGAGATCCTCCTAGGTATACATCAAGGAGAATGTGGACACCATGCCTCATCTCGTGCCTTGGTAGCCAAAGCATTCAGGCATGGATTTTATGGGCCGACGGCGTTGAAAGAAGCCAAAGAGTTGGTTGAAAAATGCAATGGTTGTCAGAGATATGCAACCAAAATACATATGCCATCGGCCGAGTTAAAAACAATACCCATCACTTGGCCATTTTTGGTGTGGGGCTTAGATATGGTGGGACCGTTTAAGCTAGCCCGAGGGGGAATGACCCACATATTGGTTATGGTGGACAAGTTCACAAAATGGATCGAAGTGAAACCAATAAAAAAATGCGATGGGCCCACAGCAGTGAAATTCCTCAAGGATATTATTTTGAGATATGGGTATCCACACAGTGTTATTACAGATAACGACACAAACTTTGCGGAAGGAGCTTTCGCTAGGTTTTGCAGAGAGAAACACATAAGATTAGATATTGCCTCTGTGGCTCACCCAGCATCTAATGGGCAAGTGGAAAGGTCTAATGGACTAGTTTTGTCAGGAATAAAACCACGACTTCTTGAACCACTTCAAAGGTCGGCTCGATGTTGGATTGAGGAACTCCCAGCCGTATTATGGAGCCTCAGGACTACTCCGAATAGATCAACAGGTTATACACCATTCTTTCTGGTATACGGGGCAGAGGCCGTGCTTCCAACCGACATAATACATGACTCGCCAAGGGTTACTCAATATACAACCTCAGAGGTAAATGAAATAGCTCAGCAAGATACCGTTGACCTGCTAGAAGAAGCCAGACAACTGGCACTATCAAGATCAGCTATTTATCAGCAGAACTTGCGACGATATCACAGCAAGAAGGTGAATCCAAGAGTATTCAAAGAAGGAGATTTAGTCCTCCGACTGGTGCAACGCACGACCGACATGCACAAGCTGTCACCTCCATGGGAGGGACCATTCATCGTGAGCAAAGCATTGCATAACGATGCCTATTATCTAATCGACGCTCAATCCCCCGGAAGGAACAAGACAGACAAAGCTGGCGAAGAAACGAAGCGGCCATGGAATATAGCTTTGCTTCGTCCATTTTACTCGTAGCATAGTATCTCAAGGTCAAGAACCAATGATGTATTAAACCTCGGCATCCAGAGCAGTGACTCGGGGACTGCCATATGTTATTTCAATTTCATCTTATGTATTGAACCTCGGCATCCAGAGCAGTGACCCGGGGACTGCCATATGTTATTTCAATTTCATCTTATGTATTGAACCTCGGCTTCCAGAGCAGTGACTCAGGGACTGCCATATGTTATTTCAATTTCATCTTATGTATTGAACCTCGGCTTCCAGAGCAGTGACTCGGGGACTGCCATATGTTATTTCAATTTCATCTTATGTATTGAACCTCAGCAGTGACTCGGGGACTGCCATATGTTATTTCAATTTCATCCTATGCATTGAACCTCGGCATCCAGAGCAGTGACTCAGGGACTGCCATATGTTATTTCAATTTCATTTTATGTCTCGAACCTCGGCACCCAAAGCAGCGACTCGGGGACTGCCATATGCTGCCCTAGTTTTATGTTGAGCACTAAAACTCGACACCCTGAGCAGCGCATCGGCAACGGTCTTATGTTATTTCTGACAGTTGGTTTACATACTAGACTTCGGCGCAATAGGCAGTGGCTCAGGGGCCGCCATATATTGTTCCAAAATAGTAGTCAACCTTCGATACAAGAAAGGTATCACACTTCGACACCCAGAGTAAGAGCAAATCAATCTCGTATGATATTCAAAGCTCACCCCCAGATTACTTGGCTGAACCACGAGAATACAAAGACAGATACATCCTAAAAACAGGAAATCATAGGTCACCAAAGCAAGAATTCGGATGAAAACCCACTTAAACAAAGTTATAACAACTACGAACATATATGTCGCAGCAGTACACGGCAAAAGAAACTAAGGTCATACAGGAAACAGACAAATGTTTCACGTACACCGTACGCCCGGCATACCAGGGACAAGAAATAACTTAAAGATTTTCAGCTGGAAAGGCAATAGTTGGGTCAGGGGCTGGATGCTCCGAGATAGGCGGAGCCTCGGCCGAGGTTGCCTCGCCTTCCATAGACCCAGGGGAGACTTCGGCTGAAGCTTGAGGCTGCCGAGGGGCATCAGTTTGCGCAGTTGAATGCCCAGTACCTTTCGAGGAGGATCGCGCGTCACCGTTGCCATCCGAGCTCGAACTGGAGTCACCGGAGGAAGCCGAATCATCTTCACCCTCACCTTGTTCAGCCGAATTATTATCTGATGCATCCTCGACTACAACCTCATCGTCCGAGTTCGGGAGGAAGCTCGGACCTTCATTCCAGGTATGCACGTCGGCATACTCCACGAGCTGGAAGGCGCGAGCTTGCCGAAGAGCAACAAAAGTGGGGTCCTCAACCCAACGGGAGCCTGTGCGCAAATTCCTCAAGATATCAAGAGAAATGTCTTCATACCATGACATGATAACAGTGAGGGCCATATCAGCGCCAGCTCGCCCGGCTGATTCCCTCCAGAGACTTAGTTGCTTCTCAGATGCCATCAATCTTTTCACCAGCAATTCGACCTCATTGATATTAGGAGTCCCAGAGGTATTCGGCCAGAGAACATGGTAGGCTCGGATAGATGCCTGCACCAAGTCCCTGCCCATAATCTTCATCGGACCAACTGCAGCGCCGACGGCGACCAGAAAATCTTCCATCGAGTACTCCGAGTCAACGTCAGCAGGGACACCTCGGCGCGCACGAGCTGCAAGAACCGCTTTTGAACTCACATGCTTAGCTTCTGGAAAATGACCTGCGCAAAACATGAATGCATCAGGAGGCAGCAGAGACAAAGAGAAAAACATAATCCGGTTGTGCTGAGAAAACTTACAATGAATATAACTCAACATTATCTAAAGGTCTTTAGCCAAGATGATCTTGTTCTTTTCAAAGCAAGCAATCTCCTCGCTCATTCCACGAGTTTTCAGTTTGGCAGCTTCGAGGGGTTCTTTATTCTTCTACAGCTCCAGAGCTAGCCGATTCTTCTCCTCAGAGAATTCCTGATCGACCTTTTCTAGTTCGGATTTTTGAGAGAGCTTAAGGGTCTCCACCTCAGCCCGCAGACGAGCTATTTCATCATCTTTTTCTTTTAGCTGCGCCGAATGAGTAGCGTTTTGTTCTAAAAAATGCAGCATCACGTCAGGCATGGGCGTGCAATCTTGGTGAGATGCTGCAAAGGTTTGCAACTCGGCTTTACCAAGGCCAAACGAAATAAAAAGAAGCTTAGCGCACATGTTAAAGGAGGAAAAGGTGTAAGATAAAAGGGAAACTAACCTTCCAAGCTCTTCACTTTCTTCTCAAGACAAATGTTGAGATTATTGATATTGCCTGTTCACCAAAAAAGTGAGCCGACATCTCGCGGACAAAACAATAAGAACGTCGGAAATGACGAAAAGGAATTATCGACTTACCAGCCTTTTTTGCCACAGGAAGGACTTTCTCATATTTTTCTTCCAGTTTGCGGTGCGAGAAAAGCAACATTTGAAACTCGACAGTCCGTCGGTCATGTGCAACCTAAACAATGGAGCAAAACAATGAATAGATATTCGAAGCTGAACCTAGATCCGAGTCAAGCAAAACTTAACCCGGATCTAGGTGGCTGGATAATCGAGGCTAAACCAGATCCGAGTCAAGCAAAACTTAACTCGGATCTAGGTGGCTGGATGTTCGAGGCTAAACCAGATCCGAGTCAAGCAAAACTTAACTCGGATCTAGGTGGCTGGATATTCGAAGCTAAATCAGATCCGAGTCAAGCAAAACTTAACTCGGATCTAGGTGGCTGGATATTCGAAGCTAAATCAGATCCGAGTCAAGCAAAACTTAACCCGGATCTAGGTGGCCGGATATTTGAAGCCAAACTAGATCCGAGTCAAGCGAAACTTAACCCGGATCTAGGTGGCTGGATGTTCGAAGCTAAACCAGATCCGAGTCAAGCGAGACTAAAACCAAATCTAGGTGGCTGGATGTTTCAAGATCAACTAAATAAAAGTCAAGCAAGCTTTAAGACAGATTTAGTCGGATATAAATTCGAACCCTAGAGATAAAATTAGATTAAGTAAAGCATTATTAAACTTCCAAGCATATAACAAGTTATTTCCTTGCAAGTTTCGGGGACTAGAGTGTATAGTAACATCTGGAGAATTAATCTAAACTCCGCAAAACAGCGATTACCTCATTCATCTTGTTTGTGTCAAGGATGAACTTGGCAGCCTGATCGAAACGGCCGCTAATGTCGGAAAGCTGAAAGGGTTGACTGATTGGATTACCCTCAAACTGATCGGCAGCATTCCAATTATTGGCATATTCCACCAGCGAGCCGAGGCTGTTCCCACTAGCCGTCCGAGTTAGGACTTTACCCCGGACGTGTTGTGTAACCACTGCGGCCGCAGGGCTTTTATGAAGAGCAAGCTGGGTGCTGGAAGCCGGAGTAACGGAGGCTTTGGTAGGCGCAGCTCCTTTGCGCAGCACATCGGCAATACTCGACTGAGAAGAGCCGACAAGACCTTTATGGGAAGAGGAGGTCTTGGTGGCAACAGTTTTTCTTGCTTTAGAAGAGGCATCAGCAGGAGCCGATACCTCGGTAATGGGAATGGTGTCTTTAGGAGCAGAAGAGGTCACGGTCGCAGAGGGCGCCGAGATAACGACCTCTTCGGCCGGGGCTGGAGTTGCTGTAGAGACTGCGGGGGCAGATAGAGGCTCAGTAGAGGCGCTCGGATCCACAGAGGGGGCAATGGGTTCAGCGGAAAACTCGGAGGGCCGAGTGGTATCGATGTCAACGAGAGGAGTCTCAGGCACATCGTGATGAGGAGGCGACTGATTGGGAGCTGAAGGAGATGCAACACGGGCAGGACTGGGAATCCTGATATATTCAGCGGGCGGAGGAGACGGCTGCCGAGTCACGCGGCTAATCATACTAGGACCGCCGGGCTTAACAGAAAGTGGAGCACTGCAAAAGTAAGAAAGAAAAAAGGGTGTTAGGATGAAAAGCTGAAAGAGAGAAACAAGAAATACGAACAAAAGAAACTTACCCTGCGACTCCAGGCATGGTCTTGCGCCTGGGAGGATTCGGAGCGGATTTCTTCATTCCTTTCTTGGGGGCCGCTTCTGAGGCACTAGCAGGAGCCCCGCGTTTCCCCGAGGTAACAGGGGGCCGGGAAGCAATAGGCTCGGTGTCGTGAACCTGACCGGCCGGATTAGCTGGGAAAGTAGAAGCCGGAAATGCATAAGAAATGGGCATTGCGGCAACTACCTCTAGAACTTGGACCTCATCCGAATCACCTTCCTCCTCGTGGGCCGAAGTCCTGCCACGAGCGCGAGCAGGGGCGAGGTCAGATTTGGGAACGAATTCTTCCGAGTCCGGCTCCCCAACGTCTGGGGTACTCCTGTCCGCAGGCCACGGGAGTGACAGAACCTCGGCATCTTCGCCTTTCTGTTCTGTGAACCTCTGTAATACAGGAAAGAGGAAAATAAGCGAAAACAGTTGCGAAAACAGTTGGAAAGCGAAGCGTTAGTGATTAAGCTTACTTCGGGAGGCGGACGATCGCGGGTGAACGGTTTCAATCCCCAAGCCCAATCCTCAGGCATCTCCGTCTTGAAGATAGCTCGGACACGCTTATAGATAAGATAGTTGTCCAGCTCCACGGTCAAGACTCGGTTAGGGTCAAGAGGACCGCTCATGTAGCACAGTTTGTGAGTCCGTTTTTGGAATGGGCAGATTCGGCTACTGATAAAGGTAGCCATCAGATCTTCGCCGCATAACCCGGCGCGGATCAGCTCTTTGAGCCGAATCTCAAAGGCCTCGGCCAAGGCATGACTCTTCCTCGGATTATAAGTCCAATTCACCTTAGAAGGCGGACCAATGGAGAAGGCAGGGAGCCGAATCTTGTCCTCCGTTCCTCTGTTCTTGACGTAAAAAAAGGATTTGTGCCACTTCTTGCACGACTCTAACCCGGTGACACGAGGAAATACGGACTTCCTCCGAGGTGTAATGGACGCTGCCCCACATTGAGTAAGCAGTTTCTCGGAAGGGTGCAGAGACTTGTCAGGGACTACGTTGGAACGAATCTAGAAGAACTTCGACCAGACGTGCACAGACGGCCATAGGCCGAAGTATCCCTCCGAGGCGGAGATAAAAGCAGAAAGAGAAGCGATGGCATTTGCAGGAAGGTGATGCGGCTGAAGGCCGAAGTAGTCGAGAAACTCTCTAGCAAAGTCGCTAAGAGGGAGACCAAAGCCGCGCGAGAAATGTGACATAAAAACTACATACTCGCCCTCCCTAATATCCGGAGAGGACTCGCTGCCGGGTAAGCGACAGGAGACCTCGGCGGGAATCCTCCGAGTTCGGATAAGCCACTCGATCTCGCGGCGTGTAACGGAGGAGCCCTGCCACGAGCCTCGCTCAGGCCCAGAGCCAGCATCGTCATCCTCTACAAGGGCACCACTAAAGGAGCTAGACATGGGTTCACCGGAGAGATCGACGGAGGAAGAACTAGCGGCGGAGGAAAGTTTAGAGCTACGAGGCCCCGTCGTGATTTTGCACAGGAACGGCGGAGGAGGAGCAGAGGAACCGCCGCGCGAATACAAAATCGAGACAGAGAAATCTAGGATAAAGCCTAGGCGACGCGGCCGGAAAGAACTCGCCGGCGGCGACGCCGAAGCTAGCGAACGTGAACGAGGCAGACGGGGCGACACGATGGAGTCCTCGCCGTCAGCGGTTCTGATGAACGCGCGGCGGTGGAGCTGCGAGCGGGCGCGGAAGCGAGAGGAAGAAGAAGGGCGCAGGCGAACGAAAAGGGGAAGGTGAATCCTCCAGCGCCGCGCCCCACTTTATAACCTAGCCGCAAGCAAGGTAGTGGGATCGTGGGTGTGGCGGTTGGCAACGTGGATCGTGCGCGGCACAACTGCACGTCGTTGAGCGGAACCACACCTAGGGCCACACGGTAGCAGAGAAGATCACGATCCCCGACGGAAACGGAGCACGAGGCGACGCAGCGCCGGCGCGACAGGCACAGTAGTAACTGTAGCCTGTCAGTAAAAACTTTAGAGGAACAAAAAACTAGAGAAGCAATGATGGGGATGACACGTAGGACGAGGCGTACACGAGAAGATACAACAATACCTCGAATGAGCAAGGAATAACTCGGAAACGATACAGAGCGTGTGTCGTGAAACTGATACGACCCGACCGAGGTTATCGGTGGGGCCATACCAGCTTCGGGGACTAATGTTGGGGAGGTAACCCCGGATAGGGTAAAGATGGGGAAAGACGAAAGGACATCCCCCGTCTAGTTTCCGAGTTACAATCTAAGTCGGCTGTATCCTGTAGACGTCAGCCGAGATAGGAAAGGGGGAGACCTTTATATTTATGCCAAGGCATTACCCGGCCGAGATACTTCATGAGTCGGCCGGGTTAGCCCGAATAATCTGGATGCAGGTGAAGGACGATCCGAGTTATGCGAGGAAGGACCGAATGGTATGAAGCTTGCGGGAGAAGGAGAA
Source organism: Avena atlantica (assembly GCA_910589765.1). Lineage (NCBI taxonomy): Eukaryota > Viridiplantae > Streptophyta > Magnoliopsida > Poales > Poaceae > Avena > Avena atlantica. The sequence continues at coordinate 441,854,690 of OU342734.1, read as the reverse complement.
GCTGAAGTCAAACCCTAGCTGTAGGCTAGGGAGAATCTGAGCAAGGCCAAGCGCTACGTACAAAGACGCAGAGCGACAGAGAGGCAGAAGGAGGTCACGAAGGTGATAGTCCTGAAGCCCGAGGCATGCAGGAGGGGCCCACTGGAACCTTGCCGCTGTTAGGGGAGCGACAGGGAAAGGGGGGCGCCGAACTAATATATTGGGACAAGCATATTCCTCGAATATGCTTGCCACGTCAGCCCTAGAGGAGCCCAAGGCTCTCCTTTATAAGGAGAGGCTTGGACTCTGAAGAGGGGATCGGCTCATTCTTAGTACCGTTAGGTTGGTAAAGTTCTCCCTTTCTCTTTAACAGCTCAAGGAGCACTTGTAGCCCAAGGAAGGAGAAATAAAGATCTTTGCCTTAGTCTTCTGTGTGTAGAATCAACTACATCTTCCCTCCCCAGATCCCTCTAGCATCCATTGGCCCCAAACTTTAGCCTACCCATGGCATCTGCCGTGCCACCACCACGACAATCGCACAATCAGTGTCCCCAGTTCCCACAAACGACGCCAATTGACGAGGTTTAATCTCGTCAATGCCCATTGTTATGGACTTGGGTTTTGGAGAAGATGAGGATGCTGGAGATCGCGGAACAGTTAGCAAACAAGCAACACGGGGACACGAGCTTTACCCAGGTTCAGGCCCCCGGAGGGAAAACCCTACTCCTTCTTGTCTGCTCTAATTATGGTGGAACCGAAGGTTACAGGGGTGCGCAGATGCAATCTGGCATGGAGGTGTGTATGCGGAAGATTGTGAGAGAGCCTCGCCCTCCTGGCCTTTATATAGAGGCAGGCAGGTCCCAGGCACAGATCGAGTCGGTTACAGGTTTTAGGGTTTGACCCTTTGAATTTTCTATCTACTCTTGCTCTCCAAGGATCCGAAGGCGTCGTGGGCCCTGGCCACCCGAAAGTCTTCATGGGCCGACATATATTTATCGTGGGCCTTCCTTGGGCTGGACCAGGTATGCTAAGGTCGCGTACCCGTAGGGTATAACCATGTCAGCTCCTCCTCCGAAGACGCCACCGCTCGCCCGCCCACCCGCCCGCTCGTCTTGTCACGACGCGCGCGCGGGTTGCGGGAATCTCGCGGAGCCGAGCTTTATTTTGCTGCTCAGGAAAACTGTGAGGTTTTGACAGACGTGTCAAACAGTTAGCTTATTCGGATCGCTCCCGGATCGTGGGCTACTGTAACCGACCCGAACGTACGTAACGTGGACTCGGCCCACGTTCGCCTCCGTTAGGGTTTCCTGAGCTTCTCTATATAAAGTCCTACGCGGCTACCGCCACAATACCACCGAAAACCAATCTAGGGTTTTGCCATCCTGTCTACTTGCACCGTCACCGTAGTCTACTCCATCCCGCTTGCCGGCGTGCACCGGCGGACGGGAGAGCAGGTCTCCGAAACCTCTCGCTCTTGTGATCCTGTACAGGAGAGGGCAAATAAGGTTTTTGGGAAGCGCTCCACGCGACTGCTCGAATTCTCCATCACGGGTCGTCTTCCATCCAAGTCAGGCGGTGATACCTACCGCCATCTTCGTCGCCATCTGCTGCGATCACTCTTCCCCAAAGTTTCTACTACGACAACCGAACGGTACGTGCTACGTGCTCCTGTTTGGTTATTCATCATGTTCTGCGAGTACATGATAAGCTGATGTTTGTTTCCGATCATCTTGTTGTTTAGTACATCTAGTATGTTCGAGTTACATGAGCTAGTAGCTGGTTTTTTCATGATTTATATTCTGGAATTAATCGTGGAAATTATGCCTAATAATCCAACAATCCAAAAACCTTATTGTAGGCAATTTCCTGAATTAACAATGGCTGGTTTTACCGATGCAATAAGGCCGGATAAGTTTACCGGTGTGCACTTTAAGAGGTGGCAGTACAAGGCTGAGCTTTGGCTGACTATGATGAAAGTGTTCCATATCAGTAAAGGCAAACCTGAAGGAGCTATATCTGACGAGGATGCCAATATTGTCTTTGTGGGATGTATTCTGAGCATTCTTGTTGACCGTCTATGTGATGTGTTTATGCACATAAAAGACGGGAAGGAGCTCTGGGATGCACTGGATGCAAAGTTTGGTGCTGCAGATGCTGGCAGTGAACTGTATATCATGGAGAGCTTTCATGATTTTAAGATGACAAAGGACCTTCCCGTGGTTCAACAAGCTCATGAGATATAGTGCATTTCCAAAGAGCTCGAACTCCTTAAGTGTACCTTACCCGACAAGTTTGTGGCGGGTTGCATTATTGCTAAGTTGCCCCCTTCATGGAGGAACTTTGCCACATCTCTCAAACACAAGAGACAAGAGATATCAGTTGAAAATCTGATAGCGTCCCTTGATGTTGAGGAGAAGGCTCGGGCTAAGGACACTACTGAGAAAGGAGAGAGTCATGCTACTGCCAACTTTGTGCAGAAAGGCAAATCTGTAGGCAAGAACAAAGGGAACTTCAAACCCTCCTTTAACAAGCGTGTAAAGACTACAACCTTCAAGAAGAAGAAGACGAACAGGGACAAGAGTGAACTGTCTTGTTACACTTGTGGAGAGCCCGGCCACTTTTCCAAGGAATGTCCAAAACGCGCAGACCGCAGAGGGAAAAAGGCCAAGACTGTCAACGTCGTGACCGCTAGCAATACTGATGGGTATGGTAATTTACTTACTGTTCTTTCAGTATTTCAATCACCGTGTTGGTGGGTTGATACGGGTGCTAATGTTCATGTGTGTGCTGACATCTCTATGTTCACTTCTTATCAGGTCGCTTGGGATTCATCCGTCCTAATAGGGAATGGATCACATGCTTCTGTTCGTGGTGTTGGCACGGTGGATCTGAAGTTTACTTCCGGAAAGATCGTGCAGCTGAGGAACGTGCAGCATGTCCCTACTATGAACAAGAATCTCGTTAGTGGCTCCCTTCTTTGTAGAGATGGGTTTAAGGTTGTCTTAGAGTCTAATAAAGTCGTTGTTTCGAAACATGGACAATTTATTGGTAAAGGTTATGAGTTCGGAGGCTTGTTCCGGTTTTCACTTTCAGAGTTTTGTAATAAATCCGTGAATCATAATTGTGGTGGTGTTAATGATGATACCAGTATTTGGCATTCTCGTTTATGTCACATTAATTTTGGTTTGATATCTCGGATGTCCAACATGAGTTTAATTCCGAATTTCACTATTGCCAAAGGTTCTAAGTGCCATAGTTGTGTGCAATCAAAGCAACCTCGAAAGCCTCACAAGGCTGCCGAGGAGAGAAACTTGGCACCTCTAGAACTCATACATTCTGATCTATGCGAGATGAATGGTGTGTTGACAAAAGGTGAAATATTTCATGACGTTGATAGATGATGCTACTAAATTCTGCTATGTTTACTTGTTGCAAACTAATGATGAGGCTTTAGACTACTTTAAAATCTATAAGGCCGAAGTTGAAAATCAACTAGAGAGAAAGATCAAGCGTCTTAGGTCGGATCGTGGTGGTGAGTATTTTCCCAAAATATTTGACGAATTCTGCCAGGAACACAAAATTATTCATGAGAGGACGCCTCCCTACTCGCCCCAATCAAACGGGGTTGCCGAGAGGAAAAACCGCACGCTGACTGACTTGGTGAATTCCATGTTAGCCACTGCTGGTTTATCAAAGGCATGGTGGGGGGAGGCTTTGTTGACTTCATGTCATGTCCTGAATAGAGTTCCTAACAAGAATAAAGAAAATACCCCTTATGAGGAGTGGGTTGGGAGAAAACCATCACTTTCGTATCTGCGCACTTGGGGGTGTTTGGCGAAGGTCAACATACCGATCCCCAAGAAACGCAAGCTCGGACCCAAGACAGTGGATTGTATCTTTCTAGGATATGCTCCACAGAGTGTAGGCTATAGATTTCTAGTGGTTAAATCTGAGATACCTGATATGCATGTTGATACTATAATGGAATCTCGTGATGCAACATTCTTTGAGAATATTTTTCCTATGAAAGATATGCATAGCATTGGTAGGATTTCTTCTGAAATACTTCCTGAATCTAGTGCATCTATTGAGAATTCTGAACAACCACATGAGGAATTTCTTGAGAAGGATGACGATGAACCTCTCACGAGGAGTAAGAGACAGAGGGTTGCAAAATCCTTTGGTAATGACTTCATCGTGTACCTTGTGGATGATACTCCCAGATCCATTACTAAGGCATATGCATCTCCTGATGCAGATGATTCGAAAGAAGCTGTCCAAAATGAGATGGACTCGATTCTTTCTAATGGAACTTGGGAATTATCAGAACGACCCTATGGTTGTAAACCTGTGGGATGTAAGTGGGTGTTCAAGAAGAAACTAAGGCCTAATGGTACTATTGAGAAGTACAAGGCGCGTCTTGTAGATAAGGGCTACACGAAAGAAGGCGAAGATTACTTTGACACCTATTCACCTGTCGCTAGATTGACCACCATTCGAGTACTACTATCCCTGGCTGCCTCTTATGGTCTTCTCGTTCATCAAATGGACGTGAAGACAGCTTTCCTTAATGGAGAGTTGGAAGAGGAGATCTATATGGATCAGCCGAATGGGTTTGTGGTAAAAGGTGAAGAGATAAAGGTGTGTAAGTTATTAAAATCTTTATATGGCTTGAAACAAGCACCTAAGCAATGGCATGAGAAGTTTGACAGAACTCTACTTTCTGCTGGCTTTGTCATTAATGAGGCTGATAGGTGTATTTACTATCGCCATGGTGGGGGCGATAGCGTTATATTATGTTTGTACGTGGATGACATTCTGATCTTTGGTACAAACATGAAAGTGATAAATGAAGTCAAGTCTTTCCTGTCAAAGAGTTTTGATATGAAAGATCTGGGAGAGGCTGATGTCATTCTGAACATCAAGCTTATTATGAACGAAAATGGAATTAATTTAACGCAATCTCATTATGTTGAGAAGGTCTTGAGCCGATTTGGCTTTATTAATGACCAGACTTCTCCAACACCTTATGATCCCAGTTTGACATTACGAAAGAATAAGAAGGAACCAACAGATCAGCTGAAATATTCACAAGTTGTTGGTTCTCTCATGTACTTAGCAAGCGCTACAAGACCCGATATCTCTTTTGCCGTGAGCAAGTTGAGTAGGTTCATGTCTAACCCGGGTATTGATCATTGGCATGCACTTGAAAGGGTCATGCGCTATCTATGTGGTACAATGAGCTATGGGATTCACTATTTAGGAAACCCTGTTGTACTTGAAGGATATAGTGATTCGAATTGGATCTCTGACGTTGATGAACTCTACGCCACGAGCGGGTATGTGTTTACCCTTGGAGGTGGCGCAGTGTCATGGAGGTCTCGTAGACAAACCATATTGACAAGGTCAACTATGGAAGCAGAACTTATTGCTTTAGACACAGCCACTGTTGAGTCAGAATGGCTGCGTGAGCTCTTGATGGACTTGCCTGTGGTTGAGAAACCTGTGCCGACAATCCTTTTGAATTGTGACAACTAAACTGTTATTGTCAAAGTGAACAATTCTAAGGATAACGCGAAGTCATCAAGACACGTGAAGAGACGTTTGAAATCTGTCAGGAAATTGAGAAACTCCGGAGTAATAACTGTTACATATATTCAAACAGACAAAAACCTGGCAGATCCCTTTACAAAGGGACTATCACGAAATGTGATAGAAAGTGCATCGAGGGAGATGGGGTTGAGACCCATGGATGTCACGCCTAGTGGTAACCCAACCTATGTGATCGGAGATCCCGTGAATTAGGACCTGGGAAGAACAAGCTAGTGGTTTGACTGAGGAGAGTATTTGTAACCCTCTCTATGTGAAGATGCATAACTCTCATAATCTGTAAGGCAGGTTGGCAACATGCCTTACTGTGTTTCTGTTGGCTTTAATTAGCAAAGATGCCGTCCTATAGGGCATTCTTGAAATAACACACCTATATGAGCTCGACTGTAAACGTCGCGGTCTATGAGACTTGGATGGTCTCTAGTAAACTCATGAAGAGACCAGGGAGTATGACGCATATGCTCCAACCCGCGGGGAAGGCTACTAACAGCCAAGTACTATTTATGATTTTGAGCGAAATCTATTGGCACCAAACTTGCAATTCAAGGTTCGTCCATTGTTCAAGTTGTTGATAGACGTAGTTCAAGATTCTAGGCGGAAGTTCAACTTAACAGTCTCTGCTGAAACACTGGTATTTAAACAAGTAGCAAGGATTGGCAAATCTTCAAATGGGCATTTGAGATCTGGTGGGGGATTGTTAGAAATAATGGGGCTAATCCATTTAGGCCCATGTGTATTTCAAATTTTTCCTAAATCTCAAACCCCAAATTTGTGGCAGCCCATATGTGTTTGGGCCCATGTTTGTGGCAGCTCACATGGAAGTGGAGTGGGAGCTCAAGTTTAGTCCCACATGGAAAGTTGGAGGAGAGTTGCACCACCTAATAAGGTGGATTGTTGCACCACTTTGTAAGTGAGTAGCAATAAGAGAGATACATGCGCGCGCTCCTCCGACGACGACGCTCGCCCGCCCGCCCGCCCGCTCGTCTCGTCACGACGTGCGCGCACCGTGGGTTGCGGGAATCTCGTTGAGCCGAGCTTTATTTTGCTGCTCAGGAAAACTGTGGGGTTTTGACAGACGTGTCAAACAGTTAGCTTATACGGGTCGCTCCCGGATCGTGGGATACTGTAACCGACCCGAACGTGCGTAACATGGACTCGACCCATGTTCGCCTCCGTTAGGGTTTCCCGAGCTTCTCTATATAAAGTTCTGCGCGGCTACCGCCACAATACCATCGAAAACCAAACTAGGGGTTTGCCATCCTCTCTACTTGCACCGTCACCGTAGTCTACTCCATCCCGCTTGCCGGCGTGCACCGGCGGACGGGAGAGCAGGTCTCCGGAACCTCTCGCTCTTGTGATCCTGTACGGGAGAGGGCGAATAAGGTATTTGGGAAGCGCTCCGCACGACTGCTCGAGTTCTCCATCACAGGTCATCTTCCATCCAAGTCAGGCGGTGCTGCCTACCGTCGTCTTCGTCGCCATCTGCTGCGATCACTCTTCCCTAAAGTTTCTACAACGACAACCGAACGGTATGTGCTACGTGCTCCTGTTTGGTTATTCATCATGTTCTGCGAGTACATGTTAAGCTGTTGTTTGTTTCCGATCATCCTGTTGTTTAGTACATTTAGTATGTTCGAGTTACATGAGCTAGTAGCTGGTTTTGTCATGATTTATATTCTGGAATTAATCGTGAAAATTATGCCTAACTAGCTGAATGCCCGTGCGTTGCTACGGATACACTAAGAGGTCGTTTGGCATCCAGGTATTCATTTCATTTAGTAAAAATAAAATGAATATATGGATTCATTTCATTTATATTATGATTCCAAAAATATCCATATGTTTGGCTACCACCGGAATTTGGAAATGACAGGTCTGAGATAGGAATTGTGTTTACACATAGGGATATTTGGATGGATTTGCCAAATAAAATGACGGCCATTTTCCGTGCCAACCAAACATCATAGAAATGGAATTGCAAAATGAATTTTAGGATTCTAGACCCAAATGATGGATACCAAACGACTCCTAAGTGTTTGGCCGATAGCAAAACAATCAGGGTTTGCTATTACTAATGTAAATGATTAACGAGTATGTCTTTTTTCTGGATTTCTGATATGCACAAGCTATAGAAATAAATCAGGCCGAGGATTTGCGAGCACACACTAGAGTACAGTATCTTTGTTGATGTATAAGAGCATCTTAACTCGTCGGGCGATTTTAGACCAAAATTCGAAGATAAAAATCGTTGGTGTTGGAGATATGCCCTAGAGGCAATAATAAATGTAGTTATTATTATATCTTTGTGTTTATGATAAATTTTTACATTCATGCTATAATAGTATTAACAAGGAAACATTAATACTTGTGTGATTTGTAAACTTAAATTGAAGTCCCTAGTAAAGCCTCTATACATCACTAGCTTGTTGGTTAATAAATGATTGTGGTTTCCCTATCATGAACATTGAGATGTTATTAACAACAAGATCATATCGTTAGGAGAATAATATGGTGGACATACTCCTATAGATAAGCGTAGCATAAAGATCAAATCATTTTAATAGTTCAATTGCTATATGCTTTCTGATACATAGTAACCTAATTCCTTCGACCATGAGATCATGCATATCACCTTTACCGGATGGATGCTTTGATGACATCAAACACCACACCGTAACTGGGTGGCTATAAAGGTGGCATTGAGTGTTCGGAAAGTATTGGTTGAGACACATGGATCAAGAGTGGGATTTGTCCATCCATATGACGGATAGATATACTCTGGGCCCTCTCGGTGAAATGTCATCCAATTAGCTTGCAAGCATGTGACTGGATCACAAGGGATCACATATCACGGGAACGAGAAAAGAGTACTTATCGGTAACGAGGTTTAACTAGGTATGCAGAGACCGACGATCATAACCTCGGATAAGTAAACTATCGTGAGACAAAGGGAAATTGGTATCGTATGTAAGTGGTTCATTCGATCGCAAAGTAATCGTAGAAATATGTGGGAGCCATATGAATTTCCAGATTCCTCTATTGGTTATTGTTCGGAGAAATGTCTCGATCATGTCCGCATAATTCACGAACCGTAGGGAGACACAGTTAAGGATTCGACGTTGTTTGAGTAGTTATGGAATGATGAGAAAGATACTGAATGTTGTTCGGAGTATCAAATGGGATTCGGTATATCACGAGGAGATCCGGAATGGTCCGAAGAATAAGATTCATATAAGGAAAGTCCTGTTTCGGAGTTGTAGAATGGTTCCGGTGTTTTCATCGGGAATGTTCTAGAAGGTTCCGAAATGTCCGGCACTCCGGAGGGGAAGGGTACATGAATGTGTTATATCAAGTTAGTTTGATTACATCATGTACTAAGTGTCATCGCTGAACAAAATAGAGTATTTAATCAAATCCTTGTTTGAAAAGTCAAACGCCAATTTGAAAGTCAAACGGCTATTTTTGGGAAGTGGAGGGGAGGTGGAAACCGAGTTGGGGAGGAGTCCCTCCACCTCCACCGCCGGTCCACCTTGGGTCCGAGTTGGGGAGGGAATCCCCTCCCCTGGCGCACCTCCCTCCACCTATAAGAGGAGGGGAAGGGCTCCCCTCCTAGACACACAAGTTCCCTACCTCTAAACCCTAGCCCCAAGCCGCCACCGCCTCCATAGCCGTCGCTGGCCCTAGGGAACTCGCCGCCGCCGCCTAGGTCAAACCCTAGCCGCCAAACTAGCCCCCTCCTCGGCGTGTCTAAACCCTAGATCGTCGACGGACTCTCTCATACTCCACCATACTCGCTCCGGCTTAAGGCGAAGCCCTGCGAAATCTCCCCTCTACTTCCGGTACCATGCCGTTGTGCTGCCGAAATCGCGAGGAGAGTGCTACTACCTCCGCTGCCTGCTGGAACAAGGGAGAGGAAGGTCTTCGTCGAGTACCGAACGTGTGACCGACTGTGGGAGCGCTGCCGGAACGCAGCGCCGGAAGGATCGTCTACGCGATCTTGATATCGGGAAGAGTACGACTACATCACCCACGAGAATCCGCTCTCGTTAAACACTTTGGAATCTTCGAGGGTGAGTTATTCCATCGACTCGTTGCTGCAATCTAGTAGATAGATCTTGGCTTGTTTGTTTGTATGCGATAGAAATTTTTTGTTTTCCATGCTACGAAACCCTATAGTTGGATGGGTGCAACTTTCGGCCTAGGAATGGCCAAATTTCCGCTCGCGTTTCCAAGTGGTCCAGGCCCAAATCTGGAGGTAAAAATTGCCGGATGGATGCAACTTTCGGCCTAAAAATGGCCAAATTCTCACTCGCGGTCCTAGATTATGATCCTAGGTAGACGATTTTTTCAACAAATTTGGCGATTTTTTCAACAAATTCTCACTTTAACAGTTCAAATGTGTCTGCTTGGTCATCATTGATGGCAAAGAAGCACTCCATGCAACAATCTAAGAAACAATTGTTGGGAATGAATTTAGAAGGTTCAACAGAGTTGCATGATTTTAAGTGGATTAATTTGGGTATCCCGTCAATTCTCTTCTTGGCCTTCCTAGAGCAATTGGAAGCGAGAGATGTGTGTTGAGGGGACGTACCAGGTGGGACTTGGCCTTGGGGAAGAGGGGGTCCCAGGTCAGTATGGTGGCGCTCGGATCCATGTGTTCACAGGGAGGCTGCTGCTGGTTCAGGGTATCCTTGATTTGAACCAACGAACCGTCTTATCAGGCATCGGAGCAGTGTCTTCCAACTCAAGTTCGGCCCCTTTGGCCTGTGCTCCGGAGCAAGGTGCTTTGTGAGAGGGATCGATGGGTGGGCGGCAAACAACGCGACCGCTATGGACAGTCGAGAAGCCGACCAATCGGCGTGACGGCGCGGTGGATTGGAGAAGCGCAAATCAGAGGCGAAGAAACGACCGCCTCTCAGTCGTTGACTTGTGGGGATCTGGGTTGGCTCCTCTCTCGGGGACGAAGAAGCAGTACAGTAAATCGTACCAGCGGTCCTAATTCTTTTCTCCGACAGTGGATTTGGTCCTAATTCTTTAAAATGGAACATCCAGGTCCTAATCGTTTTTTAAGTGATACATCACAGGTCCTAAACTCGTCTGACTCGGGTTGACCGCTGCCACGTCAACCAGGAGAAGGTTGGCGGGAGATTTCCCGCGGGAGGCAGTTGGCGAATTATGCAAATGAACCCCTGTAAGTACATGCCTTCTAAATCCTCTGTCCCTATGTCCTCTTTCCCACCTCTCTCCTCTCTCGCCTCCATGAGTTCGTCCTCCTCTGTTTCCAAGCGACCGAAGAAGAAGACGGCTTCAACAACGATTCCGTCCTCGCTGATGCGCCCTCCCCCAGCGGATGTAGCTCCTCTCACGCTTGTTCCCGAAGGGACGCTGCCGTTGGTGCCATGTCCTTGCTGTCGATTTCGCCGGACCATTCGCCTAGTCTCTCAATCAGAGGCCAATCCAGGGCGTGTGTTCTACAAATGCCCTAACCATCGTGTGAGTCCTCTATCTTTAGCTATCGATTTCGCCTGACCATTCTCCTCTTTAGCTTGTTCTAATTTGTTTTATGCGTCGACAGATAAATCCCAATCCTTGAAACCACTACTACTGGGAAGATGGTGAAGATAGTTACGTTGATTTCCTGTCTAGGAATGGTTACTACGCTGTTGATTCGGTTGCTGATGTAGCATCTCAAGTTACAGAGGAGGTTGAAGAACTAGGACTGAAGAAGATGGATTGTCTAGTGCATAAAATGGAGCATGTAGTGAAGAAGATGGATGAGCTAATTAACATCTGTAGGAATGTGTTTGCTGCAATGTTGTTTCTGATTGTAGTGTTGGTTTATGTAGCTATTGCTAAGTAGGATGCTTTTTATGTAATGTCGTGAATGGGACAAGTTATTGAGCCTTTGCTGCCAGTAAAGCAAGTTATTGAGCATTTTCTACCAGTTAAGCATAAGTAGTTAATAGAAACGACATCAACTCCAGTTTACAACATTGTCTTGTTTTAGCCAAACTAAACAACTGACAGCTCCAATAAGTGCACTGTAAACAAGTTTGCACTTACATGGTTTGATTGAAACCAGGGCTACCCATGAGCATCAGGTTTCTGTCAAACCTAGCCAAAAGATGAACAAAAGTTGTCCAAAATATGCAGATACTACCATTCTATCTACTAAACATCTGGGACTTAGTTCTCCTTCTTCTTTGTCACTTGATGCTTCTTTCTCTTCTTTAAACCAAGTGTCCTAGTAGGTGGTCTTGGAGGTGGGAGGTCACCTCTGCAGCTGGCAATGAATTGACTCTCAGGTATAGGACCTGGTGGTGTAGTTTGAGATAGTTGTGTTGCTATTTCCTGCAAACAAAGTGTACATGAGTTTTGAGCTAGAAAAGATAAATTCATTGTAGATTCCACTACACAGGAGGGTGACTCACTTGTTCCTGTAGAACTTGAATCACACTAGATGATGTAACACTGTAATTCATTGCAGATTCCACTACACTAGCTGTTGCACTTGTAGCAATTTGGTGTACTACCCTTTTCTGAAAGAAATTGCACATATGTGAGATATAGTAATCATTTAAGGGCAGATCAAGTTCACAGATATACCTTGGCACTATTCTTTCTTCTCATTGGCAGTTTAACTGAAGGCTGTGTAGACATATCAAGTTCCTCATCAGGTAATACAATCTGAATTGGTTGTGGTTCTGCTGCTTGTGCTTGTGGTTGTGTCTGTTCTTGTGCTTGTGGTTCTGTTTCAGGGGTAACATCAGGAGCTTGATGTTGTGCTTCAGGGGTAACATCAGGACCTTGATGTTGTGCTGCAGATGCTGCTCTACCAAGTTCTGGGCACTTTCTTTTGGTGTGGCCAGGTTGATTGCACACACTGCAATGGCCAATTATACCATGTCTACTTAGCCTGGTTCCACCATCTTCCTCTAGTGGGCACTTTCTTCTCTTCTTAGTAGGCCTACCTACTTGTTTGACAAATTTAGGTGGCCTTATTTCAGTACCATTCACTTTCTTCCACATTTTGGGATCACTACATGGCATGATTACCCAATAATAAGCTGCTCTGAATGCATCTAAGCTGTAGCACTTGTGCACTACTGTTTCTGGCTTTATTCTTTCATGCCTCAAAGCTGCACAAGCATGTCTGCATGGGATTCCTGATAGCTACCAGGCCCTACATGAGCACTCCATTTTGTCTATGTGCACCTCATATTCACCATGCAGACCATTTATCTTGAAAAGATGTTCTGCAGCAGGAATAGCTTCATACTTGGATGCAAAGTCAATATTTTTGGCCAGCTCTTTTCTAATGTTGGGACAAATGTTTCCACACATTTCATCAAGTTCTTTCCTCTTGCTAAAATATCTAAGCATAATCTGGTCTTTGATCTTTTTAAGGCTAGTAACTATTGGCAGTTCTCTAGCATCAAGTATGTACCTACACATGTAAATAACTAAATTGGTCTGCTACATGTACTAAGTTGAACAGTTAACACATGTACTAAGTTGAACAGTTAACACATGTACTAAGTTGAATAGTTAACACATGTAAATATGGAAACTAACCTGTTGAACACTTCACATATGTTGTTTAGCAGCAAGTCACATTTAGGCAATTCCTCAAAAAATGCCTTGCACCATTGCCTTGGATCAATTGCATCCAAGTAATCAAATGCTGCAGCATCCAGTGCCTTCAGCTCATCCATGTACTTCTGCCAGTCACACTGTCTTGTTGCTCTTGCTATTTGCCACAACTTGTTCTTCAAAATGTCACCTCTAAACCCATTTCTTGCAAAGTTTTGGTGTAGATGTCTTACACAGAACCTGTGTTGAGCTTCAGGCCATATTGCATTGACAGCATTGATCAAACCCTACAAATGTACAACAACAGTCACTAATTAGTGCACAAAGAAAGGATAAATGCACAAACAAAGGATGAATGCACAAACAAACAAAGGAAACTTGCACCAACCTTCTGCCTATCACTCATAAATGTCCATGGCACCCATCTATTCTTAATATGGCACCAAATCTATGCCTATAATTGGCCTACAACCTGCCATAAAGTCTCTCTTGCATGCATCCAATGACATGTAGAAATTTTGAAACACACCAGCATGTGCATTCACAAACATTGCACTTCCTGGATTTGATCTTCTAATCTCAGTTGCAAAATCCCATAGCAAATTGTATTGTGCCAGTTCATCCCCATGGATATGCTTTAGTGCAATTCTTCTAGCCCTTCCTAACTTGCTTCTACTAGCTGTCATGTTGAAATCTTGTTCTACCATCCTAGCAAAGTTCTTCAGTGACATCTTGTCATCACCTCTGAATTTTTCCATATAATGAGATGCTAAATATCTAGCTGTGAACTGCTTTATCTTGAAATCTCTTTCACACTTATGCTGATCCACATATTTCTTTACTGTCCAAGCTTTTGTTCTGCTGTCTAGTGCAACATACAAGTACCAGGGACAATTTGGCTCACAACAAGCTCTAATCCTCTGCAAATCATTTTTCTTGTAATGCACACCAACCCTTTGTTGCACAATATACTCTTGTATTGCTCCCCCAAGCTCTATCACTGACATAAACGCCATGCCAATCCCGAATTCAACTTTTCTACTATTCTCTGGCCTCCACCTTCTCAGCTTCACTTTCTTCTTCATCTTCTTTATTCCTTGCTTGTCCACAACTTCTACTTCTTCTGCTGAATCAACTGCTTCAATGTCTGAATCTTCCAGCTCTTGGAAATCCTCATCTATATCATAATCATTGTCTACCTCCCATTTGGATTTCTTCTTTTTTGCTGCCTCAAAATCCTCATCTACCCACTCTTCAAACAAATCATCATCATCTGCTGCTAATTCATTGTTAGAATCCACCCAGTCATCATCCAATTCACTGTCACTATCATCACCTGATCAATTGTGTGCTTATTTTGCTTCTTATTCCACATTAAGCTTCCTCCTACTTCTTCTCAGCTCATGCCCATTGCTATGCTGCTGCTGCCTTGCTGGAAAACTACCACTAGTTGCTGCATCTGTTGCCTTGCTGCCACAAGTTGGGCTCAACACAGGAGGTAGACTAGGAGAGCCACTGATCAGAACATCATCAATTACAATATCATCAGCAAAGTTCATATCTTTGTGGTCCACAAACATCTGAAAGTACTGAAATTTTGGAACAACTGAGATCATATGCATTGTGTCAATATCTCGGTCTACAATGTGAAGTCCAGATCCTAGATCCTGTCCAGGAAGAAGCCAGTACAGTGAGTACTTGTCTCGATCAGGGTAACCTAGTTGCTCCATGAAATCATACAGCCACAGCGGGGACCAAGTATCTGCTTCACAGCCATCAAATCTAGCTTGCTTGCCATCGACATAGCTCTTCGCATTCCCAAATCCACACAAAAAACCGCCATGATTGATTTCTACTGTGAATTTCTCCTCAAGCGGTCCTAATAACATGCAAATCGTCATAATCGATCTACCTACAAATCTACCAGGGCACTGTGGCTGCACGACATGGGGATTTAGGGTTAGGGTTACTCACTGTAGCGCGCTGGAGGATCGTTCGGTCGCCGAAGCTTTGGCCCCTTGCTCCTGTTCTCCATCCAAGCCGCGGCGGCCGCCGCCGTCGCTCTATCGCCTCCGGTCATCACCGGAGCAGCACCGTCGTCGCCAAGTCGCCTCCAGTTTCGCGAGAGAGGATTGGAAGAGGAAGAGGAAGAAGTGTATGATACGAATGAGACCTGCAGGGGCTAATTGCAAGATTTCACCTCCTGCCGTTAGGCTACGTGGACGCACTGGTTGACGTGGCAGCGGTCAACCTGAGTCAGCCGAGTTTAGGACCTGTGATGAATCACTTAAAAACGATTAGGACCTGAATGTTCCATTTTAAAGAATTATGACCAAATCCACTAGCGAGGAAAAGAATTAGGACCGCTCGTACAATTTCCTCGAAGCAGTACGTGGACTGCAGGTTGATATACTTTTTTAGAGGGGCTAATCATAAAAGTAAAACGACGGACAAAAAACTGTATGAGACGAAAACTGTTGGAGATATGCCCTAGAGGCAATAATAAATGTAGTTATTATTATATCTTTGTGTTTATGATAAATGTTTACATTCATGCTATAATAGTATTAACAAGGAAACATTGATACTTGTGTGATTTGTAAACTTAATTTCAAGTCCCTAGTATAGCCTCTATACATCACTAGCTTGTTGGTTGATAAATGATTGTGGTTTCCCTATCATGAACATTGAGATGTTATCAACAACAAGATCATATCGTTAGGAGAATGATATGGTGGACATACTCCTATAGATAAGCGTAGCATAAAGATCAAGTCATTTTAATAGTTCAATTGCTATATGCTTTCTGATACATAGTAACCTAATTCCTTCGACCATGAGATCATGCATATCACCTTTACCGGATGGATGCTTTGATGACATCAAACACCACACCGTAACTGGGTGGCTATAAAGGTGGCATTGAGTGTTCAGAAAGTATTGGTTGAGACACATGGATCAAGAGTGGGATTTGTCCATCCATATGACGGATAGATATACTCTGGGCCCTCTCGGTGGAATGTCATCCAATTAGCTTGCAAGCATGTGACTGGCTCACAAGGGATCACATATCACGGGAACGAGAAAAGAGTACTTATCGGTAACGAGGTTGAACTAGGTATGCAGAGATACCGACGATCAAAACCTCGGATAAGTAAACTATCGTGAGACAAAGGGAAATTGGTATCATATGTAAGTGGTTCATTCGATCGCAAAGTAATCGTAGAAATATGTGGGAGCCAGATGAATTTCCAGATTCCTCTATTGGTTATTGTTCGGAGAAGTGTATCGATCATGTCCGCATAATTCACGAACCGTAGGGAGACACACTTAAGGATTCGACGTTGTTTGAGTAGTTATGGTAGTATGAGAAAGAGACCGAATGTTGTTCGGAGTCTCGTATGGGATCCGGGATATCACGAGGTGATCTGGAATGGTCCGGAGAATAAGATTCATATAAGGAAAGTCCCGTTTCGGAGTTCGGGAATGATTCCGGTGTTTTCATCGGGAATGTTCTAGAAGGTTCCGGAATGTCCGGCACTCCGGAGGGGAAGGGGTACATGAGTGTGTCATTGCAAGTTGGAATGATTGCATCATGTACTAAGTGTATTCGCTGTCCAAAATAAAGGGTTTATTCAAATCCTAAATTGAAAAGTCAAACGACAATTTTTTGGAAAGTGGAAAGAGGAGGAAGGAGGGAAACCGAGTTGGGGAGGGAATCCCTCCTCCAACTGGCGGCCACCTCCAAGATGAGTTGGGGAGGGACTCCCCTCCCTCCCCCTTGGCGCGCCGGCCCCTCCACCTATATAAGGAGGGGCAGGGCTCCCTCCTCTAGACACACAAGTTCCTATCCTCTAAATCTAAACCCTAGCCACAGCCTCCGGTTTAGAGCCATTTTGGTTTAGAGCTTCTAATTGCCCTAGCCTTCGGATTAGAGCCTTCTAATTGGTGTGTCTAAACCCTAGGCCACTAAAGCTCTCTCATATTCCACCATACTCGCTCCGGCTTAAGGCAAAGCCCTGCGAGATCTCCCCTCTACTTCCGGTACCACGCCGTTGTGCTGCCGGAATCGCGAGGAGAGTGCTACAACCTCCGCTGCCTGCTGGAACAAGGGAGAGGAAGGTCTTCATCGAGTACCGAACGTGTGACCGACTGCGGGAGCGCTGCCGGAACGCAGCGCCGGAAGGATCGTCTACGCGATCTTGACATCGGGAAGAGTACGACTACATCACCCACGAGAATCCGCTCTCGTTAAACACTTTGGAATCTTCGAGGGTAAGTTATTCCATCGACTCGTTGCTACAATCTAGTAGATAGATCTTGGCTTGTTTGTTTGTATGCGATAGAATTTTTTTGTTTTCCATGCTACGAAACCCTACAGTGGTATCAGAGCCGTGTCTATATGTAGATCTGTTGCACGAGTAGAACACAATGGTCATTGTGGGCATTGATGCTTTTATTGTCGATTGCTTCTTGTGTACTTTGCATCTTGCGGTATGTTGGGATGAAGCGGCCCGGGCTAACCTTACATGACATCGTTCATGAGACTTGCTCCACGCTTGACATGCAACTTGTATTGCATAAGTGGCTTTGTGGGTGCCTGTTTCTCCTAGCATAGTTAAGATCCAATTTACAACGGGTGATTAACAATACTAGTATCAATGTTGTGGTTCATGTTCGAAAGTTAGAACGACACTTATAGAAAGCCCCAAACCACGTAAAACATGCAAAGAAAGTAGAGGCGTCTAACTTTGTTTTGCAGGGGTGTGCAGTGATGTGATATGGCCATGATTGTGATTATATTTGATGTATGCAATGTTCCTTATTGCAAGTTGGCAACCGGCATGAGCCATATGGTTGTCTTTAATTTATGTTAAGACCCGCGTGTATATTCAAAGTAGTTGTAATAGTTGAAGCCGGTGGACGACAACCATGGAGAGGCATCATTGACCTTGATGCAATGCCGGTGATGATGGAGATCATGTTCGTGCTTGAAGATGGAGATCGGAAGCACAAAGAAGAAAGGCCATATCATATCACATATATATTGAATTGCATGTGATGTTAATCCTTTATGCATCTTGTATTGCTTAGTAGACGACGGTAGCATTATAAGATGATCCCTCATGCACATGAATTTCAAGTCATAAAGTGTTCACCCTTAGTTAGCACCGTTGCTAAAGCTTGTTGTTTCGAAGCACCACGTGATGATCGGGTGTGTTAGATTCCGCAAGTTTATACAATGTGAGCAAGCCAGATTTGCTCATGCGGAAACTAAGGTTTGATCTTGACGAGCCTAGCATGTACAGACATGGTCTCGGAACACGGATCACCGAAAGGTAAAGCATGAATCATATAGTAGATATGATGAACATGACGATTGTTCGCCATTGAAACTATATCAACTCTCGTGATGATCGGTGTTGATGTGGTGGATTTGGTTCGTGTGATCACTAAAACAATGTGAGGGATATTGTTTTGAGTGGGAGTTCACCTAGATTAACTTTATTAATTAATTTGAACTCAATTTGTCATAAACTTAGTCTAAACTATTGCAAATATGTTGTAGATCAATGGCAGCCCCTACCATCAATTTTAATGCGTTCCTAGAGAAAGAAAAGTTGAAAAACAATGGAAGCAACTTCGCGGATTGGTTCCGCAATTTGAGGATTGTCCTCACAACTGGTAATTTGACCTATGTGCTGGATGCACCGCTGGGTGACCCACCTGCAGCTGATGCTTCCGATGAAGTAAAGAATGTTTACCTCGCTCGGAAGAATCAGTACTCCATAGTTCAGTGTGCTATCTTGTATGGTTTGGAATCGGAGCTTCAGAAAAGGTTTGAAGATTCAGACCCATATGATATTGTCGAGGATCTCAAATTGATTTTTGAGACTCATGCGGCAATTGAAAGCTATGAGGCTTCTGAAAAGTTCTTTAACTGCAAGATGGAAGAGGGCAGCTCCGTCAGTGAGCATGTGCTTAAGATGTCTGGGCACGCAAACAAACTTCAAAGCTTGGGTATAGTGATTCCTAATGCTTTGGGGATTTACCGTGTCCTCCAATCACTACCACCAAGTTACAAGAACTTTGTGATGAACTACAACATGCAGAACATGAACAAGACGTTGCCAGAACTCTTTGCCATGTTGAAATCTGCAGAAGTGGAGATCAAGAAAGAGCACCAAGTGTTGTTGGTCAATAAGACCACCAAATTCAAGAAAGGCAAGTCTAAGCAGAAGGGACACTTCAAGAAGGGTGGTAAGAAAGTTACCACACCGACGAAGAAGACCAAGGCTAGAACTAAGCCTGATACTGAGTGCTTTTACTGCAAGGGAGAAGGTCACTGGAAGAGGAATTGCCCAAAGTACTTGGCGGATTTGAAGAACGGCAAGATCAAGAAGAAAGGTA
Organism: Avena atlantica; assembly: GCA_910589765.1. NCBI lineage: Eukaryota > Viridiplantae > Streptophyta > Magnoliopsida > Poales > Poaceae > Avena > Avena atlantica. Next base: position 441,835,097 of record OU342734.1, on the reverse strand, counting down.
TATCTGATATACATGTTATTGATGTGTATCTCACTAGTACTCGTAGTAGTGCCTGGGTATTTGATACTGGTTCGGTTGCTCATATTTGTAACTCGAAACAGGTGCTGCAGAATAAACGGAAGCTAGCGAAGAACGAGGTGACGATGCGCGTGGGAAATGGATCAAAGGTTGATGTGATCGCGGTCGGCACGCTACCCCTTCATCTACCATCGGGATTAGTTTTATACTTAAATAATTGTTATTTGGTGCCTGCGTTGAGCATGAACATTATATCGGGATCTTGTTTATTGCGAGACGGTTACTTGTTTAAATCCGAGAATAATGGTTGTTCGATTTATATGAGTAATATGTTTTATGCACATGCACCTTTGATAGATGGTCTATTCTTATTGAATCTCGATAGTGGAAATACACATATCAACAACATTGAGGCTAAACGTTTGAAATCAAGCGATAATTCGACCTATATGTGGCACCGTCGTCTTGGTCACATTGGAGTGAAACGTATGAAGAAACTCCATTCCGATGGACTTCTTGAATCACTTGAAAGATGCGAAGCATGTCTGATGGGAAAAATGACTAAGACTCCATTTTCTGGTTTGATGGAGCGAGCTACAGACTTATTGGAAATCATACATACCGATGTATATGGTCCAATGAGTGTAGCATCGCGCGGTGGTTATCGTTATGTTCTTACCTTCACGAATGATTTGAGTAGATATGGGTATATCTATTTCATGAAACATAAATCCGAAACTATCGAGAAGTTTAAGGAGTTTCAAAGTGAGGTAGAGAATCAACGTAACAAGAAGATTAAATATCTACGTTCTGATCATGGAGGTGAATATCTAAGTTACGAGTTTGGCGAGCATTTGAAGAAATGCGGAATACTTTCACAATTGACACCGCCGGGAACACCACAACGTAATGGTGTGTCCGAACGTCGTAATCGAACTCTCTTAGATATGGTTCGTTCTATGATGTCACTTACAGATTTACCGCTATCATGTTGGGGTTATGCATTAGAAACAGCCGCATTCACTTTAAATAGGGCACCGTCTAAATCCGTTGAAACGACACCGTATGAATTATGGTTTGGGAAGAAACCTAAATTGTCGTTCCTTAAAGTTTGGGGATGCGAAGCCTATGTAAAGAAGTTACAGCCGGACAAGCTTGAACCCAAAGCGGAAAAATGCGTCTTCATAGGATACCCGAAGGAAACTATTGGGTATACCTTCTATCATAGATCCGAAGGCAAAATCTTTGTTGCCAAGAATGGATCCTTTCTAGAGAAGGAATTTCTCTCGAAAGAAGTGACTGGAAGGAAAGTAGAACTCGACGAGGTTGTCGAACCTTCTCTCGAAATTGCGAGTAGCGCAGCACCGGAAGAAGTTCCTGTGGTGCCTGCACCAATAAGAGAGGAAGCTAATGATGGTGATCATGAAACTTCGGTTGAAGTTGCTACAGAGCCTCGGAGGTCAACGAGAACTCGTACCACTCCAGATTGGTATGATTCCGTTATGAATGTCATGTTGGTGGACAACACCGATGACCCCGAGACATATGAGGAAGCGATGATGAGCCCAGATTCCAATAAATGGCAAGAAGCCATGAAATCCGAGATTGGATCCATGTACGAAAACCAAGTATGGACTTTGGTGGACTTACCGGATGGCCGAAAGGCTGTCGAGAACAAATGGATTTTCAAGAAGAAAACAGATGCTGATGGTAATGTTACTGTCTATAAAGCTCGACTTGTCGCAAAAGGGTTTCGACAAATTCAAGGAGTTGACTACGATGAGACTTTCTTACCAGTAGCGAAGCTAAAGTCTGTGAGGATTATGTTAGCAATCGCTGCATATTATGATTATGAGATATGGCAGATGGATGTCAAAACAGCATTCCTCAATGGAGACATTGATGAAGAGTTGTATATGATGCAACCCAAAGGTTTTGTCGATCCTAAAGATGCTAACAAGGTATGCAAACTTCAACGATCCATCTATGGATTGAAGCAAGCATCCCGAAGTTGGAATCAACGTTTTGATAAGGTAATCAAAAGTTTTGGTTTTATACAAACTTATGGAGAAGCTTGTATTTACAAGAAAGTGAGTGGGAGCTTTGTAGCATTCTTAATACTATATGTGGATGACATATTGTTGATTCGGAATGATGTAAACCTTCTTAATAGTGTCAAGGAATATTTGAATAATAGTTTTTCAATGAAGGATCTTGGCGAAGCAGCTTACATATTAGGCATAAAGATTTACAGAGATAGATCGAAACATCTAATATCATTGTCACAGAGTACATATTTGGACAAAGTTCTAAAGAGGTTTGGAATGGAAGAAAGCAAGAAAGGGTTCTTGCCCATGTTGCCCAATACGACCTTGAGTAAAAATCAAAGTCCGATATCGGCAGAAGATAGAGAAAGGATGAGTAAGACTCCCTATGCCTCAGCCATAGGATCTCTAATGTATGCCATGCTATGTACTAGACCCGACATTGCATATGCTGTTAGTTTGACTAGCAGATATCAAAGTGATCCAGGAGTGGATCATTGGACAGCGGTCAAAAACATCCTTAAGTACTTGAGAAGAACTAAGGATATGGTTCTTTCTTATGGGGGTGATGAACAACTCGTTGTTAATGGTTACACCGATGCTAGTTGGAACACCGATCCGGATGATTCTAAATCACAATCCGGATACGTATTTATTTTGAATGGTGCAGCAGTTAGCTGGAGGAGTGCAAAGCAAAGCGTTGTGGCGAGATCTTCAACTGAATCGGAATACATGGCTGCTTCGGAGGCTTCACAAGAAGCGATATGGATGAAAGAGTTCATTACAGAGCTGGGTGTGGTTCCTAGTGCGCTGGACCCAATGTCTATCTACTGTGATAACATGGGCGCCATAGCCAATGCGCAAGAACCAAGGTCACACAAGAAGCTGAAGCACATCAAGCTACGTTTTCACGCTATTCGAGAACATATCCAAGATGGGGATATAAAGATTTGCAAAGTACACACAGATCTGAATGTGGCGGATCCGTTGACTAAACCTCTCCCGAGGGCAAAACATGACCAACACCAAACTGCCATGGGTGTTCGGTATATTACCATGTAATCTAGATTAGATGACTCTAGTGCAAGTGGGAGACTGTTGGAGATATGCCCTAGAGGCAATAATAAATGTAGTTATTATTATATCTTTGTGTTTATGATAAATGTTTACATTCATGCTATAATAGTATTAACAAGGAAACATTGATACTTGTGTGATTTGTAAACTTAATTTGAAGTCCCTAGTATAGCCTCTATACATCACTAGCTTGTTGGTTGATAAATGATTGTGGTTTCCCTATCATGAACATTGAGATATTATCAACAACAAGATCATATCGTTAGGAGAATGATATGGTGGACATACTCCTATAGATAAGCGTAGCATAAAGATCAAGTCATTTTAATAGTTCAATTGCTATATGCTTTCTGATACATAGTAACCTAATTCCTTCGACCATGAGATCATGCATATCACCTTTACCGGATGGATGCTTTGATGACATCAAACACCACACCGTAACTGGGTGGCTATAAAGGTGGCATTGAGTGTTCGGAAAGTATTGGTTGAGACACATGGATCAAGAGTGGGATTTGTCCATCCATATGACGGATAGATATACTCTGGGCCCTCTCGGTGGAATGTCATCCAATTAGCTTGCAAGCATGTGACTGGCTCACAAGGGATCACATATCACGGGAACGAGAAAAGAGTACTTATCGGTAACGAGGTTGAACTAGGTATGTAGAGATACCGACGATCAAAACCTCGGATAAGTAAACTATCGTGAGACAAAGGGAAATTGGTATCGTATGTAAGTGGTTCATTCGATCGCAAAGTAATCGTAGAAATATGTGGGAGCCATATGAATTTCCAGATTCCTCTATTGGTTATTGTTCGGAGAAGTGTCTCGATCATGTCCGCATAATTCACGAACCGTAGGGAGACACACTTAAGGATTCGACGTTGTTTGAGTAGTTATGGTAGTATGAGAAAGAGACCGAATGTTGTTCGGAGTCTCGGATGGGATCCGGGATATCACGAGGTGATCCGGAATGGTCCGGAGAATAAGATTCATATAAGGAAAGTCTCGTTTCGGAGTTCGGGAATGATTCCGGTGTTTTCATCGGGAATGTTCTAGAAGGTTCCGGAATGTCCGGCACTCCGGAGGGGAAGGGGTACATGAGTGTGTCATTGCAAGTTGGAATGATTGCATCATGTACTAAGTGTATTCGCTGTCCAAAATAAAGGGTTTATTCAAATCCTAAATTGAAAAGTCAAACGGCAATTTTTTGGAAAGTGGAAAGAGGAGGAAAGAGGGAAACCGAGTTGGGGAGGGAATCCCTCCTCCAACCGGCGGCCACCTCCAAGCCGAGTTGGGGAGGGACTCTCCTCCCTCCCCCTTGGCACGCCGGCCCCTCCACCTATATAAGGAGGGGCAGGGCTCCCTCCTCTAGACACACAAGTTCCTATCCTCTAAATCTAAACCCTAGCCACAGCCTCCGGTTTAGAGCCGTTTTGGTTTAGAGCTTCTAATTGCCCTAGCCTTCGGATTAGAGCCTTCTAATTGGTGTGTCTAAACCCTAGGCCACTAAAGCTCTCTCATATTCCACCATACTCGCTCCGGCTTAAGGCGAAGCCCTGCGAGATCTCTCCTCTACTTCCGGTACCACGCCGTTGTGCTGCCGGAATCGCGAGGAGAGTGCTACAACCTCCGCTGCCTGCTGGAACAAGGGAGAGGAAGGTCTTCGTCGAGTACCGAACGTGTGACCGACTGCGGGAGCGCTGCCGGAACGCAGCGCCGGAAGGATCGTCTACGCGATCTTGAGATCGGGAAGAGTACGACTACATCACCCACGAGAATCCGCTCTCGTTAAACACTTTGGAATCTTCGAGGGTAAGTTATTCCATCGACTCGTTGCTACAATCTAGTAGATAGATCTTGGCTTGTTTGTTTGTATGCGATAGAAAATTTTTGTTTTCCATGCTACGAAACCCTACAAAAACCACCTCTACACAAATTATATAGTAGAGATAGAGATAATCCAACATGGTGGATCTTGGCCTTTGTCGGCGGGAGGGCTTCGTTTTCCTATTTTTAGGATAAAGGTTTAGTTGTGCGGCGTTTAGGTGGTGGTGGTGGTGGCGTCTTCTCCAATAAAGTCTCCTCGACTTCAGCCCTATCTCGACGACAACGTCGAGAAGCTTGTTGAGTGGTGTGGTTCTCAAAGTCTTCTTCTGGCTGTGGGGATCTTCGGATCGTCAAGGAGATTTATCGGCAGTTCATCCTTCTTCTTCATCTCCGAGACGGATGTGGCCTTCTGGGCTTGTTCGGCGACTTCCCATCTGCAACCAACAACATCAAGCCAGCTCTGGGAGGAGCGGCAACGATGGCATGCCCTCGATACAGTTTGGAGGTTGAAGATGAAGGGCATCTTATTGATTTTGATGTAATTTTCGTTTTTGTTGAGGTATTTTGTATTGTTCATTGTTTCATTTAATGTCAAAGTCCTATTCATAAAAAAATATACTCTTTTATCGGTGCCCAATCGTTTTTCAGGCATCAAGCATTGATTCCCTCTGCTGCCTAGACGGTGCCACAAAATAATTTCAGGAATCAAAGCAACTAGATGCTTTGATGCCCAAACTCATCTACGAATACAATATTGGTGTTATTGAACTGTCAATTGTTCATTGTTCTGATTTCAACCATTACCCCGCTACGCGTTGCTGGCCTTCTGTTCTTTCCTTGGTGCCTCCCACATCAGCGAGCTCGAACGGAACATAGATCAAGACGGAGAAGAACACCACCTGTAGCTCCCTGACGAGGCGTCATATACCCATCGTCGTGGAGCGCAGAAGCACCACGACGATATGGCTACAGTGGTGGGAGATCCACGACGCGACGACAACGACTAGAGGGCTCCTCGATCATTGGATCCGCTGCTCCGCACCGATTTTGGGATAGGACGACTACAAATCAGGAAGAGTTGCTAGGGATAGAGACCGATCTGCTTCAAGAGAAGGGTTTTTTCCTGTCGTGCGATGAGAAAGAGGAGTCGTGGAAGGGAAATAGAGGTTAGCTCGGTCAATCCAAATGCGGTCACTGCTTTTTTAGGGCATCACCTATGTCGTAAGAGCGGTGTCTCATTTATTTCCATGGGCATCGCTGATGAGGTGGCATCCTTTTCATGTTTTTGGGCATCAACCATGTTGTGGAAGGCCTAACATCCAAGTCCTAGTCTCATCTTTGATGTCTGCAATAAGCACCGATGGAAGGGTGGATGTATGTTTTTTTTTGTGAACCGGGTGGATGTATGTCGGAAGACCCGTTGTGCTCATTCCAAAGCTTCAAAGGGACGAGACTTGGCTTTTAGGTAAGTTTGGCCACCTCCAGTGCTGGAGGTAACGGTAAATATTTCTCAATTTGTATCTCGGGATTAGACGGTTTATTTCTCCAACCTTTTAGCAAAAATGACCATTCCTTTCTAAACACATATCTTTAGGGGCACTTGGCAAAATGCCTTTAAAAATAGTACTCTCTCCGATCCATATTAGTTGATCCAATTTGGATGTATCTATCACAAAAACTTGTCTAGATACATTTAAATTGAAGTCAACTAATATGGGTCGGAGGGAGTATCTTTAGTGGCACTTTGGTGAAAATGCCTCTAAAAATAGTATTTTTAGTGACACTTGGCAAAATGCCTCTAAAAATAGTATCTTTAGGGGCACTTTGATGAAAATACCTCTAAAGGTAGTATCTTTAGGGGCACTTGGCAAAATGCCTCTAAAAATATATCTTTAGGGGCATTTTAATGAAAATGCCTCTAAAGATAGTATATTTAGGGACACTTGGCAAAATGTCTCTAAAAATAGTATCTTTATAAAGATAGTATATTTAGTGGCATTTGGCAAAATGCCTCTAATTAAAATATTTAGAGGCATTTTGAGAAGTGCCCCTAGCCAAAGTGTTCCTAAAAGCATACCGTGTACTAGTGTCCAGTGCCGGAGGCAACGGCTCATATTTCTCAATTTGTATTTCGTGATTAGACGGTTTATTTCTTCAACTTTTGGGCAAAGATGGTCATTCCTTTCAGAACACAATAAAATAGACATGTAATACTACGGGTCTTAACATGATTGTTTCTTTTGTCATGCATGTGTCACTTGAGGAATGACTTTGACAAAAAAGCTGATAGGCAGAGGACCCTTCCTATACAACGAAGAATGTGCGCACATAAATTCCCTCATCAGAAAGAGTGGACCAAGGGAGTCGACACGGAAAGCGACCAAGCAGCACGCTTGCTCGGATTTTCAATGAGCAACTTTCCAACCCGAGCAGACGAACATATTGTTGCGGATAGCACCAACATTCCCGGCGCCGCACGGTGCGATTTGACCCGATTTCGGAATGGATGCAGAACGGGCAAGGCTCGGAAAGGTTCGGCGGCCGAAGGCGACGCCGCCTGAGATGAGACGGTGGAAAGGCAACCGATTCATTGCCGGCTTCGTTCTTCTTGCACACGACGCCGCCGCGAAAAGGATGCATTTATTACACCTAGATCTTTGCTTTCGATCCTTCTCATTCTCCTCCTGGATAGGTTGGTTGGCCGTGCGTGCGTGTGAGTAGCTTTCCACTTGGGCTGCCACTAGGATCGTGGTCATCTGATTGCTACTCCACTCGGAGTATACTTCTTTCAGATGATCAGTGAATCACTCCCTGACCCGCCATGTTAAGGCGAAAACTGACTAATTCGCGGCTGCCGCCGCGCTGGAAGTTGTGAGGAATCCATGGACCAGTTTGGCGCGAGCGCGTAATTTTGCAAACGTCAGGGAGATATGGGGCATGTGTTCTATGGGGCCAAGCCACTATATATACTAACATCTGTCAGGGGCAGGCGTGATGATTGATGATGATCGGAGTGCTCCGTAGTAGGCATGGGGAGGATCGAGCTGCCCCGTCCCTTTCATGGTCTTTTCCTTTCCCGTGGTGCCATGCCTATCGCCATTTGTATAGTCTTAGGTGGTAGCACATTATCTTTTCTGTATTATATAAGCGCACTGGTTTGGCAGGATGCCATCGTTAATTTTCAGTCTGGACACTCGCTTTAATTTTGTTGCAGCACCTAGTAATGCAGAACCAATAAACAGACATGGTGCCCTCCCATGTCCAAACAGCACCCACGTGAATTTCAGTCCCAGAAAAATGCAGGCAATCGTCCAAGATGATGACGTACTGGTGGTAAACTTAGGAGTACCGAGATGGATTGGGCACACGTCTCAGCTTTCATGTCCCAATCGGTATAGCACACGCTACAGCTTGCGGGCAAGCAGCCGCACCTCTCGCACAACCGAAAGCAATATTGGAGATCGATGAGGACGTGAAAAGGCAACGTGGCTATAAGCTCTAGTAGTAACCGCTCGAGGGAGGAGTCCTTCACTCCTTGCCGTCGTTGGACAACAAAGTGGCCGGCCTTTTCGAGAGAGGCCACGCGATCAAAAAGCTTTTTGCCAACAGGAAAAAAAAGGGAGTCTAACCTTGGATCAAACGACGCCTTCAAGAAAAGAAAACGAAAACCTTGATGTGTTTAGCAAAGTCCATTTTTCCGTGCTATTAAATCTTGCCAAAGTGCTACCCGCAAAAAAAAAATCTTGCCAAAGTGCGGTTAAAGAGAAATCTTATGAAATAACCTTAAAATAGAGTTAAATGACACCTTGCATCCTCCGTCCTCGCATCTCACATCTTGTACCGCTCGCTGCATCGCCTCCTTCAACCGTGCTTCCTTCCTCGGTCGCGTGACTCCATCACTCCTCCTATGGCGCCCCTCTTTGCCCCTCGTATGATGTCCTTCAACTGCTAGGTCCTCCGGGCGTACTAAAGACATCCACACTATCGAGCTCTAGGGAGGGCACTCAGACTAGGGGGGATGGGTCTTGGTTAGCCGAATACAACATTGACGGGGTTTCCAACAAGCCGGATTATCGCTCGCGAGCCGGAGACGATGACTTCGCTGCTCTAAAAAGAAGGTTAGTGATTTGCATACAATTCGATGTTGCATATGCAGCTTTGACATGATGCAATCTCACATTTTTTTTGCTGCAAATACGGGGACATGTTGTGAGGATCTTGGAGGTCTCTCGCAAATGTTGTGTTATGCTGCAAGTACATGGGGACATGTTGTGAGGATCCTGGAGTCCTTCACTCCTTGCCGTCGTTGGCCAACAAGGCGGCCAGCCTTTTCGAGAGAGGCCACGCGATAGAAAGCCTTTTGCCAATAGGAAAACAACGGTGGAGTCTAACTTTGGATCAAAGGATGCCTTCAAGAAAAGAACTTGATATGTTCAACAAGAGTAAAATACTCCCACGATACTTAAACTTATAACCTCTAAAAATTAATACGGTCACCTATCTTTCGAATACGGGTTAGTTTTCATCTAGTTCACTGGCTCATCGTAGAGACTAGCATTTTGCTAACATGGCACCGCGGGACCCATATGTTAGCCCCTAACTTTTTTTTTGAGGGTAAAAAAAAAAAGTTAGGGACTACTGTTTACACGATCATTTTTGAATAATGAAAAAAAATTGGACGAGAATAAAAAAATGAAAAGGAGATAAAGGCTCCTCCAGCTCCCTTCATTACGGCATTGTGCCAACGTGGACCTGGTAGAACAGGGACGGGGATGCCTTGACTGGCATGAGGATGAGCGGCGGCGAAGCCGATATGGCCCAGTTAAAGCAGTGACGGGGGCACGCGAGGATGTGGCGGCCGGCGGGCGCAAGTGTCACACCCAGTCTAGACGGTGGGTCTATCATATATTTTTAAGGGGCTTGTCTATAAACAAGTCGTCGTTGGCGACCGGTCAAGATAGTGCCAGGTTATAAAATACGGTTCTATATGGTGTGATAGTGACCAAGATGAACACCAAGTCATATCCGGGTATCGTATGTTGCGTATTCTACTAGTAGAGATTTGCTCATATGTGGCACTTTACTAGTGGCGTGTCCAGGAAAACACACACCACTAGTTTTACGGGTGTGCCAAAAACAACATCAACCAGTAAGTGGTATCCACCGGTCGTTCTTGCAGAAAATGCTAGCGGCGTACCAGATTATAAGCACGCCACTAATTTGCGACGTGTTAACACATCTTGCATGCCACCGGACGATCTCGGGGCGTTGATGGGTTTCACTTACTAGTGGCGTGCCACATTATTGCCAGGCCACTATTTTGTATTAGGGTGCTACATTACGGGCCCCACTCATCCCGTAGAATTTCATGCTTAGGTTTTCCTAATATTGTAGAAATGACCATATATACGAGTACAGAGGTACTGCCAGACAAGATGGAGCCCAACCCTCGTTGTGTGTTCGTTGCCTACTGCTACATGTTTGTCTCTTGTTGAAACACATCGCAAAAGAAGCGAGACCACTACACCTACACGTTGGTGTTGTGATTTGCATTGTTCCTCAAGCCAGTTTATTGGGAAAGATAGTGAGCCCTACGATCTACTCCGTCCATCTGCCTAGAAAAATTCGTTCGATAGCTACGTATATTTAATCGACTGCAGCGTCCATAAATATGGATGCAAGAGTTGTCCTCTCTCTCATCCCCTTCTTCGTTAGAGGCGCTGTCCCTCTCCGAAATCTGCATGTGATGGGACGACATGCAATTAAGAGGCGACGCAGCGGGGTGGCCTGGAGCAGCCGAACCTAGTGTGGCGCTAGGTTCACTGGTTCTAGTGCTTCAGGCCACCTGCTGCGTCACCTAGTGTCATGTCATGTCTTGTATGAGAGTGACGTTAATTGTATAATTTCGTATTTTTATTGTATAGATAAATATATAATAATACACATTTTTAAAAACATACATATTTGTAAATAACCTCTAGCTAATTGCTAATTTACACATAACTTAATTACTAGACGGGCATGCGCGCTTTCCCGCGCCGTCTGCTTGTCGTTGTTGCATGGCATGGCTAGTGCGGTACATCCATGGGCCTTTCATTCTAGGACGCAGTCGGACAAAATCATGTTGAGCATATGTAACTGTAGGTAGAAGGCATGGTTTATACAGTGCCCCAGTTTTGTAGCAGTAGTATTTCTAGACATATAAATTATTCTAACCAACAATTCAAAAAGTACATTTACCCACAACAATATACCACCTATAAAATAAGAATTTTATGTCATAGTGTTTTAGAAGATTGTGCAATGAATCAACTCATATGAGCTAATAATTTCAGGATAAATGCGAACATCCGTCGAAGAGTAGTTTAGTATATTATGAAATTAGATTCATCCAATACAAATGTTTCCACCAAGTAATTGTTCCCAACATCAATGCAAAGTCTTAACTTGAAGGGTTTCGCAGCATAGTAAATCAAAATTTTCTACGGATGCGAACAGGAAAATCCAAGATCTAATCTAGGAGATGCAAACAACGAGAGGGATAGATGAGATCTTCATACCCTAGAAGAAATCGCACAGCGGAACGTTCGACGGAACGTGGTTGATGTAGTCGTACTAGCCTTCTCCTCTTCGCGATCCGATCCGATCCAACGCTGCAAGTGGCGACGCCTCCGAGAGATGCACACGTACGGCACCTCGACGCCTCCTCCTTCCTCGGTCCAGCAAGTGGGGTGGAGAGATAGATTGGATCTACAACACGACGGCGTGGTGCAAAGGTGGAGAGTTTCTGCGGCAGGGCTTCGCCTACGCGCAGTCGGGAGAGAGAGAGAGAGGAGGGCAGCAGGTAGGCGGCTAGGATTGGAGGAGGTGTGGGGGGAGGGTGCGCCCCTGCCCTCTTTATATAGAGGGCTGGCCGGCTGCCCTTGCCCCTCCTCCAAGCCCTAGGGCCGGCGGCCACATGCGTGGAGTGGGGGGCAAGTTCCCCCCTTCTAGAAGCTCTCCCTAGGGTTTCCCCTAGGGCTTGGCCGGCTGGGCCTATGGGGCCTTGTTCCCCTGGCCCAATGCGGCCAGGGCACTCCCTCGTAGGCCCACGCCCCCTCCCGACAAGTAGGGCCACATTGTTCCCACTCCAGAAGCTTCTAGAACCTTCCGGTACAATACCGAACATTCCGAAATAATTCTGAAATCCAAAAACTGCTTTCCCTTATATGAATCTTATTCTCCGGACCATTCCGGAACCTCTCGTGATGTCCTGGATCTCATCCGAGACTCCGAACAAAAACTCATAAACCAATTATCCATTCTATCCTAGCGTCGAGACACGTTAAGTGTGTGACCCTACGGGTTCGAGAATATGCAGACATGATCTTCTATCAATAATCAACAGCGGGATCTGGAAACCCATATTGACTCCCACATATTCATCGATGATCATATCGGATGAACCACGATGCCAGGATTCAATTAATCCCATATATATATTCCCTTCGTCACGCGATATTTTACTTGCCCGAGATTCGATCGTTGGTATCGGCATACCTAGTTCAATCTCGTTCACAACAAGTACTTTACTCATTCTGTAATCCGATATCACTTTGTGATTAACTCCTTAACCATGTGCTTGCAAGCGGTGTTGATATCGATTACCGAGTGGGCCCGAAGTATATCTCTCCGACTTGGGAGGGACAAATCCCATCTCGATACATACAACCCAACAAGTACTTTCCGATCACCTGAGAGACACCTTTATGATCACCCTCTCATAGGATGACGTTTGATGACCTCAAAGCTTTCTTCCGATAACAGGGAGTTGCATTATCTCATGGTCTAAGAAATACAATATTTGACATAAGAAAAAGCTTCGCAAAGATGAACACGATGACACGATCTAATTGCTCTGCTTGATTTGGGTTTGTCCATCATATCATTCTCCCAATGACATGATCTCATTATTAATTGACAACTCATGTCTATGGTCAGGAAACGTTAACCAGCATTAATCAATGAGCTAGTCCATAGAGGCGTACTAGGGACACGGTGTTGTTCATAAACCACACAAGTATCAAAGTTTCCTCTTAATACAATTCTAGCATGGAATATAAACTTTATCATGAACAAGAATTATAACAATAACATCTTTATTATTGCCTCTGGGGCATAATTCCAACAGTCTCCCACTTGCACTAGAGTCAATAATCTAGTTTACATCTGGCAACAATCTAACACCCATGGCATTAAGGTGCTGATCATGTTTTGCTCGTGGAAGAGGTTTAGTCAACGGATCTGCGACATTCAGATTCGTATGTACTTTGCTAATCTTCAGATCTCCATATGTTATATAATCTCGAATTATATGAAACCGGCGGTTGATATGCTCGGTCTTTGGATGGTATCTTGGTTCCTTAGCCAGTGCTATGGCGCCAGTTTTGTCACACAATATCTCCAATGGGTCCAAGGCACTTGCAACCACACCAAGCTCAGTGATGAAGTTCCTGATCCAAACTCCTTCACTTGACGCTTCTGCAGCAGCCATGTATTCTGATTCTACTGTAGATCCCGCGATCACGCTTTGCTTGCAGCTTCTCTAGCTCACAGCTCCTCCATTCAAAATATAAACGTATCCTGTCTGAGATTTAGAATCATCCGGGTCGGTGTCGAAACTAGCATCGACGTAACCTTTTACGACGAGCTGCTCATCACCTCCATAGACTAAGAACATTTCTTTAGTCCTATTTAAATACTTTAGGATGTTCTTTACAGCTGTCCAGTGTTCCACTCCTGGATCACTTTGGTATCTACTCGTCAAACTAAGAGCATTGGACACATCCGGTCTAGTACACAGCATGGCATACATGATAGAACCTATGGCCGAGGCATATGGCACTTTGCTCATGGTTTCTCTATCGTTTACCGTAGCCGGACACTGAGTCTTGCTCAATATCTTACCTGACAACATGAGCAATGAACCTTTCTTTGCTTTATCAATTCTGAACATTTTTAGAACTTTGTCTAGGTATGTACTTTGGCTTAAAGCTATTAGGCGTCTTTGTCTATCTCTATAGATTTTGATGCCTAATATATAAGCAGTTTCCCCTAGGTCTTTCTTTGAAAAATATTTGTTCAAATAACTCTTCACATCGTTAAGCATATCAATGTCATTTCCAATAATCAATATGTCATCCACATATAGTACTAAAAATGTCACTGAGCTCCCACTCACTTTCTTGTAGATACAAGCTTCGTAGCAATTTGGAACAAATCCAAATCTCTTGATCACTTGATCAAAACGAAGGTTCCAACTCCGAGATGCTTACTTCAGTCCATAAATGGAACACTGAAGTTTGCACACCTTATCAGCATCCTTAGGATCGACAAAACCTTTGGGTTGCATCATATACAACTCTTCATCAATGTTGCCATTGAGGAACACAGTCTTAACATCAATCTGCCATATTTCATAATCATGAAATGTAGCAATTGCTAATAAAATCCGAATGGACTTAAACATCGCTACGGTAGAGAAAGTCTCATCGTAGTCAACACCTTGAACTTGTCGAAAACCTTTCGCGACAAGTCGTGCTTTATAGACAGTAACGTTACCATTTGTGTCCGTTTTCTTCTTGAAAATCTATTTGCACTCAACGGCCTTTCGGTCGGTAGGAGGTTCCACCAAAGTCCATACTTGGTTTTCGCTCATGGATCCCAATTCGGATTTCATGGCCTCTAGCCATTTCTCAGAGTCTGGGCTCATCATTGCTTCCTCATAGTTCGCAGGTTCACTGTTGTCTACTAACAAGACAGTTAAGACAGGATTGCCGTACCACTCAGGAGGGGCACGTGACCTTGTCGACCTGCGATGTTCAGTAGTAGCATCGTCCGAAGCGTCATGATCCTCATCATTAGCTTCCTCTATTGTTGGTGCAGACGGCACTGGAACAATTTCAGGTGTTGCGCTACTCTCCAACTCAAGAGAAGGTTCAATAACCTCGTCTAGCTCTACTTTCCTCCCACTCACTTCTTTCGAGAGAAACTCCTTCTCAAGAAAGGATCCGTTCTTTGCGACAAACACTTTGCCTTTGAATCTGTGGTAGAAGGTATACCCAATCGTTTCCTTAGGGTATCCTATGAATACGCATTTCTCCGCTTTGGGTTCGAGCTTGTCCGGCATCAACTTCTTGATGTAAGCTTCGCATCCCCAAACTTTAAGAAACGACAACTTAGGTTTAGCACCAAACCATAGTTCATACGGTGTCGTCTCAACGGATTTAGATGGTGCCCTATTTAAAGTGAATGCAACGGTTTCTAATGCATAACCCCAAAATGATAACGGCAAATCTGTAAGAGACATCATTGATTGCACCATATCTAATAGAGTTTGATTCTGGCGTTCAGACACACCATTGCGCTGTGGTGTTCCGGGTGGCGTGAGTTGCGAAACGATTCCGCTTGCTTTAATATGCGTGAGAAAATCATAACTCAAATACTCACCTCCACGATCGGATCGTAGAAATTTAATTTTCCTGTTACGATGGTTTTCCACTTCGTTCTGAAATTCTTTGAACATTTCAAATGTTTCAGATTTATGTTTAAATAAATAGATATACCCATATGTACTTAACTCATCAGTAAAAGTAAGAAAATAGTGATAACCACCGCGCGTCAAAACACTCATTTGTCTGCATACATCGGTATGTATGATTTCCAACAAGTCCGTTGCTCGCTACATTATTCCGGAGAACGGGGTTTTGATCATCTTGCCCATGAGGCATGGCTCGCACGTGTCAAATGATTCAAAATCAAGAGACTCCAAAAGTCCATCAGAATGGAGTTTCTTCATGCGTTTTACACCAATATGACCTAGACGGCAGTGCCACAAATAAGTCGTATTATCACTATCTACCTTGCATCTCTTAGCCTCAATGTTATGAATGTGTGTTTCATTGCTTTCGAGATTCAGAAGAAATAAACCATTCATAGCAGGTGCATGACCATAAAATATGTTACTCGTATAAATAGAACAACCATTATTCTCCGATTTAAATGAATAACCGTCTTCCAATAAACACGATCCAGATATGATGTTCATGCTCAACGTAGGCACATAATAACATTTATTAAGGTTTAAAACTAATCCCGAAGGTAAAACTAAGGAGAGCGTGCCGACGGCCATCACATCAACTCTTGATCCGTTGCCAACGCGCATCGTCACCTCATCCCTCGCTAGCCGTCGTCTATTCTGTAGCTCCTGTTTCGAGTTACAAATATTAGCAACTGAACCAGTATCAAATACCCAGGCACTACAACGAGCGCTTGTAAGGTAAACATCAACAACATGTATATCAAATATACCTTTGATGGTGACAGCCTTCTTGTCCGCTAAGTACTTCGGACAATTGCGCTTCCAGTGATCCTTGTCCTTGCAATAGAAGCACTCAGTGTCCGACTTAGGTCCAGACTTGAGCTTCTTCTCAGCAGGGGCAACGCGCTTGCCGCTGCCTTTCTTGAAGGACTTCTTTGCACCCTTGCCTTTCTTAAAGCTGGGGGGCTTGTTGACCATCAACACATGATTATCTTTCTTGATGTCCACCTCCGCAGCTTTCAGCTTAGCGAAGATCTCAGTGATCGTATCGGTGGAACCAATCTGATTATGAGTAACTACAAAACCTTTGTAGCTAGGAGGGAGTGATTGCATAACTCTGTCAATCTTGAGCTCTTCTGAAATCTTGCAGTGCAGTTGCTCAAGACGTTGAGTGTAGCCCGACATCTTAATGGCGTGCTCACTAACAGAACTCCCTTCCTCCATCTTGCAGTTGAAGAATTTCTCATAGATCTCATATCTCTCAGAACGGGCATGAGTCTGAAACATAGTTTTCAGTTCCTCAAGAATCTCAAAGGGCCCGGCGAACTCCTCAAAACGATTTTGAAGGTCCGATTCCATAGCAAACAACATGGTGCTCTTAATCACACCATAATCATCTTTGCGCGACTGATAAACGGCTTTTTCATCAGCCGGCACATCTACAGCAGGGGCGTCACCTAGTGCTTTCTCAAGGACATAGTCCTTTTGTCCGCCAGCGAGAATGATTCTCAGATTGCGGAACCAGTTGGTGAAGTTAGACCCATTGTTCTTAAGCTTTTCTTTCTCAGCAAAAACGTTGAAGTTGAAGTTGGACTTAGCCATTTGGTCTACAAAATTTGCAAGTACAATTTAGACTATGTTCATGATAACTAGTTCAACTTAATCAAATTACTAGATGAACTCCCACTAAATTCAACATCCCTCAAGTTGTTTAGTGAACATGATCCAAATTCACCACACCTAATCCGATCTCACGATAAGAGATGTGGTTTCAATGGTGGACAACAAAGTGTTGATCGTATCATTCATATGACTCATGCTTAACCTTTCGGTTCGTGTGTTCCGAGGCCATGTCTGTACATGCTAGGCTCGTCAAGTCAAACCCAAGTATTTCCGCGTGTGCAAAACTGGCTTGCACCCGTTGTATGTGAACAGAGAGTCTATAGCACCCGATCATCACGTGGTGCTTGAACATGAAGAACTTTTTCAACGGTGCATACATGGGGAGAACACAGTTTTATCTTGATCTTTAAGTGAGGAATCATCTTATAATGCTACCGTCGCGATCTAAGCATAATAAGATACATAAAAGGATAAACATCACATGCATATAATTTTATGTGACATGGTATAGCCAATGTCCGCGCAATGATCTCCATCTTGTGCGTGCCAGCATGATATCCATCACTCCACCATGATTGCCTCCACCATGAATAGTAACTATAACTATTGCTAACTACTTAGCGATAAAGTAAAGCTATTACATGGCGTATAAGAAGTTGACACACAGGTCATACACAATTATAAAGACAACCATATGGATCCTGCTGGTTGTGTACTCATCGACATGCAAGTCGTGAAATATTACAAAACATGATCATTGCATACAACATACATCACATCTTGGGCCATACCATATCACAGAAACACTCCCTGCAAAAACAATTTAGACGCCTCTACTTTGTTGTTGCATGTTTTACGTGGCTTATGGGAGTAACAAGCTAAGAACGATTCTTACCTACGGAAAGCCACAACGGTGATATTATGGTTGCCAACATCCTGTGTAAATCCCATGACAACTATAGTGAGAGAAACTGGCATCCACCAGCCGCATGTGTGGAACAAGCCACACGTCAAGTGCGGAGCCGGTCTCGCGAACGAGGTCGCGTAAAGTTGGCCTGGACCGCTTAGATCTCACTATCTCGCGTCATAAGAAGTACACAACAAGAGGCTTGCAATAGAAAACATCAACGCCCGCAACAAGCATGTGGCATTCTACTCGTGAAACACATATACGCATAGATCTGGCTCTGATACCACTGAAGGGTTTCGCAGCATAGTAAATCAAAAATTTCTACGGATGCGAACAGGAAAAGCCAAGATCTAATCTAGGAGATGCAAACAACGAGAGGGATAGATGATATCTTCATACCCTTGAAGAAATCGCACAGCGGAACGTTTGACGGAACGTGGTTGATGTAGTCGTACTAGGCTTCTCCTCCTCGCGATCCGATCCAATCCAACGCTGCAAGTGGCGCCGCCTCCGAGAGATGCACACGTACGACACCTCGATGTCTCCTCCTTCCTCGGTCCAGCAAGTGGGGTGGAGAGATAGATTGGATCTACAACACGATGACGTGGTGCAAAGGTGGAGAATTTCTGCGGCAGGGCTTCGCCTACGCGCAGTCGAGAGAGAGAGAGAGGAGGGTAGCAGGTAGGCGGCTAGGGTTGGAGGAGGTGTGGGGGTAGGGTGCGCCCCTGCCCTCTTTATATAGAGGGCTGGCCGGCTGCCCTTGCCCCTCCTCCAAGCCCTAGGGCCGGCGGCCACATGGGTGGAGTGGGGGGCAAGTTCCCCCCTCCCCCTTCTAGAAGCTCTCCCTAGGGTTTCCCCTAGGGCTTGGCCGGCTGGGCCTATGGGGCCTTGTGACCCTGGCCCAATGCGGCCAGGGCACTCCCTCGTAGGCCCACGCCCCCTCCCAACAAGTAGGGCCACGTTGGTCCCACTCCGGAAGCTTCTAGAACCTTCCGGTACAATACCGAACATTCTGAAACAATTCCGAAATCCAAAAACTGCTTTCCCTTATATGAATCTTATTCTCCGGACCATTCCGGAACCTCTCGTGATGTCCTGGATCTCATCCGAGACTCTGAACAAAAACTCATAAACCAATTATCCATTCTATCCTAGCGTCGAGACACGTTAAGTGTGTGACCCTACGGGTTCGAGAATATGCAGACATGATCTTCTATCAATAATCAACAGCGGGATCTGGAAACCCATATTGACTCCCACATATTCATCGATGATCATATCGGATGAACCACGATGCCAGGATTCAATTATTCCCATATATATTCCCTTCGTCACGCGATATTTTACTTGCCCGAGTTTCGATCGTTGGTATCGGCATACCTAGTTCAATCTCGTTCACAGCAAGTACTTTACTCGTTCTGTAATCCGATATCACTTTGTGATTAACTCCTTAACCACGTGCTTGCAAGCGGTGTTGATATCGATTACCGAGTGGGCCCGAAGTATATCTCTCCGAGTTGGGAGGGACAAATCCCATCTCGATACATACAACCCAACAAGTACTTTCCGATCACCTGAGAGACACCTTTATGATCACCCTCTCATAGGATGACGTTTGATGATCTCAAAGCTTTCTTTCGATACCAGGGAGTTGCATTATCTCATGGTCTAAGGAATACAATATTTGACATAAGAAAAAGCTTCGCAAAGATGAACACGATGGCACGATCTAATTGCTCTGCTTGATTTGGGTCTGTCCATCATATCATTCTCCCAATAACATGATCTCATTATTAATTGACAACTCATGTCTATGGTTAGGAAACCTTAACCATCATTAATCAATGAGCTAGTCCATAGAGGCGTACTAGGGACACGGTTTTGTTCATAAACCACACAAGTATCAAAGTTTCCGCTTAATACAATTCTAGCATGAATATAAACTTTATCATGAACAAGAATTATAACAATAACATCTTTATTATTGCCTCTAGGGCATAATTCCAACATAACTATCTTGACACCAGTCTCAAACTTGTACCTGAAATTAGTATGAGAGGCCAAAATAAAAAGGGAAATGGAGCAATTATATAATTATGCTCATATGAGGTATCCGACATTTATGTTAGGAAAGCAGTTTGACATCTATGTTCAGACACCGTCTACATACATCTTTGGGAGGCTTACTATAAAATCACCCTTTAAATTAGTATCAGATACCAAAAAAAGGAGTACTTATAGAATATGCTATTAGTATGAATGGTTTGAAATTTAGGTTAACAAATCCGTTTAACATGCATGATATCCAACTAATAATGTAATAAGTAGATATTCGGGAAGCTTAATGTACGATGACACTGTGATCTTGAAAAGAGGGCTGTGATATAATTTGTCCCTATATTCTAGCAAATATAGGTATGTTTCAATATCTAGTTTAATTAGTATATTTTCAGTATCTATGGCTCAGTGCATGATAAATTTGTATCCATAGGCCTCAAACTTTTTACTCTTTGGAAGTTGTACTGCAACCATAATAAAAGAAAGCACCAAAATGATGAAAGAGGTACGAAAACAAGGGCATGAGTAACTTTTATGTCCAAACCTCCATAATCCAGAAGGAATCAGCTTTCCGATTTTCGTCTCTACAGTTATAATACAATCACAAATTGAACCAATTGGCTTAAGAAATACCATGTGTATGTACAGAGAGAGTTTTGCAATGTAATATATCTGTGTTACAGCAAAATGCCAAAATTTTAGTTCAATAGACATATTTCCTTTGTAGCAAAAATGTAAATAAGTTCGGAGTGGACTATAAAAAGTATGTTACTACTATTGCAGAACACATCAATTCAATCAGTAGGTTACAAAAATAAGTTACTATTGCAGAAAACATAAATTCATGGGAAAATCCATGTAGAACAATTATTTATTTACTACACTACAGATGAATTTATTTACCAAAAGCACTCGTAGATCTCCAAACACAATTTCACATGAAAATTAAGAGAACATTAAAACTGTTACTTAACACCGGTGATCTACCTAGCTTACTTAAAATGGACAACATGAAATGTAAGGAAAACTCTAACTTATATCTAATAATAAAATACAATAATTGAGATAAACAGTCTGGTTACATGGGCCACACCTTATGACAGCGAGAGATTTCATATATGTGACAAAAGTCGATTAAAAACCCCTCAGTCTTTTGAATTCATAGTAAACTAAACCAATTAGTAAAAAATGCCCTAGAACTTCAAGAAAGAAAATAGAAGATGTAACGATATTATATAATCAAATTAGGGAGGCTTACCTACTCCTTGGCGTTTGAGACAATTATCTAGAGCCAAGCATGATTACAATCCATACTCGCCGCTGTGAGAAGATGTATAATTTTTTAACACTGCCAAAAGAAATGAAGGGGGAGGGCAAACAACTCTAGCTCATGATAATAATGCAATAACTAAAAAAAAAAATTCTTGTTTGGATGGCATGTTACCTAAATAAATTAATTTTTAAATTCTTACTACTTGGGCAAGTTTATTTGTCCTATTGGTAGAGAAACTCATCATCTTTTCTACTCACACTCCAAAGACATTGCTTGATTTACCTATAGGCCGTAGCAATCAAAAATACATTGCTTACTTTCTGACGAAGAAATAATACATGATACATCTAGGGGATAAGGTTTGAAGGATACAATAGTATATTACTGGCAGAATCACAGAAGTAATTAGAAGTAATTGGAACACTACAACATATGGATATTATAGTACATAATCTGATTAACCATTGCAACCATTGAGTCTATGTGGACTACTTCATATCGTTAACTGATAGAACGGACACAATTAGCTTTAATTGTGTGAACTCTTCCTAGTATATCGGCCACAACACCATATAGGTTTAGCTCCCAGAATTCATAACCACAAAAAAGTATGCATGTAAATACTTTAAATAAAATATTTTCAGTTGTAAGGTAAGAGATCAGTTTGAGTTGAAAAAAGGCCTTGGGGTCAGGTCAGCAAAATAGCAAAAACAGGTCAATGTCAACCAGTAAGAACAACAAGCAGGCTAGGCGGATAGCTGGACAAGAACAAAAGAAAAAGGATGAGGAGGTACCTTGCTGCCGGGAGCCTAGAGATTCGGTGGTGGAGGCAGAGCCCACGGCAAAGTGGCAGTGGCCTGGTCGCAGGAGACGCGGGTCGAGGAACTGGAAGGCTAGACCCGTCAGCCGGACGGAGGCAGCGCTCTGATGCGTCGACGGCTGATGGAATGAAGTCGTTGCCTCTTCGAAACTTGGAAGACTGCACACCAGGCAGCTCTATGGCGGTTCGACAGACGGAAACCCCGATGGTGGAGGTGGTAGCTCTCCCATAAGGAGGAACACACAGGCAGCGCAGTCCGAATCCCCGTGCTCCCAGTGGGTTCAGGTTCAGAGAGGCATCCTCAAATCATTGTTCTCGTCTCTAAGCCAGTCAAACTCAAGCACACAACTCATTTGTACCAACTTCGCCGCGCCTCCTCATCAAGATGGCCACCGTCATGGCGGCCTGAATAATCGTAGTGGCAGTGGGTTCATGTGCAAGTGAGGCATGGATTGTACAGGTGGGGATGAGGTCACAACTGTTAGGTCATTTCTGCATTCAAATATGAGGCAATGAACCCCCTGCCGAGAAATAGACGCAAAACTTTGTATATCAATCAGCTTTCACGGTAATGCATGTCACATCATTAACAATGCTGAACTGCAAAATGGTTGCAAGCAATTTGCTGAACATGATGACATGATGAACACGATGAATACTAAGGCTTAAGGTATCAGATAGAATTAAACTATGAACAATAAGATATATGGAAAGAACAATTGATATCACAGATAGTAAATTATCGGCACAAGAACACTTAACCTCTCCAAAGAACACTTTCTATCCATGAACTTGCAAATAATTAAAAACAAAATTGGAACAAATTGAGGTTACAAAGTTCCAAGAAGTTCAATTTATACCGTTGGCAGCAAGGAGGACGTCGTGCGGTGGACTCGATCAAGGGGACGTAGATCGGTGGCGGTCGCTTGCTTCACGTGGTGAGGAAGGCTCGGTTGTCAGTGTCGTCGCTGCTAAGCACGGAGAGGCGGGCTCGATTGTCGGCGCTGCGCCTGGAGAGGTGTGCTTGGCAGTCGTCGCCGCTGCGCATGGAGAGGTGGGCTCGGTCGTCACTGGTCGCCGCTGCGGATGGAGAGGCGAACTCGGTCGTTCGTGTCGGTTGTCGGTCACCGCTACCGGTGGAGAGACGGGTTCGGCCGTCCACATCAGGCTTCGGAGGCTGCTGCGTGTGGAGAGGCGGTCCGCGACTTGATCCAAGGAGAGCGGCGGCGACGGGGTAGGCGCCAGGTTAAGCAGCTAGAGGAGAGCGGGGGTTGCGACGAGGGTGGCGGCGGGGTAAGCATCGGGTTAAGAAGCTGGAGGAGAGCGGGGGTTGAGGCGAGGACGGTGACGGCGGTGGAACCCTTGTTCTCTCTGAACGCCGCTGTAGCGAGGCCTGGTGGAGAAAGAATAAGTTGGATGTGTCAACCGACCCTTTTTCTCAAAAAAAAAACCATACTACAGGACAAGCACCCAAGTAGTCTCAGAAGGCTCTGTTATCTCAGGATTAGGCTATAGAGTAATAAGTAAAAAGATAAACAAACTAAAAAATTCTGTGGTGTAACGATACTGTTCACCACACCAGTAAGTCGCATTGTCACGCGATGAACAGTGTCGCCATGCCACTAGCGAATTTTGAGTGGATATGATTGAGTGGCTGGCCACCACACACTTGCAAAACCGCACTCACACCCGACCGCCCACTCACACGCGCCACCGCTATTCTCCCCTCGTCTCGCCACCGCTCCTTGTCAGCCGTTCGCCCCTCGTCGTGTCACCGCTTCTCATTCGTGTTCTCCCCAAGACGCTCCCGACACATCTGCGTCCATCCCTCACTGTGATGCTCCTCCCCTCGCTGCATCACCGTTGTTTTCCCGTCGCCATGCCGATTCCACGTCGCCGCCGCCCCTCCCTGTTCGCATCGCCGGTGCTTAGTCGCTACCACCACCGGCGAGCCACGAAACCACTATTGACAAAATGTTGATTAACATCTGTTTTGTCAATTTCTAGCAATCAATACATCCCATACTTAGCAAAGATCATGCCATTTTTTTTGTGAATTGCACAATTAATTTAATTACTAGTTTTGTGTTTATTCTATTATCTAAAATTTTGAACTTCATTTTGTAAGATGTCGGGAAAAGACCGCCATGCTCAAATGTTCTCGAACGCGAGAAGATGATGGTTGGAATTGGGAAGGTTTTGGCACCGGTCAGAATGATGCCACTTGTGAGGAGGTTGGTGAGGACTAGGTCACTGATGACCGGTGAGGACGAGGACATTGTTGAGGAGGTTGGTTATGATGTGGAGGACGATGATAATGAGGGGGACGATGGTGATGAGGATGAGGAGCAAGAGCCAAAAAAAATATCAAAACTAGAAGGCTCGAGATCACTCGAGTGGACTCAAGGGGTCACCCTGTTAGTCCAAGGAAAGACGCAAAAAGCTAAGACAATTTTATATGATGCCTACTCCGAGAAAATTTCAAAATTACCGATAACAAGTTAAGGGCTAAAGATAAACTGGGTTTGCGTCATCTCATTATTCAGAAGATTCACAAAAGATTCAAGTTTCGGGCTGCGTTCAACAACCAAGACCTTAATTATAAGGTAAACAACCATGCCATCACCAAGTTATCCAAACTCTTGGGTGAATGGAAAGTCATGGTTAGAAAGGTGAAAATGTACGCGAAGGTTAAGCTGCATTGACCTACTATTTCTGAGGATGATTGGATCCTGTTTCAAAAGCAGCAAAATATCGACGAGGCAATTCAATTGTCTGAATGGGGAGTGTGTTTATGTGGCCAAGCCATAGGTGATCAGAACCTCGGAAGTGGTGGTTACCACAGGAAAAGTCCAACTGGGATAAGGAGGACGAAAAGTGGACGAAGGAGGGTAGACGAAACTGATGACTCCTTGATGGCACCAGAGAAATTGGTGCTTGATGTGGAGTCTTGTTGGGAACGCCAAGAGCAAGGTATAAAGAGAACAACAACAAGTCTTCCCTCAGTTGAGACCGAGGTTATCGAACCAGAAGGAGGAAGGAAACGTCACACAGGTATTGCAAGCAACGCAGAGACCTGCACAACACAAACTCAAGACTTTGCCCCAACGAATCAGTGAGGTTGTCAAGCTCACCGGTTTGCTGTAACAAAGGATTAAACGTATGGTGTGGAAGGTAATGGTTTGCAGCAAGTAAAAAAGTAACAGCGGGAGATGTATCAATGGTAAATATTGGACCGGGGTCCATAGTTCACTAGATGTGCTCTCCTTAGATAAATAACATGGCATAAAGGGTAAACAAATTACAGCGGGACAATTGACAGGAACTGAGCAAGGCATAACAATGCAATTACTAGCCAGAAAGATCCTATGAGGTTGATTGGGCAATACAACAATATACATAGACCGCCATCCAGCTGCATCTATGACTAGAAGTCCACCTTCAGGTTATCATTCGAACCCCCTCCAGTATTAAGTTGCAAGCAACAGACAACTGCTTTAAGCAAAGTGTGTAAGGTAAATAGTCCACATGTTCCATGAACAAGAGACCGTTGTTTTCTCCCTAGTAGCAACAACACATCTACAACCGATGAGATTTATGTCACTTCCCTTGGAAACTAGAGGCATGAACCCACTATAGAGCATAAGTACCCCCTCTTGGAGTCACTAGCAACTACTTGGCGAAGATAACCACTAGAAACAGAGAGCATGCAAGATCACAAACAACACATACATGATAGAATCATAAAGACAAAACCATTAATCAAATCAACATAATAATCTCAATATCCATCGAATCCCCACAAACACAACATGCATGATTACAAATATATTAGATCTTGATCATGAACGGAGCTCACAAGATCTATAGATGAAAGCACAAAGGAGGAGATACAAACAATCTAGCTACTACATGGACCCATAGTCCAAGGTGGAACTACTCACGCATCATACCGGAGAGAAGGCCTTCGGGATGATCTCCCCTCCGGCAGGGTGCCGGGAAGAACTTCAGATCCCCCGATCTAGGGACGATGGTGGCGGCGGCTACAGACGGTTTCGTGGATATTTGATCGGATACTTAGGGTTTCTGCATCGGGGGCTTCTTATAGGCGAAGGGGTGAGACCGGGAGGCGGCCAGGGCCACCAAACCCTAGCCAGGCGCAGGCCCACCTGCCCCCGCGCCTGGGGTGGGTCTAGCCCCCCTGGATGGCCCCTCCGGCTCTCCTCTGGACTTCTTTTCCCCCACGGAAAGTAATTGACTTTGTCCTTTGTCCCGTCCAGTTCCGAGAATATTTCTTTACTAACTTTTCTGAAACCAAAAACAGGCATCTGGCACTATTGCAACTTGTTAATAGGTTAGTACCAGAAAACTTGTAAAAAGCACCTCAAAGTGTGGACAAGTAAAGCAAAGTAGATACTAAACAAGCATGGAGCATCAAAAATTATAGATACATTTCTAACGTATCAGAAACCCCTTAACGCAATTCAAAGATGAGCAAGAATATAACTTTGTTAGGGCACGGTTAAACAAAAATGACGACGGGAATTTTTTCATGAGCAAGAAGGCACTGGAATTCGCGACACAACTAGTAACTATAGTCGTACACTGCATGATGTAGTACACTATAGTCGTTGACATAACACCAATGAAACACCGTTCACTAGTATTACATCCCTCAGAGTGGTACAACAGAAACACAGCAGGTCCAAGACATGACTATAGGTTACAACTCAACTCTTTACACAAGATCTAGAGAACACTCTAGGTTAAAGAGAGAGAAAGAAACTTCTTACAAAGAAGAATCAGAAATAAACAACTCAAAAACTATTATACTATTAAGACTAGTATCTTAACTACTGGTCTAGCATTGCTGCTATTGCAATACACTACAGAAATAGGTTCTATGGCTAGAGATTATATTCCTATCTAATCGGTAACTTCGTCTTCACTTGAGTTGATGTATATGTTGACTTTCTTGACTTCATTGAAGACTGGAGCTGTTGATGAGGACTTCTTCGAGTAGAAGTTGATGTAGACGTCGTCTGTACTGGATTTAGAACCTAGAAAGGGTTAAGAAGATACGTTGAGTACGAGCGTACTCAGCAAGTTCACTAGAAAAGGAGTGTTTGATGCACTATATCTACAGCCACAGACCATAGGTCGTAGTCAATGCAAGTTTTTGTAAACATTTCTTCAAAGGTTGCTTTTATTTTGAAAAGCTATGTCCGTCAGCCTTCACGGGTTTACTAGAACTTTCATGGAGTTCCTTTCCCTCTGAGTTCGTATCTCCTTCCCGAAACAGGGAGTAACAAGTTACAGTTCTTACACTCTGCAGAGGTGCGTCACTTTACCCATGAGAGATCTTAGCTTCGTCGCACATCCGGGACGTGAACCCATTCATACTTCCTTGGTATGAGGCCCAGACTAAGATCCAAGCCAATCACTGCCTTTTCCGCGACCTCATATGTCTGCACGATCCTTCGGGGCCAACTCACCTTCGTTAAGCCCCCTTTCGGGCAGGCTAAAACCCTGATGAGTTCCCGAAGACTCTATGACCTGGTGATGCCCGGACGAGTACCATTTAACTGTACTATATCCCTAAACACCATTCATAGATAATCTAGACACAAGTGTGGGGTGTAAGGGTGCCCACCCATATGTTGTATCTGCACAAGGAATCACAACGTCACGTTAAGGTCGTTTTGCCTCCATACGAGAGGAAAAGGATACAGCTGACTTCTCCGTCCCATTCCAAATCTCATGGTTAACGCGTAATATACGGCGCAAGAATCACTGACGACATTGGTTGTTAAGTCCTAGATAATATGTTCCTTTACCACTGGAACTCTTATAGTAGGTTATTACCTTATGGTACATAACCTATAATTATATTATTATGAAAATAGTGTTTTCTAACCTTTTTCAAATGCACGTGATGACAACACTGGATTTGCAAAATACTTTACAGAAAATAATCAAAGGACATGAGCAAGTGTGAACTTGCCTTTTGTGATTGCAAGATTATGCACTCATGGTCTTCGAGACAATATAAAAGATCCAATATCTGAAATCAGCATCATTGGTCCGGTAAGGACTAATGTTTAAAGAACCAATATGATCTTATGCATAAGTAATGTGATGCACTTTATAAACACGAATCCCGGAGATAACGTTCTTCTAGGATTTAGATACTAGAAATGGTTTCTTTAGAATGTGTTGTCCTTTTAGATAAGTTTCACATTTGTGCTTCTTATTAGGGCTTGTGAGTGTGTGTGAAATAATATGTAATTATACTATCATACAACAGTAAGATACAAAGTTGTGGAATGCAATTCAAAGATTACTTATATAAGAATTGCCTTATCTTTAAATCTTCCTTTACGAGTATATGCATTTATAAGAAACTTTAAGTATTAAAAATCCTGATATATCAGTAAGGTTTAAAGCAATGTGATTATGATTAATTGTCATCTATTGACTATGATGAAAGCTCTTAAGTTTAGTTGTTAATATTTGGGAATACTGTTTAAAGATTTGTTGTTTGAAGTGGCAAAAAGAATAACATTTGAAGAAAAGATTTCTTTTCTAAGGTCTAAACAATCTTTGTGGTTTATTAAATGTGGTCAAGGTTGCTTGTGCTTACTTGAATAGTTTGGACTTGAGATGCTTTATAACTTAAATAATACATACCAAAGTTAACTATAAAACATATAATAAAGTTTTTAGTATAGTATTTAAAGTATTGCAGACTAAAGTTAACTTTAAAGACATAGATGGACTTAAGTTATAGTACTTATGATATTTGTATCTTGTTTACTTTATAAGGTTACTTAAGAATAGTATTACTTCTATTTGAGTAGTGGTTTCTTAATTTTATAATGGAATAGAATCATTTATCTTTTTATAAGTAAGTGGTTATAATTTGTAATCAAGGAAGTAATATTACTTAACTATTGATGGATTCACTATAGTGTTTTGATTTGTTATAAACTTGTATCTGAAGTAATGGAAAATATTTTATTTAATCACAATTTATTCTTGAAGAGTTTATATTGGACAAGAATCTTTTTAGAAAATAAACTACATATATGGTTTGAATGGTAATTCAATAGAATTGTATTTAAAATGTGTTGAACTATTTTGACTTTATAATATCAATATTTAGGACTAATACTATTTATTAGACTCAATTGGATAATTTTTTAGAATATTAGCAAATTTTATTTACCCTAATATGAATTATTAACTAAAGAAATAGGTTTAAATTCAAGTTATCAAAGTGTTCAATTTTTTTATTTAGTTGAAAAGTGGAATATTATATTTCTAACATATAGGTATTATTTTTGTGATTATTTTGGTATATTACACTTATTTTTGTGATTTAAGAATAATAAGATATGATTTTCATAATACTTATTACTTTATAAAGACTTAATAAATAACAATTATTTAATTAAGTAGAATAATAATGCATGACTATAGTTTTAAATTATAATTCTTATTTTTCCAAGATTTTTTTATTTTATTTATATTTTTAACATTTACCATAATTAAAATATGAATTATCAAAGTTTTAATTACTTAAAAAATCTTTATTAAATAATATTTATTTAAATAATCATCATAATAATATTTTATAATAATTTTAAGTTGTAGATTTTATTTTTCTGAAACTTTTCATATATTAAACATATTTTTCTAAATTACAAAACAAAAGTTATTGATTTTATAAGATTGAATCATTTTATTTAATTTCTAGAATTAATAAACTAAATAGTTTATGATGTAATGCTGATGTCAGCGTGGGGTGAAAGGTTTTTATCACTAGGTTGATTCTCACCCCCAGTCACTGACTGGTGGGACCTTTGCCATGTCATTTCTATTGGGTTTTATTTATTGTAGAAATCTTATCAAAATTTCTAAAATGATAAAAGAAAAATAGAATTATGACATCAGCGTGATGTCACGCTGACATCATTCCTGGATCATCCTCGGATCATGGTTGGATCCGTGAATCAGGTGCATGCGCGGGGCTGTGCTTGGGCTTATCGGAAAGAGGGCGTGACGACAAACCTAGCAGTGGCGGCTCCGCCCCTGTTTGGTCGCCGGAACTTGCTCCACGGCGAGCAAACACGATGGCGGTCAGAGGTTCACGACAGAATGACAAACGACGACGATATAGAAGAATTTAAGGGGTGCAGGAGTACGACGAGCTCACCCTGATGGTGTAGGGATGGTTAGAAAGATCGAGGATGCTTGGAGACGGCGACATGGTCGACGGCGAACAACTTCTAGAGGCGGAGAGGAAACGGGCGACATCGTTGGTAGGAACCACGCCAGGACGATTCCTTCGGGGAGAAGGACCAGCACGACAAGGCGAATCTCCCAGGGTCCTTATCTGGGCGAGAGGAGGTCAGGAACGCCGAGGCTCGCCGGTGACAGAGACGCTAGGGTTTGCAGAAACGACGAACTTGCGAGAAATTGAGAGGGGGAATGACGTGTTTGGCCCTATCCACAACGGCTTCGAGACTTTGTAGGCGCCGGGGCGGCGACACGGATCTTGGCGCTCGTCGGCGACGAGGGTGCGGCCACCGAGCTCCTTGCAGCATCGGAAGGTCGACGATGGCTCGGGGAAGACGACGAATCGGTATGGGATTGTCTTGGGCTGCAACTGGTATAGGTGGGCCGTAGCAGAAGGAAAGCGGAAGCTGACTGCTGCTGCTTGAGGGCGATGGATAAGGAGGATGAAGATGGGCCACGGGCCAGAAACAATTCCCTTTGTTTTTTCCTTATTCCTTTTTTTTCTATATTTTGTTTCGTATTTTCACCTTTGTTTTAAGATTTGTATTCTACTTATTTGTTTGAAATTTTCGATAGAATTTTATCTGCTAGATAATTGTAGCAAATCCTAAAAGGTATTCATAGTCATTTTGTGAGTTTTATTGTATAATGATTATTTCTTTACTTTATTTATATTCATACCTTTTCATTTAGTATTTGTAAAGGCTTTAAATATGAATTTTAATTTATCTAATATCCATAAACTTGTTAAAGAATGTATTACTATAAATCCATGAGTTTTAGTTCTTATTGATTTATAATATTAAAGAAAATTTTATATATATTGATCCTTCATTAATATTCAATACATGAAGTTTTGAGTAATTAATATGGTTAATATTATTCTCATAAATTTAAGAAATAGCAATGTAGATACTTTATTATATCTAACAAAGAAGTTAGGGTTTGAATTGCAAATGCTTACCCTAGGGTTTAGGGTTCTTAATATACTTATATTCTTCTATTAATGTGAATAAAGATTGATGACTAAGACAGATTGTTTTTATGTTTGTGATTTAGAATGATATCACCCTTACAAATAAAATGAATTATGAGAAATAATTGATAACTATAGTTTCTAGGCATATATGATTTACATGTTTGGAAGTGTCAAAGTTATGCTTTAGTGATTTTCTGTAGGAAAATATTCATATAAAGCATTGTGGGAATAAGATGATAAATCAATCGGAATAAATGGATATTATGTTTGGTTAAAGATTTAGGGTTTAGTGTTTACCACGAATTCCTATCTTCCACAATTCACAATACTGTACTTCTAATTAAGGAATTCCTTTCTTGGATATACTACTTCTTCATATTCAGCATCATGTATTATCATGATGAGATTTTCTTCACAAGAACATTCTTATCCACCTTGAATTCTTCTAAACCCATTTATAAATCCAATGACCTTGACACTAAAGGTCATAAGCTTTACATATCCATACTTGGTTATATCAACTAATCTACTGCTGATAACCTCTAATCCATTAAGTAATTACTTCTAACTCCATTCATACTCTTCTTTAATAATCCATCACTAATATTTCTCCAGTAGATGTCTATATCAAACTACTTCACCTCAAGTATTAGTATTTCCCAAGAGGAAACTACTACTTCTATAATCCAATGTTGCTCCAGCATCATCTTAATTATACTATCTTGCCTCTACTTAACTCCAGTATCTAACATTCCAATCTCACATTACATTAATGTGACTTGTAATGACTAGTCTAGGATAATATATCTATACTAGGGTTTAGTCATGTTTTATCCACCAATGTCACTTATACATGATATATGCATTCAATCTTGGTGACAAAAACATGATCATTAGAATCCTTTGATCATATATGGTTTAGGTTTCCAGTTGGCTAATCAAGGTTTTATCAATACAACATTACAGTTGTATTAAAATTATCTTCTTAGTATCTCTATTGGATTAAAGGATGTTATTCATGGACTATGCTTACTTAATCCAATAGGATTACTCCTTGGTATCTATCTTCAGGATTCATCCTTATAGTCCTATTTGTTAACATATAATTATATCTTCTACATAACTCTTCTATCTATTAAGGAGTGAGTTAACTCCATTAAGTATCACATTGATCTTATTCTCCTCCAACTCTCCCATCCTATAAATGATATTCAAATCTACCATTACTATTTACCCCTTCTTACTAATTTCTTTATAGGACTTAAGTGAATGCTATGATATGGTCAAGAGTTGATAAATCAAGGTTTGATAGATTAAGAATTGGTGAATCAATAGTTGATTACTCAACATTGATGAACAATAGATATTAGAATAAGATTCAATAGAGATGATAAGGATTTATATGGAAAGAAATATGTATGGTGAATGATCTTGACTTGGTTTCTCTCCTACTCAAACTCACTAAAGAGTTAAGGCTAGGTATTACCATGATACTCATGGTAGGAATAAATAAGGATAAAATAGGTCAAGGGTTAGTTATTACATTCTTGTTACTTGAATTATATCCATAGCTTGGTATTCATGGATTGTTGTGATGAACACTATGGAATGATCACTTAAGGATCAAATATAATTCATTAAATAATATATTAGGGTTTAACTTTTATTACATTTGATCTACCCTTAGATCAAATCTCCCTTACCCAAAATAAGGTTTTAGCAAAGGTCATATTGAAACTTATCGCAATCAACTTGATGATCTACTTCAATTCCATCAAGTTAAGAGAAGCTTCAATCCCTTGGACAAGTTTTATTCAAAAGCGCGAAAATTATTTGGATTTTCTATGCATGAATATAATGCACACATCTGTGTTCAGCTTATTTCTAAGCTCTAATGTTGGGATGTTACAGACTCTCCCCCTTAAAATAAACTTCATCCTCGAAGTTCATATACTCTCACGTTTCGGAATGAGGAATTGTCTTGCATTGATTATGATATGTCTCCATTCCATGGTAACCTCAATGGGAATAATTGTAATATCCCATATCCAAATCTTTTCCTTGAATCCTCATCATACTCAACAATATTCAACTTGGTGTCTCCAATACCCCAAAGTTATTTTTACTTTAGTCCCTTAGGGATATATCCTTTTTACAAAATCCTTTTAATTGAGTCTCTTATTTAGTTCATTATCCTGATTAGGTATCCTAATCCAATTCCTTTACTTGATCATCATACGTCCTTAATATTCCGTGTAAGGTCTAGGAATTCTCATTAAGGTAGAGTTTTAAATTTTTATTAGTCAATAGTGGTGGCCAAAAGACTAATCTTTGAATTATCATTGTATGAGTTGTACTGGTAGTCCTTCTAAAGATTGGATTTGAACACATTTAGTCCATACCCATCGGAATTTCTTGTTTCACTATACACATCCAATTGGATGTGCTCTATTTCCTCTTAAGGATCACTTAAGATTTTTTTTAGAAGTAGTCTATTAGTACTATTCTATTTTATTATTTCAAGATTTTACCTTATCAAGGCTTAGAAACTCTTTTGTTATTTCCTTAAGTACCTTTCAACTTCCATTTATTAACTATCTACAGGTCTAAAGCACTACTATATTGAATTTAAGCTTCGATCTTTTCTCCAGACATACTTCTGAAAGTACTTTTATAATGATGGCTTCTTTTAACCTTATGAAAATAAGGCTTAATGTTGTCATAGGTTAGTATTTCTTCTCCAACCTTTACTTGGAATTCGGATAACAATGCTTCCACTTATTGTTTACTCTCCCCCTTAGGGTTTACTAATGGTCTCTAAACTGCATATATAGTAACCTTTGACTTTATAATTAGAATGTTGGTCTTTGTTCAGCTTATACTTTACCTAGTTAGGGTCTTATGAAAGATTATACAGTGTATCCACACAATTGTGGATCCCCGAAGTAAATCTTTCAACATTATTTGTCTTGCTTACTATTTGGTCATTTTCACTTTAATAGGTCTGACTTCACGAAGTGTCTCGAAAGACGGTTGTTTAAATTTTATACTCATTTATTAACTTAGGCCAAGTTTTATGATCTTTATGCAACCATTAAGATGATCTGGTTAACTATGTCAACCAACACCGGCTGCAGACAAGATACCAACTATGGATCAATTACCAGCTGCGGATCATCCTAGGTTGTAGGTATTACCCTACGGCTTCCAACATCCTTATGGCATTCTCTCTGAATTGTCAGAGCTTGAATACCATTTTTCTCCGAAACTTCGTATTTGCATTCCTTCATGATGCTTCCATGAACTTGGTACAATTACTTTATTAACTTCTTAGCAACATCACCAATTTTGGGTGAACTTTAAGTTTATTACCTATTCAGGGTGAAATTAATTTCATCACTCCTTGTTGCTCCTTATATTTTCTACACTAGACCTTCTTCTCATTATTGTTTAGTAATGATCTAAACTTGATCCATCCTTCAAATTGCGTTGATACTCCTTATACTTTGCTTCATTCTTCATGTAAGTCTTATCTTGGTCTTTGGAACTCGTCACTCCCTTACACAAATTCCCATTCCTGTCTAGGTCTATAACATCAAGTAGTAACTAGATGTTGCAACATGCATTTGCACACCAAGTCAAACTTCATGTACATATCTAGTCAATCAAGAAGATCCAAGAAAAACAATTAAATCCAAATGTGGTACATATAACACACAGTTTTTCTAAGCCCAGAATATAGTAGTTGAGTATAATATCTCTATAATTCAGACTTAGTTGTGTAGTATATGACACCTCCTCATATAGTTTTACGTTGTGATACTTAGCACATAGGGTCAAACTATTCTTTGTCTCGACATTCACCCAAATTTCTCAATTGCAGCAGGATAATTTTTAAGCAAAGTGGTCTCAATTTGGTTTTGACTATCTTTTTATCTCACTTTTGGAATGACTATCTATAACCAACCTTTCTTTATTAGTAAGTTAATCTCACATGATCTCTCCAATTGACTAACTAGGTTTTATTACTATCTTAAACCAAAGCTTATTTGAATTTTCTAATACCTATGAATTCTATCATAGTTCTACTATGTTATTTACTTACTCTAATTCAAGATAATTTACTAAGTTTTTGTCATATTTATACTTATATCATGGTTTCGGAGCTAATCTCACCATGATCTTGTTATGTTTTACCTATTCATCATGATTTAAGAGCTAATATAACCATGATGACTTTGTTTCACATTAATCTTATCATTAAATCTTAACATAATTTTACTTCATCACGTAGAATTCTCAAATTAATCCCACATGATTTACTACCCATTATAAATATGCATGCTCCAATAGTCTCCATTATACTTATCTAGTGTTATTAATTAACAATAAGATTTAATTGTCTTTCATAAATTCTATGATTAGGCTACACTATTAAGACTACTTCAATTGATATCTTAAACTTGATCCTAACCTACTGTGACCAATTAGCTTTCCTACAGTATTTTGGTGGGTTATGTCTCCTTCGGAAGACACTAAATAGCACTATACGGTATTTAAGAATGATATCACCCTTAAAAATAGAGAGTTATTCTCTAGAATGAATTATGAGAAAGAATTGATAACTATAGTCTCTAAGCATATATGATTTGCATGTTTGAAAGTGTCAAAGTTATGCTTTAGTGATTTTCTGTAGGAAAATATTCCTATAAAGCATTGTGGGAATAAGATGATAAATCAATCAGAATAAATGGATATTATGTTTGGTTAACGATTTAGGGTTTAGTGTTTACCAAGAATTCCTATCTTCCACAATTCACAATCCTGGACTTCTAATTAAGGAATTCCTTTCCTGGATATACTACTTCTTCATATTCAGCATCATGTATTATCATGATGAGCTTTTCTTCACAAGAACATTCTTATCCACCTTGAATTCTTCTAAACCCATTTATAAATCCAATGAGCTTGACACTAAAGCTCATAAGCTTTACATATCCATACTTGGTTATATCAACTAATCTACTGCTGATAACCTCTAATCCATTAAGTAATTACTTCTAACTCCATTCATACTCTTCTTTAATAATCCATCACTAATATTTCTCCAGTAGATGTCTATATCAAACTACTTCACCTCAAGTATTAGTATTTCCCAAGAGAGAACTACTACTTCTATAATCCAATGTTGCTCCAGCATCATCTTAATTATACTATCTTGCCTCTACTTAACTCCAGTATCTAACATTCCAATCTCACATTACATTAATGTGACTTGTAATGACTAATCTAAGATAATATATCTATACTAGGGTTTAATCATGTTCTATCCACCAATGTCACTTATACATGATATATGCATTCAATCTTGGTGACAAAAACATGATCATTAGAATCCTTTGATCATATATGGTTTAGGTTTCCAGTTGGCTAATCATGGTTTTATCAATACAACATTACATTTGTATTAAAATTATCTTCTTAGTATCTCTATTGGATTAAAGTATGTTATTCATGGACTATGCTTACTTAATCCAATAGGATTACTCCTTCGTATCTATCTTCAGGATTCATCCTTATAGTCCTATTTGTTAACATATAATTATATCTTCTACATAACTCTTCTATCTATTAAGGAGTGAGTTAAGTCCATTAAGTATCACATTGATCTTATTCTCCTCCAACTCTCCCATCCTATAAATGATATTAAAATCTACCATACTATTTACCCCTTCTTACTAATTTCTTTATAGGACTTAATTGAATGCTATGATATGGTCAAGAGTTGATAAATCAAGGATTGATAGATTAAGAATTGGTGAATCAATATTTGATTACTCAACATTGATGAACAATAGATATTAGAATAAGATTCAATAGAGATGATAAGGATTGATATGGAAAGAAATATGTATGGTGAATGATCTTGACTTGGTTTCTTTCCTACTCAAACTCACTAAAGAGTTAAGGTTAGGTATTACCATGGTACTCATGGTAGGAATAAATAAGGATAAAATAGGTCAAGGGTTAGTTATTACATTCTTGTTACTTGAATTATATCCATATCTTGGTATTCATGGATTGTTGTGATGAACACTATGGAATGATCACTTAAGGATCAAATATAATTCATTAAATAATATATTTGGGTTTAACTTTTATTACATTTGATCTACCCTTAGATCAAATCTCCCTTACCCAAAATAAGGTTTTAGCAAAGGTCATATTGAAACTTATCGCAATCAACTTGATGATCTACTTCAATTCCATCAAGTTAAGAGAAGCTTCAATACCTTGGATAAGTTTATTCAAAAGCGCGAAAATTATTCGGATTTTCTATTCATGAATACAATGCACACATATGTGTTCAGCTTATTTCTAATCTCTAATGTTGGGATGTTACACTAGTCTACCTCTATTTCTTTTAATCAATTCGACTACTTCTTATCTAGTAGTCACATTTCTAAAAGGTTCATGTTCTGCTTGCAGCGTGGTGAGTATATGAACGCTTATAGTTCTCAGGAGTCATTGTATGTGTGGGACACCCTAATGAACTGGGCGATGAACAAATTCTAGGAGAAGGATACATTAAGCCTGCCGGTAGGTGGCCGTATAGTAGGCATCAGAACTGGTGCCCATTGGAAATATTATTATTCCAATGGGCCAGAGGGGATGAGGGGGCGCGGGAAAGCCAAAAACCATGCTAAGTGAGATGAGAAAATCCATAAGTTAGCATAGATTGTAGCACAAGATCAAGTGAATGAGATGCTTTCTTCAAAAATCAAGGCTATATCTCGAGGAGAACCGGTTAACTTGATTCCACCGCCAATAATAGGTAGCACGTTGACATCGCTTAATAGGGCGGATTCACCATTCATAGCAACTCATCGTAGCAACCTCTATGTCTCGAATTACGCGTCACCCCTAGAAGAACTCAATGGCCTAAAGGTAAGCTTCAGAAGCTCGACAAATTACTTCTTCCATGCATATAATGGCTTCTTTAATTATATATTCAGATATTTTATGCCCTACACATATGTTTTTTAGGTAGAAACCTCGTGCACTCTCCTCCTTTAAATAGAAAGTCAGCCCCAAGATGTTGCACATGGTAAGATCCTTTGCCCCACACAAACCTTGATGCACAATGATGTGTTGGTTAAACACGCCAATTCCCATACTTGATGGACTTGGGTTTGAGGAAGAGGGGTGCATTGGAGATCTCGTTAGGCTAACAGACAAGTGATGGTGCTACGTTGATGTGGAGCACTTCGTCGGGAAACCCCAAGAGCAAGGTGTGAAGCATCACAGCAACAAGTCTTCCCTCAGTAAGAAACCAAGGTTATCGAACCAGTAGGAGGAAGGAAACGTGTCAAAGGTGTTGCAAGCAACGTGGAAACCTGGACAACACAAACTCAAGACTTTTCCCCAACAAACAGTGTGGTTGTCAATCTCATCAGTTGTTGTAACAAAGGATTAACTGTATGGTGTGGAAGGTGATGATGGTTTGCAGCAAGTAAACAATAACAGTGGAAGATGTATCAATGATAAAGATTGGACCGGGGTCCATAGTTCACTAGGGGTGTTCTCCTTAGATAAACAAACATGCCATGCTGGGTAAACAAATTACAACAGGGCAATTGAAAGGACTGGGCAAGGAATAACAATGCAATACTAGACACAGAGATCCTATGAGATTCGATTGGGCAATACAACAATATACATAGACCGCCATCCAACTGCATTTATGACTAGATGTCCACCTTCAGGTTATCATCCAAAGTTCCAAACCCCCTCCAGTATTAAGTTGCAACCAACAAACAACTACTTCAAGCAAAGTGTGTAAGGTAAACAATCCACTTGTTCCATGAACAAGAGACCGTTGTTTTCTCCCTAGTGGCAACAACACATCTATAACCGTAGAGATTTCTGTCACTTCCCTTGGAAAATAGAGGCATGAACCCACTATCGAGCATAAATAAGAAGAAGGCCTCCGGGATGATCTCCCCTTCGGAGGGGTGCCAGGAAGAGCTTCAGATCCCCCTGATCTAGGGACGATGGTGGCGGCGGCTACAAACGGTTTCGTGGAATATTGATCGGGTGTCTAGGGTTTTGGCATCGGGGGGACTCTATAGGCGAAGAGGCGAGGCAGGGGGGCCACCAGGGGGGTACACCTCCCAGGCATGGGGTGGGCCCACCCACATGGAGAGGGGGTGTGGCCCCCTGGTGAGCCTCCTCCGTCTCGTATTCTAGCTTCGTGTTGCCCACGGTAAAATATTGACTTTGGCTTTTGTCCCGTCCAATTATGAGAATATTGATTTTTTTCCATTCTAGAACCAAAAACAGAAGAAAACAGGAAACTAGCACTGTCGCAACTTGTTAATAGGTTAGTACGAGAAAACATATAAAAACACTTCAAAGTGTGGACAAAGAAAATCAAAGAAGATAGTAAAGAAGCATGGAGCATCAAAAATTATAGATACGTTTCCGACGTATCAAGCATCCCCAAGCTTAACTCCTGCTCGTCCTCGAGTAGGTAAGTGATAAAAGAATAATTTTGAGGTGACATGCACCATCAAAACCAAGATCAAACCATTTGCAAGCGTTAAAAGTTGGGATCAAAGAACTCTAAACATGTGCATGAAAGATGGAGTTCTAACAATAGGACAAAGTAACTATGCATGCAACATGAAAGGCTACAAAGAAAGATCATGAATAACATGCATTGAAAACGTTTGTTTGTTTCACATACATAAAACATGGCATAGTGGCATTCGGCTTGTCCCTCATGGAGTAGCAAATAGATGCATAGGACACCTTCAAAGTTCATAAGAGTGACTAGATACAAGTAGCACAAGAACAAGCAATATCAACAATATGCATCAATCAATAAGTTTGGGACACTACACATAGAACTAAGAATGTCAACTATGCTCTCTTAATGGTACCTAAAGGTAGAAGGTGGAGACTCAATATAATAGTGGAAGAAAGACCCTTCATAAAGGGAAGCAGGGATTTCAAAAAGAGCTTCCAAAAATTATGGTACCTGTTAGCTTTCAGCCCTCATTGCTTTATCATAAGCATCTTGAAGTGATTAAGGTTAAAGTGAACAAAGATGGAGTATATGTTTGACAAAGTATAAGCTGGCAATCTCATGTCCCTTGAATACGAGGGACGCACCGCATGCTACTCAACTTTGGTCACATGTAAGTTCTTGTCATAGTAAGTACATGTGTATCATAGAGAACCGCCAACGGGGTACCCCTTGTAGATGGTACATGAGCTATCCCATAACCAAAATGACAAGGCAAGCATACAATGAGCATCTCAGTGATATTTTTATTTACTATGTTCATAGCTTTTTATTGAGGATCCTTCACAGAGTGCTCATTATGGTGATGCTGCAAGTTTCCGCCATGATTAGGCATGGCTTAGGCTAGCGGCCCTGGCATTTCTCTAACACAAAATACATAACTACATGGATTTAGAAGCTCCCTTTTTATTTCACACCGGTGACATCCATACAAAAGAGCATGATATCAACTGTGTACAAAGTACAAGTGCAATGTTGAAAACGTTCCTCGTGAAAACACGGTTCTGCTAATTCCAACGTATAAGTGCAAGCATATACAACATAGATGACACAATGGTTCAAGTTTATTAGGGGCAAAGAATATAAAGCGTGCCATCAAGTTTGTGAGGGCTTTAATCACTAAGTTTTCTCATAACAAAATACTTTTTAATTGGAATAATATCTGAAAACAAGAATATACTTGGAATGGTGTAACACACCATGCATAGGAATTTATAGTGGACACTTTGGAATAACTTGGTTTGTTGGGAGTTGTAAGCATTAGTAGATCTTACTCATACAAGTGGAGGCTAGCAAAAGACTGGGAGCAACCAACTAAGAGTGACAAAACATTACTAATTAAAGCATAGAGTGGTACTACAAGTCAAGGACTAAATGATTATAGAGGCTATGGTGACTTGTTCATAATCATAACATGGTGTAAGCATGTGCTAAGTCAACCCAAACAAATCATCAAAGGAGAATACCACAATACTATGCTTTTGTATGCTAAAACAACGCATAATTTTTTCAAGGCACACTAAGCAATCCCAATTGTTTGAAACAAGTCATGCTACAATAATAATCACTAAGCATAAGGTCAAAACAACACCTAGCATGTCATGCTAAAGTCTAATTCACAGTCAATGCAAGCTCCTCTTGCACTTGTCAAGCAAGAACTTTCTACTCCTCTCTAACACCAGTCAACTTATTTGAAACAACAAAGCGAGAACAGGGGTCCAAACTACTTTATTCAAGAAAACTAAACAAACTAGGCAAACCAAACGAAAACTAAGACGCCCCAAGAACAACAGAACAGTGCATGAAACAATAAAAACGAAGTGTCTAAAAAGACCTGAGCTTTTTATTGATGAAGAAGGGGATGCCTTGGGCATCCCCAAGCTTTGACGCTTGTACCTCTTGGATATTCTTGGGTTGACACCGGGGTGGCATCTCCAAGCTTGAGATTTTGTCCATTCTTCATCTCATTACATCATTATCTCTCTACACCTGAAATTTTTCCTTCATACAAAACTTCACACAATCTTTATTAGCAACATTAGTGTATTCAAAAGATAATAGACCTTTGGGTTTAGCTTTAGAACAGCAAAACTTTTCATTAAAAACACAATCTACTGTAGCAAATCCTTCAAAAAGCTCAATTCCCCAAAAGAGAACCCAAAAAGGAATCAATAAGAAGTAAATGCAAATAATGGCAGAAATCTATCAAAACAGACCAGCAGGTAGAAAACGATTTTTTCTAAAATCTTTTGTTCCTCAAATCAAAAAGTGTTAAAATAAATAAAGTTAGCTAACATACTTGGGGATTTATTCGTAAATTTTCAGCTCAATCTGACTTACATAGACTCCTCACGAAATTTTATGGTGGAGGACGGAAATCTGTTTTGGGACGGCAACTCCCCAAATCTTACTTCCCTCTCAATAGAGGTCATTCTTGGCACAATAAGCAAATAAAAAGGATAAGAAGAGGTCATTACTGAAGTAATAACTTTCAAGACTCAAGTAAACTCTTGTGTTATCTCCCAACAAGTACTTTTCTTTAATGCCTTTAAGTTAGGCACAAGAAGCAAGAAATCAAGTATTTTCAAATGAAGAAGCATTAACATTAGTACTTGCAAAATCTTCAACTATGAAATGTATCTTATCCAAATGAGTTTTTGAGGATCCATTCTCATCTCTCTTTGGTTTACTACTTTCATCAAAAGGATTTTCAGGAACAATCCAATCAAAATTCTTTTCAAAGGCCTCATGCATCCCAACAAGCTTAAAGGGTATGGGTATCTTAAATACCTCTCTAGGCTTAGTTTTATCATAAGTACCCACAACATATACACATGATCCTAGCATCTCAAAACGCTCAAAGACCTTTTTGGATTCCTTAGCAACATCATGGAACTCTTTGAGAAAATTTTCAAGAATAAATTCTCTTTTTTCAGCATTCTTTTCTTGTTTTAGTTTTAGGAATAAAATTTGCATCATGGTGTTAAGGCTAACAAACCTAGACTTCAACATATGAACTAAAGAAGCTGCAGGAATTTCATAATTAGGAGCAAGTTCTGCTATAGATCTATCCTCAATATCCTCATGTTTGCTAACATGATTGAAGAATTCTTCAATATTTTCTTTCCCAATTATAGAGCCACTACCTATCAAAAGGTCCTTCAGGGCGAACTTGGGGAACAACATGGTGAGATAGAGCAAGGTGGCAACTAGGGTAGGAACTAATTTTTGTGTGTTTTTGATAAGAGAAAGCAAACCAAACTAGACTATTTT
Organism: Avena atlantica; assembly: GCA_910589765.1. Classification (NCBI taxonomy): domain Eukaryota; kingdom Viridiplantae; phylum Streptophyta; class Magnoliopsida; order Poales; family Poaceae; genus Avena; species Avena atlantica. The sequence continues at coordinate 441,791,717 of OU342734.1, read as the reverse complement.
TTTAGTTTTTGATAAAAAGAGGCAAAAAAACCAAGCAAAAGAAACTAAGCAAACTAAAAACAAAGTAAACACCCCTTGTGAAGACGTCCTTACCCTCCCCGCCAACGGCGCCAGAAAGCTTGATGGTGCCGCGTTGATGTGGAGCACTTCGTCGGGAAACCCAAAGAGCAAGGTGTGAAGCAGCACAACATCAAGTCTTTCCTCAGTAAGAAACCAAGGTTATCGAACCAGTAGGAGGAAGGAAACGTCTCAAAGGTGTTGCAAGCAACATGGAATCTGCACAACACAAACTCAAGACTTTGCCCCAACGAACAGTGAGGTTGTCAATCTCACTGGTTGCTGTAACAAAGGATTAACTATATGGTGTGGAAGGTGATGATGGTTTGCAGCAAGTAAACAGTAACAGTGGAAGATGTATAAATGGTAAAGATTGTACCGAGGTCCATAGTTCACTAGAGGTGTTCTCCTTAGATAAACAAACATGGCATGCTGGGTAAACAAATTACAGCAGGGTAATTGACAGGACTGAGCAAGGCATAACAATGCAATTACTAGACACAAAGACCCTATGAGATTCGATTGGGCAATACAACAATATACATAGACCGCCATCCAACTGCATCTATGACTAGAAGTCCACCTTCAGGTTATCATTCGAACCCCCTCCAGTATTAAGTTGCAAGCAACAGACAACTGCTTTAAGCAAAGTGTGTAAGGTAAACAATCCACTTGTTCCATGAACAAGAGACCGTTGTTTTCTCCCTAGTGGCAACAACACATCTATAACCGTAGAGATTTCTGTCACTTCCCTTGGAAAATAGAGGCATGAACCCACTATCGAGCATAAATACCCCCTCTTGGAGTCACTAGCAACTACTTGGCCAAAATAGCTACGAAAAACGGAGAGCATGCAAGATCACAAACAACACAGACATGATAGAATCAAATAGACAAAACCATTAATCAATCTGACATAGTAATCTCAGTATCCATCGGATCTCCGCAAACACAACATGCATGATTACAAATAGATTAGATCTTGATCATGAATGGAGCTCATAGGATCTATACATGAAAGCACAAGGAGGAGATACAACCATCTAGCTACTACATGGACCTGTAGTCCAAGGTGGAACTACTCATGCTTCATACCCGAGGCTGGCATGATGAAGAAGAAGGCCCCCTGGATGATCTCCCCTCCGGCAGGGTGCCGGGAAGAGCTTCAGATCCCCCCGATCTAGGGACGATGGTGGCGACAGCTACAGACGGTTTCATGGAATATTGATCGGGTGTCTAGGGTTTTGGCATCGGGGGGACTTTATAAGCTAAGAGGCAAGGCAGGGGGCCACCAGGGCGGCTGCACCCTCCCAGGCGCGGGGTGGGCCCAACGGCGCAGCTAGGGGGTGTGGCCCCCTGGTGAGCCTCCTCTGTCTCGTATTCTGGCTTCGTGTTGCCCACGGTAAAATATTGACTTTGGATTTTGTCCCGTACAATTCCGAGAATATTGATTTTCTCCCTTTCTCGAACCAAAAATAGAAGAAAACATGCAAATGACACTGTGGCAACTTCTTAATAGGTTAGTACCAGAAAACATATAAAAACACTTCAAAGTGTGGACAAAGCAAAGAAAAGTAGATAGTAAACACGCATGGAGCATTAAAAATTATAGATATATTTCCGACGTATCAACAAGCAACATGGGACATGAAGTTTAGCCAGGTTCAGGCCCCGGGAGGGAAAACCCTACTCCTGCTTGTCTGCTCTTGATTGATGAAGAATTGAAGATTACATGGGTTTCTTAATGGCGATGGTGCGCAAACGAGATCTAGCGGGTGTGTGTGCGTGCTAGGGTTTTTTGTGTTCCTCCTTCGTTGCTCCCTCCTGGATTTTATATGGGGAGGCCAGGTCTCGGGATAAGGTCGAGTCGGTTATATAGATTAGGGTTTTGGTTTTAAACTTTCTATCTAAAGCTAGTCGTATCCTCTAAGGAATAATGTACTTCATGGTCCTGGGCCACCCAAATCCTTCCTGGGCTTCATCAGGTGTGGATCATCACGTGGGATCCCGCTGGGCCAAACCGGTTAGGTCAATCTTGGGTTCCCGTAAGGCATATCGATGTGCAGATGTCCACCAATGTTCTTAGGGTAGATGTGTTGGTTCCATTGCCGGGCTTTGAGAATTGCATTCCCCCGTATCAACCTCATGGTAGGATGCAATCATGGCCCTTGAAGCTTTCCCTTGTTGGCCCGTGGAGTGGATGAATAAACTTATTCATCTAGGATGTATCCCACCCCGCGCGCCCCCAAGCCTAGGTAGTGACGGTGGCCCTTTTTGCCACTTCCTTCATGGGCATTTTCCCTCTAGGTATTTGTCCCATTAGGGAATTTACCCTTTAAAAATTGATTTTAATTATATATTTAATAGCAATTCCAACAATTAATATATGAATACATATTATTAAATTCTCTTTGATCCTAAACACCTTTCGGTTCACTCCGAACAACTCTGGATCCTCCCAAAATGATTTCGGTTCTCTCATGGAACATTTTTGGTTTTCTCTTCTCTTTCTTCATGTGACTCCGATGATTCCATAATTATCTCCAAGCATCATCGTACACTTAAGCGTGTTACCCCAACGGTTGATACGTCTAAAGCGTATCTACTTTCCTGAACACTTTGGCTATTGTTTCTCCTCTAACTTGTGTGATTTGGACACAACTAACACGGACTGATGCTGTTTTCAGCAGAATTGCTTTGGTGTCTAGTTTTTGTGCAGAAAATCAACTTTCAGGAAAATCCCGAAAAATATGGCAAAACTCCTATTTTACGAGAAGACTCACAGAGCCAGAAGATGAGACAGAGGAGGGCCACGAGGGGCCCACACCCCCTGGTCACGCAGGCCAGGCCATGTCGCGCCTGGGGGAGGTGTGGCCACCTCGGGCATCCCCTCGTCCTCCCTCTTCGCCTACATAAATCCTTGTGACCTAAAAATAGAGGGGGTTCGATGTTTTTACAGACAGAGTTTCGCTGCCCGCCACCACCAGAAACCGCATTCGGAACCAGAAACTCCGTTCTGGCACCCTGCTGGGACGGGGAATTGGAGGATATCATCTCCATCATCATCACCGACGCCTCTCCATCAAACATCCATGTTTCCCCCATCCATGAGTGGGACGGGGATGGTAGGAATTGAATGAGATCTATCATGTAATCAAATAATATTGTTAGGGCATGGTACCTAGTATATTTTTAGTGTTTTTTGCGGTGACCCAGCATACCACTACATGTGTAGTACACTATAGTCGTTGACATGACATCCACATAACACCGTTCCGTAAATATCACATCCTTCAGAGTGATACAACAGAAACATTGTGGGTCCATATTACAAACATACACACATTATTATTATTACAAGACCAGAAGTTCAATACTTCAAAAGATTCAACTTACAAACCAAATATAAAGTGTTTCAATAGAAGTTTTAAAGTAACAACTTCATCTCCAAATTGGGCTCAACAACTTATTATTATATATTGTTCATGTTGCTCGACTCAATTGGTTACTAATACTAAGGTAGTTATTCTAACTCATTGTGCTCTCCTCCATAGACGATGTCGTAGTCCACCAATTCTACAACACCATACAGATTTTGCTCCTCGTAGAAGACCTCTTCGTGGCTTTCAGCTGCATACATTGGGGTATCTTCTGGATCCTCAGTGTCTAAGCAGGGGATCAAAAGAAAGGGTGAGTAACAACGTTACCTAGCAAGTTCATTATATGCAAGGTGGGAAGTTTGATGCTCTATCTACCACCTCAGACTATTAGTCCTTGGCACTATGCAGTTTTCGTAAATCTTTCATTAAAGATTGATTTTATTGTTTAAAAACTATGCCCATCAGCCTTCACAGGTTCATAGCTCCTTTCCTGCCATGTTCATAGCTCCTTCCCAGAATAGGGAGTAACAAGTTACAATTCTTACACTATACATAGGAGTGTTACTTTACCCATGAGAGATCAACTCCTTGTTGCACAGTCGGGCATACTTTCCCGTCCACAATTCCATGATGTGGGGCGCAGTAGGTAATCCAAGATAATAACTGCCCCTTCCGCAGCCCCGTATGTCTGCATGATCCTTCGGGGATGGCTCACCTCCGTTAAGCCCCCTTTCGGGCAGGCTAAAACCCCGATGAGTTCCCAAAGACTCTATGAGATGGTGATGCCCCTGGTAAGTACCATATAGGTCCGGCTATACCTCCGATAGCCAATCATAGATAATCTAGACACCAAATCATGGGGTGTAAGGGTGCCCACGCATATGTTGGATCCGCACAAAGAATCACAACGTCATGTTAAGGTCGTATTGCCTCCATACGGAAGGAAAAGGATACAGCTGACTTCTCCGTCCCATTCCAAATATCATGGTTAATGCGTTATATACGGCGCTAGAATCACTGATGTCATGGGTTGTTAATTCCTAGATGATTAACCTTGTTACAAATAGAAACCTAAGTTCTATTGCTCCACTATATCATCACTTAGGATGATATCAACAATTTATTTATTTGATAAGATTATATTTTCTTTCCTCGAAATATAGAAGATAACACACAATTTACAAATACTTTGATAAAGACTCTTCAAAGGACATGAGCAAGTGATGAACTTGCCTTGTGATTGCAAGGTAGTGAAGTCGGATGCTTGCACTGGACCTTGAGCTTCTATGTCTACAAAACACCATTATTGTCCGATAAGGACAATATTTAAAGAAGGAAAGATGAATATGCATAGTGATGTCATGCATTATTTATTGTTTAACTTCTTTATGTGTTTTACCCAACATTTTAGTTTTTTGAATTTCTTTATGTAATAAATAATTCATTTTAAGGAATAACCTTAATATTTTATAAATATTATATTCACTATTTTTATAATTTAGTATATTATTAATAGAGTTAAAACTAATTTTTATTTAAATTTAACTCTTATAATTATTTACTTAATAATTCTTTTTAAGAATAAGCATTTTAATTAAGAAGATTTTATTTTGATATTCTTAAATATTAATTTAGTATTTTCTTAAATACTACAATGACTAAACATGGTAAAAGTCATTTTTATTTATTTTTATGTATTTTCTTGATTTTTATAAAATTCCATAAGGAATATATATATTATAAAATCTTTAAGGTAAATTGATGTTATTGAGAATAACCTCTTAATTTAATTAAATAACTTGTATTAATATAAATCTAAAAATATTTTATTTGGGTTTTTAAGACCTTTATTGTATTTTCTGGAATTTATTAAATTCTAGGGGTATTCTGGTCTTTTGCTAAATCGTTAGAATCCCTTTTGGGTTTGGGCCAACCCATTGGGCTATTTGGGCCCATCTTGGCCCAATTAGCCTGGTCAAAGGACCTCCCCGAAGGGGTACTGGCCTTATCGGCCCAGTTCACTGCCTCCACTCTCTCTCGATCGCACCTCTTCTCCTCTCGACCCCGTGGTCGCTGACACCGCCGCCGTGCAATTCCCGCCGTCGTGGTCCTCTCTGGCCGCCGCCGTGGTGCATGGTGTAGATGTCGACTCTTCTCCTTCATCTAGTCCAATTCGATTTGGATTTGGAGCTCTTTTGTGGCCAGGATAGCTCCGTCTCGAACCCTAGGGTTTAGGGTGGTGCTGGTGACGCCTTCGCCGCTGCTCCAGTGGTGCCGTGGGGTGTTCATGCGTTGCGGTGGTGGTGCTGCTCGTCCTCAAGCACTATTGTGGTCACCGCTTCGGCTCGGTGCGGGTTGCAACGCCCCTTGTGTGCTCCCCGTGCCGCCGTGTGCTCGTCGGCTGATACGTCGAAAACGTATCTATAATTTTTTATGTTCCATTCTTGTTTAGCATGTACTTTGCTTTTCTTTGTCCACACTTTGAGGTGTTTTTATATGTTTTCTGGTACTAACCTATTAACAAGTTGCCATAGTGCTAGTTGCCCGTTTTATGTTGTTTTTGGTTCCAGAAAAGCTAGTAAGGAAATATTCTCGGAATTGGACGGGACAAAAGCCAAAGTCAATGTTTCACCGAGGATAAAACGGAGTCTAGAGGAGAGACGGAGGGGAGCCAGAGGGCGGCTGCACCCCGCCAGTCGCGGGCCCACCCTAGGTCGCGCCTGGGCAGGGTGTGGGCCCCCTGGCTGCCCTCCTGCCTCGCCTCTTCGCCTATAAGAAGCCCCCGATGCCTAAACCCTAAGTACCCGATCAATATTCCACGAAACCGTCTGTAGATGCCGCCAGCACCATCGTCCCTAGATCGGGGGGATCTGAAGTTCTTCCCGACACCCTGCCGGAGGGGAGATCATCCCGGAGGCCTTCTTCATCATGCCAGCCTCCGGTATGAAGCGTGAGTAGTTCCACCTTGTGCTACGGGTCCATGTAGTAGCTAGATGGTTGTATCTCCTCCTTTGTGCTTTCATGTCTAGATCTTGTGAGCTCCGTTCATGATCAAGATCTCATCTATTTATAATCATGCATGTTGTGTTTGCGGGGATCCGATGGATATTGAGATTACTATGTCAGATTGATTAATGGTTTTGTCTTATTGATTCTATCATGTCTATGTTGTTTGTGATCTTGCATGCTCTCCGTTGTTAGTAGCTATCTTGGCCAAGTAGTTGCTAGTGACTCCAAGAGGGGGTATTTATGCTCGATAGTGGGTTCATGCCTCTATTTTCCAAGGGAAGTGACAGAAATCTCTAAGGTTATAGATGTGTTGTTGCCACTAGGGAGAAAACAACGGTCTCTTGTTCATGGAACAAGTGGATTGTTTACCTTACACACTTTGCTTAAAGCAGTTGTCTGTTGCTTCCAACTTAATACTGGAGGGGGTTCGGATGATAACCCAAAGGTGGACTTCTAGTCATAGATGACGTTGGATGGCGGTCTATGTATCTTGTTGTATTGCCCAATCAAATCTCATAGGATCATGATGTCTAGTATTGCATTGTTATGCCTTGATCAGTCCTGTCAATTGCCCTGCTGTAATTTATTTACCCAGCATGCCATGTTTGTTTATCTAAGGAGAAGACCTCTAGTGAACTATGGACCCCAGTCCAATCTTTACCATTGATACATCCTCCATTGTTACTGTTTACTTGATGCAAACCACTATTACCTTCCACACCATACAGTTAATCCTTTGTTACAACAACCGGTGAGATTGATAACCTCATTGTTCGTTGGGGCAAAGTATTGAGTTTGTGTTGTGCAGGTTTCCAAGTTGCTTGCAACACCTTTGAGATGTGTCCTTCCTCCTTCTGGTTCGATAACCTCGGTTTCTTACTGAGGGAAGACTTGCTGCAGTGTTGCTTCACACCTTGCTCTTGGGGTTTCCCGACGAAGCTCTCTCAGGCGCCATCATCGGCCTCTCTACTTCCTCTTCTAAACCACAGCGAGGACCTTTGGTGAGTTCGATTTTATTCTCCCCTTGTGATTACTATCCTCTGCCTCTCCTCAGCTATGCTATGTGTCTCTGACGTGTATCCCTAATTAGGGTTCATATCCTGTTCTAGGGTTCCTCCCTCTGTTTAGTTGTACATGATGAACTGGACTAAGGGTAATGACTAATGAGGATTGTGATCAATTACACTTAATCGCTCACTGCTCTCATTTGATTATATGATGCTAGTGGCCTTATAGTGTTGATTCCAATTGGTAGTTGAGCATGACTAAAGTGGTAATGCTAGTGTGGAACTCTACTGGTGGTATTGGTGATTGGTGAGTTCACCATTGTTATAATTATTAGTACTGACAGTGGTACTGTCAGTGATTATCCACTGAATTGTTGATCTCTCCTTCGTGGTATTGTACTTAGTATTGGGGTAATGATGTGATTAAAGTGATGCCCTGATTATGTGTATAGATATAGTCTTGGTGATGATTCCTGGTTAGATTCCAGGAATATGAAATTATAGATTTAATTATGCAAGCTCAATAATGGCTCTGCTTGATTTAGAACCTAACTTTGTGACACCATTTTTAAATGGCACACAAGTTTATGTTCTACCATTGGCTTGATTCTGTTGGATTTGAATCAAAGTTAAGTTGGAATCTTTTTCTTAAACTTATCTGCTTGTGATGTTGGTCTGAGGCATAGGAACTAGTTTCCTATCTTGTTGTCCCTTATGGAAATGTTCTGGTATTATCATTGGTTACTGGATCTTGAATCCTTTTGGCTAAGATGATTGGGTTGCTCATATATTTATATTGGTTCTTAGGATTTATGAACTCTGAGGTGCTACCCCACTAGGAGATGTGCCCAGAATTCATAAGCTATGTTATGTATATGTTGGAAAATATGTTTTGGCTACCATATCCAGGATCTATGATGCTGGTCTGAGATCCTGGTTTATTTGGTAGAATTTAAGTATACTCTTTATTTAAAAGATCATCTATGATGGATTCACCCCACTTGGGTGATTTCTGAGAGATCTAGACATAAAACAACACATGAATCTTAGTCTAGAGAAGATAATAAGATCATGTGATGGTTTGATTTCACTCACCACAATAGTTGATTTTGTTGTGGTTGTGGTTGGTTGATTTGGTTGGCCAGATCTTACTGATGGTGCTGCTGGATTGAGCTTGTCCTTCTCCTTTTGGTTCTTGTAACTTGGCCTTGATCTTGGCCTTCACCTTCTGGTTCCTGTAACTTGGCCTTGCTGTCCACCTGATCCACCCCCTCCTTATGTCACCATCTGGTGAGTACTAGGATGATCTTGTGTGTGGTTGGCTAATGGTTTGCTTGGTTCTTGCTAAGCCTAGTGTGCTCCTGGTTTGGTGTTGGAAGTGAAAAGGTGCTGCTGTGAGCCTTGCAACGACTGGGCTCTTCCTTTTGCTTGTGTAGCTGCTGCTGTGTTGATAGCTCTCACCATGCATTTAGGTGATTGTGCTGCTTGTGTGCTTGGTACACGATTTGAATCAGATCAATGAGGTGTTTTACCTTTTAAACTTTAACATTTAACTCTCCTGGTGAAACTTGCCCCTCTTACTTGCTGTGAAAATCTGTATTGTGGCTTATTTATGATGAAAGAACAATTCTTTCATATTGGTGAAACTTGCCCCTGTATTAACACTTAATGATGTAATATGAGCAGTGCACCTCACTGCTCTCCACTAAGAGTATTCTAATAACTAACCTTTTAATTTTTTATTTTGTCTATTTTGAATTTTGTTGCAGGTAAAAGATCTGGTGTTTCAAGATTTAGTATAGAAGTACATAGATAGTTTGATTCTTATTGTAATTTTTATTTTATTATTTTTGTAAGAATCCTGTAATAGTTTATTCATATTTGAATTTCCTGTCTTGTAATCTCCTTACCGTAATGAACCTTTTCATTGATTGAATGATTTCCTCTATGTAAAATATTTATGGAATAAATATAAAGAATAAGAATTCATTTCTTATTTGAATTACTATTTTTATTATTATCTCATTATTATAACAAATGATATTACTAAATCATTTAAAAATCATTTTAAAATAATAAATCTTAACTTTTAAATATAAGTTCAAATTTGAATTCAAATTCACCCCCTCAAAACACATTTATCCAAAAAGATCATGTCATAATTTATAACGATCACTCTCAATATCTATTCCTAAACACAAAGAGTGAAAAAAACTCTCATCACTTTAGGTTTTTTAGTTTGGCGAAAAATTTACCCGCATTTTACAGATGAATGCATGCATATGCGCAAATTCCTAATTCTACCCTTCGTTGGTTCCTAAATGTTGGGATGTTATAGAACCCCATCCTTACTAGTATTGCTGATATGAACTACATAGCTCAAAAATTTATTTTACATTCTTTATGGAGGATTGACATATGTATTTAGTGCTTAATTTTGGTATGGGATGCAAAACATCTCAAGGGATGACATAAAACTAAGAAGTGGGTCTTCCAGTCAAGGGCATGAAACTAAGAAGAAGCCCAAAAATAAAGGCATGAAAAATCAATGCTAATCATGAAAAGAGTCTCTAATTCTATAGGTTCACCAAAGTGTGCTTGAAGGTTTATTTTGTTCATCATTTGTTTTATCACACCATCACTTATTGTTCAACATATTTATAGATGTGTAAAAGATACAACTTGATAGTACACTTGCATATTATATTTCATTGAAAGGAATTGAGCCTATGAAGTCTACATGATAATGAAGGAAGCAAATGTATCAAAATCCAAAGTACATGTTTAGTTTTATCACCTTCATGCTCGAGGAAGAGCATAAGTTAAGCTTGGGGATGTTGATGCATGTAAAATGCATACATGAACTTTGTAGTTTGTTAGCATGTTTTTCCACATATTTGCATCACATATACTGTTATATCCATGTTTTATATTGATTTCTGGGGATTTATCAATAATCCCCTTTATTTTGGCTATAACCCTGCAGGGCAGAAAAACCTTGTTTTCAATATTTTTGATGTTTCAGGACCTATACAAAGTCAAATGGACCTGCACTTTTGTGAATGCCAATATTTATCCACAAGAATCATCTGGAGCACAAGAATCCCACCTGGAGGTCCAGGAGGCCCAAGATAGCCCAGGTGGCACACCTAGGCCTGGTGGACGCGCCACCCATGCTATCTTCCTCCTCGGACGTCTGATTGCCTCGATTCTTTTGCCCATGGAGTTCTTTTGAAATAAAAATCCCTATATAAGGACCCCCTGGGGCGTCCTCGAGACAGAGAACACCTGAGACAAAAACAACACCAAACAGAGTCAGATCCAAAGAGAGTCAGATCCATAAATCTCTCTCTCTCTCTCTCTCTCTCTCTCTCTCTCGTTCTTCATAGATCTAGTACCATATGAGCTGCCCTACATGATTATGGTCATATTTGTAATTCCTATATGGTGGATCTTTGTTCTATGATTTGATATTTGAGATTGAAATCTATTTTGTGTAAGATGTTTTGATAGATGCATATCAGGTACCCCGTTCTTAATTGCTTGTTTTGATCCAACTTGTATGCTAGAACTTGTATGGGGAGAAGTGTGTGTTATATGGAGTAGCGTGGTGGTAGAGATTGAATTGTGACACACATTATTCTAGATCTACTTTGGTTTTTACCTTTCTTTTGCTGCCTCACTAGGGATAAAGTGCAATCATGTTCTATAGTTATCATGTGACAGTTGATAACCTTGTTAGATCAAGGTAGCATATTTGTATTTCAAACATTATATAATATTCTTTAAAGTTATACTCTAATTTGTTCTTAATTCAAGATTGCATGGAGATTTCCCTTTCTTGAGGAGTATAAGAGAGAGATGTATTCCATCTCAATATTAGAATGTGATGCCCATATTAATTCCTTTATCAAGCACATATAGAAAATTCGATGAATCTTTATCATTGATGAATTGTTTTGTGATCACCACAACCTAAAAAGGGAGTAGACAAGTGAACCCATGAACCTTGGTCTGATTTTTACCATAAGAAATACCTTTCCATTGCATCTACTATCCTTTCTATTTTATGCAATTTATTATTTCGAAAATACAAAAAATACTTTCCTACTTGCAATCACTCATAAAACCCCAAAACGACTCTACTATCTTCCATATCATCTAGTTTGCATTTCTTTTCTTTACTTTATTTACTTTAGTTTGTTTTATATTTTATTTCATGTTACTAATATGGAACCTTGTGCTTGACAACCACTTGGTGGAGTTGGGGACACAAGGAAAATTATTTTACTTTATAGGTTGCTTGAAGAGGAGAAGACAAATATCCACACAATTCCCCAAGAGATTGATATAAACCCTCGAGTCATCCTTTTGGGGGAAAATAAGCTTGCTACAACACTATGCACTTGGAGTCCCAATGAAAAGTGGCAGCCTTTGTTTCCATCAGTAGGCAATTGAAGCATGCTACCATGGCAGAGTTGCGGAGTCTGGTAGGGCAAAGGATTCCATAATCCTAAGCCTGCTCCTCTTGATTGTGTATTTTTTGTTCTTATTGACTTGTATTTGTGTGAGTTGTGACAATCAACTTATTTTTTTGTGTGAGATTGGATTGTGATGTACACGAGATCATTTATACATGTATTGTCTAATAAAAACTGATCGATATCAATGCAATTAATCTTTACATGTTCCACGATCAACTTATACCACTAACACATATAATTTAGCCGCTAATGTATGATGTCACCTTCGAAAATTAGTGGCATGCACTGGAAATAACATACCACTAAACCAATGGTACTTAGTGGTGTGGCGGGCATGCCACTAAACCGATTATACCGGTGGCGTACCCTCGACACGCCACTTAGAGCCATGTACTAGTGGCATGGGCACGACACGCCACCAATACAAGTTACTAGTCACGTGACGTTGGTGGCGTGCCACCTACACACCACTAAGGGGTGATTTCACATGCCACCTATGTGCAAATCTACACTAGTGTTTGGATGGTGGGTGACCGTATCGATTTTAGCTGTCAAGTTTAATTACGATGAGTGCATTGTACTCGTTCTCTATTTTTTCGTGCTACCAAATCTTGCCAAAGTGCGGCTAAAGAAAAATCTTATGAAATGACTATAAACTAGAGTTAAATGACACCTTGACTCCTCCGTCCCGGTATCTCTCATCTCGTACCACTCGCTTCCTTTCAGAGGAGTGCCTCACCTCCTGCCATTGTGCTTTCTTTCCACAACCGTGTTACTTTATCACTCCTCCCATGTCCCCCACCCATGCTCCTTCAACTTACAGCTCCTCGGGGTGTGCTAGAGCCATCCACGCTACCGAGCTCTAGGAAGGGCACCCAAACTATGGGAGTTGGGTCTCAACTCCCCGAATACAGCATTGACATGGTTTCCGACAAGCTGGATCGTCACTCGCGAGCTCAATGCGGTGAAGTCGATGCTCTAAATCTAAGGTTAGTGATTTGGAGGCATTTCGATGTTGCACATGTAGCTTACACATGTTGTGAGCTCCCTTGTTTTTTGTTGCATATACATAGAGACATGTCACGAGGATGCCAGATGTATATCTCAAGTGGTGCTATGCTGCGAATAGTTGGGGTCGCATGTTGCCTATGTATGTTGTAACTAATGAAGATTAGCTATGTACTCCACCCTTTCAAAATATAAGATGTTTTAGGTTTACGAAGAAAATGTATCTAGATTTCTTTTGGTATGCAGATTCATATCAAATCTGATACATTTGCTTCATAAAGCTAAAATGTCTTATATTTTAAAACGGAGGAAGTACAACAGAAATTATTGTATGGGTTTATTGAAATATCATGATGATTTTTTCTAAAAATAATTGAGAATGAATGCACGGCATGTAGCCCGAACGCGCCCAAGGGAAGAAAGAAACACCTGCAACAATAGCTGGTGCATATCAATGCACCTCCCTGATTTGTAAATCTCCAGGTCAGATTCTACATAAACAGGCAGTCCAAAATTAACCCCGCGTGTGAATTGGCACTTGGCAGAAGAAAACAGCGTCATGACAGGAGGTAATCATCATCCCCACGCAGCACCTTTCCTTAAATAAGCAAATAAAAATCGATTAAGCGAAGGGACATGCAGGCAGTGCGGCACCGGCACGGGGAGAAATCCGGAAAAGGTTCCAAGCCAAATCACTGGCCCCCGTCCCCGGCGCCCCACCCACCCCGCCGCACCCCCCAAACGGCCAAACCCCACTCAATCCCAGTCCCAGCCAGAAGAAGAGAAGAGAGTGAGACAGGCAGCGGCGCAAGGACGAACCAGAAGCAGAGCAACACGCGGAGGGGATGGGCGACCTGGCACTCTCTCCACGCACACCGCCAACCGTGTAAATCTTCCAAATCTCACTCCCCACAACCCCGATTCCAGTCCACCAGTCCTACCCCACCCCACCCGCCGAGCCTCAGGGAGTCAAAGCGGGAGCATTTGCCGCCGACCTTTGCGAGGTCGAGCTGAGCCTGACCACGCCGGCGGCTGGCGGCGAGGAGGCAGCCACGGCGCCAGGAATGAAGGGAGGCGGTGGCGGCGCCGGCGCCGGCGGAAAGGAGACCGCCACCGGCTCCTTCCTCCGCTTCCTCCTCCTGCTCCTCCTCCCCCTCACCGCCCTCTATTTCTTCTACACGCTCCACCTCCTCCTCGCCTCCGCCGCCTCCTCGGCCGCCGCCTCCTCCTCCTCCAACTGTCCGCCTGATTCCACCGCCGCGCGCTCCTCCCGTCTCTCCACCAACAACCGCACGGCCTCCGCCTCCGCCGCCGCCGCGGAGAGCAAGGCGGCGTCCACGGCCACGACGCTGCAGCACGTGGTGTTCGGCATCGCGGCGTCGGCGCGGTACTGGGACAAGCGCAAGGACTACATCAAGGTGTGGTGGCGCCCGCGCGGCGCCATGCGCGGCTACGTCTGGCTGGACCGCGAGGTGCGGGAGTCCAACATGTCCACGGCGCGGACGGGGCTCCCGTCCATCAAGATCTCCTCCGACACCTCCGCCTTCCCCTACACGCACCGCCGCGGCCACCGCTCCGCCATCCGCATCTCGCGCATCGTCTCCGAGACATTCCGCCTCGGCCTGCCTGGCGTGCGCTGGTTCGTCATGGGCGACGACGACACCGTCTTCTTCCCGGACAACCTGCTCACCGTCCTCGATAAGTTCGACCACCGCCAGCCATACTACATCGGCTCCCTCTCCGAGAGCCACCTGCAGAACATCTACTTCTCCTACGGGATGGCCTACGGCGGCGGGGGGTTCGCTATCAGCAGGCCGCTCGCCGAGGCGCTCGCGCGGATCCAGGACGGATGCATCCGCCGATACCCGGCGCTCTACGGCAGCGACGACCGGATCCAGGCGTGCATGGCGGAGCTGGGCGTGCCGCTCACCAAGCACCCGGGGTTCCACCAGTACGACGTCTACGGCGACCTCCTAGGCCTCCTGGCCGCGCACCCGGTGGCGCCGATCGTGACCCTGCACCACCTGGACGTCGTGCAGCCCCTGTTCCCGAACGCGCCGTCGCGCCCGGCCGCGGTGCGGAGGCTGTTCAGCGGCCCCGTGAAGCTGGACCCGGCGGGGATAATGCAGCAGTCCATCTGCTACGACGGCGCCAACCGGTGGACGGTGTCGGTGGCGTGGGGGTTCGCCGTGCTGGTGTCCAGGGGGGTGACCTCGCCGCGGGAGATGGAGATGCCGGCGCGGACGTTCCTCAACTGGTACCGGCGCGCCGACTACACGGCGTACGCGTTCAACACGAGGCCCCTGGCGCGCACCCCGTGCCACAAGCCCGCCGTGTACTACCTGTCGGCGGACGCGCGCGGCGGGGAGACAACGGTGACGCGGTACGAGCGGTGGCGCCCCGCGAACGAGACACGGCCCCCGTGCCGTTGGAATATCACCGACCCGGACGCGCATCTCGATCGCATCGTCGTGCTCAAGAAGCCTGACCCGGGGATATGGGACCGGGTAATTCCTTCTCGTCCAATTCAATCCCCTCCTTTTCATGGCCAATTGCTACTATATTTAAAAAAGAAGACAATGACCAAAAACGATGTACTAGTATGCTAGGTTTAGCAAAGACAGTTTTCAGTTTTCCAAAGGGGAGCGTTTGGGCCAAGTGTTGAACTGCAAAAGACCAAACACCAAATCTTGAGATATTTTAGAATTAATTAATAACATACAGTAATAAACGTTTTGATAATGCCATACATACTAGGTTTGGTTGACTGTCTGAGCGAATGTTACATGTTACGTGATCTGTTGCTTTCAGACATAGATAATGGTTATGTTTATTTTAGCAAGTTTGCTGATGCATAGCTCACATGGATGTTGCAGTCACCGAGGAGGAACTGCTGTAGGGTGCTGTCGTCGCCCAAGGATGGGAGGAAGACGATGACCATCGACGTGGGCGTATGCAGGGACGGCGAGTTCAGCCAAGTAGCTTAGCCTGTGTTTAGACAGAGGAGAGAGTAGGACGATTCTATAATTTTTTTCTCTCTACTTGTAATTCTTGTCGGAAGATATAACAAGCGAGAGCCTCGTTTGGTCATGTCCTCGGCTGCCGTGCTCGTTGGTTTGCGCCTCACGAGTCACCAGGTGCAAGAACTCAAACTTTTGGCCGTGCATTTCCCCTCCATCGCTCGCGCCACGGGTTGACGGAGACGGGGCAGGGGCGTGCATGAAGCTGTAGCGAAGTGAGTGGTGTGTGGGGCTGGGATTTGGACTTGGGGAAAGCTTGGATTCAGGCTTTCGGTGACAAGATCCAGGCATTCGGCCAACACGGAGGGGATGGATGGGCAACACGGTTCTGGTGTGGGGGCGTCTGTTTGTTGTGTACGAAATCGGATCCGTGCGTCGGTTCTTACTTCGTTTAAGGCAAAAGCACGCCCAGCGACAGCTTGTACTGGGACTTCGCTTGCTTTCTGGCAATAGAGACGACCAAATCTACCGGCCCCATTAATCCTCGTAATGTTCAATTAAGGTGATCTGGACAGTGTTCGTTGATTCATCCGAACCATCATCAGCAGGAGAGCTATAATAAATGCTCGCTCAGGCGGGATTCATTCAACAGGTGGCGCACCACGCATAAAACCGATTTTGATCATCCAGCATGCACATGGAGGAAGAAAAGGACGTCACATGCCAACAGTCCTAGTCTGATTCATGTCGCTCCTGATTCTACCCAGTCCAAGACTCCAAGAAATGAAAGCAAAAGGTGCCGCCAAACTTGAGATTATTCTATCCTAATAGTCTAAAATGCTACGGAGCACTACTGATTTAGACAAGTGCATAGAGTCATTGTTTATTGATTTGAGGGTAGAGACTGCTAGACGCCATTGCCTTGCGGCTAATCATTTTAGCTTTTGAAAGCGCGACAATAGTACTAGTAGTAGTATCATTTTTCACAGGCACGAGAACAGGAGCACCAATTCAACGGTACCCAGATCTAGAAATTAAAAAGCCGCTTGAACAAACGACGCGTGTCATACATGTCCCCGACAGACCGATTCAGGACAAAGCTGCCATCAACGTCTATTTATGCGCCCAAAGCAACAATTGCACGCATGAACATGTTCCAGCATTTAGAGTTCCAAGGCCACATATGGGAAAACGCTGGTCCCTGACGCGGTGGGTAAACTGGAGCAGAGTTCAGGTGGATCATGATGGTAAAAGCTCTACGACTACGAGAGTCAGATATCCATCAAGTTACCACAGCTAGCAACACTTGACGAAACTACCCGCTAACCAGTGCCAGCAAACGTAGCAAACAAGTTTAACGGTTGACAGACAGTGATATTCTCTGGCAACAAAAGTGGAACTGGACCTTCGTTCCAAATGAAACATTCGTATATGCAGTCGAGGATCTGAAGACATGAAAGACTGGGGTCCTTGCCTTCCCACACCAAGCAAAATTTCCTATCCACCGCGTATGTACTCCTGCAGACTAACGAGATTCACCTGCCAAATATGCAATTCCCTCAGTCAAAAAATGTATACAAATCTAACTTAACCCAGTAATGTAATACAGAGTATAATAAGAAACTAAACGTTATTATAATAGGCTAGCAAAAATGGTCCATCCAATCACGTTTGCTTATATTATAGCACCAGCTAAAATGAGCAGCTCACATCAGAGGTAGGCTGCATAGCGTTCACATGTTAACCTCTAGTGCATGAAAATATATAGAGATTGTTTTAACCCACAAAGAAAGAAACATGGATGCACATCTAAAGGACGCTCTGAAATTGTTTTCATGCTAGCTAAATATCTATGGGCACATTTTCTGTTTGTGAGGAACTGAAACCATAAAGCGATATCTAGAGATGCAAGTGTATATGGTACCCTCTACTCTTTTTAGTTTAACAAAAATGAACTAACTTCTCTGATGAGATCATCATTCATTTTTTTGAACTAAAGAGGGTAAAAGGTACCCTCACGGTGACCCACTTGCATCTCTAGCGACATCACATTTGAGCTAGAAAAAATGCCAAAAATGAGTGAACGGAAAAATAGAAAGCAAAACTTAACATAGCAGTTTGATTCGTTCTGACAACTACTATTGTTTCTTACTGTCTTAGACAGTTCATCTACAGGGTACAACAGCCAAATATTGAAATACTTACCCTACTTGAGTTTGAGAAACATCAGAATCAACAGCACTGCGTGGTGGTGTTTCCAAATTCAACGCCATGCGACCTGATAATCCCAGCAGCTGCCAAAAGGATGTCTTGTTCTACGTATAGCAACTCATCCTTTTTCTGAAAGTGTGCAAGAAATTCATGTCAAACAACAAAAACAAAGGGCGATAAGTATTCTAAACTTGCACTAGTACAGAAGATTCCAAAACGGTAAAAACATTGTTCTACATGGCTACGCCCCTTGTGGTGAATTATTGATAATAACCAACTATGAATAGTCGTGGGAGGATATAAACAACTGCAGCATCCTACTAGTAAATAGGTGGTTCTGCATTACTGTGGAACATCCAACCGCATTAAGTTGGACAGACACTGACAGAAAATGTGTTATGGTAGGTTCTGCATTTCGAGAAGACACAATATTTCTCGGTCTTGTTGCACAGCTCCACAACACCAGTAGCAGCTTACAACTAGGACTCAACAGAACAGGTTGATATGATGCAATCTAGTAAGTGTTGATCACCATTTTATGCTTAATGCATTGATGCAAAGGGATATGTAACATTCCAAGACATATATTCTCTTCTACTTTTGATCGCGGACGAGACGTCTAAGAGAAACATGTATGTACAACAGTACAAGTACAACAGACAAGCAGTCTTGCCAGGTTATCACCATATGACCTTTATCTGGTCCTTACTGTGAGAATTAAGCCACTACTTTTCACCGTATCATCCAAAAAAATACCCCACCAGAATCCAACAAAATAACTAAGGAAAAAGTAAATTTAACGCACCATTTTTTGGAGGATGCACCCTATGACGAGTTCTCCATATGAATTTTCCAGTTTTGAGAGATAGCAGTAAGGAGCATCTGTTTCCGAGATAACTTTTGGGTTGGACCTTAACATAGCCCTTATCTCCTGTGATAATTCAGGAACCTTCTGAATGTCCTCAAGTCTTATAGGAATCTTGGTAATACTAACTCGTGATTGAGCTCGTGACCTATTCACTATAATCTGCAAATTATTCAAAGGATCCCGTGTGAGAACGTAAGCCACGCTGATACTAATTATCCGATTCAATAACAGAAGGACATAAATAATACACCGAAGAAACCTACCAACAATATTCTTCACATGCATTGTGATCTTTCTAGGATATTTTAACTAACAAAATGAATGAACACGCTTGAACAACTTCCTACTCAAAACTGCATTACAACAGGAACAAGGCTATAAATACAGAAGCTCATTATTTTTCGATAAAGGGCAATATATTAATATTAAGAATATATCAAGTACAGCCGGCCTCTGCACCAACTCAACACAAAAGTTCATTATTAGAAAATCCTAAGCTGTTAAAAAGATGTACCCACTGCAAAACGTTCCCACACATTGTGGTCTGGAGAAAACATATTAAATGTCAGTAAATAGTACTATCTATGGATATAGCAAGCTTTAGCAGGATAAACTGATAACTATGCGGTCACTAAGTTCTTAATTTGTTTGTCTTGAGCTATAGTAACAATAGCTAAAAAAAAAAAAATTTGCTATTGCATGAGATACATGTGCGAGATTGCCACATATTCTCGTTTCCACGTTTCCTAGGTATTTCGGATGTTGTTTATGGTGTGTCTAGTGATTATAACATTGGTTAAAGATAGTAAGGGTGTTCGTACTCCAAGTAGTGGAATGTTGATATAAGATGGTTCCAGGGTCATATGTGTAAGATATACATATACATCATGTGCAAAGCCAAAGTGGTTCATTCAAGTTGCCTAAGATAATCCATGTAAAACATTTCAGCAAAGATTACTAACTAGAGGAAATCCAGCCTATCGTAGTGAGTGATACCATACCACCCAGTGCCAAGAAAAACACGATGCAAAAATAACGCACCCAGCAAAATCAGGATTATGACCAACAAATGGAAATACAAGATGTTGTGCATTGCGACACATAACATATGTCACCATGTAAGTATAACCTGTGCTATAAGAATATATAAGTATCCAGTAAACGAAGATGTGATGATACCTGACTGGAGAACAGAGAGTTGGGTACTGTGAATGGAAGCTTTTCTGGACTGATCAATGATGTAGAAGTGAGTCCTATTTCAACCACCGTGCCTTCTATCGACCCAGCCTGCAACAGTTTTTTTCTTTACTTGAGTCTCTATATGTCATATGCTACACAATTATAAATCAATAAAAGGTAATAATTGGCCTGTGAATATCTATGATTATCTCCAAACATTGACTTCGTAAAAAATAAGGTAACATCTGACTGACAACAGGATATGATTAGCATCTCCCTACCCCCTCAACTACTAGAAAGACATGAAACACTTCCTCCTCAGGGACACGTATCTAATATTATCAAGTGCTGAAAGCACAATAGCATTTGGTTGCATAAGCACAATAGCGCTAGAAATTTGGGATATTCGTAACCATAGAAATTTTGGGGAAGTGTGTTTATCCATTGAAACAAACGCAGTGGTTATAACTGTAAGAGTAGGTTTTCATGTCTTGGGTCGACTTTGTTTCATCCCTCATAAAGCCTCTAAACGGCCATGACTTGTCAGTTGGTATCACTTTGCTGGAGAGTTGTCTGCAATGTAGTGGTTAAACGCTATCAGATCTGGGTTTTATTTCTGTCAGAGCATGCCCTCACATATCTCAAGCTTAAGATGAACATCTCCTATTCTCCTAGGGGTTGATAATCATGAACTCATATTTCTAAATGTTACTGTTTAACAACTTACTACAACCACTTGCGTTTATCGCACAGCAAACCAAATCATTGTTGTTACCAAAATCTACTGTACTAGTACTAGATAAAAGAATTATACGCGAGTCCCAGGGCAACAAAATTTCATAGTGCATAGGATAGCTCATGGTAGCCCCAGATTAACGAAATTTCAGAGTACACATGGTAAACTTATGGTTCTAGCAAATACGTGTCCAGAAAAAGTGATCGCATATATGGTAAGGCACCTTTATGTATTCTCCAACTGAGAATGGCTGAGAAAGTTGTAAGGAGAACCCATTCAGCACGTTACCCATGACATCTCTAGCAGCAAAAGCCGTAGCAACACCTGCAGTGTACAGCAAAGGGAAAAAGGTTTTCAGTTTTGTTCGAAGTATTACCTACTGCAATCAAGAAATATCAGGAGCCATCACACTGAGTAGAAATAGCACAAGCTGTAATATTTAAGTGCAGATAACTGAAGGCAGTAACATTTCCTATCAATTTCTGCACTTTAGCATGCATAGCATAAATATAAATGAGTTATACAGGGTCCATATTATGCACCTACTGGAAAGGTCCATCATGGCTCCATTTACCATATCATTCTAATAAACATACGTGACCACATCTCGTTTTAAAATGATAACTAAATTGTATAGCAGGGTAGGCCAAATAAATAAAATGCAGCTTTGATAAGGAGTAAAAGATTCTTTCAAAAGGAAAAGGATGATACTGAGATATTCTGGTCTGAGAAGTAAAATGGCATCACGAAACAAACAATTATTCAGAGCTCACTTGTACAAACTATGTTTGGTTATTAAATATATATTTTATTGCAGACCCTGATTGCCGAATGGATTATTATATGGTCATACTCCCTCCGTTTCAGGGCTTAAGGCGTCCTCGTTTTGCGTGTTTTTTCTTTGACCAAGAATTACTCTAAATACGTAAAGAGTTTTGGTATAAAACTAGTACCACTGGAAAGTATTTTTCAATACGAATCCAATGGTTCTAATTATATACAATATAATCAATATTTTGTTGTTCAATTCTTTCGGTCAAACTTTGCTTTGGAAAGCGTGTACGCCTTAAGCCCTGAAACGGAGGTAGTATTAGATATTATTCCTCAAAACTGTTTAGAACATTACCTCCCACACCACCAACAGTTAATATTGATTGAACAGCTACACCACAAGCCTCGGCAAGACCCATTACTCCAAGTGCAACCAGTCCCAATGATGACACCATGTTAAATGCTGATAACCTGGCTTTATCAGTCACTAAGGCAGTTTGGTTGTTCATAGCTTTGGTGATAAAGTTTGCTTTACACCTATGAAGGAACCAGACAGTAGAGAGAACAAAGGCACCCCTCAATGCTTGTGGAAAATAAGGTGATATGCTTGGTGCGACCACTGCAGCCCTGAGGAAGAAAAAACATCGGAAATAATGAGCATTCACAGAACCCAACAAGCCACTTTTTATCAGGGTAAAACTTAAGCACAATTATTCATACAATTGCTGAATATGAATGAATATTGCAGTGATGTGTCATTAACAAGAAATAGGTAAAAAAGCATCCTCGAATTTTATGGAACCGTTTTCTTGCTGGTCAATCTAGAGCATATTATTATTTTTATAAGGCAGCGGGTGCTTCTCTCACTTTTTTAACAGAGGGACAAGACAGATGCTGCCATACAATTACAGTAAGTGTTGAAGATGTGAATATGTATCAATTAGAGCCAAAATGGAAGACATCAGTCCAGATCAATAACATGCATCAGAAAAGAATAAAAAACACCTGAACATGATAGAAAGTGATAAAGCTCTAGAAGGTAAGTTAAAGAGAACCTTACATCTCTGAAAATGCCATAAATGTGATAAAGTATTTTGCAGGATCCTCCAATGCACTCCAAATGCTGGTGGGATATGAAGCATCAGTCTTGGTTGAGTTCCCCAAAAGTGCTGATATAGGATTTTGTGAACCGTACTTATGAAGCCTCTTCAAGACGATAGGCATGAAAAACCATGCCATGACTGTACCAAATAATGTTCCTCCAAGTGGAACAACTACCTTCTCTAGTTCTGGATTTGCCTCAAAAAACTGCTGCACATGGGGTGTAATCGCATCAGTCATCTCCTGAAATTTCTTTCCTGCATCAGTTGTAGCATCTATAGTGGAGTTCCGAGCATTTTCAAAAAGATCCATCCAAGTACTAGCCCCTGTAGAGACAACCTCGGAGCTTTCAGTAGGAGGAATCGGGACTTCTGGCTTGATACCGGTGTCTGACGAGTAAGCACGACAGATGCTGGAAGCACTGAACGCTCCTGGCAATGCATTACAACTGGGCTTTGAAGTAATCAGCCATTTAGTTCCCATGTGAGCAGAAAGGGGCACTGGAGAGATTCGAGAGAACCGATGATCCACTGCCTTGGGGTGGCCAATAATTGAAGTGCCCGGACGCTTTGCAAAGCTGCTGAATCCCCTCGATGAAGTGGAAGATATAGAAGGCCCAACATATAGCTCCATGAGATTTTCACCCGCAGCTGCTAGAGATGAACGGCGCAAAACTGCTGTAAACCCAGACATACTTCAGAACAACCTTGGCACGTAATCCACAGGAAAGACTTCTAACCAAGATGTGAAGAGAAACTGTGTCCTGAAATATGAAATTATTTAATATATGCAGATATATGAAGAATAAACATAATTAAAGCAACAGCAAGGTTAATACTGAACTGTAACAACGATGACTAACAGCAGGCCGAGGACAACATGATTCAACAGCAGAGCAACGATGTATGACATGTTAGGGCTTCTCGGCACCATGGAACTGAAGTTTCGTCCGCACAGCTACTAAATTGCAGTATTAACCCAATCACAGCCACTAAACTTCGTCAACCAAAATCAGGTAAATCCGCGGGGGAAATTCGGGTCTACGACTGGAACCGAAGGAACGACCCACAAACCGACAGCCCATGCTAGTCCCCGGATGGTACATTTGCATAAACTACGAATCAGGTAACACCGAACCGAACCGAACAATCTGAAGAGCAGCAGTCAAAATAAAACTCGCATGGAAACGCCGGAACTGAAGCCGACGGCGCACGGAGAAGGTTCTACAAGTAGTGACGGCGGCATCCAGAAGCGGTAAGAAACTAGGAACCCCTATCAACATCGCAGGAAAGGGAACCTTCTCAACTAACAGCGGCGCCACTGAACCGAAAAGGGGAGGGAGCTTGGGGCTTACGGTTTAGAGGGGCGGAGGAGACCGAGATCCGGCGGCGAACTCGCTTCGCGCCCGCCGCGCTTCCAGCCCCTGGCCGGGAAGAGAGAGCGTGGCCGCTGGGGTGTAGGAAGCGTCAGCCCTCGACCTCGAGGCCTCGGCGGCGACGGATTTGCTCAAGTTATTTCTTCTCGCTTTGCTCCCCGGCCTTTCTTGCGGGACAGGAAAGGAGGCGATGTGGTAGTGGGGCTGCGGGCGGGGTCTCATCCTGGTCGCACCCCGCGTCGTGCGCTGCGTGTCCTGATACTGTATTTTATTTTCCTTTTTTTTAGAGAATCATCATTTGCCTCCGAAAGTCGGATTCCTTGGTGAAGCCCAAGATGTTTTCTCTGTGGGAAGCGCTGGGCTCCCCCGGGATTAAACCCCCGATCCCTCGGTCTTGAGCGGGACACGTGTCTATTTAGCCTTCTTCATGGAAACAATTCTGTCTTTGCTTCCATAAAACACAATGAAGCAAGGTTGTAAAAAAACACAATGAAGAAAAAAAAACGTTCTGTTTGCACGTTTGAAGCAAAACATGGTTCCCACATAAATCCCCTTTTTTTCTTTCACCAGTATCCGTGAGTTGCATCGGAAGACGAAACTTTTCGATAAAAAAATAAAGATCTAACAAAATAAGGAGTAAAATTGAGAAATAAGTTAGCAAGATTAAAAAATTGACTGGAGCTACCACGTCATCATGGTTTGAAATAATTAAGTAAAATTGAGAAATAAATTGTCGGGAGTAGCAGGAAGATCATTCATTGGAGCTAGCTAATAACGATCCTTTTATTATTTCAAACCATGGTCTACCCCGCCATCTAGCTCCCGTGCTTTGTACCGGAAGTGAAAAAGACAACTTTGTCTAAATACATTAAATTTTGCACTAATTTCAATTGATTCGCATATCCCAACCCTCATTTTGCTCGTTTGTACCTTTAATCATTTAAATTTAATCTACGTTACACTTCATATATAACATGTCCGTGTGTTGCTATGTGTAGATTCCTCCATACAATAGGAACACTCTTCTTCCGCTCCAAAAAAATTCTCCGTTCTTTTTTGGTGAACTTCAATGGCCTCCCTTAATCTTGCTCTTAGAACTCCAGCAATACCTATTTTATTAATTTTATCCAATAATGATGGATTTACGGAAAGATTGCTACGGACTGAATCTACGGGCTGATATGTAGGAGGATGGTTGGTTTGGATTTTTTCTTTGCTAAAATTTTAGAGCACATACTGATCGTGCTGGCCTTTTCTGGTGCCATGAAAGATGTCCGTAAGAATTTGTCGGTCACCATTCATGGCAAACAACAAAAAAAATAGAAACACTTTTCTTTCTATGGCTATCAAATTCTCTATTTACCTAAAAAGAAATTAAAAATAGAAAATGATCAATGTAAAAACTAATATAATAAAAAATAATAAAGTGGACCGGCAAGGACTAAAAAGGCCCATGTCGTGTCATTCCCAGGCACGACAACCCTAATAGGGTCTCATCTACTCATCTGCTCGTCCAATCCCATCCTATCGCACGCACGCATGATGCAAGCAACGTCCAACCTAAATGCAGGGAGCTTGTTTGGCAAAAAAATACACACACGACACGCACCGGACCTGGACACTCACGCACACCTACCGGCTCACTGCCACCAGCCTTATCCTCAATCTCAGACCCCCAGTGTCTCCCGTCCCCAACCTTCTCTCTGCGTACAGAGCGCCGCCACGGGCCTCCCCGCCCGTCCTCCAACCTCTCGGCCTCTCCATGCCTCGCAGCCCACCCCGCTCAGCCTCGCCAGCTCGGCCTCCCTGTTCTCACTGCCCCGCACCGCAGCTCCTCCTCGAATTCCCCGGCCGCCATGAGAGCTCCCTCTGCCCTAACCATGTGTGAGTAGTCCTTCGTCCCGGATGTCCCGGTCGCCGCACCTCTGTCGTTCCCCTCACGCTGACCCCTCTGTCCGTCTAGGCCGTTTTTGCCCTCTCTTCCCATTGGGACATGGAAGACTTAATTCCTCTCATTTGATTTCAGAGATCAATCATCAAAGGTAGCGCTTATTGGTTCTCGGCTGGCTTGCTGATTCTAGACACCCTGAGAAGTATATGAACCAGTGGGATTTAGTATACAGGAGCGAGGTGGGATTATTATTGAATGCTCTCATTGATGCTTACAGAGTCATAGTTCGAAGGAAGTGGCCACCTACGTGCGCGGTGGCCCAGTCGATTGATGAAAAGCCTAGCTTTTATGACCATGGCGTTTTTTTCCTGATCGGCATGGACGGATGATGAAAAGCCTAGCTCTTATGACCATAGCGCTTTTTCCTGATCCGCACTGACGGATGGTTCTCTCGATATATTTTTGACTTACCAGTGGCATTGTTAGTAATATGAGTTTTGGTAGCAGGGCAAACTTGTCTAAAAAATAGTTGGACCGGAAGAAACACTTCGTCCTTTATTATTACTAGGAAGATGCCCGCGCGTTGCAGCGGATTCTAAATTTTACGACAAACTCCTTACATTTCAAACCAACCTACTCCCTCTAGCTCATATTATTTGACTCAAATTTGTGTAGATTTAAATAAATCTAGACACTATTTGTATATATATGTTCATCCAAATTTTCATCAAATCAAAGCCAATTAATATGGTGCGGAAGAAGTATCTCATTTCAAAGAACATCTAGCATTTTTAAAACTGCACACCCGACGGACATATAGTTCGTATTATAGTTTAATCCGTAATTTCAATTTTATTGTATTTTCTGATTTATTTGGCCCACAATAATTCCTATATAGCAGATCAAAAGTTACAAAATGTTTAAGAACCGCTTTGTTCTAAGTTACAAAGTAGTCAAATGCCAACTGAACTGCTCCACTCCTCTACCTGGCTGACACATCGCACGGAATGGAGAAAGAAAAATAAATCTCCAAATCGTGAGTTATTAGTGTTCTTCCAGGTGTTGCCTCCCTTTCCCCTCTTCACTCCCATCCGCGTAATCCTTCATGCAGGTGATGCAGCAGCTCGTGGCCTGGTCCCAAGCAGTTTGCGAGCAGCGGCCAGGTCTGGCCTGGTACGGAGGACAGCGGACAACGCCACCTTCCCTCCACCGTGAGGCCCTTGTGCAGAGGCCCCTGTGCAACCCTGACGAGGCCACCTCCCCCCACTGTGAGGCCTGGCTCCTCAAGCACCCTGCTGCTCGTTTTCATGCTGCCGCCCGTCAAAGCTCTCGCTACTCTCTTGCCGCCTGTTGTTCTGATCCTCTCTTTTTTGCTTCGTGGATTTTCTGTTCAGCTCTGACGCCCCCACAGCCTTGACCCTTGATGGACGATGCAGACTCTGTTCTATCTCATGAAGCTTCTCTTGCTTGGCTTGTTGACATTCAATCTACAAAGTATATAAATTGGAGAATTTTGGTTTAAAGGGGCAAGGTGGGACTATTAATTTAATAGTCACCGTCGAAGGGCATTGAGATTGGGCTTCTAGATTGATTCGATCACGGAGGGTTAATAGGCAGAGAACACGAACCCATAACCAGACGACGGCCCTCACGCGGCCCATAAGAAAGCGCCAACAGGGGAAATAAAATTGAACTCGTTATTCATTTATAGGTGGCATTTGATGTAATATAAAATTTGATGCGAGGACAAAACGGTCCAAAAAAGTGTTGGACCAGGAGAAACACTTCGTGCTTTATTATTAGGTATAGATAGTATAGATATAGATATAGATAGCAGAAAAGCCCGTGCGCTGCACCGGGAATAAAAGTAATCTGTGTTCTATTCCGACTACAACACGTGCCGGTAAGAAGGAGTATGTAAATTCACAAAATTTGTTTGTGCGGTCCTCCATTCCACCCATGCGGGCACGATGGCTAATAAAAAGGACATGCAACTAAACAACTTCATGACCACTAAAATAACTCAATCAGCAATTTTTTCCTTTGTGAAATGTCGATGGATCAACTTGCTATCATGATATCACTTAAGAACGAGCTCCAAACTTTCCCACACCGTGCTCATGCTGCAGCAAAAACTTCATGCAAAATTGATCAGGCCTCCTAGGCTCTGCTGGCCATCTCCTCGCCTCGTGCTTCCTGCCGTCGTACACCACCGCCTGCTTCCTTGTCTCCCACGTTGTGGTGCCGCCGTGATCTTCTTCAACACTTTCCCAAGGAGGAACTCTTGAACGTGCGCTGATGAGATCTGCACTTTCCTTTTCCACCTAGACACCAAACAGAGGAAATGGATCTCAACAACCACACGACTTGGCAACTGCCACACGGATCGATCAACAACAGAGCTCTCAACCGTGGTCGCATCTTCCTAGTTTTTGATCGACGATACGAAGGCGATGTAGGACAGCATGGGAAGCACGAAGGTGGCAGTCTTGGCAGAGCCCGTCTAGGTTACACCGATGACACCGTGCCCCATAGGCTGAGTAGCACGGAGGACAAATTTTTCGGCGTCGGCATATTATACCGGCATCGTCGATGTTGCGTGGAGCAGTCGACCTCAAGTCCACTGTCCTTACAACTGACTTCTTATGCTCGGACTTGTCAACGGCGCCACTGCCTAGCCGACATCTTGTGCTCGATGTTGGCCGGGGAGCAACGACCGTAGAGAAGGAGGGGCGGCGCTGGTCGGCGGCCCCAGATACCTCTCATGATCGCCTCCAACTCCTACACCATCTGCATCATCTATGCCATATTTTTTAGCCGACCTTTAGGGGACCGAGCGGAGGGGGCGGTGATAGCTGCTCTCGACGGCGAGGGGGCTTGGCTTTGTGGCGACCAATGACGGCTTCATGGCCATAGTGTTGGCGTGGCTCAAGACGATGTGCTAGGAGATTTTCGCGGTCGCTATATATATTGGGGATCGTATAAACCAATTTTGTTTACGAACACGATGAGATGGCGAACGAACATTTTCTTTATGAACACAAAGTTTTAGTATCGGGATGGACCTAGCCGGCCTAGTAAGGCTGCGATCCTAGTTTCCTTTAGATATACGATGCAATGGAGGAGGATGCTCGACCACGGCGGCATATGAAGATACGAATCAGTTTTTTTTAACTTACCGGTGGCGTTAGGGGTACTTTGGTGGGAGAACAAAACTATCCAAAAAAAAGTAAATATTTTTTATAATTTGTTGACATTTTGAACCGCACCGCAACTCTTTTACCGGTGCATAATCGAGTTGGCGAGCACCCGCTGATCGCCTCTAGCAGCCTAGATACTCTTGGCTATCAATTCCACATAATTCCTCCTTTGAGGCGCCTAATTATATATAGCTCACACCACATGCACGATTTAATTAGGCAACCATATCTTCTTCAAACCAAACAGGGTGCGTCTGCATTTTTTCTTTTGAGAGAGATGCCTTTGTTGCTGTTCCGACTTGGCCCGCTGATATTCAGGCAATTTGCAAATGTATATAAGCTGGTGAGGCAGAGCTTAAGGGAGCGGGGCGGTACTAAACCTGAACTCGTACCAGTGACTACCAGGTCACGCACGCACATACGTCTGCAAGTCCAGAAGATGGAGTTGGGCCGACACGTTTGGGCCTGTTGTATCATGGTCGAGCGAACGATCTCGCGCATGGACAAAGCCGGTGCTTGCCTGCGATAGGATTAGAGGAATCAGTTTTTAACTTACCGGTGGCATACGCAGCAATATATAGTTTGATGGAGGGCAAACTGGTCTAAAAAAGAGTTGGACCGGAAGAAACACTTCGTCCTTTATTATCTACTAGCACAAAACCCGTGCGTTGCACCGGAAAGAGAAAAAACTCACATTTTTTTAATAAGGGTCCATGTGTATCATGTCTCTAGGTTAATTAAATCCATCAATTTGTCCAGAATAAACTTGTACTTGTGTACTTTTAAAATATTTGACCCTGGATTTGAAGATAGTTTGGTTAAGGTTGAGTTAATCTAGAGAAGAAATGATTTCGCTTAAAATATATGATTTTTAGAAGTATGGATGGATCGAGCAACGCAATCTATAGGAATCATGTGGACTGACTGAATTGCTGAATGTGCACTACAGCATCATTTCATCACATAGGAATTGTGGCATCATTTCATTCGTCGGTCGCTAGCTAGCTGCACTATGGTATCACAGAGAAATTGTGGCGCAGCAGAGCATGGCATGGACCATAGTAGCAGCAGCACGCAGCACATGGTCTTGTTCAGAAGTGAGAACAAGAAAGAAGGGATTTCATTCTGCATTCGACGCTCAAAGCCATTTATCTATATGACAGCGATAAATACTGAAAACTGGAAAGTAGCTTTTCTGAATTGTCCCTCCGGCGGGCTGTGTAGAGTATAATATAGTATACTACAAATCCATCACTAATAAGTACATCTAGGATGATCTCTAGGCCAAATAGATATGCTACCTGTACCTGTCCGCATTTTAGGAAGACGATCTTCTTCAACGAGCCCCCGATGCCGGCACGGTCCCCGATTGCCATCTTTTTTTTTATCTCCAACCAGGCTCCCCCTGCTGAAGTACTCCCGCTCCATGCCCACGGCGACGCCGGATAAGCTGTGATGCCGGAGAACCCGTCCGCGGTCGTGCCCGTCCACGCAGGCCGGCACCGCCCTCCGATCCCCTTCCCCGAGGCGTCCAGCCACTCGCCATCTGAGCTCGTCAGCGTCCTCCGCGAAGGACCAAAGCGCACCCCACACTTCCCGAGGGCCGCCCTCCACCACGCCTCCCTCACCCTTGCTGCCCTCCTCACTGGCATATTATATGCTCGAGTCTGTCACCCATGGCCACAAGCCGCCCTTGCGGCCTGCGCGCCAGCCGCCAGGACATCGGCCTCCCCCGCATCACCGACGCCAAGCGCCGCCCCCCTGCCGCTGGTCCTTCTCCGGACTGCCCTCCTCACCGGCATATACGCCTTGGGCCCCATCTTCTTGCGGCCTACGCCTCTGCTCGAGATCCTCTCATCCCCGCCATGCCTCCCTGTCGCTCGCCATAGAGCGCTGCCCAGCGCCTCCATCCCCAACCTCGTCGGGGCCCTTCTGCTGGCGCCATGCCTCTCGGATCGCCATGCGGTGCTCCCGCCCCTCTGCTTCCTCACGTTGCCAGTATATTTTATCGAGATAATGTCGCTCGGCTTGTTGACAGTCAATCTGTCTAAATATATAAACTGGTATATTTTCGTTTAGGAGAGCCAGGTGGTACTATTGAATATATGTCCTAGCAAGACAAGAAATCGAGCCAGCAGCGGAAGCATGATTGGGCCTCTGAACCACGTGGATCATATGGATCCTAACAAAGGATGGGTCCAAGTCCAGATGACGCGGGGGAGAGAAAATCATTCCGGGGGAGAAAAAATCATCCAAAAATTTTACCGGTGGCGCTAGGGGTAATAGGTGATTTTGTGGAAGGGTAAATCGGTCTAAAAAAGTGTTGGACCGAAAGAAACACTTCGTACTTTATTATTAGGTATAGATACCTAATTAGGTATAGATAAATCACAAATGAAGTAAAAGAAAAACATTTTGTTTTATCGTTTGGAGCCAAAAACTGTTCCCACATAAAGCCCACTTTTGCTTTCATACAACGCGAACGTAGCAGAATTAAACGGTGATTGAAGCAAAAAAACAGTAATGTTGTTGTAGCAAAACCGACGTCGTCGGAGACATAGTAGAAAAATAAAATATTGTTGTAGCAAAACCGATCTTGTGGGAGGCTCTCGACGGAGACACTGTAGCAAAAACTTTGAACTATTTGTAGCAAAACCACAAAATAATTGTAGCAACCGCACACCTCTTGTAGAACCATTGCCATTCCATTGTAGCAAGGACGGTCGCCGCTTGTAACAAAAGTCGTCATTCCTTTGTAGCAACAGTGGTCGCTCGTAGCAAAGCCTCCATTCCTTTGTAGCAATGGCGATTGCCGCTTGTAGCACCGCTCCCACTCCTTTGTAGCAATGTCGGTCGCCGCTCGTAGCAAGGTTGTCACTCCTTTGTAGCAATGGTGTTCGCTCGCGCTCGTAATCCACCATTGTTGCCTCCCCCTTGCGGCATCGACGATGTCCACTTGCAGCAGCGCCATCCTGCTGTCATAGCACTGACGGCCTGCCCTTGCAACACCTCGCCTCCCAAGCGGCACCGGTTGACCTCATGTCGTCGTTGCAGTCGCCATCGGCCATCGCATCAGCACCTAGTCCACCCGCTGCTTGGAGCTTTGCTTCCTAGTCCTCGCATCATGGCGGCGACGATTTACAGACGATGAGGTCGGATGTCGTGGCCATCATCGATCCCATCTGACACGTAGGAGGTCAATGAAGGGAATATGCCCTGAGAGGCAATAATAAAGTGTTTATTATGTGTATTCCAAGTATATGATAGATGTTTATTTTGCATGCTATAATTGTATTAATACGAAAACATTAATACATGTGTGTTTAATAAACAAACAGAAAGTTCCTAGTTATGCCTCTCTCATAAACTAGCTCGTTGATTAACAAGATGATCAAGGTTTCCTGATCATGGACATTGGATGTTGTTAATAACGGGATCACAACATTAGTGTAATGGTGTGATGAACATTCATCCGAAGTATAGCATTACGATCAAAGTCATTGAGTTTATATTGCTATAACAACTTACGAAGTGATCCTAATCCTTAGACCATGAGATCATATCAATCACTAACACCGGTAGAGTTTCTTGATAACATCAAACGTCACACCGTAATAGGGTGATTATAAAGATGGATTCGGAACTAATAAAGTGTTATGTTGAGGCTCATGGATCGAGAGTGGAATTTGTTCATCCCGATGACGGATAGATATACTCTGGGCCCTCTCGGTGATATCACATTGATTAGCTTGCAAGCAAGTGATTTGATCACTAGAATGTTATATCACGGGAACGAGAAAAAAGTGCATGTAAGTAACGAGATCAAACTAGGTATGGAGATACCGATGATCGAATCTGGGACATGTAATATATCGTGAAACAAAGGGATTAAGATACTAGCGTAAAAGGTTCCGACGATCACAAGAAAGTCATCGTTGAATGTGTGGGAGTCAGTATGGGTCTCCAGATCCCGCTTCTGATTATTGATCTGAGAGGGGTCTCGATCATGTCCGCATTATTCACGAACCGTAGGGTGACACACTTAAGAGACACCGACATCCAATTGGAGCAAAAGTTTCATGCCGAAAGAATGAACAAGCGCAGGAATTTATTTCACTAGATACCGAAACAGGTTTTCGGGTGAAATTGCATAAAGTGGTTATGCATCTGAAATAGAATTCTAGCAAGGGGTTATTTGCGAATGTTTATCATTAAAGTAATTGACAAAATTCTGAATAAAATAAAAGAGTTTTATTTAATGAGAGTTTGCATTAAATTTGGTGGAAATTTAATGGCATGTTTGAGTGGGATTTTGAGTGGAGGAAATTTAAAGGAATTTTGTGAGTGGAGTGTCCACCCACATGAAGAGGGGAGGGCAAGGGGGCAGCCCCCATGCGCCGGCCACCCCCTTGGGGTTCCCCCCCCTCCTCCTATAAAAGGAGCCCCTCCTCTCACTTCTCACTCACACCTCCTCGTGAAGGATCTCTCTCCCCCTCTAGAATTTATCCCCCATGGTCTCGGACTAGCGAGATACATGTTCCCGGTGGCTATTCGGCAAGAAAGAGTTGTGCTTCCGCTGCATCGCTGGAGCGAGGAGGCGGAGGTTGCTCGGTGCCTTGAACGTGTGTGCGAGCACGAATGCGCTGCTGATTTGCGGCGCTAGGACTTCCTCTCGATCTTGAGATCGGCAAGAGGTCGTCTACATCAACCACGAGTTGAACTCGTTAAGCTTTGTCGGTCTTCAAGGATATGTTATCTACGGATATACATCCGCCCGTTGTTTCTATCTAATAGATAGATCTTGGTACATAGTTCACATCGTAGGAAAATTTTTGTTTTGTATGCTGCGAACCCTACAGTGGTATCAGAGCCGGATCTATGCGTAGATGCTTTACACGGGTAGTACACATATGATTATATGGGCGATGATGATCATATTGTTGCTCCTTAGTTGTAATTTTGGATATTGGTGGCATAGTGGGATGAAGCGGCCCGGACAAACTTTACATGTCCTCGCACATGAGACGTGTTTCACGCTTGACATGCAACTAGTTTGCATAAGTGGCTAGCGGGTGTCTGTCTCTCCTACTATAGTCAATATCTATTTTGCAACGAGTTGTCAACAATTTGGTTATCCTCGTTGTGGTTCATGTTTGTAGGTAAGAATGGTTCTATCTCGAAAGCCCTAAGCCACGTAAAACTTGCAATGGATAAATTAGAGGCGTCTAGTTTAGATTGTTGCTGGGCTAGTGTTATGATATGGTGATGTTGTAAGTAGAAGTATGAGATGATACTCTTACAACATACATAACGTGTAATCTCCATAGACCTTGGACTTACACATATAGGTATGATAGTGATCATACCACGATGCACATGATAGAGATCATATGCGGAAACCATATCATTTCACTAATAAACATGTGATGTTTGATAGCATCTTATATTGCTTGTTTAGCGCTTTGTTAGCATAATAAGATGATCCTCATTTAAATATCAAGATAAGAATGTGTTCTTCCTTTAGTATGCACCGATTATGTTTTCGTCGCTCCAAGACATCACGTGATGATCGGGTGTTCTTGGATCCACGACCATATTTTGGGTGTAAAATAGTTACACACGCGAATACTAAGGTTCTAACTTGGCGAGCCTAGCATGTACAGACATGGCCTCGGAACACGGACCAAAAGGTTAAGCATGAGTCATATAGTAGATATGATGCCCATTTGATGATCTCCTTTGAAGCTATACCGACTCACGTGATGATCGGACTTGGTATAGTGGATTTGGTTCATGTAATCACCAAAAAGGCACGAGGAATGTCGTTTTTGAGTGGGAGTTCATTCGTAATATGGATTAGTTGAACTCAATCTATCATACACTTAGTCTAAACTTTACAAATTCTGTTGTAGATGGCACCGCCTGCTTTTAATTTCAATGTGTTCATGGAGAAAGAGAAACTAGCAACGAACGGTAGCAACTTTACCGAATGGGCCATGAATTTGAGGATTCTCCTCTCTGCTGCACAAAAGCAATACGTGCTAGAAGCGCCACTAGGCCCCCCACCTTTTGAGGATACCCCTGACGAGGAGAAGAATGTCTATCACACTCGTCAGGAGGACCACAACTTAGTTCATTGCGGCATATTGTATGGGCTAGAGCCGGAACTTCGAAAGCATTTCGAAAACGGCAATGCATTTGATACAATGGGTGAGTTGAAAATGATTTTCGACACCCATGCTGCTGTAGAGAGCTACAATGCTTCAGAAAAGTTCTTTAGCTGCATGATGGAACAGCACAGCTCCGTTAGTGAGCATGTACTCAATATGTCGGGTTATGATGATAAGCTTGTGTCCTTGGGAATAACGATTCCCATTGACTTAGGCATCCATCGTGTTCTGCAGTCTCTGCCACCTAGCTATAAGAGCTTTGTGATGAACTATAATATGCAAGGCATGAAGAAGTCTCTCCCCGAGCTTCTGTCAATGCTTAAAACTGCAGAAGTGGAGATCAAAAAGGAACATCAAGTGTTGATGATCAATAGGAACACTGGTTTCAAGAAAGACAAGAAGGGAAAACAGAAGGGAAGTAAGGGCGGCAAGCCTGTTGCCGTGCCTGAAAAGAAACCCCGAGTTGGACCTAAGTCTGATATCGAGTGCTACTATTGTAAGGGGACTGGCCACTGGAAGCACAACTGCCCCAAGTATTTGGCAGACAAGAAGGTGAGCAAGGCAAACAAAGGTATATATGATATACATGTTATTGATGTGTACTTGACTAGTGCTCGCGGTAGCACCTGGGTATTTGATACCGGTTCAGTTGCTAATATTTGTAACTCGAATCAGGGGCTGCGGAACAAGCGACCGCTAGCAAGGGGTGAGGTCAAGATGCGTGTCGGCAATGGATCAAGCGTTGATGTGATCGCCGTCGGAACGCTGCCTCTCCATTTGCCATCGGGATTAGTTATAAACTTAAATAATTGTTATCTGGTGCCTGCACTGAGCATGAACATTGTATCTGGATCGTGTTTGATGCGAAGTGGTTATTCATTTAAATCCGAGAACAATGGTTGTTCCATTTATATGAATGAAATATTTTATGGTCATGCACCGATGATGAATGGCTTATTTCTATTAGATCTCGATGATAATATTACACATATTCATAATGTTGATGCTAAAAGGATTAAACTTAATGATGATATATCTGCATATATGTGGTACTGCCGTCTAGGTCATATTGGCGTTAAACGCATGAAGAAGCTCCATTCAGATGGACTTTTGGAATCACTTGATTTTGAATCATTTGATACATGTGAGCCATGCCTTATGGGCAAGATGACTAGAACGCCGTTTTCCGGTTCAATGGAACGGGCGACAGATTTATTGGAAATCATACATTCTGATGTATGTGGTCCAATGAGTGTGTCGGCGCGAGGTGGATATCGTTATTTTTTTACTTTTACGGATGATTTGAGTAGATACGGTTATATATACTTGATGAAACACAAGTCTGAAACCTTTGAAAAGCTCAAGGAATTTTAGAATGAAGTGGAAAATCATCGTAATAGAAAGATCAAATTTCTATCGTCCGACCGTGGAGGTGAGTATCTAAGTTACGAGTTTAGCACTCACATGAAAGAGTGTGGAATTGTTTCACAACTCACGCCTGCCGGAACACCATAGCGAAATGGTGTGTCAGAACGTCGTAATCGTACTTTAGATATGGTTCGATCTATGATGTCTCTGACGGACTTTCCGTTGTCATTTTGGGGTTATGCACTAGAAACTGCTGCATTCACTTTAAATCGGGCACCATCTAAATCCGTTGAAAAGACACCGTATGAATTGTGGTTTGGAAACAAACCTAAGCTGTTATTTCTTAAAGTTTGGGGATGCGATGTTCATGTGAAGAAACTTCAACCGGATAAACTCGAACCCAAAGCGGAAAAATGCGTCTTCATAGGATACCCTAAGGAAACTATTGGGTATTCCTTCTATCACAGATCCGAGGGCAAGGTTTTTGTTGCCAAGAATGGATCCTTTCTAGAGAAAGAGTTTCTCGCGAAAGGTGTGAGTAGTCGGAAGGTAGAACTCGAAGAGGTTATTGAACCTTCTCTTCAAAGTATGGCGAGTAGCGCAGCGCCGGAAGTTGTTCCGGAGTTGACTTCACCTGTTGAAGAAGGAACTAATGATAATGATCATGAAACTCCGAAAGAGAGTACTACCAAACCTCGCAGGTCTAGCAGGACGCGTGCAACTCCCGAGCTGTACAGAAATCCTGTTATTAATTTCATGGTTGATGAAAATGATGACCCTGCGACGTATGGAGAAGCGATGATGAGCCCGGATTCCAACAAATGGTTAGAAGCCATGAAATCCGAGATGGAATCCATGTATGAAAATCAAGTTTGGAACTTGGTGGAATTACCTCACGATCGAAAGGCCGTGGAGAACAAATGGATTTTCAAAAGAAAAACTGATGCTGATGGTAATGTGACCGTCTATAAAGCTCGACTTGTCGTAAAGGGGTTTCGACAAATTCAAGGAGTTGACTACGATGAGACATTCTCTCCCGTAGCGATGCTAAAGTCAGTTAGGATTATGTTAGCAATTGCTGCATATTTCGATTATGAGATATGGCAGATGGATGTCAAAACCGCGTTTCTCAATGGTAATATTGAATAAGAGTTGTATATGATACAACCAAAGGGTTTTGTCGATCCTAAGGATGCTAACAAGGTGTGCAAGCTTCAGCGATCCATCTATGGATTGAAGCAAGCATCACGAAGTTGGAATCTCCGCTTTGATGAGGTGATGAAAGAGTTTGGATTTGTCCAAACTTATGGAGAAGCTTGTATTTACAAGAAAGTGAGTGGGAGCAATGTGGCATTTCGGATATTATATGTGGATGACATATTATTGATCGGAAATGATATAGATCTTATAAACAGTGTTAAAAGTTATCTAAACAGCAAATTTTCAATGAAGGACCTAGGTTAAGCGTCATTCATATTAGGCATAAAGATCTATAGAGATAGATCTAGGCGCCTAATAGGGCTATCACAAAGTACATACCTTGATAAGATTTTAAAGAAGTTTAAAATGGACGGAAGTAAGAAGGGGTTCTTACCTATGTTGCAAGGCAAGACATTGAGTAAGACTCGAAGTCCGGCTTCGGCGGAAGAAAGAGAGATAATGGACAAAGTCCCCTATGCTTCAGCCATAGGCTCTATAATGTACGCCATGCTATGTACAAGACCGGATGTGGCACATGCTATTAGTTTGACTAGTAGGTACCAATCGGATCCAAGTTCGGAACACTGGATAGCGGTCAAGAATATCCTTAAGTACTTACGAAGAACTAAGGATATGTTTCTTGTATACGGAGGTGAAGAAGAGCTCGTAGCTAAGTGTTATGTTGACGCTAGCTTTGACACCGATCCGGATGACTCTAAGTCTCAATCCGAATACGTATTTCTCATGAATGGCGGAGCGGTTAGTTGGAGGAGCTCCAAACAACCTGTGGTGGTGGGATCAACAACGGAGGCCGAATATGTTGCTGCTTCAGAAGCGGCTCAGGAAGCAGTTTGGATGAAGGAGTACATATCCGAACTAGGAGTGGTTGCAAACGCATTGGACCCAATGGTGATCTATTGTGACAACAATGGTTCCATTGCCAATGCCAAAGAGCCAAGGTCTCACAAGCATTCCAAGCATATTAAGCGCCGGTTTCACTCCATCCGTGAGCATGTCAAGGGTGGAGATATAAAGATTTGTAAAGTACATACGGATCTCAATGTAGCATACCCGTTGACTAAAACTCTCCCTAGAGCAAAACATGATCAACACCAGAACTCGATGGGTGTTAGATTTATCACTATGTAACTAGATTATTCTCTCTAGTGCAAGTGGGAGACTGAAGGGAATATGCCCTGAGAGGCAATAATAAAGTGTTTATTATGTGTATTCCAAGTATATGCTAGATGTTTATTTTGCATGCTATAATTGTATTAATACAGAAACATTAATACATGTGTGTTTAATAAACAAACAGAAAGTTCCTAGTTATGCCTCTCTCATAAACTAGCTCGTTGATTAACAAGATGATCAAGGTTTCCTGATCATGGACATTGGATGTTGTTAATAACGGGATCACAACATTAGTGTAATGGTGTGATGAACATTCATCCGAAGTATATCATTACGATCAAAGTCATTGAGTTTATATTGCTATAACAACTTACGAAGTGATCCTAATCCTTAGACCATGAGATCATGTCAATCACTAACACCGGAAGAGTTTCTTGATAACATCAAACGTCACACCGTAATAGGGTGATTATAAAGATGGATTCGGAACTAATAAAGTGTTATGTTGAGGCTCATGGATCGA
The DNA here is from genome assembly GCA_910589765.1 of Avena atlantica. Taxonomy (NCBI): domain Eukaryota; kingdom Viridiplantae; phylum Streptophyta; class Magnoliopsida; order Poales; family Poaceae; genus Avena; species Avena atlantica. The sequence goes on along the minus strand of OU342734.1, from coordinate 441,752,085 downwards.
GAGTGGAATTTGTTCATCCCGATGATGGATAGATATACTCTGGGCCCTCTCGGTGATATCACATTGATTAGCTTGCAAGCAAGTGATTTGATCACTAGAATGTTATATCACGGTAACGAGAAAAGAGTGCATGTAAGTAACGAGATCAAACTAGGTATGGAGATACCGATGATCGAATCTGGGACATGTAATATATCGTGAAACAAAGGGATTAAGATACTAGCGTAAAATGTTCCGACGATCACAAGAAAGTCATCGTTGAATGTGTGGGAGTCAGTATGGGTCTCCAGATCCCGCTTCTGATTATTGATCTGAGAGGGGTCTCGATCATGTCCACATTATTCACGAACCGTAGGGTGACACACTTAAGAGACACCGACATCCAATTGGAGCAAAAGTTTCATGCCGAAAGAATGAACAAGCGCAGGAATTTATTTCACTAGATACCGAAACAGGTTTTCGGGTGAAATTGCATAAAGTGGTTATGCATGTGAAATAGAATTCTAGCAAGGGGTTATTTGTGAATGTTTGTCATTAAAGTAATTGAAAAAATTCTGAATAAAATAAAATAGTTTTATTTAATGAGAGTTTGCATTAAATTTGGTGGAAATTTAATGGCATGTTTGAGTGGGATTTTGAGTGGAGAAAATTTAAAGGAATTTTGTGAGTGGAGTGTCCACCCACATGAAGAGGGGAGGGCAAGGGGCAGCCCCCATGTGCCGGACAACCCCTTGGGGTTCCCCCCTCCTCCTATAAAAGGAGCCCCTCCTCTCACTTCTCACTCACGCCTCCTCATGAAGGATCTCTCTCCCCCTCTAGAATTTATCCCCCATGGTCTCGGACTAGCGAGATACATGTTCCCGGTGGCTATTCGGCAAGAAAGAGTTGTGCTTCCGCTGCATCGCTGGAGCGAGGAGGCGGAGGTTGCTCGGTGCCTCGAACGTGTGTGCGAGCACGGATGCGCTGCTGATTTGCGGCGCCAGGACTTCCTCTCGATCTTGAGATCGGCAAGAGATCGTCTACATCAACCACGAGTTGAACTCGTTAAGCTTTGTCGGTCTTCAAGGGTATGTTCTCTACGGATATACATCCGCCCGTTGTTTGTATCTAATAGATAGATCTTGGTACATAGTTCACATCGTAGGAAAAATTTTGTTTTCTATGCTGGGAACCCTACAGTCAGGTCGTTGACATCGCAAGGCATAGGAAGGTTGGGGCAAGCGGAGTGGCGGAGAACCTCTAGGTCGGCGAGGCCCCAAGGCACAGGGCAGAGAACCTCCAGGTCTTCGACGGTCTAGGGGGAAATGGCGACACGGTGGAGGCCTCGCTCCGTTTTTCTAGAGGATCTAGATGCGAGGAGAGGATGCGAGGAATAGATGAGAACATGGTGGGCCCTATCCTGTCGTTGCCGTTTTAGTGGGACGCGTGGCGAGTCATGGAGGCGGGGGATGCGAAGGGACGATCCCCCGGGTGTTTCCAAGCGTTTTCCCTGTGAAGCCCAAATATGCAAGTGTTGGTGCAGTTTAGAGAAATACCGTGTGATACGATGCTAAGGAGAGAAATGGGTAACTTTTAGAGTACCCTCCATCCTCTTTAGTAAAATAAATGACCTTTAGAGTACTCTCTATTCTTTTAGTAAAATAAATGAACTGTATTTTTATAAATCATCACGTTTTGGTAAAAGTAGTTTATTTATATGAACTAAACTAAAATAAAGGGTATCGTAAAGGTTCAAACTGCCATCTCTATAGGATGCTGAAAAACGTGTTTACCATGCTATGCGATTTTCGGTTCAGCGGTTTCATTTTTGGGGGATGTTCGGTGCAGAGCGCAACCCAACACCATAAATTGATCGATTTTCTTCTGTTTCAGTAACTTTCATAATAGACATGCAATTGATAAAAAATAGATAAATAGTCAATAGTTGTTACATCCAATTATTCCAATCAACAAGACCAAAAAACATGGATGTAGTTTAACTTATCAAGTTCCACAAAAAGTTGCATCGTCACCACATTAAACCGATATTTACCCAAGAAGATCAAGCAAAATGGTGGTCATCGAAGGCACATCCATCGCCACCACCACTCACTAGAGACTCACCAAGACCACTAGACGATCCAACACCACTTGCCGGAGCACCACCACCTAGAAGTGTTTACTTTCTTCTTTCCAACATTCTCATTCTTGCTAGTTTCCACCATGGTGTGAATCCATTTTGTTTGGATCCATCATCATGGTAATGAGATCCTTTGTCGCCTCCTTCCCATCTAGTTGGATCCTCCTCTCCTCCAAGTCGGCCTTTTCCTTCTCAATTGCAAGTGCTTGCCACCTTGCTTTCTTTTCTTTGAGGTTCTTCTCGGACATGATCATCCTTGCTTCCATGGTATCCCTCGTCAACACCTTGTTTGATTCCACAATGTCATCAATATTTGTCCTCAATCTTGCGCCCCCGGTCCTCCTTTTCTCGTAATCCTTCGCCCTATTACGGCCTTCGGGCTTGCCCTTGTTTCCCCCTCCCTCTTTGTCACTCTAATCATCAACAACAACATTCATTTGGGTGAAAGCTTCCTTCTTCAGTGGAGCTTTTCATACCTCAACCTCCATTTGCACTATGCTCAAGCAAAGTGTAGCAATGTTTAAGTACAAATGTCTTGCCCTTGGAAGTATCCATTGTTGGGGTTCGCATAGGGGAATACAAAAAAATGTCCTATGAAACACATACCCAAAATCGATCTATGAAGAAACACGAGAGATAGATCGAGATGAACTCATCGAAGAATGCATCAGAAATTTCTTGGTGTAGTTTATTGATGAAGATCACGTTGATCCCCGTAGCTAGGTGTATCCCTCCCAGTCGCGACAAGAACACGCACTCGATCTGAGGATTGAAAGAACAATACCTCTGAAGGTTGCATCCAATTTCACAATATGTGTAGCGTTTCGCTGTCTAGAGTGTCGCACCAAGAGTGATAATCTCGCGGCCCTACAGCCTGCGTATGTGGAGAATATCTGCAAGGGAGAGGAAGCCACCACGTGGGAGTTGTGTGACCTCAATGGAGATGGGTTGCCACTATATATAGGAGGAGGGAGAGGGCTAGGCTTTAGGATTTCCCCTAGAGGCCAGCGGCCAGGGTGGCCCCAAAGGTGGCGCCTCCCCCTTTTAGGTAGGTCTTGATCTCCATAATTAATGAGAGATTACTCTCTTCCCTATTTGCAAGACATGATATCTCAACATTAATGTGTGATAATCCATACCTTCATTTAGAAGATACAATCAATTTATTCCTAAATTGGAAGATATCATATCCTAGTAATTAATGAAAACCATCACATACCTTTAACAAAAATATATGGTCCGGTACTTTACAAATAATGGACACTTTCATATATGTATGTAAGGTTTAGGTGCAGCCCCATAGTGGACCATGCACCACCCCTCATGTGGGATGCCTCTTTGGTTCATTCCCCCCACCGGAACTCCTCCATTGGTTTTCTTACTCTCCTTTTATTTCAAATAAAGACAGTATATCTCATTTATGCAAACATATATATGTTCTGGAATCTTTCTAAAAGTTATTTGTCATTTTAACAGTTTTGTAATGATTCTGATGAACATCGTAATCAATAACGATGACTTCAGAACTACCTTCCCAAAATAGGTCATGTCATTGGAACTATTCTGAGTTCTCTCTAAAACTATTTCAATAACTCTAAATACTATTGTCTCTGGAACATATTCTAGATGACTCTCTTAACCACATATTCTATTATCACAACTTGATTGTTTAGCCTTAAGCGTGTGACCCGACCGGGTTTGGTAATATGCATATATGACTCTAAACACTCCTTTCGGATTGAGAACCAATAGCAGAAACTATAAGCTGATGATAGTTCCTTTATATTACATGACACATCGACTGAACCCGATTCATTATACAAGTGCTAAACCTTCCGCTTCACGATATGTAACAACACCGAAGGGAGATGTCCAGATCCCCGTGAAGCAACTCTTTGATCACTATATTCGTTATCCTCGTTCGTCTTTCACTCTCCTTTGCTCGTCCATATTCCAACATCCTTATGATTAATATCATAGCTTGTCCGCGCAGACGATAGGTGTTGGAATTATGCCCTAGAGGCAATAATAAAGATGCTATTATTATAATTCTTGTTCATGATAAAGTTTATATTCCATGCTAGAATTGTATTAAGCGGAAACTTTAATACTTGTGTGGTTTGTGAACAACACCGTGTCCCTAGTATGCCTCTATGGACTAGCTCATTGATTAATGATGGTTAAGGTTTCCTAACCATAGACATGAGTTGTCGATTAATAATGAGATCATGTCATTGGGAGAATGATACGATGGACAGACCCAAACTAAGCGGAGCAATTAGATCGTGTCATCGTGTTCATCTTTGCGAAGCTTTTCTTATGTCAAATATTGTATTCCTTAGACCATGAGATAATACAACTCCCTGGTATCGGAAGAAAGCTTTGAGGTCATTAAACGTCATCCTATGAGAGGGTGATCATAAAGGTGTCTCTCAGGTGATCGGAAAGTACCTGTTGGGTTTTATGTATCGAGATGGGATTTGTCCCTCCCAAGTCGGAGAGATATACTTCGGGCCCACTCGGTAATCGATATCAACACCGCTTGCAAGCATGTGGTTAAGGAGTTAATCACAAAGTGATATCGGATTACGGAACGAGTAAAATACTTGCTGTGAACGAGATTGAACTAGGTACGACGGTACCGACGATCAAATCTCGGGCAAGTAAAATATCGCGAGACGAAGGGAATATATATATGGGATTGATTGAATCCTGGCATCGTGGTTCATCCGATATGATCATCGATGAATGTGTGGGAGTCAATATGGGTTTCCAGACCCCACTGTTGATTATTGATAGAAGATGATGTCTGCATATTCTCGAACCCGAAGGCTCACACACTTAACGTGTCTCGACGCTAGGATAGATTGGATAATTGGTTTATGAGTTTTTGTTCGGAGTCTCGGATGGGATCCGGGACATCACAAGAGGTTCCGGAATGGTCCGGAGAATAAGATTCATATAAGGCAATGCAGTTTTTGGAGTTTGGAATTGTTTCGGGTTAATGGGTATTGTACCGGAAGCTTCTAGAACCTTCCGGAGGGGGGACCAACGTGGCCCCACCTGCCGGGAGGGGGCATGGGCCTATGAGGGAGTGCCCTGGCCGCATTGGGCCAGGGGCACAAGGCCCCATAGGGCCCAGCCGGCCAGATCTAGGGCAAACCCTAGGAAAGCTTCTAGAAGGGGGGGAACTTGCCCCCCACTCCTCCCTCCTTGGCCGCCGGCCTAGGGCTTGGGGGAGGGGCTATGGCTGGCGCCCACCCCTCTATATATAGAGGGCTGGGGCGCACCCTCCCCCCACACCTCCTCCACAACCCTAGCCGCCCTGCTGCCCTCCTCTCTCTCTCCCTCCCGACTGCACGTAGGCGAAGCCCTGCTGCAGAAACTCTCCACCACTTGCACCGCGCCGTCGCGTTGTAGATCCAATCCGTCTCTCCACCATACTTTCTGGACCGAGGAAGGAGGAGACGTCGAGGTGCCGCACGTGTGCATCTCTCGGAGTCATCGCCACTTGCGGTGTTAGATCGGATCGGATCGCGAGGAGGAGAAGCGAGTACGACTACATCACCCACGTTCCGACGAACGTTCCGCTGTGTGAATCTTCAAGGGTATGAAGATCTCATCTAATCCCTCTTGTTGTTTGCATCTCCTAGATTAGATCTTGGCTTTCCCGTTCGCATCCGTAGATTTTTTTTGATTTACTATGCTGCGAAACCCTTCAGTGGTATCAGAGCTAGATTTATGCGTAGATGTGTTTCACGAGTAGAACGCAACATGGTTGTTGCGAGCGTTGATGTTTTCTGTTGCAAGCCTCTTGTTTGTGTTCTTCTTATGATGCGGGATAGTGAGATCGAAGCGGTCCAGGCCAACCTTACGCGACGTCGTTCGCGAGACCGGCTCCGCACTTGACGTGTGGCTTGTTCCACACATGCGGCTGGTGGATGCCGGTTTCTCTCACTATAGTTGTCATGAGATTTACACCGGAGTTTGGCAACCATAATATCACTGTTGTGGCTTTCCGTAGGTAAGAATCGTTCTTAGCTTGCTACTCCCATAAGTCACGTAAAACATGCAACTACAAAGTAGAGGCATCTAACTTGTTTTTGGAGGGAGTGTTTTCTGTGATATGGTATGACCCAAGATGTGATGTGTATATTGTTTGCAATGATCATGTTTTGTAATGTTTCACGACTTGCATGTCGATGAGTACACAACCGGCAGGAGCCATATGATTGTCTTTATAATTGTGTATGACCTGTGTGTCAACTTCTTATACGCCATGTAATAGTTTCAGTTTATCGCTAAGTAGTTAGCAATAGTTGTAGTTGCTATTCGTGGTGGATGCCATCATGGTGGAGTGATGGAGATCATGCCGGCACGCACAAGATGGAGATCATTGCGCGAAGATTGGCTATACCATGTCACATAAAGTTTTATGCATGTGATGTTTATCCTTTTATGTATCTTATTATGCTTAGATCGCGACGGTAGCATTATAAGATGATTCCTCACTTAAAGATCAAGATAAAACTGTGTTCTCCCCATGTATGCACCGTTGCGAAAGTTCGTCGTGTCCAAGCATCACGTGATGATCGGGTGCTATAGACTCTACGTTCACATACAACGGGTGCAAGCCAATTTTTGCACACGCGGAAATACTTGGGTTTGACTTGACGAGCCTATCATGTACAGACATGGCCTCGGAAAACATGAACCGAAAGGTTAAGCATGAGTCATATGAATGATATGATCGACACTTCGTTGTCCACCATTGAAGCCACATCTCTTCTCGTGAAGATCGGATTAGGTGTGGTGAATTTGGATCGTGTTCACTAAGCAACTTGAGGGATGTTGAATTTAGTGGGAGTTCATCTAGTAATTTGATTAAAAGTTGAACTAGTTATCATGAACATAGTCTAATTTGTACTTGCAAACATTGTAGATCAAATGGCTAAGTCCAACTTCAACTTCAACGTTTTTGCTGAGAAGGAAAAACTTAGAAACAATGAGTCTAACTTCACCAACTGGTTCCGCAATCTGGGAATCCTTCTCTCTGGCGGTCAAAAGGACTATGTCCTTGAAAATGCGCTAGGTGACGCCCCTGTTGTAGATGCGCCGGCTGATGAGAAAGTTGTGTATCAGTCGCGCAAAGATGATTATGGTGTGATTAAGAGCACCATGTTGTTTGCTATGGAATCGGACCTTCAAAATCATTTTGAAGACTATCCCGGGCCCTTTGATATTCTTGAGGAGCTGAAAACCATGTTTCAGACTCAGGCCCGTTCTGAGAGATATGAGATCTCTGAGAAATTCTTTAACTACAAGATGGAGGAAGGGAGTTCCGTTAGTGAGCACGCCATAAAGATGTCGGGCTACACTCAACGCCTTGAGCAACTGGACTGCAAGATTCCACAGGAGCTCAAGATTGACAGGGTTCTGCAATCACTCCCTCCCAGCTACAAAAGTTTTGTAGTGACTCATAATCAGATTGGTTCCACTGATACGATCACCGAGATCTTCGCAAAGCTGAAGGCTGCGGAGGTGGACATCAAAAAGGATAATCATGTGTTGATGGTCAACAAGCCCCCCACCTTCAAGAAAGGTAAGGGTGCAAATAAGCCCTTCAAGAAAGGCGGCGGCAAGCGCGTTGCCCCTGCTGAGAAGAAGCTCAAGTCTGGACCCAAGCCGGACACTCGGTGATTCTATTGCAAGGACAAGGGTCACTGGAAGCGCAACTGTCCGAAGTACTTAGCAGACAAGAAGGCTGGCACCATCTATATTTGATATACATGTTATTGATCTTTTCCTTACTAGCCCTCGTTGTAGTGCCTGGGTATTTGATACTGGTTCAGTTGCTAATATTTGTAACTCGAAACAGGAGCTACGGAATAGACGGCGGCTTGCGAGGGATGAGGTGACGATGCGCGTTGGCAACGGATCAAGAGTTGATGTGATGGTCGTCGGCACGCTCTCCTTAGTTTTACCTTTGGGATTAGTTTTAAACCTTAATAAGTGTTACCATGTGCCTGCGTTGAGCATGAACATTATTTCTGGATCGTGTTTATTGCAAGACGGTTATTCATTTAAATCGGAGAATAATGGTTGTTCTGTTTATATGAGTAACATCTTTTATGGTCATACACCTGTTGTGAATGGTTTATTTCTTCTGAATCTCGAAAGGGATGAAACACACATCCATAACATTGAGGCTAAGAGATGCAAAGTAGATAGTGATAATACTACTTATTTGTGACACTGTCGTCTAGGTCATATTGGTGTAAAGCGCATGAAAAAACTCCATTCTGATGGACTTTTGGAGTCTCTTGATTTTGAATCATTTGACACATGCGAACCATGCCTCATGGGCAAGATGATCAAAACCCCGTTCTCCGGAATGATGGAGCGAGCAACGGACTTGTTGGAAATCATACATACCGATGTATGCGGACCGATGAGTGTTTCGACGCGCGGTGGATATCGCTATTTTCTCACTTTTACCGATGACTTAAGTAGATATGGGTATATCTATTTAATGAAACATAAATCTAAAACATTTGAAAAGTTCAAGGAATTTCAGAATGAAGTGGAGAACCATCATAACAGAAAGATTAAGTTTCTACGATCCGATCGTGGAGGTGAATATTTGAGTTATGATTTTCTCACGCATCTTAAAGCAAGCGGAATCGTTTCGCAACTCACGCCACCCGGAACACCACAGCGCAATGGTGTGTCTGAACGCCGGAATTGAACCCTATTAGATATGGTCCGATCGATGATGTCTCTTACTGATTTGCCGTTATCATTTTGGGGTTATGCATTAGAAACCGCTGCATTCACTTTAAATAGGGCACCATCTAAATCCGTTGAGACGACACCGTATGAACTGTGGTTTGGTGCTAAACATAAGTTGTCGTTTCTTAAAGTTTGGGGATGCGAAGCCTACGTCAAGAAGTTGATGCCGGACAAGCTCGAACCCAAAGCTGAGAAATGCGTCTTCATAGGATACCCTAAGGAAACTATTGGGTATACCTTCTATCATAGAACCGATGGCAAAGTGTTTGTCGCAAAGAACGGTTCCTTTCTTGAGAAGGAGTTTCTCTCGAAAGAAGTGAGTGGGAGGAAAGTAGAGCTAGACGAGGTTGTTGAACCTTCTCTTGAATTGGAGAGTAGTACAGCACTTGAAATTGTTCCAGTGCCGCCTGCACCAACAATAGAGGAAGCTAATGACAAGGATCATGAAGCTTCAGACGATGCTGCTACTGAACGTCGCTGGTCGACAAGGTCGCGTGCCCCTCCTGAATGGTACAGCAACCCTGTCTTGACTGTCTTGTTGGTAGAAGACAGTGAACCTACGAACTATGAGGAAGCGATGATGAGCCCAGACTCTGAGAAATGGCTAGAGGCCATGAAATCCGAATTAGGATCCATGAGCGAAAACCAAGTATGGACTTTGGTGGACCCTCCTAGCGATCGAAAGGCTGTTGAGTGCAAATGGATCTTCAAGAATAAAACGGACGCAGATGGTAATTTTACCGTCTATAAAGCACGACTTGTCGCAAAAGATTTTCGACAAGTTTAAGGAGTTGACTACGATGAGACTTTCTCTCCCGTAGCGATGTTTAAGTCCATTCGGATTTTATTAGCAATTGCTGCGTTTCATGATTATAAAATATGGCAGATGGATGTCAAGACTGCTTTCCTCAATGGCAACATTGATGAAGAGTTGTATATGATGCAACCTGAAGGCTTTGTCGATCCTAAGGATGCTGATAAAGTATGCAAACTTCAGCGTTCCATTTATGGACTGAAGCAAGCATCTCGGAGTTGGAACCTTCGTTTTGATCAAGTGATCAAGAGCTTTGGATTTGTTCCAAATTGCTACGAAGCTTGTATCTACAAGAAAGTGAGTGGGAGCTCGGTGACATTTCTGGTACTATATGTGGATGACATATTGATTATTGAAAATGACATTAACATGCTTAACGATGTGAAGAGTTATTTGAACAAGTGTTTTTCAATGAAAGACCTATGTGAAGCTGCTTATATATTAGGCATCAAAATCTATAGAGATAGACAAAGGCGCCTGATAGCTTTAAGCCAGAGTACATACCTAGACAAAGTTCTAAAAAGGTTCAGAATGGATAAGGCAAAGAAAGGTTCAGTGGCTATGTTGTCAGGTAAGATATTGAGCAAGGCTTAGTGTCCAGCTACGGTAAATGATAGAGAAGCTATGAGCAAAGTGCCTTATGCCTCGACCATAGGTTCTATCATGTATGCCATGCTGTGTACTAGACCGGATGTGTCCAATGCTCTTAGTTTGATGAGCAGATATCAAAGTGATCTAGGAGTGGAACACTGGACAGCCGTGAAGAACATCCTAAAGTACCTAAATAGGACTAAAGAAATGTTCTTAGTCTATGGAGGTGATGAACAACTCGTCGTAAAAGGTTACGTCGACGCTAGTTTCGACACCGACAAGGATGATTCTAAATCTCAGACAGGATACGTTTATATTTTGAATGGAGGAGCTGTGAGCTGGAGAAGCTGCAAGCAAAGCGTGATCGCGGGATCTACAGTAGAAGCGGAATACATGGCTGCTGCAGAAGCGTCAAGTGAAGGAGTTTGGACCAGGAACTTCATCACTGAGCTTGGCGTGGTTCCAAGTGCATTGGACCCACTGGAGATATTGTGTGACAACACTGGCGCCATAGCACTCGCTAAGGAACCAAGATATCATCCAAAGACCAAGCATATCAACCGCAAGTTTCATATAATCCGAGATTATATAGCAGATGGAGATCTGAAGATTAGCAAAGTACATACAGATCTGAATGTCGCAGATCCATTGACTAAACCTCTTCCACGTGTAAAACATGATCAACACCTTAGTGCCATGGGTGTGAGATTGTTGCCAAATGTAAACTAGATTATTGACTCTAGTGCAAGTGGGAGACTGTTGGAATTATGCCCTAGAGGCAATAATAAAGATGTTATTATTATAATTCTTGTTCATGATAAAGTTTATATTCCATGCTAGAATTGTATTAAGCGGAAAATTTAATACTTGTGTGGTTTGTGAACAACACCGTGTCCCTAGTATGCCTCTATGGACTAGTTCATTGATTAATGATGGTTAAGGTTTCCTAACCATAGACATGAGTTGTCGATTAATAATGAGATCATGTCATTGGGAGAATGATACGATGGACAGATCCAAACTAAGCGGAGCAATTAGATCGTGTCATCATGTTCATCTTTGCGAAGCTTTTCTTATGTCAAATATTTTATTCCTTAGACCATGAGATAATACAACTCCCTGGTATCAGAAGAAAGCTTTGAGGTCATCAAACGTAATCCTATGAGAGGGTGATCATAAAGGTGTTTCTCAGGTGATCGGAAAGTACCTCTTGGGTTGTATGTATCGAGATGGGATTTGTCCCTCCCAAGTCGGAGAGATATACTTCGGGCCCACTCGGTAATCGATATCAACACCGCTTGCAAGCATGTGGTTAAGGAGTTAATCACAAAGTGATATCGGATTACGGAACGAGTAAAGTACTTGCTGTGAACGAGATTGAACTAGGTATGACGGTACCGACGATCAAATCTCAGGCAAGTAAAATATCGTGAGACGAAGGGAATATATATATGGGATTGATTGAATCCTGGCATCGTGGTTCATCCGATATGATCATCGATGAATGTGTGGGAGTCAATATGGGTTTCCAGACCCCGCTGTTGATTATTGATAGAAGATCATGTCTGCATATTCTCGAACCCGAAGGGTCACACACTTAACGTGTCTCGACGCTAGGATAGATTGGATAATTGGTTTATGAGTTGTTGTTCGGAGTCTCGGATGGGATCCGGAACATCACGAGAGGTTCCGGAATGGTCCGGAGAATAAGATTCATATAAGGCAATGCAGTTTTTGGAGTTCGGAATTGTTTCGGGTTAATCGGTATTGTACCGGAAGCTTCTAGAACCTTATGGAGGGGGACCAACGTGGCCCCACCTTCCGGGAGGGGGCATGGGCCTATGAGGGAGTGCCCTGGCCGCATTGGGTCAGGGGCACAAGGCCTCATAGGGCCCATCCGGCCAGATCTAGGGCAAACCCTAGGAAAGCTTCTAGAAGGGGGGGGGGAAACTTGCCCCCCACTCCTCCCTCCTTGGCCGCCGGCCTAGGGCTTTGGGGAGGGGCTAGGGCTGGCGCCCACCCCTCTATATATAGAGGGCTGGGGCGCACCCTCCCCCCACACCTCCTCCACAACCCTAGCCGCCCTGCTGCCCTCCTCTCTCTCTCCCTCCCGACTGCACGTAGGCGAAGCCCTGTTGCAGAAACTCTCCACTACTTGCACCGCGCCGTCGCGTTGTAGATCCAAACCGTCTCTCCACCATACTTGATGGATCGAGGAAGGAGGAGACGTCGAGGTGCCGCACGTGTGCATCTCTCGGAGGCATCGCCACTTGCGGTGTTAGATCGAATCGGATCGCGAGGAGGAGAAGCGAGTACGACTACATCACCCACGTTCCGACGAACATTCCGCTGTGCGAATCTTCAAGGGTATGAAGATCTCATCTAATCCCTCTCGTTGTTTGCATCTCCTAGATTAGATCTTGGCTTTCCCGTTCGCATCCATAGAATTTTTTTGATTTACTATGCTGCGAAACCCTTCAATAGGTGGCATTGTAATACCGGAAGTCATAGAGTATATGTCTCCATTGTTAGGAGGAGCAAGATTTCAGTCTTGAGCTATCCAAGTACTCAGACATGCTTTCGTATGTATCTAGTGATTGTCGGTATGGTGGCCACCTCTTCAGGTGGTATTGGAGCAATCCCAAAGACAAGTCTTACAGTATGAGGGCTCTTGATATTCTCATGGAGTAAGGATTTATGTGTTGACTATTAACATTCATGATTACATCTCATATTAAATAATTCAATGGATCAATTCAGTATCATTATACTTGCCAACATTAATATACTCCCATTATTGTCAATATAACATGTATACCCATGGTTAGAAAACCCGATCATCGCACAACACATGAGCTAGTCCTTGAGGCGTGGGTAGGAACAACTGTTGTTTATCTTTCTACATGTGCATATGAGTTTTCCTATAATTCTCACAATGAAGACACATAGGAGTTATAACATAGAATAATAAACATAATTAATAAACATGGAAATATATAGTAACCATTATTATTGCCTATAAGGCATATTTCCAACAACCATGTCCTTGTACCTTGCCATTGGAATTTCATCCTACATACAAAATAATGCATTTGTGAGAAATTTATCCTACAAACGACCTCATCACAAATTAAGAGAAATTTGAAGCACAAAGCACTCACATAATCATCAACGGTGACTCCAGTTGGAGGTGCATTTCTCACTTGCTCCAAGCAAGCACTCCAATGGCTATAACAAGCTTTGATCACATCCCAACACCTTTGAAGTGACCTGGTCGTGTGTGCAGTGGCGGACGCAAGGTCCTGCCCGGGCTTGCCGGCCGGATGACGGTTTAATTAGTTTCCTACTTTATGCTAATTTAGACAGAAAATCATCATCCTAAGCAGGTGTGCCCGGGCTCCAGAATTTATTTGGGTTCGCCACTGCGTGTGTGTAGATGGTTCAGTGGATACCATGGATAGGTAATGGAAAAACCTACCCTCGGCCCTTTGCTAATATCTTTTGCCATTTTGATCATTGCCCGTCACCGTGTCAAGCGACACCACATCCCATGCCCTACACAAACTTTGATCTTCGAGTTTATAGCTGTAGGTTCTTCTTTGGGTTGGTTTTGACCCATCGAACACCTTCTCGCCATCATCGTCGATACCATCCTCCTCCTCCTCACTCTCATCATCTTCTTCATCACCCCGGCCCCTCTTCATCACTGGACATACCAAGATGGAACGAGTCTAGCGACTCAATGTCAATGTCAACCGATATAAGACGGGCACTAGGTTCGCTTATGAAAACTAAGCATATACCGAGTCTACGGAGCACTGGATTTTTTGTGTGGTTTTGTCAGTTCTACGAGATCTACTCGGAGCCATTCACACCGCGAAAATCACAAAAGACCCTTATTATATGATTTTGGCCATTATACGTTGTTGCTTCGCTCATATCAGAAATTAGGCCCGACAACGCACCTGCCCTGTCGGGTGTGCGCGTTCCACTGTGCCGGCGTGGCACCGTTGGCGTCGTGAGACGGGCGCTCCGGCACGCGCCGGCGCGTGCGACGCCAGCGCCAGCACGCACTGGGCGCACCGGTTCACCACCTCAGTGCGCGGCGCCCTCGGTGGTCCTTTTAGGCTCGCCGTACAGTGGCGCCACCACCGCCCCATGCATGCGGGGTCCCTCATCGCTCATTAGCCGACGCGCGCGGCGAGATTTCGTCACGTATCTTATCTCCCGGCTCGTATACGTACGTGCTGGGTGCATCGCATCTCCCCGCGTCTCTCGCAGGCCACACACGTCACTCGGCCGCACGAGCAGACATCATCCAGTTGACCGAGGGAGAACGAAAAGGGGGACCGGACGCGACGCGACGCGACACGCCACGCACGGCACGACGCAAGTTGGCAGGCTACGATGGCGCCACTCCACTTGTGACGATCACTAGAATTAAACCAGATCGGAAACCGTATAATATCTTCTCTACGTGCAGCTCCCGTCGGATCAGAAATGGACCGGTGGGGTGTCGATCAGCGCGTGAACTGAACGAGATGTGGCGCTCCCTTTCGTGTCATATCTTTTCTGCAGGCACGATATGCATATAGGCAGCCGTGATGATTAGTGATGATGTATAGAGTCACAGGGTATGGCAACTCAAATAACGGAGGTCGGCGTCAGTGCCATACACGGCGCAATACGGGTGCCAAAAGTAGATTCCGTGCCACTATTATCTCCATGTTATCTCCCGAACGATATGAGTGAGCTAGCACTCCACAGATCGAGCATGTACTGCTAGTATGCTGCCCGTGCTTACGCATCTGCCTACTTTGAGGAAGACAACAACCTAGGACATT
Source organism: Avena atlantica (assembly GCA_910589765.1). NCBI lineage: Eukaryota > Viridiplantae > Streptophyta > Magnoliopsida > Poales > Poaceae > Avena > Avena atlantica. Next base: position 441,736,925 of record OU342734.1, on the reverse strand, counting down.
TTTGGTACTACGGTGAATCCATTTTCCTTTTGAAACTCCTTGGGGAAACCGGGCAAGGCCCCTAGAAGAAAGGGTAGCCCTACGCGTCTGCTTCAGGTGCTGCCACGTGTCCACTAAAAATGGCCCAAATTTTGTTTTTCTGCAAAACATCCTGGTTTGCTGCAAATGTTTCCGTTTTTGCTTTCGAAGCAAAAAAAATGGTTTGTTTTAGAAATAGAACGTCTCGTCGGAGACCTCGTCGGAGACCATGTAGCAAAAAAATTATGTTAATGTAGCAAAACGGACATCGTCAAAAAAACTCTCGCCGGAGACATCGCTGGAGACATGGTATCAAAAACTTTGCGCAGTAGCAAAGCCACAAAACGATGGTAGCAAACAAAATATGCTAATGTAGCAAAAACGACTTTGCCGGAGACTTTTGCCGGGAGACCTCACGCGAAAACATTGTAGCAAACGTTATATATAATTCTAGCAAAAGTACAGAACTTATGTAGCAAAATAATTTTGCCATTGTAGCAAAAAACCACCCCCTTTTTGCCATTGTAGCAACCGCGAGTGCTGGGAGGCGACGTCCTACAGGCGAAGGTAGTGGCAGGGCGAGCTCGTCGTGGATATGGGAGAGGAGGTAGCAGCGCTGCGGAGGTCGACATCCCTGAGCGTTCGCAACAACGCCTTCTCCCATGAAAGCACCGGTAGCCATGGCCGTCCGTCGACGGTAGGGCCACGAACGACGGCGGTGGTAGTTGGCCCCCACGAATGGACGGCGGTGGTCACTGGCGAGGGAGGGAAGGCGAGGCTGGTGAGGCCGGTGGGGGTCGTTGGCGTGGCCGACGGGGGTCGTTGGCGAGGCCGACGCCGGTCATTGGCGAGGCCGCTTGATTTCTCCATATGAATCTCATGGAAGACAATAAGGAAACAGGGGCCGGGGTGGGTCCCGCTGGACGTGTGGCTGGGAGCACTTGCCTATGGTTGACGCGTGCGACCCCAACCCGGACGATCATCGTCCGGGGGAAGGGAATCATTTTCCTAGAAGAAATTGAGGCTTGGTCTTGTTCTCCAATTTTTTGGGTAGGGTGCGGGGAGAAAATTATTGTGACTGTTTGGTCCTCTGCATCTGTTTTGGTTGCCACATGAACAATCACACTATTCATAAAAACACCCTACTACACTAAAAAGGTCTAGATATATTCATCTACGTCTACCGAAACGAGAAACTTAGGACATGAGAGTTGTATAAAACTGCTAGATGAAGCTACACATGAAAGGAAAATTCAAACGATCGACCTTGTGCGAATTTATCTGCAAAAGCTACACACTTTAACACAAAATTGAGAAGATACAGTTAACAAAACTTAGATACGATTGTCAAGAAAGAACCCATCATCAACGCACATCTTTTCATGTAGACTTTATTTTCAATCAAAACCGGTATACTTATTAGAAGGGTTTAGGGACGCAAAAGTTTAAGGGAGGAGAGAGAAAGCTAAGTCGTGTAGGTTGTATCTAGGAAACGCATGAGGGGCGCGTTTGGTAGGCTGCATTAGGTCTAGATAGGCTATGACGCAGAATTGGCCCGATTGGTTGTGTGCATGAGGTATGCGTTGCGTCCAGCACAGAGAATTAAAGCAGCTCATAGTCAGGCCCGACTACAACGTTTGAATCAGCCGTTTCTAGTGGGCCTGACTCGGGCGAGTGCACGGCTGCACGAAGGGGTGCAACGCTGTCTTCCTTCTCCCCTTTCTTTCTCCTCTCTAAACATACTTACTCTTCATAGCTTGGAATTAGCGCATACAAGTTTCAAATTGAGTCGAGCTATACATGAAAAAGATCCCCATCAACGGTGAGGTTTTATTCTGACCATCGTCTTCGAGGTTAGTGAACTGAATCTTCTTAGATTCATGGTTAAAGTTGGAGCTTTTTTGTGCTTGTTTCGTCACATTTTTTACACACGGTGTCCTTTGAGGAGTAGCTTGATCTTGTTATTTTCAACAATTTTCGTGTTGCAAGTTTTGCATTTTGATGCAGGTACAGAGATCTAACCTGTAGGCACGTGAGGATGAACTTCAGCTTGTATGTGAGGTTGAAGATGATGTATAGGAAGATGGTCTACTCGACGGGCGGGTCGTACAGGTAGAGGAACGCCAAGGTCGTCGTCGCCGTCGACCGCGCGTAGCTCCCCTTTGTTCCAGGCGGTTGAGTCTGCCTTGTTTGAGCTCGAGTTCCTGGACGCTACAGGCAAGGGCGCCGACACGGCGAGCATGTTCTACCAGTTCCTAGTCCAGCCACCATCGAGCAACACTATTGTGTCTGGCTGCTTGCGTTCTTCGATGCCAGCAGTAGGTGTCCCTGAAGGGAATATTCCCTGAGAGGCAATAATAAAATGTTTATTATGTGTATTCCAAGTATATGATAGATGTTTATTTTACATGCTATAATTATATTAATACGGAAATGTTAATACATGTGTGTTTAATAAACAAACAGAAAGTTTCTAGTTATGCCTCTCTCATAAACTAGTTCGTTGATTAACAAGATGATCACAGTTTCCTGATCATAGACATTGGATGTTGTTAATAACGAGATCACAACATTAGTGTAATGGTGTGATAAACATTCATCCGAAGTATAGCATTACTATCAAAGTCATTGAGTTTATATTGCTATAAACAACTTACGAAGTAGTCCTAATCCTTAGACCATGAGATCATGCCAATCACTAACACCTGAAGAGTTTCTTGTTGACATCAAACGTCATACCGTAACTGGGTGATTATAAAGATGGCTTCAAAGCTACTAAAGTGTTATGTTGAGAATCATGGATCAAGAGTGGAATTTGTTCATCCCGATGACGGATAGATATACTCTGGGCCCTCTCGGTGATATCACATTGGTTAGCTTGCAAGCAAGTGATTTGATCACTAGAATGTTATATCACGGGAACAAGAAAAGAGTGCATGTCAGTAACGAGATCAAACTAGGTATGGAGATACCGATGATCAAATCTCGGACATGTAATATATCGTGAAACAAAGGGATTAAGATACAAGCGTAAAAGGTTTCGACGATCACATGAAAAGTCATCGTTGAATGTGTGGGAGTCAGTATGGATCTCCAGGTCCCGCTACTGATTATTGATCGGAGAAGGATCTCGATCATGTCCGCATTATTCGCGAACCATAGGGTGACACACTTAAGGGACACTGACATCCAGTTGGAGCAAATGTTTCATGCCGAAAGAATAAACAAGCGCAGGAATTTATTTCACTAGATACCGAAACAGGTTTTCGGGTGAAATTGCATAAAGAGGTTATGCATGTGAAATGGAATTCTAGCAACGGGTTATTTGTGAATGTTTGTCATTAAAGTTATGGACAAAATTCTGAATAAAATAAAAGAGTTTTATTTAATGAGAGTTTGCATTAAATTTGGTGGAAATTTAATGGGAAATTGAGTGGGTTTTTTAGTGGATAAAATTGAAGGGCCATTTTGTGAGTGGAGTGTCCACCCACATGAATGAAGGAGGGGAGGGGGCATCCCCCATGGCCGGAGGCCACCCCCTTGGGTGCCCCCCTCCTCCTATAAAAGGCACCCCCTCTCCTCTCTCTCACTCACACCTCCTCGTTAAGGATCTCTCTCCCCCTCTAGAATTTATCCCCCATGGTCTCGGACTAGCGAGATACATGTTCCCGGTGGCTATTCGGCAAGAAAGGGTTGTGCTTCCGCTGCATCGCTGGAGCGAGGAGGCGGAGGTTGCTCGGTGTCTTGTACATGTGTGCGAGCACGGATGCGCTGCTGCTTTGCGGCGCTAGGACTTCCTCTCGATCTTGAGATCGGCAAGAGATCGTCTACATCAACCACGAGTTGAACTCGTTAAGCTTTGTCGGTCTTCAAGGGTATGTTCTCTACGGATATACATCCGCCCGTTGTTTGTATCTAGTAGATAGATCTTGGTACTTAGTTCCTATCGTAGGAAATTTTTTGTTTTCTATGCTGCGAACCCTATAGTGGTATCAGAGCTGGATCTATGCGTAGATACTTTACACGGGTAGTACACATATGAGTATGTGGGCGATGATGATCATGTTGTTGCTCCTTAGTTGTAATTTTGGTTATTGGTGGCATAGTGGGATGAAGCGGCCCAGACAAACTTTATATGTCCTCGCACATGAGACCTGTTCCACGCTTGACATGCAACTAGTTTGCATAAGTGGCTAGCAGGTGTCTGTCTCTCCTACTATAGTCAATATCTATTTTGCAATGAGTTGTCAACAATTTGGTTATCCTTGTTGTGGTTCATGTTCGTAGGTAAGAATGGTTCTATCTCGAAAGCCCTAAGCCACGTAAAACTTGCAATGGATAAATTAGAGGCGTCTAGTTTAGATTGTTGTTGGGCTAGTGTTATGATATGGTGATGTTGTTAGTAGAAGTATGAGATGATACTCTTACAGCATACATAACGTGTAATCTTCATAGACCTTGGACTTACACATAAAGGTATGATAGTGATCATACCACGGTGCACATGATAGAGGTCATATGCGGGAACCATATCATTTCACTAATAAACATGTGATATTTGATAGCATCTTATATTGCTTGTTTAGCGCTTTGTTAGCATAATAAGATGATCCCTCTTTTAAATATCAAGATAAGAATGTGTTCTTCCTTTAGTATGCACCGATTATTTTTTCGTCGCTCCAAGACATCACGTGATGATCGGGTGTTCTTGGATCCATGACCATATTTCAGGTGTAAAAGAGTTACACATGCGAATACTAAGGTTCTAACTTGGCGAGCCTAGCATGTACAGACATGGCCTCGGAACACGGACTGAAAGGTTAAGCATGAGTCATATAGTAGATATGATGCCCATTTGATGCTCGCCTTTGAAGCTACACCGACTCACGTGATGGTCGGACTTGGTGTAGTGGATTTGGTTCATGTAATCACCAAAAAGGCACGAGGGATGTCGTTTTTGAGTGGGAGTTCATTCATAATATGGATTAGTTGAACTCAATCTATCATAAACTTAGTCTAAACTTTACAAATTCTGTTGTAGATGGCACCACCTGCTTTTAATTTCAATGTGTTCATGGAGAAAGAGAAACTTGCAACGAACGGTAGCAACTTTACCGAATGGGCCATGAATTTGAGGATTCTCCTCTTTGCTGCACAAAAGCAATATGTGCTAGAAGCGCCGCTAGGCCCCCCACCTTTTGAGGATGCCCCTGACGAGGAGAAGAATGTCTATCAGACTCGTCAGGAGGACCACAACTTAGTTCATTGCGGCATATTGTATGGGCTAGAGCCGGAACTTCGAAAGCGTTTTGAAAACGGCAATGCTTTTGATACAATGGGTGAGTTGAAAATGATTTTTGACACACATGCTGATGTAGAGAGCTACAACGCTTCAGAAAAGTTCTTTAGCTGCACGATGGAAGAGCACAACTCCGTTAGTGAGCATGTACTCAAGATGTCGGGTTACGCCGATAAGCTTGTGTCCTTGGGAATAACGATTCCCATTGACTTAGGCATCCATCGTGTTCTGCAGTCTCTGCCACCTAGCTATAAGAGCTTCGTGATGAAATATAATATGCAAGGCATGAAGAAGTCTCTCCCCGAGCTTCTGTCAATGCTTAAAACTGCAGAAGTGGAGATCAAAAAGGAACATCAAGTGTTGATGATCAATAGGAACACTGGTTTCAAGAAAGACAAGAAGGGAAAACGGAAGGGAAGTAAGGGCGGAAAGCCGGTTTCCGTTCCTGAAAAGAAACCCCGAGTTGGACCTAAGTCTGAGAGCGAGTGCTACTATTGTAAGAGGACTGGCCACTGGAAGCGCAACTGCCCCAAGTATTTGGCAGACAGGAAGGCCGGCAAGGCAAACAAAGGTATATATGATATACATGTTATTGATGTGTGCTTGACTAGTGCTCGCAGTAGCACCTGGGTATTTGATACCGGTTCAGTTGTTAATATTTGTAACTAGAATCAGGGGCTGCGGAACAAGCGACCGCTAGCAAGGGGTGAGGTCAAGATGCGTGTCGGCAATGGATCAAGCGTTGATGTGATCGCCGTCGGAACGCTGCCTCTCCACTTGCCGTCGGGATTAGTAATAAACTTGAATAATTGTTATCTGGTGCCTGCACTGAGCATGAACATTGTATCTGGATCGTGTTTAATGCGAAGTGGTTATTCATTTAAATCCGAGAACAATGGTTGTTCCATTTATATGAATGAAATCTTTTATGGTCATGCACCGATGATGAATGGTTTATTTCTATTGGATCTCGATAATAATGTTACACATATTCATAATGTTGATGCTAAAAGGATTAAACTAAATGATGATATATCCGCATATATGTGGCACTGCCGTCTAGGTCATATTAGCGTTAAACGCATGAAGAAGCTCCATCCGGATGGACTTTTGGAATCACTTGATTTTGAATCATTTGATACATGTGAGCCATGCCTTATGGGCAAGATGACTAGAACGCCGTTTTCCGGTTCAATGGAACAGACGACAGATTTATTGGAAATCATACATTCTGATGTATGTGGTCCAATGAGTGTATTGGCGCGAGGTGGATATCGTTATTTTGTTACTTTCACGGATGATTTGAGTAGATACGGTTATATCTACTTGATGAAACACAAGTCTGAAACCTTTGAAAAGTTCAAGGAATTTCAGAATGAAGTGGAAAATCATCGTAATAGAAAGATCAAATTTCTACGGTCCGACCGTGGAGGTGAGTATCTAAGTTACGAGTTTAGCACTCACATGAAAGAGTGTGGAATTGTTTCACAACTCACACCTGCCGGAACACCACAGAGAAATCGTGTGTCGGAACGTCGTAATCGTACTTTATTAGATATGGTTCGATATATGATGTCTCTGACGGACTTGCCGTTGTCATTTTGGGGCTATGCACTAGAAACTGCTGCATCCACTTTAAATCGAGCACCATCTAAATCCGTTGAAAAGACAACGTATGAATTGTGGTTTGGAAACAAACCTAAGCTGTCATTTCTTAAAGTTTGGGGATGCGATGTTTATGTGAAGAAACTTCAACCGGATAAACTCGAACCCAAAGCGGAAAAATGCGTCTTCATAGGATACCCTAAGTAAACTATTGGGTATTCCTTCTATCACAGATCCGAGGGCAAGGTTTTTTTTGCCAAGAATGGATCCTTTCTAGAGAAAGAGTTTCTCGCGAAAGGTGTGAGTAATCGGAAGGTAGAACTCGAAGAGTTTATTGAACCTTCTCGTCAAAGTATGGTGAGTAGCGCAGCGCCGGAAGTTGTTCCGGAGTTGGCTTCACCTGTTGAAGAGGGAACTAATGATAATGATCATGAAACTCCGAAAGAGAGTACTACCGAACCTCGCAGGTCTAGCAGGACACGTGCAGCTCCCGAGCTGTACGAAAATCCTATCATGAATTTCATGGTTGATGAAAATGATGACCCTTCGACATATGAAGAAGCGATGATGAGCCCGGATTCCAACAAATGGTTAGAAGCCATGAAATCCGAGATGGAATCCATGTATGAAAATCAAGTTTGGAACTTGGTGGACTTACCTCACGACCAAAAGGTCGTGGAGAACAAATGGATTTTCAAAAGGAAAACTGATGCTGATGGTAATGTAACCGTCTATAAAGCTCGACTTGTCACAAAGGGGTTTCGACAAATTCAAGGAGTTGACTACGATGAGACATTCTCTCCCGTAGCGATGCTAAAATCAGTTAGGATTATGTTAGCAATTGCTGCATATTTCGATTATGAGATATGGCAGATGGATGTCAAAACCGCGTTTCTCAATGGTAATATTGAAGAAGAGTTGTATATGATACAACCAAAGGGTTTTGTCGATCCTAAGGATGCTAACAAGGTGTGCAAGCTTCAACGATCCATATATGGATTGAAGCAACCATCACGAAGTTGGAATCTCCGCTTTGATGAGGTGATCAAAGAGTTTGGATTTGTCCAAACTTATGAAGAAGCTTGTATTTACAAGAAAGTGAGTGGGAGCAATGTGGCATTTCTGATATTATATGTGGATGCCATATTATTGATCGAAAATGATATAGATCTTTTAAACAGTGTTAAAAGTTATCTAAACAGCAAATTTTCAATGAAGGACCTACGTGAAGCGTCATACATATTAGGCATAAAGATCTATAGAGATAGATCTAGGCGCCTAATAGGGCTATCGCAAAGTACATACCTTGATAAGATTTTAAAGAAGTTTAAAATGGACGGAAGTAAGAAGGGGTTCTTACCTATATTGCAAGGCACGACATTGAGTAAGACTCAAAGTCCGGCTACGGCGGAAGAAAGAGAGAAAATGGACAAAGTCCCCTATGCTTCAGCCATAGGCTCTATAATATACGCCATGCTATGTACAAGACCGGATGTGGCACATGCTATTAGTTTGACTAGTAGGTACCAATCGAATCCAGGTTTAGAACACTGGAAAGCGGTCAAGAATATCCTTAAGTACTTGCGAAGAACTAAGGATATGTTTCTTGTATACGGAGGTGAAGAAGAGCTCGTCGCTAAGTGTGTCGACGCTAGCTTTGACACCGATCCGGATGACTCTAAGTCTCAATCCGGATACGTATTTCTCATGAATGGTGGAGCGGTTAGTTGGAGGAGCTCCAAGCAACCTGTGGTGGCGGGATCAACAACGGAGGCCGAATATGTTGCTGCTTCGGAAGCGGCCCAGGAAGCAGTTTGGATGAAGGAGTTCATATCCAAACTAGGAGTGGATGCAAACGCGTTGGACCCAATGGTGATCTATTGTGACAACAATGGTGCCATTGCCAATGCCAAAGAGCCAAGGTCTCACAAGCATTCCAAGCATATTAAGCGTCGGTTTCACTCCATCCGCGAGCATGTCAAGGATAGAGATATAAAGATTTGTAAAGTACATACGGATCTCAATGTAGCAGATCCGTTGACTAAAACTCTCCCTAGAGCAAAACATGATCTACACCAGAACTCCATGGCTGTTAGATACATCACTATGTAACTAGATTATTGTCTCTAGTGCAAGTGGGAAACTGAAGGCAATATGACGTGAGAGGCAATAATAAAATGTTTATTATGTGTATTCCAAGTATATGATAGATGTTTATTTTGCATGCTATAATTATATTAATACGGAAACGTTAATACATGTGTGTTTAATAAACAAACAGAAAGTTCCTAGTTATGCCTCTCTCATAAACTAGTTTGTTGATTAACAAGATGATCACAATTTCCTGATCATAGACATTGGATGTTGTTAATAACGAGACCACAACATTAGTGTAATGGTGTGATGAACATTCATCCGAAGTATAGCATTACGATCAAAGTCATTGAGTTTATATTGCTATAAACAACTTACGAAGTAGTCCTAATCCTTAGACCATGAGATCATGCCAATCACTAACACCGGAAGAGTTTCTTGTTGATATCAAACGTCACACCGAACTGGGTGATTATAAAGATGGCTTCAAAGCTACTAAAGTGTTATGTTGAGAATCATGGATCAAGAGTGGAATTTGTTCATCCCGATGACGGATAGATATACTCTGGGCCCTCTCGGTGATATCACATTGGTTAGCTTGCAAGCAAGTGATTTGATCACTAGAATGTTATATCACGGGAACGAGAAAAGAGTGCATGTCAGTAACGAGATCAAACTAGGTATGGAGATACCGATGATCAAATCTCGGACATGTAATATATCGTGAAACAAAGGGATTAAGATACAAGCGTAAAAGGTTTCGACGATCACAGGAAAAGTCATCGTTGAATGTGTGGGAGTCAGTATGGATCTCCAGGTCCCGCTACTGATTATTGATCGGAGAAGGGTCTCGATCATGTCCGCATTATTCGCGAACCGTAGGGTGACACACTTAAGGGACACTGACACACTTAATGAGAGTTTGCATTAAATTTGGTGGAAATTTAATGGGAAATTGAGTGGGTTTTTTAGTGGATAAAATTGAAGGGCCATTTTGTGAGTGGAGTGTCCACCCACATGAATGAAGGAGGGGAGGGGGCATCCCCCATGGCCGGCGGCCACCCCCTTGGGTGCCCCCCTCCTCCTATAAAAGGCACCCCCTCTCCTCTCTCTCACTCACACCTCCTCGTTAAGGATCTCTCTCCCCCTCTAGAATTTATCCCCCATGGTCTCGGACTAGCGAGATACATGTTCCCGGTGGCTATTCGGCAAGAAAGGGTTGTGCTTCCGCTGCATCGCTGGAGCGAGGAGGCGGAGGTTGCTCGGTGTCTTGTACGTGTGTGCGAGCACGGATGCGCTGCTGCTTTGCGGCGCTAGGACTTCCTCTCGATCTTGAGATCGGCAACAGATCGTCTACATCAACCACGAGTTGAACTCGTTAAGCTTTGTCGGTCTTCAAGGGTATGTTCTTTACGGATATACATCCGCCCGTTGTTTGTGTCTAGTAGATAGATCTTGGTACTTAGTTCCCATCATAGGAAATTTTTTGTTTTCTATGCTGCGAACCCTACAGTCCCGTCGACCTTCGTCGTTGGTGTAGCCATAGGAGGTCTCCCGCCGACCTCCGTCATCGGTGCAGCCGCAACAGTTGTCACGCTCTTCGCCTCGTCGGTTGTTGCGCCAGTAAGTGCAGGTGCCCGCCGTCCTCCATCGCTGTCGCAACCCTCCATCACCATCGCAGCCCTCCAGCAGGAAGAACCCCAATCACTGTTAATGTTCATTTTAGTGTGTGTGTGTGTCAATGTGGCAGTGAAATAGGTGCAGACAACTAAACAACCGAGTTTCATATCTGTCCTCATGCAAAAAAATCTCCATACAGGCTATCAAACGGAATGCGAAAGGTGGCTCAGCTTACATGGCATTGCTGGCTGTGGACATACCCCGATGAGCCCCAAATTCCACGCATGCTACCAAACACCTCCAAGTAGTCTCGTTACGGCCTGAATCCATAAAAACTGGCGTTTCGATATTTCAAAGTGGGTCGGCCTAGAAGTGATTTAAGGTTCATGGTGGCCACAACAGATAGACCGACCGGGCATGCAATCAGCTTAACTTTATCTTGTCGGGGCCTAGTTAGACATCGTGTAGCCTACCAAACACGCCTCTATAGTATGTGACCAAACTAGATGATACCCACATATCGCGGCAGGAAAACAACAACGGAGATTTTCTATAGAAATATAAGGAAAAATGCACAAAAAGTGCATAATACGATGCTAATAAGATTTATAGGGCTATATTTTCCACCTCTTGCATTTGATGAATGCAATCAGTGAATTATACAAGGAATAAATGGCATTGACACACATAAATTGTACATGCAACTAAGAAGTTTTTACTCTTAGCGAGTCAAGTTGCGCTAAGTATAAACAAAAAAAATATACCTATATTTTGTAGAGGTGAAGGTTCATTCATTGGAGCAGATGTGATTAACTAAAAAAAAAAATGAACTATGGGGCAAAGTTCAGAAGCCAAATGATTCCATTGTAACTTACTGCCATGTGAGAATCCAACTTACGAATCAGCAGACTAAAACACGACTACTTGTTAAATATTAGGTAGAGGTAGATAAGTACCTGTCTATAGAGTAGAAGCAGAACCTTTGAAAAAAGGATGCGAGGAAATGGACCATATTTGAATGCAGTGGCGAACCTTGGAGAAAAACTAAGGAAGCCAAGACGCTGATTAAGCCATTTAATAGCTATAACTATTCATATTTCTCATTAATTTAGTCTTAACAATAATTTGCAACAATGTTGGGGGGGGGGGGGGGGGGGGGGGGGGGGGGGGGGCTATGGCCGAAGGTCCGCCAGTGTTTGAATGGATAAATCTCCCGTATGTCCACCGTGAGAACAAAACATTCGTTGAAGATGGTGAGCATGTTGCTTGGAATTGAGATCAATGTAGTGAGAAATTTCATGTTGAAATCAAACATGCAACAAATCTGACACCACAATCAAAAATAAGAAATACTCCCTTCGTTCCAAAATAAGTAACGTAACTTGTCTAAATTCGCATGTATCTAGCGTATTTTAATGTCTAGATATATGTATATCGCGATCTTTTTACGAAAGTGTGTACATGGCTGGAGGATATAGCGCGGGATTTGTTTACCCAACATGGATGGCGGCATAATCTACCCTCCCAGCATTCATAGACAGTTTACAATTTCTCATTTTGATATGTAATTCATCTTTTTTATTTTTCTTTGTTTGGATCTGTGGAATGTGACGAAGTGTGTGCTTCCTAGCTATGCAGAGTCCGGATATAATAATTAAACCGTTTCAGTAATAAAACGTCTCTTATAAAAAAGTATATATCTAGACGGTCCCGCGTCACTTGTTTTGGAACTGAGGGAGTACTAGATATACGAGTAGTATTAAATTGAGTCATAAGTTATGGCAACTCAAATGACGGAAGTCGACATCAATGCAGACACAGGGCAATAGAGGCGCGAAAAGTGGATTTTGTGCATTATCTCCATTTTGTACTGATTATATATGCCTCCCGATATGAATGGGCACTACGCAGGTCGAGCATACTACTAGTACTCCTCGTGCGTACGCACCTGCCTACTTTGAGGAAGACAGCAACCTGGAGCATCTGGCCGAACACGGTGGTGGCTAACTGAACGCAGCGGGGGGATTGTTATCGAATTCCAGATGGAGGATACTCGTGGGAAAGGCAAGATCAGGTGCTCGCCCTCGGCGGCGGCCAGGAGCGCCTTGCTTCTCCTGGCCGCCGTCGTGTTCCTCGGGTGGCTCGTGATCTGGGCCGTGTTCCCGACCAGAACCTACAGCTCGACATGGGCGCCAAAGCTCGCGGCGCTCACCGGCTTCGGGAAGCAAGGTTTATTATCTCTTCTGCCTCTCGCGCCTTGTATGAACTGCACCGTTGCCAGTTCTAACGAGCTAATTCTTCTTCTGTTCGTCATGTTTTTTTTAATTGCAGGGATGAGGATGTTGCTGTTCGTGTCTCCCGTACTGTTCGTCTACGTTGTCGCGTGCGTCTACCTGCATTCTTCGCACAAGGACAGTGACCCTGTTGGCCAGACCCTCACCAGGTATTGTCAGTTTCTGAAGAACAAGTAGTGGTCACAGAACAAATTAGAAAATTGTCCTTACGAATTGTGTACGCAGAGGGGTGTTCAGTACTACGAGAATGGCAGCCTGGAGGAGGCCCGTGCTGGTGAGAGGCCCGCTGGGGATCGTGACAGGCATGGAGCTCGCCTTCCTCCTCATGCTCCTGGCGCTCCTCGTCTGGTTCTACACCGCCTACATCACCAACGAGTTCGCGAAAATCCGCATCAAGTTACCAGGAGAGAAACTGTAAGCATCGACACGCAACTGAAACTTCTGACAGTAAACTACAACGATCTTTGCGAACTGAAGTAGTGCCACGTTCTCAGGTGGCAGGCGCGGCTGGAGAAAGCGGCGCGGCGGCTTGGCACCGCCGGGAGCTTGTGCGTCGCGCTCCTGTTCGTCCCCGTCGCACGCGGCTCCTCGCTCTTGCCGCTGGTCGGCCTCACGTCGGAGGCCAGCGTCAAGTACCACGTCTGGCTGGGCCATCTCGCCATGGTCATCTTCACCGCTCACGGGCTCTGCTACATCTCCTTCTGGGCGTCCACCGATCAAATCGACGAGGTATAGCTGCCTGACAATTTTAAGATTCAGAGGTAAACTCGTGACTGAACTTGGCACGCCCTGACGACCTGCACCTGTGGTGGTGTATCCAGATGCTGAAATGGGCGAGGACGAGGATGTCGAACGTGGCCGGGGAGCTGACGCTGCTCTGCGGCCTGGCGATGTGGGCGACGGCGCTGCCGCGCGTCCGCCGCCGGATGTTCGAGCTCTTCTTATACGCGCACCACCTCTACCTCCCCTTCGTCCTCTTCTGCGCGCTCCACGTCGGCGTCACCGCCTTCTGCTTCGTCCTGCCCGGCGTCTTCCTCTTCGCCGTCGACCGCTGCCTCCGCTTCCTGCAGTCCCGCGCAAGCGTCAGCCTCGTCTCCGCCCGCCTCCTGCAGTCCCAGGCCGTCGAGCTCAACTTCGCCAAAAGCCCCTGTACATGCATGCCACACGGACCGCCGCACAAAGGACAGCTTGACTGAGACACTGACGCCTGCCGTGATACGTGTTGCAGGTCTGAGGTACAGCCCCACGAGCACGCTCTTCGTCAACGTGCCAAGCGTCTCGCGGCTCCAGTGGCACCCGTTCACGGTGACGTCGAGCAGCAGCATCCAGCCCGACACGCTAAGCGTCGTCGTCACGAGCAGAGGCGCCTGGACGCGGAAGCTGTACGAGGCGGTGTCGTCTCTGCCACCGTCGGGTGGCCACCTCGGCGTCTCCGTCGAGGGGCCGTACAGCGCGTCCACGCGCTTCCTGGGCTACGACTCGCTGGTGATGGTCAGTGGCGGCAGCGGCATCACGCCGTTCATCTCCGTCATCCGCGAGCTCGGTTACCTGCGAGGCGCGGCTGAGACCGTGCCGGCGCCGAGGCTTCTCCTCGTCTGCGTCTTCAAGACGTCGGCCGAGCTGGACATGCTGGACCTCCTCGTCCCGGTTTCCGGCGGCATGCCAGCCATTTCCCGCCTCGACCTGCGCATCGAGGCCTTCGTCACGAGGGAAGGCGAGCCCTCCGCTGGTGACCGCGCGCGCAAGCAGCCCGGTCGGGAGGTCTGGTTCAAGCCGTGGCCGACGGACGCACCAATCGCCCCGGTGCTCGGCTCCAGCGGCTGGCTCTGGCACGGCGCCGTCGTGTCCTCGTCGTTCGCCGTCTTCCTCGTGCTCGTGGCCGCGCTGCAGAGGTTCTACATCTACCCGGTGGACGGAGACACCAACCACGTGTACCCGTGGGCGGCGAGAACGATGCTGAACCTGCTGTTCCTCGGCGTCAGCGTCGCCGGCGTGACCGGTGCCGCGTTCCTGTGGAATAAACGGGGGAGCGCCGCCGATGAGGAGATGATGAAGGTAAAGAGCGTTGACGGCACGACGCCCGGGATGTCGCCGGTGGCGTTGCTCCATTGGGCAGGCGGCGTGGACCGGGAGATGGAGAGCTTGCCTGCTGCGCAGTCTCCCGTGCAGGCTACCAACGTGCACTTCGGCCACCGTCCGGACCTCAAACGTAAGCTCCACAGTGCATAAACGTACCTTTGGTCTGGTTTTGGTTAGCTCTGCTGAGTTGAAAATGTTGACCGAATTGGATGATCTGTGCAGGAATGTTGGTGGGGATTGAGGGAGAAAATGTTGGGGTGATGGCGAGCGGCCCGCAGGGGATGCTTGAGGACGTCGCGACTATCTGTTCGTCCGGGCCAGCGAGCAATCTGCATTTTCAGTCCATAAGCTTCACCTGGTGAACAGCAGTAACACAAAATCAGTATAAGCAATAATAATGCAATAATGACTTGCTAGGGAAGAGGCTCTCTTAAGAACGTGAAATCAATCCGAAAACTCACGCAAATGCAGGTGAAAAATCATGCATGTGTTGCATGTCGTTTGGTCTGCACTTGAATGCATTGCATCAGAGCAGGAAGAGGAGCCCGGTGCCGTGATATTTTCTTTGTATGTTTGCTGGTGTGCGGCTGAGTAGTGATAGTTGTTGTCGCCTCTTCTCAATGGTGACATACCTCTCATTTGGTCTACACCTCTACATCTACAAACAACTCGTAACCACTTACAACATGAGAGTTGTGGAGAACAACATGATGAAGCTGCTGCTAAAACAAAATTTGAAAACATCTATTGTGTGCAATGTATTTGTCTAGAAAAAGATAAAGGACAAACACAAAATTAAAGAGTTACATTTAAAAAAACTTAAAAGCGAATGCTGGAATGCAATCAAATCACGCATTTGCATATTTTGTGTGTGGGTGTTGTCTAAGGGTTCAAATGGGCCCAAGGGAGCCAGATACACATTGAATTTGAATGTGTGCATCAAATTTAAATCCTTTTTCTCCTTTACTATGCAAGGAGCCACACCTAGTCTTGAAGAGGGCATGCAAGGCCTGGTTAGACACTTATGAGTGTTCTCAATAACTATCATGTACCATGTAAATATTTTTCCCATTTATAAAACAGAAAGTCACATGGGTTTTTCCCAACTGCATGTGTGTCAAAAAGAAGACATGCATGCAATTTGATTGTGTCGATTTCTTACCAAGCACCTATTCATGGTCTCCTTCTCTTTTGGGGAGCAGAGCTGAAAAAGATGGAGTTACCATACAATGAGATTGAGGTCAAGAGATATAAAGGATAGAAATATGTTGGACCTCATCACGAAATGCTGGAATGACAACAAGATAACTACCATGAGAGATACGTACGGAGATACAAATGGAGAACTCGTCACCTAGGAGTACAAAGATTTGTACAAACTCAGTAACACCTTGAATATAAAAGAACTCATAAAAAGTTCATCTAGGAGCATATGTTTAACATCAAGATGAAGCTAGTGATCAAAGAAAATTTGAGATGTTCGACCGTGTGCGATGAATTTTATAAAATTGATCTAAAAGAGGGACAAACATAAACAAGAAATTGAAGATCATAGTTTATGAAACTCGGAATTGTTTGCCGGAATGGAATCACTTTGTTGATGAACATGTTTTTCATGTTGACCTCATCATGAATCAAAACACGGTTGAACATATCAGAAAAAAAAGAGATAGGTGAAATGGGCATAAGAAAAGTGAGTAGAAAACATCTTGTGCATGGTCATGTACAGTGGCTAGAGTCAACACATGCAACTATGTTTCCCGTAAAAGCCTCAAATGAGGCTACATCGAGAGAAATGGCCGAATCGACCATTCCTCTAGAGTTCGACCCGAATTCAAGAGATACAATCGAATTGATAATTTCTCAAATGAAGTGCGCTATAAAAGCTCAACTACCACCCACCTGGCAAGCAACCAACCATAATTCAACTCCCACGGGCCTGGTTGGACCTCCGCGCCCTACCAAACACAACATAAAATTATGTCTACAGTTGTATAATATATTATGTTTGTAGCCTCAGCGGCCGATGTACTATCAATTTTTCTATCCTTGTTTCTCACTCGTTGCAACTGGATCGAAGGAACCGAGAACAGAGATTGAGGAAAAAAGTAATCCATAGGGGAACACCAGGTATTGAATCGTATAGCACATGTACCAACACAAGAAAGCATCAAATCTGGCAGTCCATATCTGTGGTTGGGGAGTCTCTCCAAAAGACAACCACTCCATTGGAGTTCAATGGCATCCCTAACACTTCAAATTCTACCAATAAATATTTTATTGACCTTTTCTATAGCTTAGTGGCATTCGGCTCGGGCGTCTTATCAACTTAGCCCTATGTCAATTTACGAGTAGGACGCTAATCGACGTTGAATCTTGTTCAAATGAGACTTTAAGTGTTTAATTCAAGTCCAATGTTTTACAAAATATTAAAACAAATTTCAATTGCACTAAAAGAGCTCACGCTTTGCATGGCGCTTTTAGACGCCGAGCCACACACTTAAAGACCATTGTTGCGGTTAGGCGTCACTTAAAAGTTGTTAGGAATAATGTGCCATAGAAAGCAAACCAGCAATACTTTTTGTTCACTTGTTAGCGCATATCAAAAGCAATCTGTTCAATCGCATTTCGATCTCGCGCCTCAGTTAACAATCCTTCCAATCCGAGATGGGTAGATTCGAATTCTACCTGAATAAAAAGAAAATCCACATACTGGTTTGGAAATTTTACCTAAAAACAAATGTATATACAATAAAAAAGGAAGGGAGTACAAGAACAAGCCATAGTACAAATACACTACAATGCCGAAGACAAAAACATGCAAGTGCCAATGTATATATACTACTCCCTCCGTCCAAGAATAACTGAATTGAGACTGTCTAGATCCAAATATATCTATAAACTAAAATACGTCTAGATATATTTAAATTTAGACAAATTCAAGTCAATTATTTCTGAAAGGAGGGAGTACTACTTTATTGCCAATTACTTAACATGCTACTATTAGTTACGAATCCCGGTTACTACATAGAGAGAAGCCGATAACATATATAATCTGAATGTTTCTAGTTTTGAGCCCCATAACGACGTTCAAACTGATGAAGAAATTCCTGAAAATACACATCGTCTGACTGGATCAAGCTATCTACGAGCCTAAATCCTTCCGTGTTGCCGCGGCACCATTCGCCAACGAGGAACATGAAGACGAGTATGAGGCCGGTCGCGATGAAGAGGGCTATTAAACCCAGGATAAACACGGCAATAGACAGCACGGTCGACCCCTGGTGGGATTCTCGGAAGTCATCCGCGAATAGGGCGAAGGCGCCGAGCGCGACACCCAAGCAGCCCACCGTGGATATGTACATGCACCTGCTACACTCGTTGGGCTCCGCCTCCACGATCGCGAGGAGGTCACCGCCGTCCTGATCCTCGATGTCGGCCATGGTACCGAGATATAGATCGAAACCTATCTGCTGCGTCCAGCCCTCGAAACGACCCGTCACAATGTATGCCGGACGTACGTACGTAGCCAGTATACGTGCTTTATATGGACTGGATCTATCTTCATATGGACTCTATTATGGTTTGCTTTATGATTTGGTTCTAATAAGGAAAGAAGACCGGAAGCCCAGTATCGGCCCACCTCGCCATGACCGACCGAGCCACTCGGTTCCTTTTGCTTCTCTTAAAAACAAAAGGATGTTTGGGCGCTATTTTTTTTAAATAATATGATTTTTAAAAATCAATTTCGTGAATAATAGAGAAAATTGGGAATTACCAAATGTAGTGCGGCCACCGGAAGCCGGTGCACCGACGGGAACAGTCGGTGTGTCGTGTCCCGACTAGCCTGTCTGAGGCAGGCCAGGTGTTACAGAGAGGCAATCGGAGGACGGTACACCGATTGGACTAATCCTGTCTCAACCTCCGATTAGCCTAGAAGCCCTCCGAAACCTGTATGTATCATGCGTCGTGTTATCTTAACCTAATAAAACTTGATCAATTTACTAGCCTATTTAACTCGTTTTCGGTTCCTGCCATTTTGTCCCGCCAGTCGATTCCTGCCATTTTTCTCCCGCCACTGTTTCCCGCCGTTTATCTCCCGCCACTGCCTCCCGCCGTTTATCTCCCACCTATTCTTCCTAGTGCCTCTATAAATCCGGGCACCCGATGTGTTTTCTCTTCCACCAGTTCATATGTTCCTCCTCTTTCTCTCGCATTTCCTCCTCCTCTTTCTCTCGGCCAATACTTCCGAGATATCATCATGAGTGTGCCTTGTTCAGACCTAGAGTATAGGCCTAGGAAGATGAAATATGCCAGGTTGCCAAGGGGGGGGGGGTGTAACTACCTCGGTGAACTACGCTCCTAGATACAAGCCTGGATGAGTGGTAGTGGTTGAAATAGTACGGCGGGGCCCCAAAAGCCACACACTGGTAGTCCTTTCAGACGTCCCAACCACTACCCTCTCAACGGGACCTGTACGGGCGGCGTAGTCGGCAGGCAAAGGGATCAACTACGTACACAAGTGGGTATGTACGCAAGCCACCATACAAGGGTACATCAGAGCCATACCATCTAGAAAGAAAGGAAATATACCAACGCCATACGGCAAGATTCAAATGACCTAGATAGATCTATATTTTAGGATAACTCCTCATACAACACACATCAGAGAATCATGCGGAAGCGGCAAACAAAATCCGAGTACGGATAAGAAGCAAATCGGCATAAGATGCCAGAGAAATAAGCACATCCCAACTACAGGTCTCACGGATCCCCGATCCCGGAATCTCTACACCGAACGATCGTTGCCCACAGCATCGGCTTCTTCCACCCAGTATCCGTCCTGCGGGGGTACCTGTTCATCTGAATCAAGAATTTATCGTGTGAGACCCTAAGGGTACTCAGCAAGTCTGAATGCCTCTAAAGGGGACACAACCTGGGGTGACGCGATTGCAGCGAAAGATAAACCCTAGCAATTCTACAGATAAACGCTAACCACCCGCCTAACCAATGATAGACGGATGTCCGTGAATTAAGAACAACAGTTATAATGGTAATCTCATCCGATCCATCCTCCTCCCTGCTTACCGACAAGGAAGCGGACGAACAAACCCCCATCCGTTGGCAATTTTATCAACCATTCCATGAGTATTGCACTATTTACTAGTCAAGTTACTTAGTCAAGTTAAGGCGGTAATTTAGTTATGCTTGTCTATGATCGAGAAACTGTGCTCCAAGTCGTCCATATCCGTGGACACGGCTTTCAGAAAGTTTTACCCGGCCGGGGTGCACCAATAGCAACACACACTCGATCAACCTCGGGAAAAACCAAATCAAAACCCAACGAGGCCTTCACGACAAAGCAATCACAAGATTCAGAAATATTTCAGGGGGCCACCCCTTAAGTAGATCCCGCAACGGAGTAAGCAAGCTCCGAGACGGCCTCAAGGTCTGGGTAGACGGCTGTGAGCGACTGGGAACCCCAAACGGGGCTTGTCGACACCGCGTAAACGTGTCCCGATCTTAAACAGTACAGTGTGCAGTACCTCGCACAATCGTAATCAAAGCAGTAAAACATGGCATAAGTACAGGAGAGTAATAAAGCCCCAAACTAGTTTGTGGCCCCAAGAAATAAGACGGAATCAAGCTCTGGCTCAGGGGGTCCCATATACCTCCCGGATGTGGATAGCGCGATAAATCAAGGAACAGGAATCAAGTACTCGGGGTCTTACGGGACACAAGTGAGCAGGAAAAACCAAATAGCAGATGTTGCTCACCGGTGCCACTTTCTTTAGTTATCCCAGAACTACTCAGGTTAAGTTGTTTAGGTACCTCATTGTCCAACAGACGCTCACATACCCTACACATGCTATTCTACGACTCGCATGGCTCAAACAACTCCTATAGTAATGGCTCATGGGATGGAGGAACAAGCTTGGTGGGGTTTAAAAGTAAAGGCTATGCATACTTGGGATTCAATTTAATGCAATCGCGACTCAATGATGCAAGATTAAGATAGAGGCGATAGGTACTGTATGTATGCAAGCATGGGGAAGTGCTTGCCTGGTATCTCAGTTGAAGCGAGGGACGGATCTGGGTAGTGCTCCTGGTTCTCTTGATACAACCCCTGCTCAGTGTCTATCCGAGAAAAACCAAACAAACAAGGCCAACATGAATATAGAGCACAAGCATATGAATAAGATGCGTCAAGCAAACAATCATGCCATGATGAATGATGCACAATTTACATGGCAAGTAAAATAGCATGGCATGGGTGAGGTGTGGGAACAAGAAAATAACAATTAAATGGGTTTTTGTCATTTTGTTGTCATAACAGTTGTTGTTCAATATATATTGATATGATGCATGCTGCAGTTGATGTCATGGATAGCATAAACAGAAAGGTCTCGTCGAGCTGATCATTTTAGACTACTCATTTGCTCAATTTGGATTTTCCAAACAAAAGTTATTTAATTATGAAATTCTAGTGGCAATTGGAGTAGTTTAAACAAACTTGGAATTTTACTTGTGCAAAAGTCCAATTAGATGGCATATTTGAAATCCTCTCATTTTTCTGAATCAAAAACATATATCATTTGCCTAATTTGGATAAAGCATGCAAAAGTTATTAGAAATCTGAAAAGAATTTGAAATTTGAATATATTTAACAGATTTGAATTTTAAAAACAGCTCTGAAACGTTTTTCACTCAGACTACCCACCCCCGAGCCGCTGACAGGTGGGACTGGGGGTGTCCTGTGGCCCACGTGACAGTGGCTGAGACATCCAGGGACCGCGGGTTTATTAAACAGAACAACAGGAACCTTTTTATAAAACTTCCAGAGACACTGACAACGGGCCCGGAAGGACCGCGGGTTGACAAAACAAAAGGGCCAGGGGATTTCTGCAAAACGCACACGCGGCCAGGGGGGTGGACTGCGGGTTGAGTCCGGGGTCTTGCGGGAGCCTTTTCGCAAGATTGCATCGGTCGCTGGCAGGTGGGGCCTCGAGGGTCGCGGGTTGCTAAAAGGTTGGGGGAAGGGGTTTTGCGCAAAACGACGCTCGTGGGCACTGTTTCTCTTCCCTCGCGTGCGTCTGACGCGCGCGGCGCGCGGCGTGGCGAGGACAGGGCTCGAACCTGGGATCTGGGGCTCGCGCGCGGACGCGGTGCCACTGCGGTGGCTGCGAGCTGCTGCTCTGG
Source organism: Avena atlantica (assembly GCA_910589765.1). Lineage (NCBI taxonomy): Eukaryota > Viridiplantae > Streptophyta > Magnoliopsida > Poales > Poaceae > Avena > Avena atlantica. The sequence continues at coordinate 441,714,716 of OU342734.1, read as the reverse complement.
GGTCGCTCGCGGGCTAGGTAAAGCGATACGGCGCGCGGTGCTGGCGGCAGGTGGCGAGGCGCTGGCGCACGCAGGGCGCTCGACCAAACGATCATCGCAACCGGGAAACGAAAAAGCGTCTGAGGATGTCTGGGGAGTTCGTGGGCTCACCGCGGGCGTGTTGGCGTGGTCGGTTCGAGCTGGGGGGGTAGCGATCCACGGCGAGGCTGGCGCTCTGTCGATCTAGGGTTTGCGCCGGCGTGCGCTGGTACAGGCGTGCTTGGCGCGTCTCCTCCTCGCGTCTGGCTCCAGCGCGTCGCAGGCGAGCTCCTGGGGCCTCCTCGTCCACACGCGGTGACTCGCCTCCGGCTAGAGTGTCTGGGGCAGGGGTAGACGGCGATGTAGAGCCGGTGGCGAGGGGAAAGGAAGGGGAGAGGCAGGGGTTCTCGGGGTGGATCTGGGGGGTTCTGGGTGAGGCAGAGGGGGATGAGGGAGAGGATAAGAAGGAGGGGAGGCAGGTGTGGCGTGGGGGAGGGGAAAGCTGGCAGGCACGTCGGCCTCCTCCTCTCACGTGCTCGGCAGGGGCCAGGGTGGCGTGGTAGAACTGGGACGGGGAGAAGGAGAGGCTGGCAGTGGCCCTGGGGCAGCTCGGGTGAGGCAGGTTAGGCTAGAGGGGCCCTTGGCCAGGGAGAGAGAAGAGAGGGGAAAAGGGGAGAGGGGGTTCGGTCTAGGGCTAGGAGAGAGGGGTGCCCTGCCGTGTGGGGCAGCAAGGGGGTGTCCTGGTCGAGTGGGGCCTGTAGGGAGCTGGGTAGGCGCATGGTAGAGGAGAGGGGTGAGGGGAACATGGGGCATGGGCAAGCTAGATAGGAGAGAGGTAGTGCTAGGGTTTTGCTTAGATAGATGTAGATGTAGGGTTTATTTAGGATATAAGCAAATTAGGGTTTAGTTTAGGATAGAAAAGAAGAGAGAGAGAGATGTTGTTTGAGTTTGGTTAGAGGGAAGTGTAGGTTAGGGTTTAGTTTAGGATAATGGTAAAAATAGGGTTTTGGTTTAGGATATATTGGAATTATGGTTTTGTTTTAGAGAAAAAGAGAGATGGCATGGGTAGATTCAAAGCTTGCTAAGAGGGTAAGAAAAGAGATGGAGGTACTTATTCTAGATCATGCATGCTTCAACTGCAATACACATGATCAAAGGAAAAAGAAAGGAAAGGATAGGAAGAGGTGCCTAAGATGATGGGGTGGTTTTTATTTGGCCCATGCATGATTCCAACAAACCAAGCAAGGACCAAGAGGGAAGAGAGCTAGGGTCTTGAACTAACCAAACAAGATTAAGCAAGGTAGTAGGATCCATATAGAATTCCAACAAAAACCAAATCTAGGAAAAAGGGGTACTTGCATGGCCCATGCAAGACAATTAATGCCAAGTGATTATATTGTGAAAACAACATGATTCCATGTGGCTTTAATCTTTGCATTCCAAAAAGTGGGCAAAGGCCAAGCAAAAGATTATAGGGGATCCACCCAACAACATGGGCTAGAGAAACTCAACAAAAGCCCAGCCCATATTATTGGATGGTGGAATTATAAGGTGGTGAAAGATAAGGTGGTGGAGTCAAAAGAGAGATGCCCCCAACTCAACTTGGGCATTTAACAATTTAGTAAGATCCAAATACAATATCAAGAAGCAACTACAATTAATAATGCACATGAGATAAGATCCAAACAAGAAAAAGGTTTTATATGATGTTCAAATGCAAGGAGACATGATGACATGAGCATGATATGATGATGATGCAACAATTATATGTTGGAAGTGGCCCATTTTATTATTAAACTTAGTAGCATTACAGTGGTTAGACAACTGGGATGCTACAACTCTCCCCCACTAACAGGAATCTCGCCCCGAGATTCTAGGAAGAAGAAGAAGACACAAAGAGAGAAGGATGGTTGGCACGTAGATCATCTTCACGCTCCCATGTTGCCTCATCAACGGAATGGTGTGACCACTGCACCTTGCAAAACTTGATGGACTTGTTGCGCGTCCTTCGTTCTGCGGTCTCAAGAATTTTGGTGGGGTGCTCCTGATAAGAGAGATCCTCTTGGAGGTCTATAAGCTCATGATCCACGGTCTTGCCGGGGTCTTTGAAGCACTTCTTGAGCTGAGAGATGTGGAAAACATCATGGACTTTGAGTTTTTCCGGAAGCTCCAGTGCATATGCAACTTCTCCTCTTCTTCCACGTATCTTGAAAGGACCGATGTATCTAGGAGCCAATTTTCCTTTGATACCGAAGCGGTGTGTTCCTCTCATGGGAGTGACACGAAGGTAGACGAGATCACCAGGGGCATATGCCATATCTGTGTGCTTCCTGTCATAGTTGCTCTTCTGACGACTCTGAGCAATCTTCAGGTTCTCCAGAATGATATGCACCTTCTCCTCTGCCTGAGTCACAATGTCAGGACCAAACCAGATTCTTTCTCCTGCACCTGACCAACCAATCGGAGTTCTGCACTTGCGACCATATAGAGCCTCGAATGGTGCCATCTTCAGACTCTTCTGGAAGCTGTTGTTGTAGGAGAATTCAGCATATGGAAGGCATTCCTCCCACTTCATGCCAAAAGAGATGACGCAAGCTCTAAGCATATCCTCCAGGATCTGATTGATCCTCTCCACTTGCCCTTGAGACTGAGGGTGGTAAGCGGTGCTGAAGTTCAACTTGGTTCCCAAAGCTTTTTGGAAACTCTCCCAGAACTTTGAGGTGAAGATGCTCCCACGGTCTGAACTGATTTCAAGTGGAACCCCATACAAAGAGACAATCCTGTTGATATAGAGCTCAGCCAACTGAATTCCAGAAATTGTTTCTTTGACTGGGAAGAAGTGAGCCACTTTAGAAAGCCTGTCGATGACAACAAAGATTGCATTGTTGCCCTTCTGCGACCTTGGAAAACCAGTGATGAAGTCCATCTCTACTTTCTCCCATTTCCATTCCGGAGGTTTCAATGGCTGTAGAAGACCAAATGGTTTCTGATGGACAGCCTTGACTCTGCGGCAGACATCACATTCTGAGACATACTTGGCACAATACCTTTTTATCCCAGGCCACCAGTATTGTGTTTTCAAGTCCATGTACATCTTTGTGCTGCCAGGATGGATAGAAAGGACCGAATCATGTGCCTCCTTGAGCAATTGATCTCTCAGACCCGGGTAGTTTGGAACGAACATCCGGTGATCAAAGAAGAGCGTGCCCTGATCATCAACATGGAAGGATTCATACTTCGGAGTGCCAAGCTTAGAGATGAGCTTTCTGGTGTGTGGATCACCACGCTGACGAGAACGAATCTGTTCTTCCAAGAGAGGAGTAGCCAGAAGGTTCAGGAGTTGCCCTTGTTCCACAATTCCCAGGTTCAGCTGACGGAACTCCTCGCACAAGAGAGGCTGCTGCTCTTCTACCATGAGGTTGTTGACATAAGCTTTACGACTAAGCGCATCTGCCATGACGTTTGCTTTGCCTGGAGTGTAGTTGATGGTCACATCGAAGTCATTTATTGCTTCAATCCATCTCCTTTGCCGGAGATTGAGATCCGGTTGAGTGAAGATATACTTCAAACTCTTGTGGTCCGAGAAGATCTCACAACGGTTACCAAGCAAGTAGTGCCTCCATAGCTTCAGAGCAAAGACAACTGCTGCTAGCTCGAGGTCATGTGTGGGATAGTTGACCTCATGCGTCTTCAACTGACGAGAGGCATAAGCAACCACCTGCCTCTCTTGCATAAGAACCGCACCCAATCCTTGCAAAGAGGCGTCGCAGAATATCTGGAAAGGTTTAGATGTATCCGGAGGAACCAAGACTGGCGTGGAAGTGAGCTTCTGTTTGAGTGTCTCAAAACTTTCTTGACAAGCAGGAGTCCACAGATATTTCTTGCCTTTCTTGAGGAGATCGGTAAGAGGCTTTGCTATCTTCGAGAAGTTCTGAACAAAGCGACGACAATAGCTAGCCAAGCCGAGAAAACTCCGCACTTCCTTGACATTAGCAGGAGGAAGCCATTCAACTATTGTCTTCACGGTTTCCGGGTTGACTGCAATGCCCTTGGCAGAGATAACATGACCCAGATATGTTACTTCAGGCAGCCAAAACTCACACTTAGAGAACTTTGCATACAAGCGGTTCTCACGAAGCTTGTTCAGGACACACCGCAGGTGTTCTTCATGCTCCTCCTTGGACTTGGAATAGACCAGAATGTCATCCAGATATACCACCACAAACTTATCAAGATACTCCATGAAAACGGAGTTCATCAGCCTCGAGAAAGTAGCAGGTGCGTTGGTGAGACCGAAAGACATGACCGTGTACTCATACAGGCCATAGCGAGTGGTGAAAGCTGTTTTGGGCACATCTTCTTTGCGAATCTTGATTTGGTGATAACCACTTCTCAAGTCCAGCTTAGAGAACACCACAGCTCCTGCTAGCTGATCAAAAAGATCATTTATCCGAGGAAGAGGATATTTGTTCTTGATGGTTTTAGCATTGAGAGCCCGATAATCAACACATAGCCTATCGGTTCTGTCACGCTTCTTCACAAAGATTGTTGGGCTACCCCAAGAAGAAGTGCTGTGTTGAATGAAACCCAACTTCTCTTGTTCATCAAGTTGTCGTTTGAGTTCAGCCAACTCAGAAGGACCCATTTTATATGGCCGCTTTGAGATAGGAGCCGTTCCAGGTTCAAGCTCAATCACGAATTCAACCTCGCGATCCGGAGGCATACCTGGCAACTCTTCAGGAAAGACATCTGGAAACTCACAGACCACCGGTACACCCTGAATAGCTTCCATAGCATCATTATTCAGAGCAGCCAAGGAATAGAGCTGGACAGCAGGAGTCAGACTTGGAGAAAAGACTATGTGGCCTTCAGGAATCTTCAGAGACACTGAGCGTTCCGCACAATCAATGACAGCTGCATTTGCTGTCAACCAATCCATGCCCAGGATGACATCAATGTCAGAGTTGCCCAAAACAATCAAAGAAGCCAAGAATGAAGAACCACCAATCTCAACTTGATTTCCATGACTGATATGCTCAGCCCTCATGTTTGAACCAGGTGATTGTACCACCAACCGCTTAGGGAGAGGAACCAGGACTAACTCATTCTCTCCTGCAAACTTGTATGACACAAAGGAATGCGATGCACCAGAATCAAAGAGAACTCGTGCAGGAACTGAGTTAACTGATAGCATACCCATGACAACTCCTGGTGCGAGCTCAGCTTGAGAGGCGTTGACGCAGTTGGCCCGAACAACCGCAGACCCGGGCTTAGTGTTGATGTTGAGAGCCCGAGGCGGTGGTGCACGAACCGAAGGAGAGCTTGTTGCAGATCTTGGCGGGGGTGGAGGGAGAGTTTTGTTCTTCAACGGACAGTTCCAGTGGGGATGTCCAGGATCTCCACACGAGTAACAGGCACCAGCTGGACGTGGAGCAGAGTAGCCAGGGACTCCGCCAGGCGCTCCAGGGTAGTGGTTGTTGTAGCCCCTGGGAGCCGCAGTGGTGAAGTTTGGTGGCCTTGGCGCGAAACTTGCAGGTCTTGGTGGAGCCGGGAGCGACGGTGGGGTGTTAGGAACCCAAACACGCCGCTTAGAAGGAGCTGCCATAACCGAAGAACTTGATGCATCCCTGTTATGTTTCTTGGACTCCTCGAACACTTGCCTGCTTGCCTCCTCTTGCAGTGCTGTGTGCTGTAGTTCCAGGAAGGTTGCCGGTCTTGCATGCGTAATCGCATACTTGATCGACGCATTGAGCCCTTGCCTGAACCTTTTCTGCTTCTTCTTGTCATCAGATACCTCATCACCACCATAACGAGAGAGATTCATGAAGTTCCTGATGTAGGTGTTGACGTTATCATTTCCCTGCTTCAGGTTTAGAAAAGCCTCCTTCATCCTTTCCATCACAATATCTGAGAGAAACTGCTCCTTGAACGCTCCAGTGAACCTTTCCCAAGTTGGCTGAAAACCCGTGCAGCTTGCCTTCAAGTAGTTCTCCCACCAAAGAGCTGCATCTCCCTTGAGAAGGTGAGTAGCACACTTTACCCACTCCTGTTCCGGAACATCAGCAGTCTCGAGCAACCTTGAGATCTCACGCAGCCAATCATCCGCGTCCAGAGGTCGGTCAGACACATCAAACTGACGAGGGTTGAACTTGAGGAAGCTCTTGATGTCTCCACGCCTGGGAGGTGGAGGAAGTGGAGCAAACTCGTTCCTTCTGACGCTCTCCTCAAAGCGCTGTTGGTTCTCTTGCATAGCTGCCAAAGCATTAGCAATGTTTGACAGCGCTGAGCCCAGTTCCGGAGGTATGTCCTCATCAGTCCGGCGTGGTGGAGCCATCCTGTCATTGATATAAAACTCAAGTCAGTACTATAATGGAGAATGATAATAATCCAAAATAGTACCAAGATGGAATTAACCAAGATTAAAGGATACAATTTACTGAGATGATATTAAAATATCAACAAAGTTCATAGCACCTAAAAGATATTAAGTATATCGCACACGACTGAAAAGGAGTGTGGTACACAAATATATCAAAGAAAAATTTTCCACAAATTTCGGCATTAGAATACCAATAGATGCGCAAAATTACTTAACGAATCAAGATTAGTGACTCTACCGATCCAATATACAAAAGTGAATGAGAAGAGTAGTGGTATGGTCGCGACTCCATCCCGCACTCAAATCATTACTCCGCACATGAACAAGTGGAACACATATCCTAACCCCTTCTTCTCACGACGAAACCTAAAGATTGGTAACTACGGAAACGAACACCCCAAACAAGATAGCGTCGGTTACAAGAGGAAGATAGATTGCGTCGGTTTACAAAAGCCTGTCGGTATGGAATGTACCAACAGTTGATAACCAAAGGCAGATAAGATAACAAGTTGGATGCAACAGATAGACAAGGGATTACACACACACGCACACACACACATCCTATGGTACTACGGAAACCCCGAACACGTGAATCCTAGTTTGAACTTTGAGAAGAGGATTGAAAACGTTGCACTTCCTTACCAGAAAAGGGTGGGTGGGAGGGTAAGAAGAAAAATGGAAGCAGTCCTACTCTCGCGTTTTGTTTTTCCCTATATACATAACTACTAAAATATTTGCTAGACTGACAACGACCGTTTGGCTGAAACCCTGAAGGTCGGGATGGCTCTGATACCAATTGTAACTACCTCGGTGAACTACGCTCCTAGATACAAGCCTGGATGAGTGGTAGTGGTTGAAATAGTACGGCGGGGCCCCAAAAGCCACACACTGGTAGTCCTTTCAGACGTCCCAACCACTACCCTCTCAACGGGACCTGTACGGGCGGCGTAGTCGGCAGGCGAAGGGATCAACTACGTACACAAGTGGGTATGTACGCAAGCCACCATACAAGGGTACATCAGAGCCATACCATCTAGAAAGAAAGGAAATATACCAACGCCATACGGCAAGATTCAAATGACCTAGATAGATCTATATTTTAGGATAACTCCTCATACAACACACATCAGAGAATCATGCGGAAGCGGCAAACAAAATCCGAGTACGGATAAGAAGCAAATCGGCATAAGATGCCAGAGAAATAAGCACATCCCAACTACAGGTCTCACGGATCCCCGATCCCGGAATCTCTACACCGAACGATCGTTGCCCACAGCATCGGCTTCTTCCACCCAGTATCCGTCCTGCGGGGGTACCTGTTCATCTGAATCAAGAATTTATCGTGTGAGACCCTAAGGGTACTCAGCAAGTCTGAATGCCTCTAAAGGGGACACAACCTGGGGTGACGCGATTGCAGCGAAAGATAAACCCTAGCAATTCTACAGATAAACGCTAACCACCCGCCTAACCAATGATAGACGGATGTCCGTGAATTAAGAACAACAGTTATAATGGTAATCTCATCCGATCCATCCTCCTCCCTGCTTACCGACAAGGAAGCGGACGAACAAACCCCCATCCGTTGGCAATTTTATCAACCATTCCATGAGTATTGCACTATTTACTAGTCAAGTTACTTAGTCAAGTTAAGGCGGTAATTTAGTTATGCTTGTCTATGATCGAGAAACTGTGCTCCAAGTCGTCCATATCCGTGGACACGGCTTTCAGAAAGTTTTACCCGGCCGGGGTGCACCAATAGCAACACACACTCGATCAACCTCGGGAAAAACCAAATCAAAACCCAACGAGGCCTTCACGACAAAGCAATCACAAGATTCAGAAATATTTCAGGGGGCCACCCCTTAAGTAGATCCCGCAACGGAGTAAGCAAGCTCCGAGACGGCCTCAAGGTCTGGGTAGACGGCTGTGAGCGACTGGGAACCCCAAACGGGGCTTGTCGACACCGCGTAAACGTGTCCCGATCTTAAACAGTACAGTGTGCAGTACCTCGCACAATCGTAATCAAAGCAGTAAAACATGGCATAAGTACAGGAGAGTAATAAAGCCCCAAACTAGTTTGTGGCCCCAAGAAATAAGACGGAATCAAGCTCTGGCTCAGGGGGGTCCCATATACCTCCCGGATGTGGATAGCGCGATAAATCAAGGAACAGGAATCAAGTACTCGGGGTCTTACGGGACACAAGTGAGCAGGAAAAACCAAATAGCAGATGTTGCTCACCGGTGCCACTTTCTTTAGTTATCCCAGAACTACTCAGGTTAAGTTGTTTAGGTACCTCATTGTCCAACAGACGCTCACATACCCTACACATGCTGTTCTACGACTCGCATGGCTCAAACAACTCCTATAGTAATGGCTCATGGGATGGAGGAACAAGCTTGGTGGGGTTTAAAAGTAAAGGCTATGCATACTTGGGATTCAATTTAATGCAATCGCGACTCAATGATGCAAGATTAAGATAGAGGCGATAGGTACTGTATGTATGCAAGCATGGGGAAGTGCTTGCCTGGTATCTCAGTTGAAGCGAGGGACGGATCTGGGTAGTGCTCCTGGTTCTCTTGATACAACCCCTGCTCAGTGTCTATCCGAGAAAAACCAAACAAACAAGGCCAACATGAATATAGAGCACAAGCATATGAATAAGATGCGTCAAGCAAACAATCATGCCATGATGAATGATGCACAATTTACATGGCAAGTAAAATAGCATGGCATGGGTGAGGTGTGGGAACAAGAAAATAACAATTAAATGGGTTTTTGTCATATTTTGTTGTCATAACAGTTGTTGTTCAATATATATTGATATGATGCATGCTGCAGTTGATGTCATGGATAGCATAAACAGAAAGGTCTCGTCGAGCTGATCATTTTAGACTACTCATTTGCTCAATTTGGATTTTCCAAACAAAAGTTATTTAATTATGAAATTCTAGTGGCAATTGGAGTAGTTTAAACAAACTTGGAATTTTACTTGTGCAAAAGTCCAATTAGATGGCATATTTGAAATCCTCTCATTTTTCTGAATCAAAAACATATATCATTTGCCTAATTTGGATAAAGCATGCAAAAGTTATTAGAAATCTGAAAAGAATTTGAAATTTGAATATATTTAACAGATTTGAATTTTAAAAACAGCTCTGAAACGTTTTTCACTCAGACTACCCACCCCCGAGCCGCTGACAGGTGGGACTGGGGGTGTCCTGTGGCCCACGTGACAGTGGCTGAGACATCCAGGGACCGCGGGTTTATTAAACAGAACAACAGGAACCTTTTTATAAAACTTCCAGAGACACTGACAACGGGCCCGGAAGGACCGCGGGTTGACAAAACAAAAGGGCCAGGGGATTTCTGCAAAACGCACACGCGGCCAGGGGGGTGGACTGCGGGTTGAGTCCGGGGTCTTGCGGGAGCCTTTTCGCAAGATTGCATCGGTCGCTGGCAGGTGGGGCCTCGAGGGTCGCGGGTTGCTAAAAGGTTGGGGGAAGGGGTTTTGCGCAAAACGACGCTCGTGGGCACTGTTTCTCTTCCCTCGCGTGCGTCTGACGCGCGCGGCGCGCGGCGTGGCGAGGACAGGGCTCGAACCTGGGATCTGGGGCTCGCGCGCGGACGCGGTGCCACTGCGGTGGCTGCGAGCTGCTGCTCTGGGGTCGCTCGCGGACTAGGTAAAGCGATACGGCGCGCGGTGCTGGCGGCAGGTGGCGAGGCGCTGGCGCACGCAGGGCGCTCGACCAAACGATCATCGCAACCGGGAAACGAAAAAGCGTCTGAGGATGTCTGGGGAGTTCGTGGGCTCACCGCGGGCGTGTTGGCGTGGTCGGTTCGAGCTGGGGGGGTAGCGATCCACGGCGAGGCTGGCGCTCTGTCGATCTAGGGTTTGCGCCGGCGTGCGCTGGTACAGGCGTGCTTGGCGCGTCTCCTCCTCGCGTCTGGCTCCAGCGCGTCGCAGGCGAGCTCCTGGGGCCTCCTCGTCCACACGCGGTGACTCGCCTCCGGCTAGAGTGTCTGGGGCAGGGGTAGACGGCGATGTAGAGCCGGTGGCGAGGGGAAAGGAAGGGGAGAGGCAGGGGTTCTCGGGGTGGATCTGGGGGGTTCTGGGTGAGGCAGAGGGGGATGAGGGAGAGGATAAGAAGGAGGGGAGGCAGGTGTGGCGTGGGGGAGGGGAAAGCTGGCAGGCACGTCGGCCTCCTCCTCTCACGTGCTCGGCAGGGGCCAGGGTGGCGTGGTAGAACTGGGACAGGGAGAAGGAGAGGCTGGCAGTGGCCCTGGGGCAGCTCGGGTGAGGCAGGTTAGGCTAGAGGGGCCCTTGGCCAGGGAGAGAGAAGAGAGGGGAAAAGGGGAGAGGGGGTTCGGTCTAGGGCTAGGAGAGAGGGGTGCCCTGCCGTGTGGGGCAGCAAGGGGGTGTCCTGGTCGAGTGGGGCCTGTAGGGAGCTGGGTAGGCGCATGGTAGAGGAGAGGGGTGAGGGGAACATGGGGCATGGGCAAGCTAGATAGGAGAGAGGTAGTGCTAGGGTTTTGCTTAGATAGATGTAGATGTAGGGTTTATTTAGGATATAAGCAAATTAGGGTTTAGTTTAGGATAGAAAAGAAGAGAGAGAGAGATGTTGTTTGAGTTTGGTTAGAGGGAAGTGTAGGTTAGGGTTTAGTTTAGGATAATGGTAAAAATAGGGTTTTGGTTTAGGATATATTGGAATTATGGTTTTGTTTTAGAGAAAAAGAGAGATGGCATGGGTAGATTCAAAGCTTGCTAAGAGGGTAAGAAAAGAGATGGAGGTACTTATTCTAGATCATGCATGCTTCAACTGCAATACACATGATCAAAGGAAAAAGAAAGGAAAGGATAGGAAGAGGTGCCTAAGATGATGGGGTGGTTTTTATTTGGCCCATGCATGATTCCAACAAACCAAGCAAGGACCAAGAGGGAAGAGAGCTAGGGTCTTGAACTAACCAAACAAGATTAAGCAAGGTAGTAGGATCCATATAGAATTCCAACAAAAACCAAATCTAGGAAAAAGGGGTACTTGCATGGCCCATGCAAGACAATTAATGCCAAGTGATTATATTGTGAAAACAACATGATTCCATGTGGCTTTAATCTTTGCATTCCCAAAAAGTGGGCAAAGGCCAAGCAAAAGATTATAGGGGATCCACCCAACAACATGGGCTAGAGAAACTCAACAAAAGCCCAGCCCATATTATTGGATGGTGGAATTATAAGGTGGTGAAAGATAAGGTGGTGGAGTCAAAAGAGAGATGCCCCCAACTCAACTTGGGCATTTAACAATTTAGTAAGATCCAAATACAATATCAAGAAGCAACTACAATTAATAATGCACATGAGATAAGATCCAAACAAGAAAAAGGTTTTATATGATGTTCAAATGCAAGGAGACATGATGACATGAGCATGATATGATGATGATGCAACAATTATATGTTGGAAGTGGCCCATTTTATTATTAAACTTAGTAGCATTACAGTGGTTAGACAACTGGGATGCTACAGGGGGGGGTGAAACAAGAGCGTTGTTGGTGCGGCCATCTCGCCAAGGTCAAGGAGTCCGTAGATTTCTCCACTTGCATGGCCATGAAGTTTTTCATGTGTGCCAACTATGACGCAAGCCCGCCCCGGCACCAAGTTTGTCCCATGAGAGGTCTCCGGTATGTTTCCAAAGCATAATGAATATGAATGAAATACATTATTATGAGTTTATTTATTCATGTCATTAATGTGCTTGCAGTCTCCTCCTCCTCTTTGCAAGTGGTACCATTGGATTGACACGGAGCAGCCAGCTTGAGCCGTGCAAGAGATTCATGATAGGAACCGACATGCGTGGCCTGACTTTCACGCTGACGAACATGCCGAAAGGATGGCCGAACAGGAGAAGGAGAAGGAGAGAGAACATAAAAAAATAAGAGAGGAGAGAGCTCCGAACCAGGAGATAAACAGGAAGAGGATGAAGGAAGAGGAAGAGCGCAGGTATGCGGAGGAACATGTGCGCAAGGAGGCCCGTGAGGCGGAAAGAAATAGATTAAGAGAAAGTGTTGTTAAGGCGTAGGCGGCAAAGGAACATGAGGACAAGACCGGGAAGTACTCGCACTAGACTTAGGGAAGATAGATGTATGTATTAGTAGCAATGTATATTCATCTCAGTTATAATGTCGGGATGTATCTCCGATTCAGTTGTAGATGTATCTTCATTTCAGTTGCAACGTTGTTAAGTATCTTAATTTCCGCATTACTTTGTATTTGTTAGTTAATTTTAGAGACAATGTATCTTATGTTTTTCCCCATAATGTTTCCCACCAAAATGTTTCCCGTTGAAATGTTTTCCGCCAAAATGTTTCCCGCTTAGTTCTTCCCGCCAATGAGTTTCCGCCATTTCGAGTTCGTTTACTCTATAAAACCCCCTCCTCACGATGTTGTCTAAGCACACCATTCTCACTTTTAGCCACTATGTCGGCGGCTTTTCCCCACAAAAAGATGTTTTAAGACCTTTTTTATTTCGCCAGGACTTGTAGGATAGACAATAATCCAGCCCAATTGGAGGAACTCATTGCTAGTGATTATCTTCTCACTAGAGGAGATACGGCAAGAGCTTCTCAGGATCAACACAAGGTGGACCAAGCTTAAATCGATGAGTGAAGCCGAAATGTAGTGGCATGCTGAGAACCCTTGGTTGTGGATAGAAGAGAGTGAAGGTGAAAATGATATCTTCATGCCACCGATCGTTGGGACCAAGGCTAGAGCTGAGTGGGACAAGGCGCAGGCCAAGAAGAAGGCATCGTCGAAGGGTAAGGGTAAGGCATTGCCGAAGGGTAAGGATGTGGCATCGTCGAAGGGTAAGGGCGACACAATTACCTATTATAGGAAGAATTAGAGCAAGGCATAGTCGTAGGTATAAAGAGCAAGGCATAATCATAGGGACATGACCGGTCGGGGGCTCAAACCCCGACAAGCCCCTGCTCCTCCTCTGTCGGCCGATAGCCCGAAAGGTGGGCCCCATGGGCCACTGCGGTTGGGAATCAGGACCCCAACAAGTTCTGGTCGGGGCACTAGCCCCCAAGGCCTCCTATATTACGAATTTCCTACAATTCTGTATTATTTTTTAAATTGATTAAAACATTCATATTGTTTAAAAAATTAGCTGTTTGGGCAGTCGTTTTCGAACGAGATGTTCTATTTTTTTTTCATTTTTGGTAGGTCTCAATATTCCCATCTTGATTGCCCTCATATATCTTTGTTTAAATTTATTACTCCCTCCGATTTATATTACTTATGGTAGAAATGAATGTATCTAGACATGTTTTAGTGCTAGATACATGTGGATTGACAATTAATATGGATCGTAGAGAGTACTTCTATTGCAACGAATAAGTCAAATGAATAAGTCCAAGATGAAGTTTGACCAAATAAATTATACAACAAAATCTGGTTTACATTAAACTCCACACTTCAGCCCCGTCTCGATGGCAACGTCGAGAAGTGGGAGTGGTGTGGGGATCTTCGTATCATCAAGGAGCTTCATCGACGTTTCATCCTTCTTCGTCTCCGTGACGGATGTGGCCTTCTAGGCCTGTTCAGTAACTTCCTGTCTGCAACCAACAACGTCATGTCGGCTTTGGGAGGAGTGGCAGCAGCAGCGTGCTATTGACATGGTCTGGATGTTGAAGACGAAGGGCATATCATTGATTTCGATGTAATTTTTGTTTTTATTGAGGTGTTTTGTTCTGTTCGCCTTTTCTTTTAATGCCAAAGTCCTTTTCGTAAAAAATCTTTATATATTTTGAGTAATTTCTGTTCAAAGAAAAAACACAAAACAAGGCCCCCTTATTCATTGAAACGGAGGGAGTAGGAGCGTGCTAGGTAGATGCCATTACCAATAGGACAAACCGGTGGGCTTCCGACAAGATGTGTTCCGACCACCCCGAGGGGCGAGAGCCTGCGCATATGAGACTATTCATAGTGGAAAGTAACATAAGATGGTGTCATGCATATGATACTACTTTATGTTACCACTTTCATAAAGTAGTACCCTTGGAGTCGCCAAAAGTGTGTTGGCACACAAACACTTCATCGTGTACACTCGGCGCCAAGCGCGGTGCATGTCATCACACGTCGCGGGAGGCTCACTTGAAGCGCGGTACGCAAAATACTCCGACATGCGCTTTTGAAGATCCAAAACCCTGCTCGCCCGGGAGGGAACCCGTCAGGGCGTCGCGATGGCTTTGGGTTGCCCTAGGTCGGCCTAATCACCCCTAGGACCCCCAATCTTGAAAAACGACGAAGAACGAGAAGAAATGTACAAGGGAGAGGGATAAAAAGTAAATAAACATAGAAAATTAGTAGATGTGTTTGTTCGATTGGTGTTGGTTCAATCGGCCTTCATCCCTCATGTATATAAGGAGCAGTTGGACTTTCCGTGTAAGAAAGAGAGTTGGATTCACATCTAAAACCCTAGTTGGGGTCCAACTTGACCAGACAAACCCGAAATATGCATAACTATTCGATCAAAAACTGTCTATACCTTCCGACCAGTTTTGAGGTAGTAAACAAGCTTGGGTTAAAAACTCTTAAAAAGCAAAGTTGTTTATATCGAAAAAATGAAAAACTTTGATGTTAGCTATTTTTTCCATATGACATGATCTTAATAGTATTTTCCCCTTATTTTCATATCAAACTCGGATTTTGACCGAACGATTTTAATTCTGTTCGGTTATGTTAATTCTGAGGCCGTATACTTGCTCAAGTGAAGATGACTCCAAAATCAAGGATGTTTGCCTCGTAAAAAAGAAGAACGTTGATGTTTAGGAATTTTTCATCTGAATCTATCTTGACCTCTAATTTAGGTGGTAAGCAGATAACTTACTCTAGTGGTTTTAAGACGAATTTCCGGCTTGTGTTCACGCTCAAGGGCAGACCGTGGCTTTGGTCAGGCGACCACAACACCTAAACCCAGTATTTCGGTCTTCTATAGTATATTGGCCGTAAAATTTGCAAATTTCAATTGAGATGATTCAAAAATTAGAGTTGCTTGTCTCAACAAGACGCATAACTTTTATGTTTGGCACTTTTTCATTTGAGGTCATCTTAAAGGATTCACAGTGAAAACCTCTATATATCAGTCTCCAAGTATTCTTTAAACACTAGCATAACCGACTATTAAGACTGATCATGACTTGATTTCTACGGTGCCTCTTTAATATTAATTAATAATCTTCTGAATAGATCTTTCTGAGTGTGTATCACCATCGGTCTGCTATGAGTCTAAAACGAGTGCTAACAACAACTCTATAATTTTTTTCTTTTCTTGATCTTTGTTGTTAATGTAATTCACCAGTGTCTAGGCCCTAGCGTACACCATTTGGCCTTTTGCTGCATTGCCGTAGGCATCCCTGCTACTGCGGTGAACCTTCCTGTACTCTGTTGGGACACCATCCGGCGACAAAAATTCAATCATTTCCCCGGAGCCATCTTCCCTACATGCAAATTCAGGAACACGGTGATGAAGGTTGTGCATGCAGGAAGATTGCGAGAGCTCTCGCGCGTCCGTGAAAATCTGGCGGGAGGAATTCGGTCACCACCCGTCGTACTCTCCCTATTTAGGGACAGCGGTGTACCCACCCAAATCCAAATCCACAATTTTCCCTCCTAGATCCGTCACCATCAGATCTAGGGTGATGTCGGCCGAGTCTTCAGCATCGAGCACGAAAACAATGGGCATGTTGGCTTCGCCGACGAGCATGGCGACAGTGGGCATGCCGGCTTCACCCTCAGGCATGCCAGTTGTACTACCAGCATCTCCCTCGACCACGGCAACTGTGATCTTGCCGACTACTCCCTCGACCAAAATTACGGTGGGACTACCGACATCCCCTCGTCCCCAACTCTATATTACATCATCTCGAATCGGCTGTAAGAAACCTCTCATGTTGTTCATAGATGTGGGTAGATCTGTAAGCATGTGTTAGATGTGTGTTGATCTTTCATGATGTGATGGTGTGCTTGTTGATAGTTAGTTTAAGCATGTGTACTCGGTTCATATGTGCTATTGATTGTCAAGCTTCTACCGAAATCATGCTTAGTGACATACATTGTGTTGATTGTTCATATGTGTAAATACGACACCATGCTTTGCTTAGTGTGTTGTTCACTACTATAGGAAAAATTACTGGATAGGTCTCCCAATCTGTGTGCTTTCACCGCTCCATCTTTGGAGCCTGAGAATGTAGTCGCTATTCAAGCTATCTACCCACAACAACCTGCAATGCAATGGGAGCCTTCTTCGTCCCTATTCGTCCTAAATAGGATTTGTGAGTTCGTCAAAGATATGGGATTAGTGTGACAACGGTTTCAAAAAAAAATACCTGCAACATGTATGCAATAATGTTCTTGTCTTCACTAGAAAGACACCCAACTCAGGTTTACAACCATATGAGGAAGTGGAAGAAGAAGTGCCTGCAGCTGCGCAAGCTCAAAGATATCGACAAAGTCTGTTGGTGTGTGGAGACCAGGACCTTCGTGATGGACAACGACTGGACGAGGGAACTCGTCAAGGTTTGCAAGCTTACGAAGTTTTTTTTTGTTTCAGGAGTTCCTGAGGTGTTTTACCTTGAAGGGGTTCACAACAGAAAATAATACCTTTTTTAATTAGCGTACGCCAAACTGCCAAGATCTACCTAGGAGTAATATTGTAATGGGAGATTTAGGTAACATACCCTTGTAGACTGAAAGAGTTTAACGTTCATGGTGAATGTGTATGATGTAACTGTACTCGTAGCCGACCTCAAGGTTGCGTTAATCCTCGCATGATGACTAGGTGCCACAACTAGTAGCACCTTCATGGTTTCGCACACGTACGGTGCTCAACAACGACTCTTGGTTTCTCCGAGTCAGCTGAGATTGCAGAAGTAGATCTTTTGGATCGGGGTATCATCAACGTGACAACGTGGTGAATTCATCTCTCACGTGCATAGTTCTTCTTAGAACTGTGAGAACGAGAGCGAACGAGAGAGAGAGAGAGAGACAGAATAGCCTCGAGGGAATAATGCCTCTAGGGCTTGGGATGGTGTGCCTCCTGACCCCATGTTCCCCTCCTTATATAGGAGGAGAGTCACCTGATACGTTGGAAACGTATCTATAATTTTTAATGTTCCATGCTTGTTTAGTATCTACTTTGCTTTACTTGTCCACACTTTGAAGTGCTTTTTACATGTTTTCTGGTACTAACTTATTAACAAGTTGCAACAGTGCCAGATGCCTGTTTTTTGCTTTTTTTGGTTTCAAAAAAGTTAGTAAAGAACTATTCTCGGAATTGGACGGGACGAAGGAAAAATTCAATAACTTTCCATGGGGAACAAGAAGTCCAGAGGAGAGCCCGGGAGGCCAGCCAGGGGGGCTAGACCCACCCTAGGCACGGGTGGGCCCTAGCCCACGCCTGGCTAGGGTTTGCCAGCCCTGGCCGCCTCCCGGTCTCGCCCCTTCGCCTATAAGAAGCCCCCGATGCAGAAATCCTGAGTACCCCGATCAGAAATCCACGAAACCATCTATAGCCGCCGCCACCATCGTCCCTAGATCGGGAGGGATCTGAAGCTCTTCCCGGCACCCTGCCGAAGGGGAGATCATCCCGGAGGCCTTCTCTCCGGTATGATTCGTGAGTAGTTCCACCTTGGACTATGGGTCCATGTAGTAGCTAGATGGTTGTATCTCCTTGTTTGTGCTTTCATGTATAGATCTTGTGAGCTCCGTTCATGATCAAGATCTAATATATTTGTAATCATGCATGTTGTGTTTGCGGGGATCCGATGGATATTGAGATTATTATGTTGGTTTGATTAATGGTTTTATATTTATGATTCTATCATGTCTGTGTTGTTTGTGATCTTGCATGCTCTCCGTTGCTAGTGGTTATCTTGGCCAAGTAGTTGCTAGTGACTCCAATAGGGGGTATTTATGCTCGATAGTGGGTTCATGCCTCTAGTTTCCAAGGGAAGTGACAGAAATCCCTTTGGTTGTAGATGTGTTGTTGCTACTAGGGAGAAAACAACGGTCTCTTGTTTCTGGAACATGTGGACTGTTTACCTTACACACTTTGCTTAAAGCAGTTGTCTGTTACTTGCAACTTAATACTAGAGGGGGTTCGAATGATAACCTGAAGGTGGACTTCTAGTCATAGATGCAGTTGGATGACGGTCTATGTATATTGTTGTATTGACCAATCAACTTCATAGGATCTTTCTGACTAGTAATTGCATCGTTATGCCTTGCTTAGTTCCTGTCAATTTCCCCGCTGTAATTTGTTTACCCTTCATGCCATGTTGTTTATCTAAGGAGAGCACCTCTAGTGAACTATGGACCCCGGTCCAATCTGTATCATTGATACATCTTCCACTATTACCTGTTTACTTGCTACAAACCATTACCTTCCACACCATATGTTTAATCCTTTGTTACAGCAAACTGGTGAGCTTGACAATCTCACTGTTCATTGGGGCAAAGTCTTGAGTTTGTGTTGTGCAGGTCTCCGTGTTGCTTGCAACACATGTGTGATGTTTCCTTCCTCCTACTGGTTCGATAACCTCGGTCTCAACTGAGGGAAGACTTGTTGTTGTGCTCTTCACACCTTGCTCTTGGGGTTCCCAACAAGACTCCACATCAAGCACCAAGTTTCTTGGCGCCATCAAGGAGTCACCAACAAGTTTTCTGGCGCCGTTGCCGGGGAGGCTAAGGACGTCTTCACTAGGGGAGTCCTTCACTTCATTTCTCTTTACTATGTTTTTAGTTTGCTTTGTTTCTTATGCTTGGTTTTGTTTGCCTCTTTCCAAAAAACCTAAAAAAGATTAGTCTAGTTTGGTTTGCTTGCATTATTCAAAAACACAAAAAAAATTATTTCCTGCTCTAGCTGCTGCTGCTATTTTTGGCTTGCCCACCTTTGCCAAAATGAACTCTGCTGAGAACACCAAGTTGTGTGACTTCACTAGCACCAACAACAATGATTTCCTAAGCACTCCTATTGCTCCACCTGCTCCTGATGCTACCTTTTATGAAATGAAGCCTGCTTTGTTGAATCTTGTGATGAGAGAGCAATTTTCTGGTGCTGGTTCTGATGATCCTGC
The DNA here is from genome assembly GCA_910589765.1 of Avena atlantica. Taxonomy (NCBI): domain Eukaryota; kingdom Viridiplantae; phylum Streptophyta; class Magnoliopsida; order Poales; family Poaceae; genus Avena; species Avena atlantica. Next base: position 441,695,188 of record OU342734.1, on the reverse strand, counting down.
TGCCCATCTTAATAGCTTTGTTGAACTTTGTGAGATGCAAAAGTATAAGGATGTAGATGGAGATATTATTAAGCTCAAGCTTTTTCCTTTCTCCTTGAGGGGAAAAGCTAAAGAATGGTTTCTTTCTTTGCCTAAAAATAGTATTGATTCTTGGACTAAGTGCAAAGATGCTTTTATTGGAAAGTACTATCCTCCTGCTAAGATTATTGCTATGAGAAGTGACATTATGAAATTTAAACAACTTGATAGTGAACATGTTGCTCCTGCTTGGGAAAGAATGAAAGCTTTGGTTGAAAATTGCCCTACTCATGGACTCACTGCTTGGATGATTATCCAGACTTTTTATGCAGGTTTGAACTTATCCTCAAGAAACCTGCTGGATTCTGCTGCTTGAGGTACCTTCATGGGCCTCACTTTGGGTGCTGCAACAAGGCTCCTTGATAATATGATGGTTAACTACTCTGAATGGCACGTTGAGAGAGCTCCACATGGTAAGAAGGTAAATTCTGTTGAGGAAACTTCCTCTTTGAGTGAAAAGATTGATGTTATTATGGCTATGCTTGTTAATGGGAAAGCTCCTCTAGATCCTAATAGTGTTCCCTTAGCCTCTTTGGTTGCTCAAAAAGAGCAAGTTGATGTGAACTTCATTAGAAACAATAATTTCAACAACAATGCCTATAGGAATAATTTTGGTAGCAACAACAATTATAGGCCTTATCCTCCTAATAATGGCAATTCCTATGAAAGCTCTTACAATAATGCTAGAAGTGCCCCCTCTGAACTTGAAGTCATGCTCAAGGACTTTATTAGTAAACAAACCACTTTCAATAAGACTATAGATGAAAAGCTTTTAACTGTTGAGAAAAATATATCCTCTTTGTCTGAAACTCAAACTTCCTTGGTTAATAAAATGGCCGCTAACCTGAAACTATGGAAAACACCTTTGCTACTTCTCATGCCATACAAGTTACTATTGATGAAAATGTTAGGCTGTTAGCTCAACTTCATGCTAAGTGGGAAAGGGAAGCTGAAATTGATGGAAACAATAGTGTGTGCACTATCACCACTAAACCACAAGTAGCCCCTATTCCTCCTCCTACTATTCCTGCCACTAGTGATGCTAATTTTGACTTTGATATTGATGGTTGCAATATTTCTAAAGTGATTATGTTCTTGCAAAAACTTGCTAGAAGTCCAGATGCTAGTGATATGCATGTTGCCTTTACCAAACACATTACAGATGCTCTTGTTAAGATTAAGGAAGAGAAGCTAAAACACAAAGCTTCTATTCCTAGGAAAGTAGAAGATAGTTGGGAACCCATTATTAATATGCAAGTGAATGACTTTGATCTCAAAGCTTCATGTGATCTTGGTTCTAGTGTCTCTATTATGCCTAGGAAGATTTATGAAATGCTTGATTTGCCACCATTAGAAGATTGTTATTTGGATGTCCAACCCAATGATAATGTTAATAAGAAACTCATTGGAAGTATTAATGATGTTCTCATTATGGTTAACAATGCTTATGTCCCTGTTGATTTCTATGTTTTGGATGTTAAATACAATGCTTCTTGTCCTATCACTTTGGGAAGACCTTCTCTTAGAACAGTTGGTGATATCATTGATATGAAAGAAGGCACCATTAAATATCATTTTCCATTTAAGAAAGGTATCGAACACTTCCCTATGATGAGAGAGAAGTTGCTTTTTTCTCCCCCTTTGAAAGCAAGATTTGATGTTAATGCTTGTTCATTTGAAAATACTTGATTCTTCTTGCTTCTTGTGCCTAACTTAAAGGTGTTAAAGAAAAGTACTTGTTGGGAGATAACCCAAGAGTTTCCTTGAGTCTTGGAAGTTATTACTTCTGTAATAACCTCTCCTTATCCTTTTTGTTTGCTTTTTGTGCCAAGAATGACCTCTAATGAGAGGGAAGTAAGATTTGGGGAGTTGCTGTCCTGAAACAGATTTCTGTCCTCCACCAAAAACATTCGTGAGGAGGCTCTATAACTTGGATTGCGCTGAAAATTTACGAATAAATCTCCCAGTATGTTAGAGAACTTTCGTTAGTTCAACACTTTTTGATTTGAGCAACAGAATATGTTCGAAAAAAATCGTTTCTACCTGCTGGTCTGTTTTGACATATTTCTGTCATTATTTGCATTTGCTTCTTATTCATTCCCTTTTGAGCTCTCTTCAGGTAAATTGAGTTTCTTTGAAGGATTTACTACAGTAGCTTGTGTTTTAGTGAAAATCCTTGCTGTTCCAAAGCTTTGCCAGTGGTCTAATATCTTTTGAATACACTAATGTTGCTAATGAAGATTGTGTGAAGTTTTGTATGAAGGAAAAATTTCAGGTGTAGATAGAGAATGATGCAATGAGATTAAGAATGGACAAAAGCTCAAGCTTGGGGATTCCACCATGGTGTCACCGCAATAAATATCTAAGAGGTACAAGCGTCAAAGCTTGGGGATTCCCAAGGCATCCCCTTCTTCATCAATAAAAAGCTCAGGTCTGTCTAGACACTTCGTTTTTATTGTTTCATGCACAGTTGTGTTGTTCTTGGAGCGTCTTAGTTTTTCGTTTGCTTTGCTTAGTTTGTTTAGTTTGCTTGAAAAAAGTAGTTTGGACCCCCGTTCTCGCTGTGTTGTTTTGCAAATAAGTTTGCTTGGTGTTTGGAAAGGAGTAGTAAGTTCTTGCTTGAAGTGCAAGAGGAGCTTGCATTGACTGCGACTTAGACTTTAGCATGAGATGCTAGGTCTTGTTTTAGCATTATGCTTAGTGATTATTGTTGTAGTATGTCTTGTTCCAAATAATTGGGATTGCTTAGTGTGCCTTGAAGAAATTATGCGTTGTTTTAGCATGCAAAAGCATAATTGCGGTGACCCAGCATACCACTGCATGTGTAGTACACTATAGTCGTTGAAATTACATCCACAGAACACCGTTCCGTAAATCTCACATCCCTCATAGTGGTACAACAGAAACATTGCGGGTCCATATTACAAACATTCACACATTATTATTATTACAATACCAGAAGTTCAAGTGTTCTAACGGATTCAACTTACAAATCAAAATATAAAGTGTTTCAGCGGAATTTCAAAGTAGCACTCCCACTAGGAGTTGAGCTCAGCAGCTTATTCTATAGAGTTCATGCTGCTCGGCACCGTTGGTTACTACTAACTAGGGTACTTAGTTGGACTCGTTATCATCGACACCATAGCGGATTTCGTAATCCACTCCTTCAACACCTCCTGACAGGTCAGGATCTTCGTAGAACACATCTTCTTGACATTCGGCTGCATACATTGGCACGTCTTCGGGGTCCTCACAGTCTAAGCAAGGGATCAAAGGAAAGGATGAGTAACAGCGTTACCCAACAAGTTCATTATATGAAAGGTGGGAAGTTTGATGCTCTAACTACCACCTCGGATTATAAATCCTTAGCACTATGCAGTTTTTGTAAATATTTCTTCAAAGATTGATTTTATTATGAAAATCTATGACCATCAGCCTTCACAGGTTGACCAGAACTTTCATGGAGTTCCTTTCCTGCCGCGTTCGAAGATCCTTCCCGAAACAGGGAGTAACAAGTTACAATTCTTACACTCTGCAGAGGTGCTTTACTTTACCCATGAGAGATCAAATCCTTGTTGCACAACCGAGTGTACTTTCTCATCCACAATTCCATGATGCGGGGCCTAGTAGTTGGTCCAAGCCGATCACTGCCCCCTCCGCGACCTCGCATGCCTCCTTGGTGTACACCATGCCCACATATTGAATTACGGCAATGATTTGTACAAACCGTTAGATGCCAGAACTATCGTGGGACGATGAGGGTTCCCACCCATATGCTGCATATCCTCTACAAATTACCAATTAATATGCACGCTACGAGGATAACAGCCACGACCTGCACATCCGGCTTCATGCGAGAGGAAGAAGATACAGCTGACTTCTCTGTCCCATTCCAAATCTCGTGGCTAACGCGTATTATACGGCGCTAGAATCACTCATGTTAGGGGTTATTAAGTCCCTAATTGATCATCATCGTTGCAAATAGAACCCTAAGTTCTATTGCTCCATTATATCATCACTTAGGATGATATCTATGATTTCTTTATTTGTGAAAATATTATTTTCTTTCTTTGGAGTATATATGATAACACACAATTTGCAAATACTTTGATAAAGACTCTTCAAAGGATATGAGCAAGTGATGAACTTGCCTTGTGATTGCAAGGTAGTGAAGTCTGATGCTTGGACTAGACCTTGAGCTTTTATGTCTACAAAAACATCATTATTGTCCGGTAAGGACAATATTTAAAGAAGCAAAATGATTATGCAAAAGTAATGTAATGCATTATTTAACTTTATATGTATTCTCCCCCATTATTTAAATTATAGAAAATCCTTTTAAATTAATTAAGGATTTATAAATATTAATTCTTTAATATTTATTGAATATTGTACTCTTTTTATTTTATTTCCTTTTATTTGAATTATATAGATTTCATAATTTCTTTAAGAATTATTATTTGAATACCAAAAATTGTTATGAAATATTTGTTTAGTATTTTTCTAAAATACTACAATATTAATATATAATGAAAGTGATTTTTATTTATTTTTACCATCTTTCAATAATTTTGTAAAATTCCATAAGGAATATTTAAATTACAAAATTCTTAATAAAATTTATATGTTAAAAATTTATTTCTTAATTTTTTTGGATATTTTAGATTATTGTGAATCCAAAAATATTTTATTTATAGTTTTTGGATTTTATTTTACTTTCTAGAATTTATTTTATTTCAGGGGCATTTTGGTCTTTTCCAATTATTAAAATAGGCTTTAAAGGAATTGGGCTTTCTGCTTAGTTTTATTGGGCCCTTGTGGCCCATTAGGCAAAGTCAAAACAACCAACCCGAAGGGTTTCTGGCCCATTCCATCTCATCACTCTCTGTCTCTCTCTCTCGAGCTCACCTCTCACTTTCTCCTTTCCCGACCCCGTGGCCAGCGGTGCTGTCGCCGGCGATTCACGCCGCCGTGGAACTTCCTGGCCGCCGTCGTGGTGCATGATGAGGTTGTCGGCCCCGCTCTACCCTCCTATCCAATTGGATTTGGATCTGGAGCCCTCTGTGATCAGATCAATGTCGTCCCGAACCCTAGGGTTTGGGGTTGGCGTTGATCTTGACGCCGCCGTTGCTATCATGCGTCGTGGTGATGCTCCTCACCCTCAAGCGTGGCTATGGTCGCTGCAAGTGGCGTTGTATGGGTCGCAGCGCCCCCTTGGGGTGCTCCCCGTGCCGCCATGGTCGTCGGCCCCTCTGATTCCTCTTCTATTCTACAGCGAGGACCTTCGGTGAGTGGTTCCTCTCCCTCTCATGCTCTCTGTGCTAGGCCATCCTATGCTAGATGTTGGTAGTGACCTTCCCGGTGACTGTCTGGTCCTGATTAGGATGGTTTGTTTTATTTAGGGTTCATAACCTGCTGTGGATTAGGTAACTGATGAATTGGATCATGTGTTGAAGATCCTTGAACCTGTTAAGTGGTGATTTGTTGTGGCTTACTGCTGATGATTAGCTGTGGTGATGCTAGTGGTTTACCAGATGACTCTATGGGTTAATTTTGATATGGTCAGATGGTAAAGTTGCTCTAGAAACAATATTTGGAACTCTAGTGGCTTAATAACTCTAGTGTTGTGTGATGAAGTCACTATGTTGGCACTGTTAACTTAAGAATTCATATGTAGTTTGAGCTCAAATGGTTTCAAACAGTGAAGATATACATAGGGATTTCCTTAATTATGATTCCTGTGATGATAGGAAAATGATTTATAGTTGTTTTGTTGAATCTGTGAAGATTGAATGCTTAACCTAATTAATGTAGAACTGTTCTTTGTAATGTGATGAAATAGAATCTACTCTATTTGGGACTCTAGTGTTGTGTGATGAAGTCACTGTATTGGCACTGTTGACTTAAGAATTCATATATAGTTTGAGCTCAAATGGTTTCAAACAATGAAGATATACATATGGATTTCCTTAATTATGATTCCTGTGATGACAGGAAAATGATTTATAGTTGTTTTGTTGAATCTGTGAAGATTGAATGCTTAACCTAATTAATGTAGAACTGTTCTTGTGACACCATATTTGTATGGCACACAAGAGTATATTCTATTTCTTGGTTTGGTTTGGTTCAAGCTTAAGATGAGCTTGGTCTTAAAGATAAGTAGAAATTTCCTTTCTTAAATCCCTAAGACCCATGATGTTGGTCTAAGGTTTAGGGATTTAGACCTCTATCTTGTTGATTCATATGGATTGGTTCTTGTAGTGATGCCAGCTACTGTTGCTTGAATCAAAGTTGGGGAAAGATGATTGTAAGCTTGATAACTTATATAGATCCATAAGATTAAATCCTAAGGTGCTACTCTAATTAAAGAGATCTGCCTAGAGGTTTAGTTCTTGGCTATATTTATTCTTGAATTGAAATATAGTTTGATAGCTTAGATCAATGATGTTGTCCTGAGATCTAATTTGGATCTTTGTAGTTTTCTGATTGCTTTTAGTGTTTAAAGTTCAGTGATGGATTCACCCCACTTGGGTGTTTTCTGAGAATTTGAATAAAAGACGGATCATGTATGCTTGTCTAATCTTAGACAGATAGATCATGTGATGGTCTATTTACTCACCACTGTCACTTGATGTGGGGTTTCCTGTGGTTGATCTTGTGGTAGCTTGATCTGGTGCTCCCCTGGTATTTCCAGCTTCTGGCTTGTCCTTGATCTAGCCCTTCATCTCCTAATCCTGATGGCTTGATCTTGGTCTTGCTATCCACCTGATCCACCCCCTCTTTATGTCACCATCTTGGTGATGTGATCCTGGGCTTTGGTTGGTGTGATCTTAGCTTGGCTTTGGCTTGGTTTAGCTGCTGGCTGCTGTGCTTGGTGTGTAAGAATAATGGAATGGTATGGGGATTGGTTTCCCATAGCTGTGTTGATGGTTTTGTTTAATTGTGCTGTTGTTGTGGTGCTGACAGCACATCCATGCAGTTTGGTGTGTGTGCTTCCTGTGTGCCTGCTGTACAAGTTGTGGATATGTTCTGATTTTTGAAAGTTACTTTCATCAGGTTACCATTCACTTGGCTGGTGAAACTTGCCCCTCCTTGCTGTTTATTTGACTTATGGCTTAAATTTATGAAAGATATATTCTTTCATATTGGTGAAACTTGCCCCTTAAATTACTCAATGATGAAACTTGACCAGTGCACTTTACTGTCAAGTCCGAGAGTAATATCCTTTTAATCCTAACTATCTTTCTTTTGTTTATGTTTATTTTGAAGGTACCAGATTTGAAGATCAAGACTTTAGTTTAGGTTTTTCTTTTTATTCATAGAATAGTCACTTGTAATAACTCTCTGATTCAATTGTAATATTTAATTTATTCTTTTGTACTTTTTATTTTTTTATTCTATTTGTAATAAAAATTGTACTATTAGCAATAAAGAAATATTATTCTTTATTTATTTCCTTTTGTAAAGATTGTTACTTATTTACTTAGGTTACAATTTTGTAACTCATTATTGAATAAGATTTTGAAATGGAGATTCTTATTATTAATTGCTTTCTTTATATAAAGTTTGAGTTATTATTGGTTAACTCTTAATTAAATCAAAGACTCAAACATTATTCAAAATTCTTTTGAATTATAATTCAAACACTCAAGTTTTAAATTCAAATTTCATTTCCCAAAACACTCTAATCCACAAAGATCATATCAAAGTCTATAACAATCACCCTTCAAGACTATACCTAATCTCAAAGTATGAAAGAAACCTTGATCGCTTTAGGTTTTTTATTTGGAAAAAAATTTACCCACATTTTCACAGATGAATGCATGCAACATCTTAAATTCCTAAATCTACCCTTCATTGGTTCCTAAATGCTGGGATGTTACAGACTTCCCCTCTTAAATTAAACTTTGTCCTGAAGTTTGTGGAGATGTACCCGAATAGTTCTTTCAAACCCATATACATTTTAGTACTTCCTGGATGTATAGAATATGGTGTTTCATGTGCTTCTCGGAGTATGACATCACGAATCTCAGTCACATCTGGAACACATAAACGGTCTTGAAACCATAAATACTCATAATCTCCAAGGCGAAAAACTGATTTTTTCCCTTGACATATCCTCCGAATTTCCTCAGCAATAAAAGGATCTTCTGCTTGATGTCTAAAAATCTCGTGTTTCAGATCACTGTCCTCCTCTGCAACTACTTGCATAGTAGCTAATCCTCCAAGAAACTTTGTTCTAATGAATTGAAGATCTAATCTTTCCAAGTCCATTTGTAACTCTTTTGGTAGCTCCCTATTGCTAGGCTGAATGTCTGCACTCTTTCTGCTTAAAGCATCTGCTACAACATTTGCTTTTACTGGGATATAGTTGATTATTAAATCATAATCTTTGATTAGTTCCAACCAACGTTCCTGTCTCATATTCAATTCCTTTTGGGTGAATAAATATTTGAGACTTTTATGGTCAGTGTATAACTCACATCTGGCTCCATAAAGAAAATGCCTCCATCCTTTCAGCGCAAAAACCACTACTGCAAACTCTAAATCATGAGTTGGATAATTGACTTCATGTGGTTTCAGTTGTCTTGAACCATAAGCAATCACTTTCCGATCTTTCATTAACACACAACCCAGACCTTCTTTAGATGCATCACAGTATACTGTGAAGTCCTTCCCTGTTTCAGGAACTGCTAAGATTGGAGCTGTGGTTAACCTGGTCTTCAACTCCTGAAAACTTGCTTCACACTTCTCACCCAATTGAACTGTGTATTTTTTCTTAGCAATTTGTTCATTGGTCCAGCTATTTTGGAGAAACCTTTAATGAATCTCCGATAATAACCAGCCATTCCTAAGAAACCTCGAATTTGCTTCACATTGGTTGGTGCAGTCCACTCTAGTACTGACTGAACTTTAGATGGATTTACTACAATTCCATCTTTACTAATCACATTACCGAGGAATTCTACCTCATCTAGCCAAAATTTACACTTACTGAACTTAGCATAAAGTTTATGTTCCCTTAGTGTCTGTAATTCTATTCTCAAATGATCGGCATGTTCTTCCTTATCCTTGGAATATATCAGAATATCATCAATAAAGACTCTGAAGAACTTATCCAAATATGGCATGAAGATTTTGTTCATCAGATTCATGAATATTGCTGGTGCATTGGTTAAACCAAATGGTACTACCAGATACTCATGGTGTCCATATCTTGATACAAATGCTGCCTTTGGAACATCTTCCGATTTGATTTTTATTTGATGGTATCCAGATCTTAAGTCGATCTTTGAAAATACTCCATATCCTTTCACTTGATCAAACACATCTTGGATCCTTGGTAAAGGATACTTATTCTTGATAGTAACGTTGTTCAGATTTCTATAATCTCCACACATCCTTCTTCCACCATCTCTCTTATCCACAAAGATTACTGGTGTTCCCCATGGAGATACACTTTCCTGAATAAATCCTTTTCTGGCTAACTCATCAATTTGCTCTTTGAGTTCTTTTAACTCTTTGGGTCCCATATTATATGGTGCTTGGGCTATCGGTGCTATACCAGGAATTAGATCAATAGTGAACTCTATCTCCCGGTCTGGTGGCATTCCCGGTAGCTCTGCTGGAAAAACATCTTGCAATTCATTTACTATAGGAATATCTTCCAATTTAACCTCTTTCATCGAGTTCAACTACAGATCCACCATGATATGACTATGCTTATCTGCTTGGTAAACTATCCTTGCTCCACTTGGATTTTTTATTGAGACAGTTTTTGTTAGACCCCTCCTTTATAAAGGAAAGGATCCCTGTGATTGCAATGCTAGTCCCTGGATCAATGCTAGCATCCACAGTTTTAGATGAAGTACACAGATACAAAGGTCGTTTATTACATTCATTCCAGAGATAAAACATAGTCTTTTACAACTCAAGGCCAAAGGCCTAATACAAGAGTTTATGGAATAAGTAAATAAACACAAGTCTTCATCTTCATGTGCCACAGGCAAGCATGTTGAGTGTAGACTCATGACTCCTAATCATCATCGGAGTAACCTGCAACATCACAAGTTACAGCCACAGAGGGTCAATACTTTGGAATAGTATTGGCAAGTGATACCTTAGTATATTTTAAGTGGACTATATTACTATATGCATTTTGGCTAAGTGTAGCTTGGCTTGCTTTGCTTGAAAATAGGTTTTTCCTATTAGTTGAAAACACTAAGTTTTTCTTTGTCAAAACATTCCCAAGGATCCACCAATAGACATTGAGGTCCTTCACCCTTGTTCACCCACCAATTTTTATTGTAGAAGTTGAAGTGATGAGATTCTTGTAGCTTCCATGTCTTGATGCTCAAAAGTGTCCATTTCCTTGGACTAGGCTAAGTACTTAGGTTTTCCATCTGCAGAGGTTGTGCACTTTCCCCACCAGACTTGGTTTCCCAAGACAGGACCTTTCAGAAGCTTTTCCTTAGTCAAAATGGACGCGCTCCAAACTATCAACCCAACTACCACCAACTGTCCAAATGACTAAGTTCTAGCAACCTATATGATCATGGCAGATCCCATATTGCCAAGTGGTTGCACTGTAAGCTTTCTCAACACTTGGCCTCCAAATCCCTTTGTGCCTGGGTGGCATACCACAAGTGAGATACACAACCCAAGTCCATGGCCTTGTGTAACCACTCAACATAACCCAATCATTCCATTCCACCCAGGAGGTTCATTTGACTTAGTTGTTTTATTAAGAAAACATAAGTCTCTAGACTTAGAATAATTTCATCATAAACCATATATATGTTTACCACCCTTGTTTGCTAAGTAGCTAGACTAAGCAGAATATGATAACCTACCTTAGGATAATTTCCCTAGCAATTCTACTATTTCACTCTACTTAGGATTTCCCATCTTAGCACTAGGCAAAATATCATGCAATACTTTTAGCAAAATATCTAATGCTAGTACAAAACTTAGGATAGGAATATTGATGAAAATATCACTTGCCTTGGTAGTGGGGAGAGTAGCACTCTTCACAATCACAATCACAATCACTAGCAAAATCTACACAAAAATAATAGCATACAATTACACATAATTATATACAACCAAAAATAATATGAATGCATGCATGCAAGAATCTACTAAGTGGTGATTTTTGAAATTACTACCAAGTATGCTCATGACCACAGAAACTTAACATAACACAAAATTTGCCAACTAAACTCTTTTGGCATCCTTATGATTTACCAAAATAATTTCCATTTAAAATGGTCCTAAAACATGTTCTACAAATAAAATCATTTTTAACTGTTACTATATGCTAAATAAATTGGATATTCTGAAAGGCCTTGTTTCACTGAATCCAACGGTATAAAGTTTGCAAAAATCTAACGTGGCATTCAAAAGTTATAAGCATTTGAAGTTTGAATCTAAACCAGGTTTTAAATTCTGTTTTTAATTTAAACCTTGCCACACGTCATGTTTTCATTCGCCCGTACCGTTTCGCACCGGATCGAGATCCACAGCCGTAGGATCTAAATGAAATCTGGCGGCTCAGATCGCGTACCGCTTCGGGTTAAGTGAATCTATCCTAGCGCTACGATACAGATCTAACGACTGCTATCTATCTGACCAAGATCTGGCGGCGGAGCGGTGGCTACCGGCGGCGGAACTGTCGGTCGACGACGGAGGCGGCGCTACAGGGGGTAAGTGAGAACGAGGAGTAGCTCACCGGGCTCAGGAGGTCACGGCGAAGCTCGTCGTAGACGCGGTTGGTCAAGGGGCGCTCGGGCACGGCTGCGATTGCTCACCGGAGTTCGTGGCGACGTCGGGTGCGTTAGGTGGTCGTCGTGGACGTCGCTGTGAATCACCCCAAGGCAAGATAGCGACACGGTTAGGTTCACAGGGTCAAGGGGAAGTCGTGTGCATGAACGGGAAGGCGAGGGGCGGTCTGTACCTACCGGGAAAACTCGTCGGAGTTGATGTCGCCATCGGTGCTCGCGGTGTCAAGTGGAACCGGCGACCTGGGGCAGTACAAGACGGACTAGTGAGGTCAGGAGGTGCACAAAGATACACTGAGTCAGATAGCAAGAATGATAGGCAGAGGGGAACTCGAGGCTCACCTGAATCGCTCGCCGGAGAGGGCTCTGTCAGCGGCGGTGCGCGGAGGATTGAGGGCAGCCTGGTGGCGGAGTGAGCGAGGTGTTTGGGGGAAAAAGATCGCGGGGCAGAGAGGGTCTTATAGCCGGGGAATTGACATGAAACGCTCGAGGATAAATGCCCATTTACACCGCGCCATTACCGGCCATCACTGCTGCAGCGACGTGGTCGCAGGCGCGGTCTGGGGAAGACGAGGACGACGTGGACTGGACCCGCTCGTCAGCGAAACGCGCACGGTGTTGGTGGGGTCGGGCTGTCAGCGTCTGTTTGCGTGTGCTCGCGCGTGTGAGAAGGAAAAGGAGATCCCCGGGTGGGCTTGCTGGGCTTGATCCGCTGCTGGGCCAGATTCTGGCCGCGCGGCCCTTTTCTATTGTTTAAGCCTTTTCTTTTTCGAAATTTATTTTCTGGTATGAATTTTGATATGAATTCAAATCCTTTTGAAACCAAACTGCCTTCGGAATTTTTGCAGGGTTTTGTGGATTCAAAAACAGTCATATTAACTAAGTGGTTACTTTGCAAGGCTTGGTCAAGCTTGGTTTTCAAAGTAATCAGAGATTTGTTCTAGTTTGCAAATATTTGAAAGGGATTTTGAAACTATTTCTAAATTTGAAATATTGGGTTTTAAAAGTTTCACCTAATCTTTCCATCAATGGAGGCAAGCAAACAAGTACTTAAACATTCAAATTTCAAAGGGTGATGGCTATTTGGGATAAATTGACCACATGAAATCATAGCTCAAATTCTATCTCTAAGTGATTTTTGAGAACACCCTAAATGGATGAATGATGCAAAAGATGATATGAATGAGTTTTGAAACTATGATTTTTGGGATGTTACAAATCTAACCCCCTTAAGATGAATCTCGCCCTCGAGATTCGGGTTGGCTAGCAAATAGGTGAGGGTGGTCTTTCCGAAGATCATCTTCTCTTTCCCATGTTGCTTCCTCTTCGGTGTGATGGTTCCATTGCACTTTACAAAACTTGATAGTCTTGGTCCTAGTAACTCTTTCTGCGGTCTCTAGTATCTTGACAGGCTTTTCCTCATAAGTGAGATCACTTTCTAGCTGAACTTCTTCCAAAGGTATGGTATCCTTCAAAGAATACTCTTCCATCTCTGGGTGACATTTCTTAAGCTGACTCACATGAAACACGTTATGGACTGCTGATAGAGATTCTGGCAATTCAACTTCATATGCAACTTCTCCTTTGCGACTTAGAATCTTGAATGGTCCAACATATCTTGGTGCCAATTTTCCCTTGACTCCAAACCTTTTCACTCCACGAAGTGGTGATACCCTGAGGTAAGCTCTATCCCCAACTTCGTAGGTGACTTCTCTACGCTTAGAATCCGCATAGCTTTTCTGTCGGGACTGTGCTATCTTCAATCTGTCCTTAACCAATTTGACTTTCTCTTCGGCGTCTTTGATAAGGTCTGGTCCAAATAAGCTTCTTTCTCCCACACCATTCCATAACAATGGGGTGGTACACTTTCTTCCGTAGAGTAACTCAAACGGTGCCATTCCAATACTAGATTGATGACTGTTATTGTAAGAGAATTCTGCGTATGGCAAACTTTCGTCCCAACTTGCTCCATAGTCTAAAGCACAGGCTCTCAACATGTCTTCAAGAATTTGGTTGGTTCTTTCTGTTTGTCCATTCGTTTGTGGATGAAAAGCAGTGCTGAATTCCAATCTCGTTCCTAAGGATTCATGAAGTTGTCTCCAAAAGTGAGATGTGAACTGGGTTCCTCTATCTGACACAATACTCTTTGGCACACCGTGAAGGCATACAATTCTGCTCATGTAGATTTTAGCTAACTTGGCACTTGTATAGGTTGTCTTCACGGGTATAAAATGAGCCACTTTAGTTAAGCGATCTACTACCACCCATATGGAATCATACCCTGACCTGGTCCTTGGTAAACCGGTAATGAAATCCATACCAATATTTTCCCACTTCCATTCAGGAATAGGCAGTGGTTGAAGCAAACCCGCTGGTTTCTGGTGCTCCGCTTTGACTCTGCTACATACATCACACAAAGCAATATGCTCGGCGATGTCCCTTTTTAGATTGTTCCACCAAAATCTTTCCTTCATATCCATGTACATCTTGGTGTTTCCTGGGTGAATAGAATACGGAGAGTTGTGACCTTCTTGTAAGATCAGTTTCCGCAACTCAGGGTCTTGTGGGACACATATACGTTTCCCGTGCCATAAAGTACCTTGTTCATCAATATGGAAACTCTTAGCCTTCCCTAGACTAATATTTTCCTTAATCTTTCCAATTTCCTCATCAGTCTTCTGAACTTCTCTGATTTTTTCTAATAGAGTGGGTTGAACATCTAAGGACATGAGATATCCCTCTGGTACAATCTCCAATCTGAGTCCTTTGAATTGCTTGCACAAGTCATCTGGCAATTCCCCTTTTGTAAGGCCATTTACAAACGTCTTACGACTTAGAGCATCGGCTACCACATTCGTTTTACCGGGGTGGTATTGCAAACTTAAGTCGTAATCCTTGATAAGTTCTAGCCATCTTCTTTGTCTCATGTTGATTTCCTTCTGGGTGAAGATATACTTCAAGCTTTTATGATCGGTGAACACTTCACAACGCTTTCCCAAAAGGTAATGTCTCCATGTTTTGAGTGCATGGACGACAGAGGCTAACTCCAAATCATGAGTAGGATAGTTTACTTCATGAGTTTTGAGTTGTCTCGAAGCATAGGCTACGACTTTACCATCTTGCATAAGTACGGCACCCAAACCTTGATGAGACGCATCACAATATACTTGGAAATCCTTTTCTAAATCTGGCAGACATAGAACTGGTGCTGTCACAAGTCTCTTCTTCAATTCTTGGAAACTGACTTCGCAACCTTCAGTCCAAGCAAACTTCTTATCCTTCTTTAGCAATTCTGTCATTGGCTTAGCAACCTTCGAGAAATTTTCAATGAATCTTCTGTAGTAACCTGCTAAGCCAAGGAAACTACGAACTTCTTTCACATTCTTGGGTGATTCCCATTCTGTCACAGTTGAAACCTTTGCAGGATCAACTGCCACACCATCTTTTGTCATCACATGAACAAGAAAACCAACTTTCTCTAACCAGAATTCACACTTACTGAATTTGGCATACAGTTTATGTTCCCTCAGTTTCTCAAGTATCAAGCGCAAGTGTATTTCATGTTCTTCCTTGCTCTTGGAGTATACTAAGATATCATCGATGAAAACGACAACGAACTTGTCAAGAAATTCCATGAACACCTTGTTCATCATATTCATGAAGTATGCCGGAGCGTTGGTTAAACCAAAAGGCATCACAGTATACTCATACAATCCATACCTTGTGGTGAATGCTGTTTTTGGTATGTCTTGCTCTCGTATCTTGAGTTGAAAATAACCTGACCGAAGATCAATCTTCGAGAATACACATGCTCCTTCTAACTGATCAAATAAGTCATTGATTCTTGGCAAAGGATATTTGTTCTTGATGGTAACCTCGTTGAGAGAACGGTAATCAATACACAATCTTTGTGTTCTATCCTTCTTTTCCACGAATAAAACTGGGGCTCCCCAAGACGAAGAACTTGGTTGAATAAACCCTTTCTGCAACTGTTCTCCTAGCTGCTTCTTGAGCTCTTTCAATTCATCAACTGACATTTTGTACGGTCTCTTAGCTATTGGTCCTGATCCTGGCACCAAATCTATCAGAAACTCCACATCTCAATCTGGTGGCATTCCTGGTAACTCCTCCGGAAATACATCCGGATACTCACACACAATTGGCACACTGTCCATGCTAACCCCCTTAAGAGAATTCAGCTTACTTCCTTTGGATTCAAAGTTCGACTTAAATTTTATTCTTTTTCCTTCGGGGGTTGTGAGTGTAACGGTACGATTGGCACAATCTAATACTCCTTCATACTTAGCCATCCAGTCCATTCCCAAAATTACGTCTAGTCCTTGGGAATCTAGGATTATCAGGCTTACTGGAAATTTATGTTTACCAAACTCTATGGTGAGATCCCGGCATCCAAGGCTTACTATCATGTCTCCCCCCGGAGAACTAACTTTTATTGGACACCCAATGTTTTCTGATGCAAACTCATTTCTATCAACAAATGCCTTTGATATGAATGAATGAGATGCAC
The DNA here is from genome assembly GCA_910589765.1 of Avena atlantica. Lineage (NCBI taxonomy): Eukaryota > Viridiplantae > Streptophyta > Magnoliopsida > Poales > Poaceae > Avena > Avena atlantica. The sequence continues at coordinate 441,678,802 of OU342734.1, read as the reverse complement.
CGGTATCAAAGAGTACAAATGCTGAAATTGAATTGAGTCTGAACTTACCAGCCACGGCATCAGGCTCCTCATAGACCTCCTCCACATTGATGTGGTTAACCTGTCCTTTCTGAAAAGGATTTGGCTTGTTAGGTCCTTCAAATTTCTTCTCAGGGCACTCATTAGCATAATGCCCCAGCTTCTTGCATTTGAAGCATTCAACCTGACTGATGTCCTTTTTAGGAGGTTGGCCTCCACTTCCACTACCATTTCCACCATAGTGGCTCTTATGTCCACCCTTGTGGTTCTTGTACTTGTCCTTGTCATGGCTGCGATGATGCTTGTTGTCATGACGGTTGTGGTTGTGCTTGTTGAATTTCCCATGTTTATGGGATCCCGAGCTGCCACTGTCATCATAGTGAGATCGTTTGTGAGACGATCCCGAGTTGTGCTTGTCGGAGTGTTTCCTCTTTCTATTCTCGACTTGCTTCATTTTACTCTCCAAAATAGCAGCTTTGTCACACAAAGACTGATAAGTTGGAACATATGCTACAGCCAACTGTAGATTCAGCTCATCATTTAAGCCTTCCAGAAATTTTTCCTTTCTTTTGGCATCTGTGTCAACCTCATCCGGTGCATAGCGCGCCAAATTGTTGAACTCTTCTATATATTCTGCCATGCTGCGGTGGCGCTGTTTCAAGTTGTGAAACTCCTTCTTTTTCAGACTCATCATTCCTGATGAGATATGAGCAGTGCGAAAGCCATCTTCAAAGATAGCCCAAGTCACCTCATCAATAGGAGTGGTGATCTGGAAGTTGTCCCACCATGTAGCGGCTGGTCCTTCCAACAGATGTGCTGCGAATCTGACTTTTTCAGCATCCGTGCAGCCCACGGTCACTAAGTCCTTGTTCACGGAACGTAGCCAGTCATTGGCCACCATGGGATCAGTTGTTCCCGCAACCTTCGCTGGCCTCAAACGCAGAAATCTGGTGAGCATATCAAAACCCGGAGGGTTGTTGTTGTTGTTGTTATTGTTGTTGGGGTTGTTGTTGTTGTTATTCTGGTTTTGGATGAATGCTGTCATCATTTGCATAAGCTGTGTTTGCGCATTCATCATTTGTTGCATTTCCGGGGTGATGTTGTTGGGGTTGGGGTTTGCGTGACGGGGAGGCATCTGTGGTTTGTTCAAATAGATAAGAATGAGATACCCATAGATGTTTCATGCACAATACATCATAAGCAAACACATAACAAACATCATAGGAATAAAAGTTCAACAACCACATAACAAGCTCATGAAGTAAAACACACAAGGGACAAGCCATCCACATGTCGGATGGTCCAATAATAAGTTCACAATAACAAGTATGAATAAGAAAGGTAAACGAGTAGCCAAGTCTACTCATCAGCGTCAATCTCCTCCTCGACGAAGGTAAGACCTGCATTCTCCATCGCGGTCTTGTTCTCCTCCATCGTAGTGGTCAAGGAATCGACCTTGGCCTTGAGAGCCCTCTTCTGGGAACGAAGCCTCTCAATAACCATCTGCTGCTGCTCAAGCTCGAAGTCCTTGGACTTAAGTTCCTCGGTCATGTCTCGGATCTTCTTGTTCCTATCCTGGACGCGTTTCTCTTGACTCTTGAACTTGCGGTCTTGGGCCTCGAACTTTGTCTCCATTTCCTTGATCATCTCATCCTGCTGCGCCAAAAGCTTGTCCTTCTCGCGAAGCTGCACCTGAAGCTCGTCATTACCTAGCATGACGTTCGTCCTATCCGTATCTACGTGCCTGAGAAGAGTCTCTAAGTCCTGGAGATAAAGACGTATCGGCTCCGCAGTGCTCCTCGAGTCGTCCTCAAAGTCGATGGACTCTCCATCAACATCACGTCTTCCAAAGACATGGAAGTGAGTGCCTCTAACCTGACGAGAGTGGCGGCCTAACAATCGTCCTATCAGATCCTGCATGACTACCTCCATGCCTCTCTCCCTGTCGTCGTGCATCAGCTTGAAGACGATGGCCTCCGTAGTAGGCTCAGTCTGGCGTCCTGGCTGGGTCACCTTGAAGCCCCAGAGGTCCTTCCTCTCGAACTTGGTGAGTGGGTACACCGTGATGGTAGGAAGAGGGAGATCAAGCAGAGTGGTAAGATCAATGATACGGGGACCAAAACGAGTAACCCGAAACTCCTCAACAGTGCTGATGGCAATAGGCATCTATTTATAAGATTGAAAAAGTTAGAACAACAAAATTCAAGGTAAATCAAGACAAACATTCATACATATCCATGAAACATAATTGTCACACAATCATGCATACATAAGTCCATTACATCATTCAAAGTCCATACTTATTTAAAATATCTTTTGGAAATAAGGTGATAAGTGGTGGTCCAACTAACGAAGTGTCCTTACAATCCAATCTCACGGGATCTATTATTAAACACAATGTTCCTAGAGGCAATCCACCAATCTTGCTCACTTGACTCTATCACTAAGTCTATAACATCTCCCCTTATCTCTTGGTTGATGTCTTCCAACTCTTGAGTAAGCTCCTTCTCTTTCTCTAAGTCCTTTTGGAGGTTGAGCATTCTGCACTTGACTCTAGCACTTAGTTCCTTGATGGTCCTCCAAGCTGCATCCCTGGCTGACTCAAAGAATGTGGTGTGCATTGTTGTGTTGGTGTACATGCAGAATCCCCTTTCTTTGTGGTTGTCTTCCTTGTTTTTGTACAAGTGAAGTTGCACCCACCAATACTCTACTCCTTCATCTATCACTGGAAAGCCCTTGTACACGGCTTCACCATGTGCATCCATTGCTTCCATGAGGTCCTTGATAATATTTGGAAACTCAGTTTCACACTCCAAGGTCATGGTCATGAGTGGTCCCTTCTTCACGGCTTCGTTGATGGAATTCATCTACAAAGGAAGTTGAAAGAGATTAGAAAAGTTTTACGAGAAGAATAGACAAGTGTAGAAGTAGTTTGAAAAATCTTTTTCCTTAGTGGTTTTCCAATCCTAGGGTCATAATCCTACAGGCAACACAGTGCTCTGATACCATCTGTTAGACCCCTCCTTTATAAAGGAAAGGATCCCTGTGATTGCAATGCTAGTCCCTGGATCAATGCTAGCATCCACAGTTTTAGATGAAGTACACAGATACAAAGGTCGTTTATTACATTCATTCCAGAGATAAAACATAGTCTTTTACAACTCAAGGCCAAAGGCCTAATACAAGAGTTTATGGAATAAGTAAATAAACACAAGTCTTCATCTTCATGTGCCACAGGCAAGCATGTTGAGTGTAGACTCATGACTCCTAATCATCATCGGAGTAACCTGCAACATCACAAGTTACAGCCACAGAGGGTCAATACTTTGGAATAGTATTGGCAAGTGATACTTAGTATATTTTAAGTGGACTATATTACTATATGCATTTTGGCTAAGTGTAGCTTGGCTTGCTTTGCTTGAAAATAGGTTTTTCCTATTAGTTGAAAACACTAAGTTTTTCTTTGTCAAAACATTCCCAAGGATCCACCAATAGACATTGAGGTCCTTCACCCTTGTTCACCCACCAATTTTTATTGTAGAAGTTGAAGTGATGAGATTCTTGTAGCTTCCATGTCTTGATGCTCAAAAGTGTCCATTTCCTTGGACTAGGCTAAGTACTTAGGTTTTCCATCTGCAGAGGTTGTGCACTTTCCCTACCAGACTTGGTTTCCCAAGACAGGACCTTTCAGAATCTTTTCCTTAGTCAAAATGGACGCGCTCCAAACTATCAACCCAACTACCACCAACTGTCCAAATGAATAAGTTCTAGCAACCTATATGATCATGGCAGAGCCCATATTGCCAAGTGGTTGCACTGTAAGCTTTCTCAACACTTGGCCTCCAAATCCCTTTGTGCCTGGGTGGCATACCACAAGTGAGATACACAACCCAAGTCCATGGCCTTGTGTAACCACTCAACATAACCCAATCATTCCATTCCACCCAGGAGGTTCATTTGACTTAGTTGTTTTATTAAGAAAACATAAGTCTCTAGACTTAGAATAATTTCATCATAAACCATATATATGTTTACCACCCTTGTTTGCTAAGTAGCTAGACTAAGCAGAATATGATAACCTACCTTAGGATAATTTCCCTAGCAATTCTACTATTTCACTCTACTTAGGATTTCCCATCTTAGCACTAGGCAAAATATCATGCAATACTTTTAGCAAAATATCTAATGCTAGTACAAAACTTAGGATAGGAATATTGATGAAAATATCACTTGCCTTGGTAGTGGGGAGAGTAGCACTCTTCACAATCACAATCACTAGCAAAATCTACACAAAAATAATAGCATACAATTACACACAATTATATACAACCAAAAATAATATGAATGCATGCATGCAAGAATCTACTAAGTGGTGATTTTTGAAATTACTACCAAGTATGCTCATGACCACAGAAACTTAACATAACACAAAATTTGCCAACTAAACTCTTTTGGCATCCTTATGATTTACCAAAATAATTTCCATTTAAAATGGTCCTAAAACATGTTCTACAAATAAAATCATTTTTAACTGTTACTATATGCTAAATAAATTGGATATTCTGAAAGGCCTTGTTTCACTGAATCCAACGGTATAAAGTTTGCAAAAATCTAACGTGGCATTCAAAAGTTATAAGCATTTGAAGTTTGAATCTAAATTAGGTTTTAAATTCTGTTTTTAATTTAAACCTTGCCACGCGTCATGTTTTCATTCGCCCGTACCGTTTCGCACCGGATCGAGATCCACAGCCGTAGGATCTAAATGAAATCTGGCGGCTCAGATCGCGTACCGCTTCGGGTTAAGTGAATCTATCCTAGCGCTACGATACAGATCTAACGGCTGCTATCTATCTGACCAAGATCTGGCGGCGGAGCGGTGGCTACCGGCGGCGGAACTGTCGGTCGACGACGGAGGCGGCGCTACAGGGGGTAAGTGAGAACGAGGAGTAGCTCACCGGACTCAGGAGGTCACGGTGAAGCTCGTCGTAGACGCGGTTGGTCAAGGGGCGCTCGGGCACGGCTGCGATTGCTCACCGGAGTTCGTGGCGGCGTCGGGTGCGTCAGGTGGTCGTCGTGGACGTCGCTGTGAATCACCCCAAGGCAAGATAGCGACACGGTTAGGTTCACAGGGTCAAGGGGAAGTCGTGTGCATGAACGGGAAGGCGAGGGGCGGTCTGTACCTACCGGGAAAACTCGTCGGAGTTGATGTCGCCGTCGGTGCTCGCGGTGTCAAGTGGAACCGGCGACCTGGGGCAGTACAAGACGGACTAGTGAGGTCAGGAGGTGCGCAAAGATACACTGAGTCAGATAGCAAGAACGATAGGCAGAGGGGAACTCGAGGCTCACCTGAATCGCTCGCCGGAGAGGGCTCTGTCAGCGGCGGTGCGCGGAGGATTGAGGGCAGCCTGGTGGCGGAGTGAGCGAGGTGTTTGGGGGAAAAAGATCGTGGGGCAGAGAGGGTCTTATAGCCGGGGAATTGACATGAAACGCTCGAGGATAAATGCCCATTTACACCGCGCCATTACCGGCCATCACTGCTGCAGCGACGTGGTCGCAGGCGCGGTCTGGGGAAGACGAGGACGACGTGGACTGGACCCGCTCGTCAGCGAAACGCGCACGGTGTTGGTGGGGTCGGGCTGTCAGCGTCTGTTTGCGTGTGCTCACGCGTATGAGAAGGAAAAGGAGATCCCCGGGTGGGCTTGCTGGGCTTGATCCGCTGCTGGGCCAGATTCTGGCCGCGCGGCCCTTTTCTATTGTTTAAGCCTTTTCTTTTTCGAAATTTATTTTCTGGTATGAATTTTGATATGAATTCAAATCCTTTTGAAACCAAACTGCCTTGGGAATTTTTGCAGGGTTTTGTGGATTCAAAAACAGTCATATTAACTAAGTGGTTACTTTGCAAGGCTTGGTCAAGCTTGGTTTTCAAAGTAATCAGAGATTTGTTCTAGTTTGCAAATATTTGAAAGGGATTTTGAAACTATTTCTAAATTTGAAATCTTGGGTTTTAAAAGTTTCACCTAATCTTTCCATCAATGGAGGCAAGCAAACAAGTACTTAAACATTCAAATTTCAAAGGGTGATGGCTATTTGGGATAAATTGACCACATGAAATCATAGCTCAAATTCTATCTCTAAGTGATTTTTGAGAACACCCTAAATGGATGAATGATGCAAAAGATGATATGAATGAGTTTTGAAACTATGATTTTTGGGATGTTACAGTTTTCTCCTCACAATTTATCTGAGCCCCGTGTTCCATCATCCAGTCCATACCCAGCACTACTGCAATTCCCTTCAAAGGAATCACATAAAGGTCTCCGAAGTATGTACAACCACAGATCGAGATAACCTGATCTTATTTAATGTGGCGTACAATCACATTTCCCCCTGCCATAACTACGGTCATAGGATTTTATAACATTGCCCTTCTAATCCCAAACTTATCACATAATTCTTCAGAAATGAATGAAGTAGTTGCACCGGTATCAAATAGGACTTTGCCGGGATTGGTAAGGATATTGAGTATACCTATCACTGCATGCTCCGAATTATCCACCTCCTCGAGGGTTGCACAGTTCAGTTTCCCGGTAGGTCTGTTCCTCTTGCCATTGTTGTTCTTTCCATTATTTCCTCCTTTATTGGGTTGTCCATTTCCTCCACTGGTTTGTCCTCCTCCCTTGGTAGGCCAACCTCCTGGTGGTTTGCTCGGACAATCAGGCTTGATATGCCCCTTCCGACCACAACCGTAACAGATCACTATAGGCTTTTTGCATTCCCTCTGGAAATGCCCTGGAATTCCACAATTGTTACAAATAACATTCCTTCTAGGATTGGATTGATTTCCACCACTGCCCTTGTTATTGTTATTGTTATTGTTGCCACAGTCCTTGTTCCGGGGTTTGAACTCCAGATTGGGTTTAGGTTTACTTGCCTGAATTCTCTTTGTTTCCTTCTTGTCTCTCTTCCTCCTATCCTCTTGGACATTCTTGTAGTCATCTTCGAAAGTAATAGCTGCATCCAGCAACCGTTGATAAGTTTGCTTATTGACCAATCTCAACTGCATCCTCACGAATGGATTTAATCCACACAGGAAATGATTCTTCCTCTTTTCCTCCGTGTTAACATCCTCCTCAGCATAACGAGACAGTTGACTAAACTCCCAGATATACTTCATGACACTAGTATATCCTTGCTGAAGCTCCTCAAATTCTCTCCGCTTCAACTCCATAACACTCTCCGGAACATGATATTCACGGAATCTCTGCTTGAACTCCTCCCAGGTGTACTCCCTTCCTGGTTGTTGCATGGCCAACTGATTCTCCCACCATGATGTTGCAGGTCCAGTCAGAAGATGAGTTGCATACCTCAATTTCTCCTCATCATTGCAACCTACAGTCTGCATATTCCTTCTGTATCTGCTAGCCAATCTTCTGCATCCATTAGTTCAGGAGCTGATGCAAAAGGTAACGGCCTTGCATTTTGGAAGTCAGATAGACTCACTCCTCCACCTTCAGGTGCCCTCTGATTTTCTCGTCCCAACAACTCTTCCATGAACTTGTTCTGAGTCTCTTGCATCATTTGCATACACTGCATAAAGTTCTGCTCCATTAACACCTCATTGGTGGTGGTGGTGGCAATGCTCCCTGATTTGCGGCATCTGCATCGGCCTTCTCTTTGGCCTCACGTTCCATCCGCTGCTGTTCAGCTTCGGTTTCTACACCCATATCCATGACCCTCTAGTCCCGCAACATAAAGCGAATACTCATAATTACATCATCCACATGTGTTTTGAGCTTGACTTTACGCACAGAACCAGTCACACAATGAAGATCCAAAGAAAATCCAAGTATGCATTTCACATAATATATAATATCATAATAATACAAAGTCATTACAACATATACCATATAGGTATAATCACAACACTACCTTATTTATCTAGCTATCTTATTTCTTGGAGTACAATACACGATACTTGACACCTCCAAATAGTTACATACTTCTAGTAGTAACTACGCTCATCAAGCATGCCTGATGTCCAACCGTGATGACGTGTCATTCATTGCACAGTTTGTGGAACAAATGGCCTTCCAGAAGGAACATACTCAGTATCTGAAGTGTCAGGACTTGAGTCATTACTCAACCTGAGCGCATTGACTCCCTCCAGCTCAGCTGAAAAGTCTTTAGAAACATATTCAACATTATATCTTGCCTGCATATCCTGAGCTTCATTCCTTGAGTTGTCAACAGGGTACACAGATCCTGCTGATCCCCAGGTGCTCCTTTGGGCAAGATAGTTAAACACTGGATAATGTATATTCCCTGGGTTTTGAGAAGATGTTGATGACTCAAACACTCTCTCCTGAGGATCTTCTTCTTCATCCTGATTATCTATCGACATAGTATTTCTACTACTATTACTAGGGTTAATTCTTGCACCCATCCAGCTAGATTGTCCAACATTTCTGTCAGAACCATCTGTGGACATCTGGTGTTCATGAGATCCTTCATATGATCCCCTTCTCCAACCATCGGAATTCTCAATAGGAAGTTCTGAATCAGAACCATCCTCTGAACCCTGTGGTACTGGATACCTCATATCCATAGTAGGATCATATATAGGTTCAGGACTTGGTGAATAAGGATATGGTATAAAAGATTTAGGATCTATAGGTATATCCTTAAAGATAGGTTTTGCACTACTACTTGCTTCCTTCTTCAACTGGAATGCTAACTGCTTCCTCCTTTCCAGATCAGTTAGATCCTCTAACATGTCATTTTTATCTTTGACAATCACTTGATGTGTCTTGTAAAAAGATGCAACGAGTTTTCGGTATCTATCCATAAACTTGGAAGCTAACTTAGGATGCTTCTTAACCAAAGTAAGATGATCCTGTATAGGCTTCGAGTCTATAGAATCATGAGGTATCACATAAAATGTGCTACCTTCTAACTCCTTGGCTTTATGCTCCCGGATATTAGCTATCGCCTCTACAACAACAACATGATATGCTGCTAAGTGACTCCTACCATCACCTATAGGTAGATCGTGATATAATCCAAGCTCCTCTGTAAGTTGGATACTCACACGATACTTGGATAACATCCGGCCATCATAGTAGGTTATAGTGTTCACTGGAATTCTAGTTGCACAACTAAAAATCTTTAAAAGTTGACGAAGTTGGTCTATGAATGATCCTTGATAATCATCAAGAGTCTCTTATTTCCTTACCAAAGTCTGTTTTGGAAATTTTGGTGCCATACCTCTGTATATAAAGAAAAATAATTTTGATTAGTAACCAATAATATATTGCATCATAACAAAGAATCATCGCACTAAAACATATAACGAAATATTCTCATTTGAATACCCATTATATTACTTTTAGAGAATCCTTTATCGTTGCTACATTCTCCTACAGGTAATACCCTTTACTAGGTTTCCAACCTAAGGTCAAAGAAATTTGCTCTGATACCAACTGCGATGACCCAGCATACCACTGCATGTGTAGTACACTATAGTCATTGACATGACATCCACAGAACACCGTTCTGTAAATATCACATCCCTCAGAGTGGTACAACAGAAACATTGCGGGTCCATATTACAAACGTTCACACATTATTATTATTACAATACCAGAAGTTCAAGACTTCTAAAGGATTCAACTTACAAATCAAAATATAAAGTGTTTCAACGGAATTTCAAAGTAGCACTCCCACTAGGAGTTGAGCTCAGCAGCTTATTCTATAGAGTTCATGCAGCTCGACACCGTTGGTTACTACTAACTAGGGTACTTAGTTGGACTCGTTATCATCGACACCATAGTGGATTTCGTAATCCACTCCTTCAACACCTCCTGACAGGTCAGGCTCTTCGTAGAACACATCTTCTTGACATTCAGCTGCATACATTGGCACGTCTTCTGGGTCCTCACAGTCTAAGCAAGGGATCAAAGGAAAGGATGTGTAACAACGTTACCCAACAAGTTCATTATATGCAAGGTGGGAAGTTTGATGCTCTAACTACCACCTCGGATTATAAATCCTTGGCACTATGTAGTTTTTGTAAATCTTTCTTCAAAGATTGATTTTATTATGAAAATCTATGACCATCAGCCTTCACAGGTTGACCAGAACTTTCATGGAGTTCCTTTCCTTCCGCGTTCGTAGCTCCTTCCCGAAATAGGGAGTAACAAGTTACAATTCTTACACTCTGTAGAGGTGCGTTACTTTACCCATGAGAGATCAACTCCTTGTTGCGCAACCGGGCGTACTTTCCCGTCCACAATTCCATGATGTGGGGCCTAGTAGTTGGTCCAAGCCAATCACTGCCCCCTCCGCGACCTCGCATGCCTCCTTGGTGTACCCCATGCCCACATATTGAATTACGGCAATGGTTTGTACAAACCGTTAGATGCCAGAACTACTGTGGGACAATAAGGGTTCTCACCCATATGCTGCATATCCTCTATGAATTACCAATTAATATGCACGCTACAAGGATAACAGCCACGACCTGCACATCCGGCTTCATGCGAGAGCAAGAAGATACAACTGACTTCTCTGTCCCATTCCAAATCTCATGGCTAACGCGTATTATACGACGCTAGAATCACTGATGTCAGGGGTTATTAAGTCCCTAATTGATCATCATTGTTGCAAATAGAACCCTAAGTTCTATTGCTCCATTATATCATAACTTAGGATGATATCTATGATTTCTTTATTTGTGAAAATATTATTTTCTTTCTTTGGAGTATATATGGTAACACACAATTTGCAAATACTTTGATAAAGACTCTTCAAAGGATATGAGCAAGTGATGAACTTGCCTTGTGATTGCAAGGTAGTGAAGTCTGATGCTTGCACTGGACCTTGAGCTTTTATGTCTATAAAAACATCATTATTGTCCGGTAAGGATAATATTAAAGAAAAAAATGATTATGCAAAAGTAAGTAATGCATTATTTAACATTATATGTATTCCCCCCATTATTTAAATTATAGGAAATCCTTTTTAATTAATTAAGGATTTATAAATATTAATTCTTTTAATATGTATTGAATATTGTACTCTTTTTATTTTATTTCCTTTTATTTGAATTATATATATTTAATAATTTCTTTAAGAATTATTATTTGAATACCAGATTTTTTTATGAAATATTTGTTTAGTATTTTTCTAAAATACTAAAATATTAATATATAATGAAAGTGATTTTTATTTATTTTTATCATTTTTCAATAATTTTGTAAAATTCCATAAGGAATATTTAAATTACAAAATTCTTAATAAAATTTATATGTTTAAAATTTTATTTATTAATTTATTTGGATAGTTTAGATTATTGTGAGTCCAAAAATATTTTATTTATAATTTTTGGATTTTTATTTTATTTTCTAGAATTTATTTTAGTTCAGGGGCATTTTGGTCTTTTCCAATTATTAAAACAGGCTTTAAAGGAATTGGGCTTTCTGCTTAGTTTTATTGGGCCCTTGTGGCCCATTAGGCAAAGTCAAAACAACCACCCCGAAGGGTTTCTGGCCCAATCCAGCGCATCACTCTCTATCTCTCTCTCTCGAGCTCACCTCTCTCCTTCTCCTTCCCCGACCCCATGGTCAGCAGTGCTGTTGCCGGCGATTCACGCCGTCGTGGACCTTCCTGGCCATCGCTCTACCCTCCTATCCAATTGTATTTGGATCTGGAGCCCTCTGTGATCAAATCGATGCCATCCTGAACCCTAGGGTTTGGGGTTGGCGTTGATCATGACGCCGCCGTTGTTGTTGTGCGTCATGGTGATGCTCCTCGCCCTAAGGCGTGGCTATGGTCACCGCCGTGGCGTTGTATGGGTCGCAGCGCCCCCTTGGGGTGCTCCCCGTGCCGCCATGGTCATCGGCCCCTCTGCTTCCTCTTCTATTCTACAGCGAGGACCTTTGGTGAGTGGTTCCTCTCCCTCTCATGCTCTTTGTGCTAGGACATCCTATGCTAGACCTTCCTGGTGACTGTCTGGTCCTGATTAGGATGGTTTGTTTTATTTAGGGTTCATACCCTGCTTTGGATTAGATAACTGATGAATTGGATCATGTGTTGATGATCCTTGAACTTGTTAAGTGGTGACTTGCTATGGCTTACTGCTGATGATTAGCTGTGGTGATGCTAGTGGTTTACCAGATGACTCTATGGGTTAATTTTGATATGGTCAGATGGTAAAGTTGCTCAATAAGCAATATTTGGGACTCTAGTGGCTTAATAACTCACCACTGTCATTACTTGGTTAATGACAGTGAGTGTCGTGTGATGAAGTCACTGTATTAGCACTGTTGGCTTAAGAATTCATATGTAGTTTGAGCTCAAATGGTTTCAAACAGTGAAGATATACATAGGGATTTCCTTAATTATGATGGATTCACCCCACTTGGGTGTTTTCTGAGAATTTGAATAAAAGACAGATCATGTATGCTTGTCTAATCTTAGACAGATAGATCATGTGATGGTCTATTTACTCACCACTGTCACTTTATGTGGGGTTTATTGTGGTTGATATTGTGGTAGCTTGATCTGGTGCTCCCATGGTATTGCCAGCTCCTAGCTTGTCCTTGATCTAGCCCTTCATATCCTGATCCTGATGGCTTGATCTTGGTCTTGCTATCCACCTGATCCACCCCCTCCTTATGTCACCATCTTGGTGATGTGATCCTGGGCTTTGGTTGGTGTGATCTTAGCTTGGCTTTGGCTTGGTTTAGCTGCTGGCTGTTGTGCTTGGTGTGTAAGAAAAATGGAATGGTGTGGGGATTGGTTTCCCACAGCTCTGTTGATGGTTTTGTTTGATTGTGGTGCTGACAGCACACCCATGCAGTTTGGTGTGTGTGTTGCATGTGTGCCTGCTGCACAGGTTGTGGATATGTTCTGATTTTTGAAAGTTACTTTCATGAGGTTACCATTTACTTGGCTGGTGAAACTTGCCCCTCCTTGCTGTTTATTTGACTTATGGCTTAAATTTATGAAAGATATATTCTTTCATATTGGTGAAACTTGCCCCTTAAATTACTCAATGATGAAACTTGACCAGTGCACTTTACTGTCAAGTCTGAGAGTAATATCCTTTTAATCCTAACTATCTTTCTTTTGTTTATGTTTATTTTGAAGGTACCAGATTTGAAGATCAAGACTTTAGTTTAGGTTTTTCTTTTTATTCATAGAATAGTCACTTGTAATAACTCTCTGATTCAATTGTAATATTTAATTTATTCTTTTGTACTTTTTATTTTTTATTCTATCTGTAATAAAAATTGTACTATTATCAATAAAGAAATATTATTCTTTATTTATTTCCTTTTGTACAGATTGTTACTTATTTACTTAGGTTACAATTTTGTAACTCATTATTGAATAAGATTTTGAAATGGAGATTCTTATTCTTAATTGCTTTCTTTATATAAAGTTTGAGTTATTATTGGTTAACTCTTAATTAAATCAAAGACTCAAACATTATTCAAAATTCTTTTGAATTATAATTCAAACACTCAAGTTTTAAATTCAAATTTCATTTCCCAAAACACTCTAATCCACAAAGATCATATCAAAGTCTATAACAATCACCCTTCAAGACTATACCTAATCTCAAAGTATGAAAGAAACCTTGATCGCTTTAGATTTTTTATTTGGAAAAAAATTTACCCACATTTTCACAGATGAATGCATGCAACATCTTATTGCTCTCTTAGTTATTTGCTCCCAGTCTTTTGCTAGCCTCCACTTGTATGAGTAAGATCTACTCATGCCTCCAACTCCCAAGAAACCAAGTTATTCCAAAGTGTCCACTATAAACTCCTATGCATGGTGTGTTACACCATTCCAAATATATTATTGTTTTCATCTATCTTCTAGTTAAAAACTATTTTTTTATGTGAAAACTTAGTGATTAAAGCCCTCACGAACTTGATGGCATGGTTTATTCTTTGCCCCTAATAAACTTGAACCATTGTGACAACTTTGTTGTATATGCTTGCACTTATAAGTTGGAATTAGCAGAACCGTGCTGTCACGGGGAACGTTTTCAACATTGCACTTGTACCTTGCTGTACTCAGTTGATATCATGTTCTTTTGTCTATGGATGTCACCGGTGTGAAATAAATAGGGAGCTTGTAAGTCCATGGAGTTTGTATCCTGTGTTAGAGAAACGCCTGGGCTGCTAACCTAAGCCATGCCTAATCATGGTGGAAACTTGCAGCATCACCATAGTGATCTATCTATGAAGCATCCTCAATAAAAATCTATGCATATGGTAAATAAAAAGATTGCTGAGATGCTCATTGTCTGCTTGCCTTGTCATTTTGCTTATGGGAAAGCTCCTGTACCATGTGAAGGGGTACCCCGTTGGCGGTTATCAATGATATGCAAATACTTACAATGACAAGAACTTACCTGGACCCAAAGTTGAGTATGCATGAGGTGTGGACCTCGTATTCAAGGGCCATGAGATTGCCAACTTATACTTCGTCAAGCATATACTCCAGCTTTGCCACATTAAGCTTAACCACTTCAAGATGCTTATGATAGGGGCAATGAGGGCTGAAAGCTAATAAGTACCATAATTTTTGGAAGCTCTTTTTGAAACTTGTAATCACTTCTTCCTTTACAAAAAGGCCTTTCTTACACCACTATTGAGTCTCCACCTTCTACCTTTAGGCACCATTAAGAGAGCATAGTTGTCATTCTGTGTGCAGTGTTCCAAAGCTTATTAATTGATGCATATTGTGTTATTACTTGCTCTTGTGCTACTTGTTTCTAGTCACCCTTGTGAACTTTGCAGGTGTCCTATGCATCACCCACGCCTGGCTAGGGTTTTCCAGCCCTGGCCACCTCCCGGTCTTGCCCCTTCGCCTATAAGAAGCCCCGATGCAGAAACCCTGAGTACCCCGATCAGAAATCCACAAAACCGTCTGTAGCCGCCACCACCATCGTCCCTAGATCAGGGGGATCTGAAGCTCTTCCCGGCACCCTGCCGGAGGGGAGATCATCCCGGAGGCCTTCTCTCCGGTATGATTCATGAATAGTTCCACCTTGGACTATGGGTCCATGTAGTAGCTAGATGGTTGTATCTCCTCCTTTGTGCTTTCATGTATATATCTTGTGAGCTCCGTTCATGATCAAGATCTAATCTATTTGTAATCATGCATGTTATGTTTGTGGGGATCCGATGGATATTGAGATTATTATGTTGGTTTGATTAATGGTTTTATCTTTATGATTCTATCATGTCTGTGTTGTTTGTGATCTTGCATGCTCTCCGTTGCTAGTGGTTATCTTGGCCAAGTAGTTGCTAGTGACTCCAATAGGGGGTATTTATGCTCGATAGTGGGTTCATGCCTCTAGTTTCCAAGGAAAGTGACATAAATCTCTTTGGTTGTAGATGTTGAAAGGATCGTATGGGCACCTAGAGGGGGGGGGGTGAATAGGTGCTACTTCAAATTTTCTTCTTTTTCAAATTAAGGTTTGACATTAAGGTAAATTCTCTAGATAATGCAACTATGGTGAATTTACCTATATGACAATTATGCAAGAGCTACCACAACACAAAGTAGTAACAAGTAAGTAAGGTGCGGTAAAGGATAGAGGTAACCGAAAAGTGGACGCGGAGACACAAGGATTTGTTTCCCGTAGTTCCTTCCTTTTGAGGGGAAGTACGTCTACGTTTGGAGAGGGGTTGGTTTCAAACCACCAACGCCACGAGAGGCCTACCTTGTTCTCCGATGAATCTCACCCCAACGGGATCGATTCACCTTCCACTATATCGGCAACCTTCAAGGTGGAAGCCGGCACCGTTACAAGTTTGGGGCACACATCCACAACTTAATCGGAGGCTCCCAAACACAAGCAAGCTGTCAAAGCAATCAAAGACAAGCTTGTAAGAACAAAAACAAGAGCTAGGGTTTCCAACAAAACACTAGAGCAAAGGGGCCCTCAATGAAATGAGGGGGAAATGAAGATCTCTTTTGGTGAAGTAGTAGATCGGGGCTTCCTCCTTCGATTCCCCAAAGATCAAGGACTTTGGGTGGTTGGAAGAGGAGATCTTGAGAATTTGAGTGGCTCCAATGGACTCCAATGGTGGGCAATGACTTTAATGTGCTGAGCACTTTGTCCCAAGGTAGGTGGAGGGGTATTTATACCCCTCCACAAAATCTGACCGTTGATGCATTTATTGTAGCGGTAGTACCGGAAGTTCAAGCGGTACTACCGGAGAACTCCGGTACTACCGGACCTGGTACCGGACCACCCTTTTTCAAACTGCATCAAGTCCTGCCCCCAGCGGTACTACCATTGTTGCTACCGGAAAGCGGTAGTACCGCTTGGGGCAACCGGTACTACCGGACCTGGAGAGATCAGCACTTTTCCATACGAAAAACTCTCTGTTACGCCAGGTAGTAAAACGCGGTACTACCGCATTTTGCTACCGGCGCAGACAGAAGCTTTTTGCAACGTACAAAAACTCTCTGTCATGACAGGTAGTAAAATGCGGTACTACCGCATTTTGCTACCGGCGCAGACAGAAGCTTTTTGCAACGTACAAAAAGTCTCTGTCACGCCAGGTAGTAAAATGCGGTACTACCGCATTTTGCTACCGGCGCAGACAGAAGCTTTTTGCAACGTACAAAAAGTCTCTGTCACGCCAGGTAGTAAAATGCGGTACTACCGCATTTTGCTACCAGCGCAGACAGTAGCTTTTTGCAACGTTCAAAAAGGTTCTGTCATGAGCGGTACTAAAACGCGGTACTACCGCATTTTAGTACCGGAGCAGGCAGAAGCTTTTGACAAGCTGTAGAAAAGCTTCTGTCGCGCTGGGTACTAAAATGCGGTACTACCGCTTTTTAGTACCTGGTACTACCGCTTTTTGGTACCGCGCCAGGCAGACAGTTTTTGAATGTTTGCAAACCTTTTTAATGTACCTGCGACACACTTAGCAAATCATTAGTCTGATATGTGTGTTGTTATCAAACACCAAAATCACTAGGGATAGCAAATGCTCTTTCAATCTCCCCCTTTTTGGTGTTTGATGACAACACACATTTTGCAGGGAAATCTAGTGATGACAAGATGTAGATGGGGCTCCCCCTAGATATGTAGAAACAAGCCCCATACATTCTAGCAAGCTAACTGAGAGTAGAAGTCGCACATAAAGGACATACCTTTACTAAAAAACATGTGATGACCAATATTGATTAGGAATGAGGAATGTCATCACATAGGATGGATCCAACAAGAATAGCCATATTACACACAAGATGGATCCATATGATAACCACATAGTCTTATCATACATAGCACAAATAGTTAGGTTCACACATAGTAAGTCACACATAATAAGAGGCAACCAAATAAAGTTCACAAGCGAATAAAATCAAAGGCAAGAATGAGCTTGTGACTTTCCCTCGCAAATCTCCCGCATACCTAATGTGCAACTTCTCCCCCTTTGGCATCAAGACGCCAAAAAGGTACAAGAGCAACACTAACGCCCCGGAGATCACTCATCATCATCAGCGTCGTCCCATGTAGCACCATGAGGTGGAGGGGCACGGAAGGAGGAGGTGGCATCATCTTTCCAGTTGTTGTGCTTGGAGATCCATTGATCTTCTGGGGTAATGTTGTTCTCGGAGCCCTTGGAAGCAGTCAAGCCTTGAGCCTCCATCATTTCCTTCTGACGAGCACAGGCCTTCTTGGCATAGACATGGGCCTCGTACAGGCGTTTCTGATGGTCCACTTGGAGGCAGAATATCTTCTTGAGTTTGGCCTCAAACCTCTTAGCCTAAGATGGCTGTGCGGGCTGGCGACGAGAGACCACAAAAGCAGCACCCTGTGGTGCATCAGCAGCATCACCTGAGTCCTCCTCAACCGGGTTCCCATCCTCATCAACAATCTGACCATCCGCATTGCGGGGTTTGAGATGGGTCTTGATCAGCAGATTCTTGTGGCGGTGAGTGGCAAGACGAAGATGAGGCAAGTCACGGGCAATCACGGGGCACTTGCTAATGATGAGAGCCATGATGTATGGAGCAAAAGGAGGCACCCTCCTCTGAAAAGTGGCGCATACCATCTCATTCCAGATAACATCCATCACATCCATAGGTAGGCCAGAGTCACGGTGGTGATAGGTGGCCATCATAATATCCACCATGTAAGCATGAATCTCATCAACATTCCCAGCACGAGGGGCGATGGTCTCGCGAAAGATGCGGTGCAAGATGTCATAAGTAGGAAGGAGCCCTTTGATCTTACCAGGGATTCCGCGCCCCCGGATGTACAGTGGGGCAAGCCTATCTTTCTTCATGGGATAGTCATTGGCATGGCACCGAAAGCCAACGGGAACATCCTTGCCACGGTCTTCGTACCAGAGGATAGCCCCAAACTCAGCCAACGTTGCTTCCTTGACAACACCCTCGGTCATCCAAGTGAGAGTCCTAGTAGCATTATTGGCAAAGTGAACGGTTGAATAGAACTGAGCAATGAACATTGGATCATAGTTGCACCGGAACTCCATAATAGGAAGCAAGCCAATGCTGGTGCAAATGTCAAGGGCCTCACCAAAGTAGTTCAGATTCTTCCTCACATGATTCATCTCGATCCATTTTTGAGGAACCACAATTTTGTCATCTTTCATGAGAATCTCATGGAACACCCGCTCCTGAAAGTCCGTGAAGAAGAGGCTGTTTTCTCGAGAATAAGCGCGAGCCGCCCCATACGGACTGACCACCCGCAGAGCATGAAATTCTGTCTCAGAGATATCACACAACAGCTTTGGCCCAGATGGCCCGGAACTTTGACTCTTGCGAGGACCAGAGGGAGGAGGAGGTGGAGGAGCTTTACCACGACCAGCACTTTGCTTGACCCCCTTACCCCCACGACCACGAGTTGTTGGCAGTTTCAGACGGGCACTAGGTTGAGGCATGACCTCCTCTTCAGACTCAGTCTCAGATTCTGACTCATAGTCCTCGATCTCATAGTGAGCTTTGGAGCGCTTGCGCGATCCCTGGGAACCCCCTGCACCTGTGAAAGAACGAGGGAGATAGCATAGGGGTAAGGGCACAAGAACCTGGGGCAAATGGAGGATGGAGTTTAGTGTTTAAAAAAATGTGCTGCCAGTACAGGGGCGGTAGTACCGGACCTGTACAAGCGGTAGTACCGCCAAGCGGTAGTACCGGAAAAAAGATTCCAGTACTACCGGCCCGCGACTACAGTGCATATCTGAACTAAGATCCAAGTACAGGCAACAAATTTGTTGTAAAACACGATTTCCATCGGGCCAAGTGATAGATCTGGTAAATAGCACACGATACAACCTCAAGAATGCGAGTTTTAACCAAGAATCGAAGTTACCCTAGATTCAATGGAGAAAACAAGTAAGAAGATGAGGAGGGCGGTAGTACCGGTGTCCATGACGGTGGGGAAGAGAGAGGAGCCCGCAGGGAGGCCGAATCCGGTGTGGATCCGGGAGGGGGAGGGAGGGGCGGGCTTCCTCCGGCGTCGTCTTGCTCTGGTGGTGGCGCTGGTGAGGAGTGGAGACAAGGGATGAATGAGGCACTGAGGGGTGCCTCTCCCCCGTCTCCAGTCTTAACCGACGCGCGCGAGCGGTAGTACCGGTTCCACGGGCGGTAGTACCGTCGAGCGGTAGTACCGGAGGTACAGGCCGGTAGTACCGCTCCTGGGAAGTTTTCAGGCAGGAACCTGGAAACACAACCAGGGGCGGTAGTACCGCAGGTAACTTCCGGTAGTACCGTTAGGCGGTAGTACCGCATATGAGATCCGGTAGTACCGTTACCATCAGGACAGAGAGCCAAGATACAGAAAAATGGAAAGGTTCTTGTGCAGAGTAGATGAGTTTTGTTGGATAAGAGTGGCCTGGGTTGAGAGAGACACGCGGATATGGGCCAATTCACTCAAAGGAAAAACACTAAAAACATATAGAGAGCCAAATATGAGTGCATGACCAAAAGAATCAACACCAACTAGAGGATGACAAACATGAGTAAGAACCAATGTAAAAAGGTGACAAACACGAGTAAGCACATCAACCTCTCGATTGAGAGGGGGGGGGGGCGGTGGCCTAGGCCACCATATTTGAGTATACTCGGCTTGGCACCACGAAGATATATCTTGGGTCCATTACAGAAACTCATCATTGAGCTCACATATCACAACATGATATTAAGAGGAATGATTTTGTTTAATTTGCGCATAATGGGGGGAGGGATAGTCCAATCAATTAGGACCGCACTCCCCCTATGTCCATGCCTACATCTAAACCAAACAAGGGTCGAGTATTAGGTGAGAGTGCAAGATAATCAAGTCAAACTCCTAGAATCTATGATATTTAGTTCATTCCTCAAGTAGCAAAACCTTGCTTCATCAAGTGGCTTCGTGAAGATATTGGCAAGTTGATCTTTGGTTGAAACATAGGATAGATCAATATCACCTCTAGCAACATGATCTCTAATGAAGTGATGTCGAATCTCAATATGCTTTGTCCTTGTGTGATCCACCGGGTTGTATGCAATCTTGATGGCACTTTCATTGTCACATAGAAGAGGCACTTTGTCACACTGGACACCGTATTCCTTTAAAGTATGCCTCATCCATAGCAACTGGGTGCAAGCACTAGCAGCAGCAACATACTCGGCTTCGGCGGTGGAGAGAGATATACAATTTTGCTTCTTAGAAGACCAACATACCAAGGACCTACCAAGGAATTGGCAAGCCCCGGATGTTGATTTTCTATCATCCTTGTCTCCCGCCCAATCCGAGTCCGTGTATCCACAAAGAGCGAATGTTGAGCCTTGAGGGTACCAAAGACCATTAAATGGGGTATGAACTAAATATCGAAAGATTCTCTTGACCGCCATTAAATGGCTTTCCTTAGGAGCCGCTTGATATCTTGCACACACACCTACACTCAACACAATATCGGGTCTAGATGCACAAAGGTAAAGCAAAGAACCAATCATAGACCGGTATACCTTTTGATCCACATCTTTACCATTTGGATTTTGTTCTAGATGAGTCTTTGTTGCCATGGGAGTTGGGGCTCCATTCAAATCTTGCATTTTGAATCTCTTGAGCATATCTTGAGTATACTTGGCTTGATTGAAGAATGTTCCTCCTCTAACTTGCTTGATCTCAAAGCCAAGGAATACTTTCACCTCCCCCATCAAGGACATCCGGAACCTACTAGTCATAAGCTTTGAGAATTTATCATTAAAAGCTTTGTTAGATGAGCCAAAGATAATATCATCAACATAGATTTGGCATACAAAAAGCTCCCCATTAACCCTCTTAGTAAAAAGAGTGGGATCGATTTTCCCAACCTCAAAGCCACGGTTAAACAATAACTCTCTAAGGTGCTCATACCACGTGCGTGGGGCTTGCTTGAGCCCATAGAGCGCCTTATCAAGTTTGTAGACATGGTTTGGGAAGTTGGGGTCCTCAAATCCTGGGGGTTGCTTAACATATACCAATTCATTTAAAGGACCATAAAGGAATGCACTTTCTACATCCATTTGTTGCAACTTAAAGTTATGATGTGCCGCATAAGCAAGAAGGATACGGATGGACTCAAGGCGATCCACGGGTGCATAAGTCTCTCCATAATCAATGCCTTCAATTTGGGAATAACTTTGTGCAACCAATCTAGCCTTGTTCCTTACAATAATCCCATGCTCATCTTGCTTGTTCTTGAATATCCACTTTGTTCCAATAACATTGCGGCAATCCTTTGGCTTCTCAACTAACTTCCACACTTTGTTTCTCTCAAATTTGTTGAGCTCTTTGTGCATAGCTTCTAACCAATCCGAATCTTCAAGAGCTTCCCACATTTTCTTTGGTTCAATCATGGAAATGTGAGCTTGATGTTCACTGAACCTCTTCAATTGTGCTCTTGTGGAAATTCCTTTCCTTAGATCTCCAACAACATTTTGGAGGGTGTGGTCTCTTATTTCCAGCATTCTTTCCTTTCTAGCTTCGCGACGAGCGTGGATCTCCTCATTATTTCTTGGAGGACCCTCTTCATCATTTTGATCCTTGTCTTGACCATCAACTTGACCTTGATCATCATTGGATTCATCCTCTACACTGGGAGGCAAGGATTGACCTTGGTCTTGATCAAGTGCTCTTCTAGCCTCAATTTGAGCACGTCTCAAAACAGCTTGGATGGATCTTCCTTGGCAAATTGACTTGGCACCACTTGACACCCCATCGAATGGACCAAGCTCCCTTTGACTAGAGTTCACACATTGATCACTATGTTGAGGGTCCACATCTTGTCTTTGGCTTGAGTCAATGTCCTCTTCGGTAGATGGAGCATGTTGAGGTTGTGAAGATGAGGGCTCCACACGAGTGGAGCATAGTTCTTCTCGATCCGCCATAAGGGGTTCCTCAACGGGGCGGATACAACCCACACCCATTCTTCCTATGGCATCCTGAGACATTTCATCATCTGCATCACAAGCATCAACACGCCCCCCTTGGGGACCATCATATTCTTCGAAGGTCACACTACAAGATTCTATGACGGCTCCGGAGAGCTTGTCATAGATTCTATAAGTGTGAGATTCGAGACCATAGCCAACAAAGATACCCTCTAATGCTTTAGACTCGAATTTAGACAAACGAACACCTTTGATGAGATAGAAACACTTACAACCGAACACCCGGAAATAAGATATGTTGGGCTTGTTACCGATAAGTATCTCATATGGAGTCTTGTTGATTTTCTTGCGGAGGTAGAGCCGGTTTGAATCATGGCAAGCGGTGGAGACGGCTTCGGCCCAGAAGTTGTATGGAGATTTAAACTCTGCCAACATGGTCCTAGCCATCTCAATAAGAGTCCGATTCTTCCTTTCGGCCACACCATTTTGTTGAGGGGTGTATGCAGCGGAATATTGATGTTTAATCCCCTCATCACTAAGAAAATCATTCAAGGTGTAGTTCTTGAACTCGGTGCCGTTGTCACTTCTTATAATCAACACGGGAACATTGTCTTGCCGTTGAACCAAGTTGATGAAGTCGATAAAAGTCCTTTGAGTTTCACTCTTCAACTTGAAGAAATAAACCCAAGAGTATCTTGAAAAGTCGTCAACAATCACCAAACAATATTTCTTCCCTCCAAGACTTGCATGAGATGGAGGACCAAATAGGTCCACATGGAGGATTTCCAAGATCTTGTTAGACTTGATTTGGTTCGTGGGCTTGTGAGGAGCGTCATGCATCTTCCCTAGAACACATGCCCTGCAAACACGATCTTTGGCAAAGGAAACATTTTCTTTTAGTCCAACAATATGGCCCTCTTTATGAAGACTTTGCAAAGTTCTCATATTGACATGGGCTAGTCGGCGGTGCCATAGCCAACCCACATCGGCCTTCCCGTATAAGCACATCGGACCTGCAGTGGCTTGCCCCGAAAAGTCCACCACATACAGGTCATTTTCGACGTACCCAACGAAAGCGACCTTGAGAGACTTGCTCCACATGAGGACCACAATATCATTATAAATAAAGACGGCAAAGCCCATTTTTACAAGAGCACGGACAGAAAGTAAATTGTATCCAAGGGTTTCAACAAGCATGACGTTCACGAGGGTAATGTCGTGAGCCACCACTACCTTGCCGAAACCCATTACCGTAGATTTTGACTTGTCGGCATATGTGACGGTGATTTGATCTTCATTTGACAGCAAGTCCTTGACAATAGACGAGCTTCCGGTCATATGACTTGTGCAACCACTATCGATCACCCATTTTGACCCTCCGGAAGCATAAGTCTACAAAAGATCAAGCTAGTTTTTAGGTACCCATTTTTCAATGGGTCCTCTTTTGTTAGCAACAAGGGTCTTGGGAACCCAAATAGACCAAGCAATATAACCATCATAAGGACCAACATATTGTGCATACACATCACCATAGTAATCATGCATTAGAACATAGTGAGGGTTAGCACTTCCCGCAAAATCATCATGTGACATAGTTTTACCATTTGTGGTCTTACTCTCCACAATGATCTTGTTGGTCTCTTGTGCGGGCTTGTCCTTCTTCTTCTTGTTGTTCTTCTTCTTTGTTTTGGAGACAAAACCAATGCCCCCTTTATCACCACTACGCCTTTGCTTGCTCAAAAGATCATCAATAGACTTGTTGCCTTGTGGAAATGTGGCCTTAGCAAGCTCCCCCTTCAACCTAGCATTCTCTTCAAGGATAGTTGTGCTACTAGATGGAATGAAGTTACTAGGTGAAGGAATATTGGCCAATTGAGTTTGAAGCGTTTCATGGGACTTTGTGAGAGACAAGAGTTCACTCTCCAAGGCTTTGTGGGCCTTGTTAAGCAAGCTAAAGTCCTCGGCAAGTTTTTCATGAACCACACCAAACTCAACCTTATCCTTTTTAGCTCTTTTGTATTTAGCAATAGCATGATCATGCTCTTTGATGAGTTTGTTAACAATAATGTCATTGGACTCATCAAGCCCTTCAAGTTTTCATTCAAGTGACAACCTAGTTTCTTGTCCTTCTTCTAGAGCATTGTTTAGGGCCTCTAGCTCAATCATATGTTCATGCCCAAGTTTACATCTTACATCTAGAAGCTCTTGAGTATGTGATAGTTGATCTAAGATGTTTCCAAAATGTAGCTTAGCATCACCTTCTAGGTTAGTCATAAACTCATCAAAGGCAATTAATTCCTTTTTAACATCAAGTGACATCTCATCATCAATTTCATCATTATCTAAGTGAGTAGAGCGGGATGATGAAGATACCTCCGTTCCTCTTGCCATAAGGCAAGTGGCGTTCATGGTGGAGGAGTTCTCATTTGGAGAATCGAAGAGTGAGAATGTCGGAGTAGATGTGGTGGCAAGAGCATCCACACCATGAGAAGTTTCCTCTTCGTCATCTTCATTGTCGGAGGAGTACTCTTCATGAGTGATCAAGACAATTTCTCCCGGCTTCTTGTTGATGGGATTCCTTTTGATGAAGGGTTTCTTGTAAGGTGCCTTGAGAGTCTTCTTCAACACAAGCTTACCACCATTATCTTCTCTCTTCTCATAGGGGCAGCTTGCCACAAAGTGATAGCGGTCACCACAATTGAAGCAAGTTCTCAACCTAGTGGTGTTCTCTCTTTTCCCATTTGGATTGCTTCTTCGTTGCATTTCCATCTTGGCCTTGACGGGGTTCTTCCAAAAGTTCTTTGCATAGAAAGCCATATATTGACTATGAGCAATCTTGACGTCATCGGGATGGTCCAAGGAAAGGCCTTCATCACTATCATCTTCATCTTCAAGGTCCACAACTTTTGCCTTCAAAGCAACATTGACCACATTGCTCATACCGAGAGCACGAGCACGGGCATCTTTGGCATTCTTGGCGGCGACCTTGAAAGCGGCCATCTTTCTGAATAGTAAGGAGAGCACCTTCATGCCTTGCTTAGTAATTGCATTGTTATGCCTTGCTTAGTTCCTGTCAATTGCCCCGTAGTAATTTGTTTACCCTTCATGCCATGTTGTTTATCTAAGGAGAGCACCTCTAGTGAACTATGGACCTCGGTCCAATCTTTATCATTGATACATCATCCACTGTTACCTGTTTACTTGCTGCAAACCATTACCTTCCACACCATACATTTAATCCTTTGTTACAGCAAACTGGTGAGCTTGACAACCTCATTGTTCGTTGGGGAAAAGTCTTCAGTTTGTGTTGTGCAGGTGTATGCGTTGCTTGCAACACCTGTATGAAGTTTCCTTCCTCCTACTGGTTCGATAACCTCGGTCTCAACTAGGGGAAGACTTGCTTCTGTGCTCTTCACACCTTGCTCTTGGGGTTCCCAACAAGACTCCACATCAAGCACCAAGTTTCCTGGCGCCATCAAGGAGTCACCATCACCCTATGGCAGATGCGACGACCAAGGGGGGAGGCGACGATGGCTAGGGGTGGGGCCAAAACCTAGGGTTGGCCGACCCCTTTCCCTCTTGGGGTGGCTAGCCCCCACATGGGCCCTTCCTTCGGGAAGAGGCCCATTTAGGTGGGATACCCCTAAAACTAAATTTTTAAATATATTTCTAATATTAGTTCCATTAATTAATATTAAATACATATTATTTAATTCCTCATGGGACCACTATGAACATCCTTTGGATTCTCACGGAACACTTACAGCTTTCTCTTCTCTTTACTCTAGTGATCCCGATGATTCAAAAATTATCTATAACCGTCATCGAACCCTTAAGTGTGTTATCCTACTGTTCTGGAACACAACAAACATGATCGAGATGCTTCTCGGACCAATGATTATCAGTGGGACACGGATGCCCATAATGACCCATGCACATTCCACGATTAAAATGTCATCTGAACCATAAACGTCGAGTCCAATTCCTTTTTACTTCGATACTTGACTTTTCCAAGATCTGATCATCGATATCATCATACCTAGTTCAATCTCGTTACCAACAAGCACTTTTTAACTCGTTCCCATGATATTCCATCCTCATGACCTAATCATATGTTGCGCAGCTTCATGGATGTAATCTCACCGAGTGAGCCCAGCGTATA
This sequence comes from Avena atlantica, assembly GCA_910589765.1. Lineage (NCBI taxonomy): Eukaryota > Viridiplantae > Streptophyta > Magnoliopsida > Poales > Poaceae > Avena > Avena atlantica. Next base: position 441,652,203 of record OU342734.1, on the reverse strand, counting down.
TTCCCATCACGCGGGAGAACAAATCCCGATCTCGATACATATGCCTCAATCTATCCCTTCAGAATACCTGAGATACACCTTTATGATCACCATGTTATGGTGTGACGGTTGACGCAATCAAGGTAGCCTCAAGTAATAGTGATTAGATATGATCTCATGGTCTAAGGAGTAGGATACTTCATTTCCTAATTACCACAAGGATGAACTTTGTGACATGATCGTGTTCTAATACTTATGTTGGGTATGTGTGTCAATCACATCATTAACTAATGATATGACCTCATTGTTAATTGACATAAATGTCCATGATCAGGAAACCTTGATCATCAGTTGACCAATGAACTAGTTGAATATAGGCTCATTAGAGACTTGGTTTGCTTACATACCACATGTGTACCAATGTTTCCGATTGATATAATTATAGCATGAGACAAAATATATTATGAACTAATGAGATATGATAATAAACACCCTTTATTATTTGCCTCTTCAGCATATCTCCAACATTACTAACACAATTTTTCTTCATCTTAGAAATTTCCAATCGATCTTCTTAGCAACCCTATGGTGAACTATGGTCAAATGAAGCTCATCTTCATGTCTAGGCGGCTTGTCACAAGAATTTGTACACTCCTCGCTTAATAATCTAGGATATGGATCACCTTACTAATAAGAAGACCCAGAGCAAGATGTAAGATAAGATGACAGACTCGAGAGGCGGACATGGCTTAGAAACTGGCTTCACAAGCACCACTATTAGTCCTACTACTTACCAACTGTACTCTAGTGTGATGGTGTTGATGAACTATTGATGATGGGAGGTGGTGAAACATCCCCTTCTTAGCTAGTAATTGATGAAAACTGTGGTCAGAGGTGGCATATAGCAACCTCTCCAATAACAAATTGCTTATGATAACCTACTTGTGATGAACTGCTTATGATGAGCTGTCTAGTATTGGTTGGAGTGTTGGGTAACCTCACCACTGCAATATAAGAGGTTATCACAACAGTTTTTCTGTGGGCAACCAAATGTTGTGTGTGTGTACTCAACATATCGCCGTAGGCAACCAATCAATGGGGACGCGTCTCTCTACTCATGCAAAAAATCATACGTAGACTACCAAACATGCCACACAACATGACATGTGGGATGTTTAGACTACCAAACATTCCACACAACATGGCATGTGGGATGTTTTCTCCTGACACTAGTCACCTGGGGCATGTTTGGTTACCTGGGCCAGTTTTGAAGCTCCCTAGGGGTGGCCCGGGGGGGTGGCCACACAAAAACATAAAAATCCATGTTCTTGAGTTTTTTTTGTTTTCCTGTGCACACTAGTGGTCGACCACACTCAAATATGGTGGGTGGGTGTTTGGTTCCACTCATTTCCCACCAGCGTGCAAGGCTTGGTCTATTTGGTTGTCAAACGACTAGCCATTGTGGTAACCTCTTCTTTAGTGTTATGAGGTTACCAAGCATGAAAAAGTGTGAACAACATGAACATCAAAAGAATAACAACACTAAACAAATAGATAGATTAGGGAAGTTAACAAAAGTATGACAAGTCTCAAGGACACACACTTTAAGAACGTCACATACTACCATCATATCAAGAGGTTTTTGAAATCCTACACCTAAGCACCAACTATTCAGTCATCATCCAGTTCAATGACCTTCGCCATGTCATTAGGGTGCTTAAGGCACTGCTTCACCACCTCACAACAAGTGTGGTCGCATATGACTACCATGTACTCCTTGATGTTCTTCTTCTTGAAGAAGAGGAAGTAGGCAACCTGCTGGCCATGCACAATGGCGAATTGTGGCAAGACCTCGTCAATGATTGCTTTTCCATTCACATCCTTGAGCTTCATGGCCCATTGGCATCCAGTGGAGGTCCTGACAGTAATCTTCGCCAACACCTGCCCTGGATATGGCCTGAATGTCTTTGGGATAGGAAGATACCCTATCCATGGTGCCACCCAAACCTTGACAAAGTGGGTTGGAGACACATGCTCGTTGAAATGCCCAACGGTGAGGGCCCTTCCTTTCGCCTTCTTGTTGGGATGCTGCTCTTCAAGAACTTCAACAGGGACGCGTAGCTGAAGGTGCTGTAAAAAAGAAATTCAACATATGAGATGTAGAATAAGAAACACACACAAAAAGTAGATATATATCACCTCACTACAACCGTGGTGGCACACTATAATCATTGCCATTAGCAAAGAAAAGACTGCAATCAAATGGGAGACCTCATATGGATAGAACACACACAACACTAATCAATGAGATAATACATCATATATCTAGTTTAAAGCACAACCTATGTGGTTCTACAAGCTCAAGCTATATGCAAATTATCACATCTAGGTTGAGAGTGTACTATTATAATCATTGGCCAAATGCAAGATGATAACTGTAGAATTAATTAGGGCCTCATACTTTTTTCAAGGATGGAGTCAGGGAACCTAGGAGCAAGCACAACCTTTGTTGTTGTGCATTGCACCAGGTTTGCTAACCAGTCCCTAAAAAAACCGTACAAACCATTTGAAATGCAAGATGGGAATCGATTAGGGCCCTCATAATTTTTTTAGGGACGAGGTGACTGAACCAAGGAGCAAGCACACACTAAGTTTTTGTATATTGCACTAGGTTCACACACCCCTCCGTGATGAAATCCCACACAATGCGAAGGTTAGTCCCTTGCAACCTTTGGAGCAAATTTGAATCATTGGGCATAGAACTTACTGCATGTGGCATGTTCCAATCATAGGCCGAACCCACAAAAAGAACTTCCAATTTTACTGCATGTGGCAATATTCGATCGACTTCCATACATAAAACCTTCCAAAAAAAATGCACAATCTTGAACAGTACAAGCATGATTTGATAGGCATAAAACTGAAACCCTTGCTCTAATCCCTAGTCAATCATAGGTACTAGTAGATCGAGGCAGCAGACAACATAGAAGGCAAAAATCCATCACGTACTAGCCCCAATCTAACCTCAATGGTACAAATTAAAATTTCGAACCCTAGAACAAGGTTACCTTATTAGATCTATATTGCATGGCATCCACAACCCATCCACATGCCATGTGCACGCAGATCTACAAAGGCAAAGCTCATAGCAGGGCTTACCGCCATTGTTGAGCGACCGAGAGCGAAGTCGAGGTAGTGCTGGAGGGGGAGTTGGACAATGGTTTCCGGACAAGGTTGCGGTCGGGCTGGTGGTCGCAGTTTCCATCGAGGACGAGGTCGCCGTCCAGATCTTCCTTGCACCGTCGACGAGAACCTGACGACAACGATGGAACCAGTGCCAAGGGAGAGTGAGAAGAGGGAGAGAGTGACACAGGGCAGACTCGACTGTGAGTGAATTTATGGCGCGTGTCCACGAAGTGACGTGGCACCCTCGATTCTTCTCCACATGTGCAGTCGGGGCTGCCTTTTGCGCTCCCCAGGCCTGGCTCCACGTAAACTGTCGATTCTGCGGTTTCCAGCGGGCCTGGCTCAGATGTGATTTAGGCGTGCGCGGGACACGACGCGGAGGAATCTCGGGCAAGCTATCAGACCAGATTCTTCTCCCCAGCGTCTAGCCCGACTCATTGCGACCTAACAAACACACTCATGGACACAGTCCGGTTGGACCAAAAATGGTTCCAGGCCCTAAGAGCATCTCCACTCGTTGGCCGAACCCAGGCTGAAATCCGGACCAAACTTCAGCCGGACGGCGCAAGTTTTCGGCCTGGGTATGCCCAGTTTCCCACTCGCGTACCCAGGCCGAGTTCCCGGATCGCCCGTTTTCTCTCAAATTTGGCTAAACTTCGTCCAAATTTCGGCATAGTTCGTTATACGACGAATACAGAACACTTTAAAACCAAAATTCAGCGAAATTTTTAAGCAGAGTTCGGCATACTATAAACATAGTTCGGTCTGCAATTAAATTACAACATAGTTCGGCCAAGTTCGGCCAGTTCATGCTCAGCATCTACGTCATGTTGCCCCTGCGTGTCCATAAGTGCTCGACAAGATCATCCTGCAGTTGTTGATGCATCGCCGGATCTCGGATCTCCTGACGCATTGCGATGAATGCAGCCCATGTTGGAGGCACCTGATGATCAGGCTCGGCAAGAGGACCCTGTAGATGGTATGGCTCGTCCTCCTTGAGCAAACTCATTGGATCCTTCTTCTCATCCTCAATGATCATGTTGTGCAAGGTCACACAACAGTTCATCACTTCCCACATCTGATCTTTCGACTAGGTCATAGAAGGGAACCGGACAACTGCAAACCTCTGCTGGAGCACACCAAATGCCCGCTCCACGTCCTTCCTGCAAGCTTCCTGTTCCTTGGCAAAGTGAGAATGCTTGGGGAGCATTGGGCCTGAGATAGTCTTCACAAATGTTGGCCATCTTGGATAGATGCCATCTGCTAGATAGTATCCTTGTTGTAGTGATGCCCGTTGATCTCAAATTCCACGGGGGGAGCATGACCCTCTTTATGAAGACTTTGCAAAGTTCTCATATTGACATGGGCTAGTCGGCGGTGCCATAGCCAACCCACATCGGCCTTCCCGTATAAGCACATCGGACCTGCAGTGGCTTGCCCCGAAAAGTCCACCACATACAGGTCATTTTCGACGTACCCAACGAAAGCGACCTTGAGAGACTTGCTCCACATGAGGACCACAATATCATTATAAATAAAGACGGCAAAGCCCATTTTTACAAGAGCACGGACAGAAAGTAAATTGTATCCAAGGGTTTCAACAAGCATGACGTTCACGAGGGTAATGTCGTGAGCCACCACTACCTTGCCGAAACCCATTACCGTAGATTTTGACTTGTCGGCATATGTGACGGTGATTTGATCTTCATTTGACAGCAAGTCCTTGACAATAGACGAGCTTCCGGTCATATGACTTGTGCAACCACTATCGATCACCCATTTTGACCCTCCGGAAGCATAAGTCTACAAAAGATCAAGCTAGTTTTTAGGTACCCATTTTTCAATGGGTCCTGTTTTCTTAGCAACAAGGGTCTTGGGAACCCAAATAGACCAAGCAATATAACCATCATAAGGACCAACATATTGTGCATACACATCACCATAGTAATCATGCATTAGAACATAGTGAGGGTTAGCACTTCCCGCAAAATCATCATGTGACATAGTTTTACCATTTGTGGTCTTACTCTCCACAATGATCTTGTTGGTCTCTTGTGCGGGCTTGTCCTTCTTCTTGTTGTTGTTCTTCTTCTTTGTTTTGGAGACAAAACCAATGCCCCCTTTATCACCACTACGCCTTTGCTTGCTCAAAAGATCATCAATAGACTTGTTGCCTTGTGGAAATGTGGCCTTAGCAAGCTCCCCCTTCAACCTAGCATTCTCTTCAAGGATAGTTGTGCTACTAGATGGAATGAAGTTACTAGGTGAAGGAATATTGGCCAATTGAGTTTGAAGCGTTTCATGGGACTTTGTGAGAGACAAGAGTTCACTCTCCAAGGCTTTGTGGGCCTTGTTAAGCAAGCTAAAGTCCTCGGCAAGTTTTTCATGAACCACACCAAACTCAACCTTATCCTTTTTAGCTCTTTTGTATTTAGCAATAGCATGATCATGCTCTTTGATGAGTTTGTTAACAATAATGTCATTGGCCTCATCAAGCCCTTCAAGTTTTCATTCAAGTGACAACCTAGTTTCTTGTTCTTCTTCTAGAGCATTGTTTAGGGCCTCTAGCTCAATCATATGTTCATGCCCAAGTTTACATCTTACATCTAGAAGCTCTTGAGTATGTGATAGTTGATCTAAGATGTTTCCAAAATGTAGCTTAGCATCACCTTCTAGGTTAGTCATAAACTCATCAAAGGCAATTAATTCCTTTTTAACATCAAGTGACATCTCATCATCAATTTCATCATTATCTAAGTGAGTAGAGCGGGATGATGAAGATACCTCCGTTCCTCTTGCCATAAGGCAAGTGGCGTTCATGGTGGAGGAGTTCTCATTTGGAGAATCGAAGAGTGAGAATGTCGGAGTAGATGTGGTGGCAAGAGCATCCACACCATGAGAAGTTTCCTCTTCGTCATCTTCATCATCTTCATTGTCGGAGGAGTACTCTTCATGAGTGATCAAGACAATTTCTCCCGGCTTCTTGTTGATGGGATTCCTTTTGATGAAGGGTTTCTTGTAAGGTGCCTTGAGAGTCTTCTTCAACACAAGCTTACCACCATTATCTTCTCTCTTCTCATAGGGGCAGCTTGCCACAAAGTGATAGCGGTCACCACAATTGAAGCAAGTTCTCAACCTAGTGGTGTTCTCTCTTTTCCCATTTGGATTGCTTCTTCGTTGCATTTCCATCTTGGCCTTGACGGGGTTCTTCCAAAAGTTCTTTGCATAGAAAGCCATATATTGACTATGAGCAATCTTGACGTCATCGGGATGGTCCAAGGAAAGGCCTTCATCACTATCATCTTCATCTTCAAGGTCCACAACTTTTGCCTTCAAAGCAACATTGACCACATTGCTCATACCGAGAGCACGAGCACGGGCATCTTTGGCATTCTTGGCGGCGACCTTGAAAGCGGCCATCTTTCTGAATAGTAAGGAGAGCACCTTCATGCCTTGCTTAGTAATTGCATTGTTATGCCTTGCTTAGTTCCTGTCAATTGCCCCGTAGTAATTTGTTTACCCTTCATGCCATGTTGTTTATCTAAGGAGAGCACCTCTAGTGAACTATGGACCTCGGTCCAATCTTTATCATTGATACATCATCCACTGTTACCTGTTTACTTGCTGCAAACCATTACCTTCCACACCATACATTTAATCCTTTGTTACAGCAAACTGGTGAGCTTGACAACCTCATTGTTCGTTGGGGAAAAGTCTTCAGTTTGTGTTGTGCAGGTGTATGCGTTGCTTGCAACACCTGTATGAAGTTTCCTTCCTCCTACTGGTTCGATAACCTCGGTCTCAACTAGGGGAAGACTTGCTTCTGTGCTCTTCACACCTTGCTCTTGGGGTTCCCAACAAGACTCCACATCAAGCACCAAGTTTCCTGGCGCCATCAAGGAGTCACCATCACCCTATGGCAGATGCGACGACCAAGGGGGGAGGCGACGATGGCTAGGGGTGGGGCCAAAACCTAGGGTTGGCCGACCCCTTTCCCTCTTGGGGTGGCTAGCCCCCACATGGGCCCTTCCTTCGGGAAGAGGCCCATTTAGGTGGGATACCCCAAAAACTAAATTTTTAAATATATTTCTAATATTAGTTCCATTAATTAATATTAAATACATATTATTTAATTCCTCATGGGACCACTATGAACATCCTTTGGATTCTCATGGAACACTTACAGCTTTCTCTTCTCTTTACTCTAGTGATCCCGATGATTCAAAAATTATCTATAACCGTCATCGAACCCTTAAGTGTGTTATCCTACTGTTCTGGAACACAACAAACATGATCGAGATGCTTCTCGGACCAATGATTATCAGTGGGACACGGATGCCCATAATGACCCATGCACATTCCACGATTAAAATGTCATCTGAACCATAAACGTCGAGTCCAATTCCTTTTTACTTCGATACTTGACTTTTCCAAGATCTGATCATCGATATCATCATACCTAGTTCAATCTCGTTACCAACAAGCACTTTTTAACTCGTTCCCATGATATTCCATCCTCATGACCTAATCATATGTTGCGCAGCTTCATGGATGTAATCTCACCGAGTGAGCCCAGCGTATATTCCCATCACGCGGGAGAACAAATCCCGATCTCGATACATATGCCTCAATCTATCCCTTCAGAATACCTGAGATACACCTTTATGATCACCATGTTATGGTGTGACGGTTGACGCAATCAAGGTAGCCTCAAGTAATAGTGATTAGATATGATCTCATGGTCTAAGGAGTAGGATACTTCATTTCCTAATTACCACAAGGATGAACTTTGTGACATGATCGTGTTCTAATACTTATGTTGGGTATGTGTGTCAATCACATCATTAACTAATGATATGACCTCATTGTTAATTGACATAAATGTCCATGATCAGGAAACCTTGATCATCAGTTGACCAATGAACTAGTTGAATATAGGCTCATTAGAGACTTGGTTTGCTTACATACCACATGTGTACCAATGTTTCCGATTGATATAATTATAGCATGAGACAAAATATATTATGAACTAATGAGATATGATAATAAACACCCTTTATTATTTGCCTCTTCAGCATATCTCCAACATTACTAACACAATTTTTCTTCATCTTAGAAATTTCCAATCGATCTTCTTAGCAACCCTATGGTGAACTATGGTCAAATGAAGCTCATCTTCATGTCTAGGCGGCTTGTCACAAGAATTTGTACACTCCTCGCTTAATAATCTAGGATATGGATCACCTTACTAATAAGAAGACCCAGAGCAAGATGTAAGATAAGATGACAGACTCGAGAGGCGGACATGGCTTAGAAACTGGCTTCACAAGCACCACTATTAGTCCTACTACTTACCAACTGTACTCTAGTGTGATGGTGTTGATGAACTATTGATGATGGGAGGTGGTGAAACATCCCCTTCTTAGCTAGTAATTGATGAAAACTGTGGTCAGAGGTGGCATATAGCAACCTCTCCAATAACAAATTGCTTATGATAACCTACTTGTGATGAACTGCTTATGATGAGCTGTCTAGTATTGGTTGGAGTGTTGGGTAACCTCACCACTGCAATATAAGAGGTTATCACAACAGTTTTTCTGTGGGCAACCAAATGTTGTGTGTGTGTACTCAACATATCGCCGTAGGCAACCAATCAATGGGGACGCGTCTCTCTACTCATGCAAAAAATCATACGTAGACTACCAAACATGCCACACAACATGACATGTGGGATGTTTAGACTACCAAACATTCCACACAACATGGCATGTGGGATGTTTTCTCCTGACACTAGTCACCTGGGGCATGTTTGGTTACCTGGGCCAGTTTTGAAGCTCCCTAGGGGTGGCCCGGGGGGGTGGCCACACAAAAACATAAAAATCCATGTTCTTGAGTTTTTTTTGTTTTCCTGTGCACACTAGTGGTCGACCACACTCAAATATGGTGGGTGGGTGTTTGGTTCCACTCATTTCCCACCAGCGTGCAAGGCTTGGTCTATTTGGTTGTCAAACGACTAGCCATTGTGGTAACCTCTTCTTTAGTGTTATGAGGTTACCAAGCATGAAAAAGTGTGAACAACATGAACATCAAAAGAATAACAACACTAAACAAATAGATAGATTAGGGAAGTTAACAAAAGTATGACAAGTCTCAAGGACACACACTTTAAGAACGTCACATACTACCATCATATCAAGAGGTTTTTGAAATCCTACACCTAAGCACCAACTATTCAGTCATCATCCAGTTTAATGACCTTCGCCATGTCATTAGGGTGCTTAAGGCACTGCTTCACCACCTCACAACAAGTGTGGTCGCATATGACTACCATGTACTCCTTGATGTTCTTCTTCTTGAAGAAGAGGAAGTAGGCAACCTGCTGGCCATGCACAATGGCGAATTGTGGCAAGACCTCGTCAATGATTGCTTTTCCATTCACATCCTTGAGCTTCATGGCCCATTGGCATCCAGTGGAGGTCCTGACAGTAATCTTCGCCAACACCTGCCCTGGATATGGCCTGAATGTCTTTGGGATAGGAAGATACCCTATCCATGGTGCCACCCAAACCTTGACAAAGTGGGTTGGAGACACATGCTCGTTGAAATGCCCAACGGTGAGGGCCCTTCCTTTCGCCTTCTTGTTGGGATGCTGCTCTTCAAGAACTTCAACAGGGACGCGTAGCTGAAGGTGCTGTAAAAAAGAAATTCAACATATGAGATGTAGAATAAGAAACACACACAAAAAGTAGATATATATCACCTCACTACAACCGTGGTGGCACACTATAATCATTGCCATTAGCAAAGAAAAGACTGCAATCAAATGGGAGACCTCATATGGATAGAACACACACAACACTAATCAATGAGATAATACATCATATATCTAGTTTAAAGCACAACCTATGTGGTTCTACAAGCTCAAGCTATATGCAAATTATCACATCTAGGTTGAGAGTGTACTATTATAATCATTGGCCAAATGCAAGATGATAACTGTAGAATTAATTAGGGCCTCATACTTTTTTCAAGGATGGAGTCAGGGAACCTAGGAGCAAGCACAACCTTTGTTGTTGTGCATTGCACCAGGTTTGCTAACCAGTCCCTAAAAAAACCGTACAAACCATTTGAAATGCAAGATGGGAATCGATTAGGGCCCTCATAATTTTTTTAGGGACGAGGTGACTGAACCAAGGAGCAAGCACACACTAAGTTTTTGTATATTGCACTAGGTTCACACACCCCTCCGTGATGAAATCCCACACAATGCGAAGGTTAGTCCCTTGCAACCTTTGGAGCAAATTTGAATCATTGGGCATAGAACTTACTGCATGTGGCATGTTCCAATCATAGGCCGAACCCACAAAAAGAACTTCCAATTTTACTGCATGTGGCAATATTCGATCGACTTCCATACATAAAACCTTCCAAAAAAAATGCACAATCTTGAACAGTACAAGCATGATTTGATAGGCATAAAACTGAAACCCTTGCTCTAATCCCTAGTCAATCATAGGTACTAGTAGATCGAGGCAGCAGACAACATAGAAGGCAAAAATCCATCACGTACTAGCCCCAATCTAACCTCAATGGTACAAATTAAAATTTCGAACCCTAGAACAAGGTTACCTTATTAGATCTATATTGCATGGCATCCACAACCCATCCACATGCCATGTGCACGCAGATCTACAAAGGCAAAGCTCATAGCAGGGCTTACCGCCATTGTTGAGCGACCGAGAGCGAAGTCGAGGTAGTGCTGGAGGGGGAGTTGGACAATGGTTTCCGGACAAGGTTGCGGTCGGGCTGGTGGTCGCAGTTTCCATCGAGGACGAGGTCGCCGTCCAGATCTTCCTTGCACCGTCGACGAGAACCTGACGACAACGATGGAACCAGTGCCAAGGGAGAGTGAGAAGAGGGAGAGAGTGACACAGGGCAGACTTGACTGTGAGTGAATTTATGGCGCGTGTCCACGAAGTGACGTGGCACCCTCGATTCTTCTCCACATGTGCAGTCGGGGCTGCCTTTTGCGCTCCCCAGGCCTGGCTCCACGTAAACTGTCGATTCTGCGGTTTCCAGCGGGCCTGGCTCAGATGTGATTTAGGCGTGCGCGGGACACGACGCGGAGGAATCTCGGGCAAGCTATCAGACCAGATTCTTCTCCCCAGCGTCTAGCCCGACTCATTGCGACCTAACAAACACACTCATGGAAACAGTCCGGTTGGACCAAAAATGGTTCCAGGCCCTAAGAGCATCTCCACTCGTTGGCCGAACCCAGGCTGAAATCCGGACCAAACTTCAGCCGGACGGTGCAAGTTTTCGGCCTGGGTATGCCCAGTTTCCCACTCGCGTACCCAGGCCGAGTTCCCGGATCGCCCGTTTTCTCTCAAATTTGGCTAAACTTCGTCCAAATTTCGGCATAGTTCGTTATACGACGAATACAGAACACTTTAAAACCAAAATTCAGCGAAATTTTTAAGCAGAGTTCGGCATACTATAAACATAGTTCGGTCTGCAATTAAATTACAACATAGTTCGGCCAAGTTCGGCCATTTCATGCTCAGCATCTACGTCATGTTGCCCCTGCGTGTCCATAAGTGCTCGACAAGATCATCCTGCAGTTGTTGATGCATCGCCGGATCTCGGATCTCCTGACGCATTGCGATGAATGCAGCCCATGTTGGAGGCACCTGATGATCAGGCTCGGCAAGAGGACCCTGTAGATGGTATGGCTCGTCCTCCTTGAGCAAACTCATTGGATCCTTCTTCTCATCCTCAATGATCATGTTGTGCAAGGTCACACAACAGTTCATCACTTCCCACATCTGATCTTTCGACTAGGTCATAGAAGGGAACCGGACAACTGCAAACCTCTGCTGGAGCACACCAAATGCCCGCTCCACGTCCTTCCTGCAAGCTTCCTGTTCCTTGGCAAAGTGAGAATGCTTGGGGAGCATTGGGCCTGAGATAGTCTTCACAAATGTTGGCCATCTTGGATAGATGCCATCTGCTAGATAGTATCCTTGTTGTAGTGATGCCCGTTGATCTCAAATTCCACGGGGGGAGCATGACCCTCAACAAGCTTGGAAAAGACAGTTGAGGAGTTGAGGACGTTGATGTCGTTGTTCGATCCTGCCATGCCAAAGGAGTGCCAGATCCAAAGATCATGTGTAGCAACTACCTCAAGTATCACAGTGCATCCTCCTTTGTGGCCTTTGTACATTCCTTGCCATTCAAATGGACAGTTCTTCCACTCCCAATGCATGCAATCTATGCTTACAAGCATACCAGGAAATCCTCTACTTTCATTGACCGCGAGGATCCGAGCAGTGTCTTCAGCAGTGGGTGATCTCAAGTACTGTTCCCCAAACACTGCAATCACTGCCCTGCAGAACCTGTACAAGCAATCAAGGGCGATGGACTCGGAGATGCGGAGATAGTCATCGGCAGCATCAGCCGGCGCTCCATATGCAAGCAACCTCATCGCCACGGTGCACTTCTGAAGCGACGAAAACCCAACCAAACCGGTGCAGTCCTTCTTGCAAAGGAAATATGGGTCGAACTCCCGGATGGCATGCACGATCTTGAGGAAGAGCTTTCGGATCATCCTGAAACGGCGGCGAAACACGTCTTCTCCATGGAGTGGCTGGTCAGCGAAGTAGTCGGCGTATAACATGCAATAGCCCTCTATCCTGTGTCTCGCCTTGCACTTCATGCGACCTGGCGCCGAACCACCGCGCTTCGGCTTCGCCATCTGCATATAAAGCTGGGCGAGCGATGCGAGAATCTGCAAGTGCTCTTCACTTTCGGCGACCTCAGCGCTCTCCTCCTCCAGGAGTTCGGCTAGCAACTCCTCGTTGTCGGAATCCATGGCGAGTATCTCGCCCTCGTCAGAGTCAGTGGACAGCACCTCGTCGCCGTCGGAGTCCATGGCCGAATCCGGCCAAATGTCGAACACCTGGTGGGCGTGGTGGTGGGCGCAACGAGCCGAAGCACAGCTACGGCAAGGGGTAGGTCGGCGAAGCGGTGGCGGCGGAGGCGGGGGAGCTGGGCGGCAACGACGGCGAGCGTAGCTAGAGGCGTGGGCATGTCTCGGCACGGGGGAGCTCTGCCGGCGAAGTCATGGCGACAGAGCTCTCGTGGCAATCTGGGCGAGTGGAGTGGGTGGAAATGGGACTGTCTCGCCGACAAAGCTGGCCCACGCCCTTTTTTGCGGCGTCCGGCGTCCCCAGGGCGTACCCGGAAACCTGGGTTCGGCCTGGATAGGCCGGATCAAAACACGCCGAAATCCGGACGAAAACAGGTCCTTGGATACGCGACTGGGCCGATTTTCGGTGTCCGGACAGAAATTCGACGTCCGAACAGGCGTCCTTGGTAGACGAGTGGAGATACTCTAAGCTCAGCCTCCAGTACATATGGCACTTGTATCGATTTCGTCTTGAAAAATAAATGATGATGCTTTAAAAGTAGGGTCTGTCTAATTCTCAGCTGACTGAGAATTAACGTACGTCTCAGTCAGCTGACGTCATGTCATATCGTGCTTAGCTATCCCGTTGCGCTGCTGCTTTTCGCTGCTCGCATGCTACATGCATGATGGGCCCCATGTTCTATTGGTGCTCTGGCCTCGCTTACATGCAGTAACGAGCTTCATGTTGTGATGCATGCTGCTGCGGCCGTCTTGTTGCCTCTTTGAGATTCTATTTTTACATAAAAATAACTTTTTTCTCTGATACTGTACGTGTCAATTTTTGCTAGTTACCCCTAATTAAACTCGACTCTAATTGCAAATATTCTACTCCCTTCATCAAAAAAGATGTTGTAAATTTATATAAAATTTAGATATATCTAGTCATTATTTGGTGTATAGCTACGTTTAAATTTAGATAAATCGGCGACATCTTTTTGGAAACAGAGAAGTATTTTGTTAGGCTAAATTAGTCTACCAAAACATCATAATTTTACAAAAAAAAGACGATAATAACTCAGCTGCAGCCTCGTTTGCAACTTTAAAAGCCAGCCCACCTTGTAATTGGTAAAAAAACTCACTAGCAATCCCACTCATAACTATTGTGATTAAGATAAACAAAAAAGAAGTTGTAACTGCCGCTCTTCGGTCAGTCGGCTCGAACTGCCACTTTATTTTTCTTAACATAGAAAGTGCAACCTCTTTGATATCTATCTGATGATAAATGAAAGTACAAATTTGCAAGTGCAATAGCAACTCAGTTGAGATTCCAATTCCAACTCATATGAAACATCAACCAGTTGCAATTTCGACTGCAACTCAAATGAAACATCGACCATTTACGATTACGAATGCAACTCATATGTACAAAAACATGGACTTGTTTCAAGTTCGACCACAACTTATATGTAAAAAACTTGGATAAAGATGCAAAAGTCCTATCAGAACTCAAAATAAACGGAATACAATGGACTGGTTGTGACTCCGATCCAACTCAAATCAATTCCGAGTTTGATTTATCAAGTGCAATAACAACTCATGCCTCTGTGAAAAGACAAGTCAGCTGCAATTCCGACTACAACTCATATGAAACATCAGCCAGTTGCGATTCTGACTGCAACTGAGACCTATATGAAAGGACAATTGCGATCCTGACTACAACTGATATCTCTATGAAAAAGTAAATCCATTTCCGAATGCAACTCATATGTACAAAAACTTGAACTAGTTTCAAGTTCGACCGCAACTTATATGTAAAAAACATGGACAAAGATCCAAAAGTCCGATCAGAACTCAAAATAAACGGAATACAATGGACCAGTTGCGAGTCCGGTCGCAACTCAAGTCAATTATGAGTACAAATTTGCAAGTGTAATAACAACTCATGCCTCTATGAATGACAAGCCAAGTTGAGATTCTGACTCCAACTCATATGAAACATCAGCCAGTTCCGATTCCGACAGCAACTCAAATGAAACATCGACCATTTGTGATTCCGAATACAACTCATATGTACAAAAACTTGAACTATTTTCTAGTCAATTATAAGTCCAATTTTGCAACTGATACCTCTATGGACCAGTTGCGAGTCCGGTCGCAACTCAAGTCAATTCCAAGTACAAATTTGCAAGTGCAATAGCAACTCAGTTGAGATTCCAACTCCAACTCATATGAAACATTAACCAGTTGCAATTCCGACTGCAACTCAAATGAAACACATAGACCATTTGCGATTCCGAATGCAACTCATATGTACAAAAACTTGAACTAGTTTCAAGTTTGATCGCAACTTATATGTAAAAGAAACTTGGACAAAGATGCAAAAGTCCGATCACAACTCAAAATAAACGGAATACAATGGGCCAGTTGCGAGTCCGGTCGCAACTCAAGTCAATTCCGAGTCCGATTTTGCAAGTGCAAAAGAAGCTCATGCCTCTATGAAAAAGACAAGTCGGCTTCTATTCCTGACTACAACTCAAATTAAACATCAGCCAGTTGTGATTCCGACTGCAACTGATACCTCTATGAAAGGCCAATTGCGATTCCAACTACAATAGATACCCCTATGAAAGGCCAATTGCGATTCTGACTGCAACTCAAATGAAACATCGACCAGTTGCGATTCCGGCTGCATGGTACCTCTATGAAAAAAGACAAGCCATTTGCAATTTCGAATGTAACTCATATGTACAAAAACTTGAACTAATTTCAACTTCGACCATAACTTATATGTAAAAGAAACTTGGACAAAGATGCAAAAGTCCTATCACAACTCAAAATAAATGGAATACAATGGACCGGTTGTGAGTCCGATCACAACTCAAATCAATTCCGCGTTTGATTTCTCAAGTGCAATAGCAACTCATGCCTCTATGAAAAGACAAGTCAGCCGCAATTCCGACTAAAACTCATATGAAACATCAGCCAGTTGCGATTCCGACTGCAACTGAGACCTATATGAAAGGACAATTGCGATTCCGGCTGCAACTGATATCTCTATGAAAAAGTCAATCCATTTCCGATTCTGAATGCAACTCATATGTACAAAAACTTGAACTAGTTTCAAGTTCGACCGCAACTTATATGTAAAAAACATGGACAAAGATCCAAAAGTCCGATCAGAACTCAAAATAAACGGAATACAATGGACCAGTTGTGAGTTCGGTCGCAACTCAAGTCAATTATGAGTACAAATTTGCAAGTGTAATAGCAACTCATGCCTCTATGAATGACAAGCCAAGTTGAGATTCCGACTCCAACTCATATGAAACATCAGCCAGTTGCGATTCCGACAGCAACTCAAATGAAACATCGACCATTTGCGATTCCGAATACAACTCATATGTACAAAAACTTGAACTATTTTCTAGTCAATTATGAGTCCGATTTTGCAACAGATACCTCTATGGACCAGTTGCGAGTCCGGTCACAACTCAAGTCAATTACAAGTACAAATTTGCAAGTGCAATAGCAACTCAGTTGAGATTCCAACTCCAACTCATATGAAACATTAACCAATTGCGATTCCGACTGCAACTCAAATGAAACACATAGACCATTTGCGATTCCGAATGCAACTCATATGTACAAAAACTTGAACTAGTTTCAAGTTTGACCACATCTTATATGTAAAAGAAACTTGGACAAAGATGCAAAAGTCCGATCACAACTCAAAATAAACGGAATACAATGGACCAGTTGCGAGTCCGGTCGCAACTCAAGTCAATTCCGAGTCCGATTTTGCAAGTGCAAAAGCAGATCACGCCTCTATGAAAAAGACAAGTCAGCTGCTATTCCTGACTACAACTCAAATGAAACATCAGCCAGTTGCGATTCCGACTGCAACTGATACCTCTATTTACATGCCAATTGCGATTCCAACTGCAAAAGATACCCCTGTGAAAGGCCAATTGCAATTCTGACTGCAACTCAAATGAAACATCAACCAGTTGCGATTCCGACTGCAATTGGTACCTCTATGAAAAACGACAAGCCATTTGCGATTTCGAATGTAACTCATATGTACAAAAACTTGAACTAATTTCAACTTCGACCGCAACTTATATGTAAAAGAAACTTGGACAAAGATGCAAAAGTCCGATCACAACTCAAAAAAAATGGAATACAATGGACCAGTTGCGAGTCCGGTCGCAACTCAAGTCAATTCCGAGTACAAATTTGCAAGTGCAATAGCAACTCATGCCTCTATGAAAAGATAAGCCAGTTGCAATTCCAACTGCAACTGATATGAAACATCATCCAGTTGCGACTCCGACTGCAACTGAGACCTATATGAAAGGACAATTGCGATTCCGACTGCAATTGGTACCTCTATGAAAAAAGGCAAGCCATTTGCAATTCTGAATGCAACTCATATGTACAAAAACTTGAACTAGTTTCAAGTTCGACCGCAACTTATATGTAAAAGAAACTTGGACAAAGATGCAAAAGTCCGATCACAATTCAAAATAAACGGAATATAATGGACCAGTTGTGAGTCCGGTCGCAACTCAAGTCAATTCCGAGTACAAATTTGCAAGTGCAATAGCAACTCATGACTCTATGAAAAGACAAGCCAATTGCAATTCCAACTGCAACTCATATGAAATATCAGCCAGTTGTGATTCCGACAGAAATTCAAATGAAACATCGACCATTTGCGATTCCGAATACAACTCATATGTACAAAAACTTGAACTATTTTCTAATCAATTACGAGTCTGATTTTGCAACTGATACCTCTATGGACCAGTTGCGAGTCCGGTTGCAACTCAAGTCAATTCCAAGTACAAATTTGCAAGTGCAATAACAACTCAGTTGAGATTCCAACTCCAACTCATATGAAACATTAACCAGTTGCGATTCCGACTACAACTCAAATGAAACACATAGACCATTTGCGATTCCGAATGCAACTCATAAGTACAAAAACTTGAACTAGTTTCAAGTTCGACCGCAACTTATATGTAAAAGAAACTTGGACAAAGATGCAAAAGTCCGATCACAACTCAAAATAAACGGAATACAATGGACCAATTGCGAGTCCGGTCGCAACTCAAGTCAATTCCGAGTCCGATTTTGTAAGTGCAAAAGCAGCTCATGCCTCTATGAAAAAGACAAGTCAGCTGCTATTCCTGACTACAACTCAAATGAAACATCATCCAGTTGCGATTCCGACTGCAACTGATACCTCTATTTATAGGCCAATTGCGATTCCAACTGCAATAGATACCCCTATGAAAGGCCAATTGCAATTCTGACTGCAACTCAAATGAAACATCAACCAGTTGCGATTCCGACTGCAATTGGTACCTCTATGAAAAACGACAAGCCATTTGCGATTTCGAATGTAACTCATATGTACAAAAACTTGAACTAATTTCAACTTCGACCGCAACTTATATGTAAAAGAAACTTGGACAAAGATGCAAAAGTCCGATCACAACTAAAAAAAAAACAGAATACAATGGATCCGTTGCGAGTCCGGTCGCAACTCAAGTCAATTTCGAGTACAAATTTTCAAGTGCAATAGCAACTCATGCCTCTATGAAAAGACAAGCCAGTTGCAATTCCAACTGCAACTGATATGAAACATCATCCAGTTGCGACTCCGACTGCAACTGAGACCTATATGAAAGGACAATTGCGATTCTGACTGCAATTGGTACCTCTATGAAAAAAGGCAAGCCATTTGCAATTCTGAATGCAACTCATATGTACAAAAACTTGAACTAGTTTTAAGTTCGTCCGCAACTTATATGTAAAAGAAACTTGGACAAAGATGCAAAAGTCCGATCACAATTCAAAATAAACGGAATATAATGGACCAGTTGTGAGTCCGGTCGAAACTCAAGTCAATTCCGAGTACAAATTTGCAAGTGCAATAGCAACTCATGACTCTATGAAAAAACAAGCCAATTGCAATTCCAACTGCAACTCATATGAAATATCAGTCAGTTGCGACTCTGACTGCAACTGAGACCTATATGAAAGGACAATTGCGATTCTGACTGCAATTGGTACCTCTATGAAAAAAGACAAGCCATTTGCGATTCCGAATGCAACTCATATTTACAAAAACTTGAACTAGTTTCAAGTTCGACCGCAACTTATATGTAAAAGAAACTTGGACAAAGATGCAAAAGTCCGATCACAACTCAAAAAAAACGGAATACAATGGACCGGTTGCGAGTCCGGTCGCAACTCAAGTCAATCCCGAGTACAAATTTGTAAGTGCAATAGCAACTCATGCCTCTATGAAAAGACAATCCAGTTGCAATTCCAACTGCAACTCATATGAAACATTAGCCAGTTGCGACTCCGACTGCAACCGAGACCTATATGAAAGGACAATTGCGATTTCGACTGCAATTGGTACCTCTATGAAAAAAAGACAAGCCATTTGCGATTCCGAATGCAACTCATATGTACAAAAACTTGAACTAGTTTCAACTTCGACCGCAACTTATATGTAAAAGAAACTTGGACAAAGATGCAAAAGTCCAATCACAACTCAAAAAAAATGGAATATAATGGACCAGTTGTGAGTCCGGTCGCAACTCAAGTCAATTCCGAATACAAATTTGCAAGTACAATAGCAACTCAAGCCTCTATGAAAAGACAAGCCAGTTGCAATTCGAACTGCAGCTCATATGAAACATCAGCCAGTTGGGACTCCGACTACAACTGAGATCTATATGAAAGGATAATTGCGATTCCGACTGCAATTGGTACCTTTATGAAAAAAGACAAGCCAGTTCCAATTCCAACTGCAACTCATGCCTCTATGAGTGACAAAGATGCAAAAGTTCGATCACAACTCAAAAAAAGGAATACAATGGACCAGTTGCGAGTTCGGTCGCAACTCAAGTCAATTCCGAGTACAAATTTGCAAGTGCAATAGCAACTCATGCCTCTATGAGTGACAAACCAAGTTGAGATTCCGACTCCAACTCATATGAAACATAAGCCAGTTAAGATTCCGACTCATATAAAACAATTAAGAAGAGACCACGAAATAACTGATAACTCAAAGAAAGATCTTCTCCTCTCTTAATTGTTACAAGAACCATGATACCACATAAAAATTGCAACAGCGAATCCATAGAACAATGGGAAGAACATCATAAAAAGGTCAAATAAAAAGACCTGTTCAAATACAACCCCACCGCAAAAAGAGACTCACACTGGAGAGGAAACTATCGAAATCAACTAGACTTTTCCACTCTCCACCATAGTAGGCGGAGAAGAACCGACCTCGACGCAAATTAGCGAGGCTCCAGCTTTAGAAAAAGAACCGATGCTCAAATTAACGATCTGTCCCCGCCCCCGCCTTCGCTGCTCTTGGTCGATGTCAACCAATCTCTCCGCCGCTCCCAGCCTCTCTAAATAAAAGAAGTAAACATCACGGGAGAGAAAAGAATGAGGCAATGACCCACTCAACAAGAGACACTAGAGGACAAAAACATGCCACGACCCACTCAATAGTCCACAACAACAAAAAATCCAGACCACACAACCTTTACGTGCCAAACAACTCGAATTCAGACAAAACATACTCTCTCCGACCCATATTAGTTAACTCAACTTTGTCTAGATACGGATGAATCTAGATTAGATACTTAACTAGATATATATGAATCTAGACGAAGTTGAGTCAACTAATATGGATTGGAGGAAGCACAATCAAAAAAACGCTATAGTTGTAGAAACAACTACGGTAGAATAATTCAAAAAACCACAACCACATAGTATTTTTATAGAGCCTATACATGTCTGCCATGACTTGCCAAACAAAACAACAACACAAGTTAGCATGTGTGTATCCACTTACCACTCAGAAAAAGACACAGTAGGAAAAAAGGAAAATATTTAAAAAAAGAGAAAAAGAAAAAGGCACGCTAAAACCAACTGAGTACGTATGGTACAATATGGACCGACCAAGCCAGGTCATGACGCGTGGTGACAACACAACGGACAAGGCATTTCACAAAACAAAACAAAAAACAAGCGGAACAAAATGTGCGAAGACGAGTCGATGCAACAGGCGGAACAACCGGCCTCACGCGGACATAAATCTCGATGCGTGGAGCAAATCGGATAAACTAGGATGTGACTATGCTTAAGCTAAATCTCAGCTAGCTGAGAATTAGCAAATCTCTTAAAAGTAAGATGACACTTAAAAACAGGTAAACATTTCTGCACGGTACTAGGAAGATAGAACATGTGTCGTCTGTACGACATACGTCCAGGCAGGCATTAATCAATCGGCGAGCATATGCTTATCTCTCTCCGTAACAACCTTGTAACAAACCTCTGAGCACGCGGGCCCCATTCAGTGCACTTTTACTGGAGAGAGAGAGCGTATAGAGAGAGAGAGCGGTATAAAGCAGGGAGGTGCATCTGCCTAGGGAAGGGAGAGACGACCGAGAGGCCAATCCTGCCACGGTGACGCACACACCAAATCCCTCGTGTTCTTCTCCCTGATCCCCTCCCCGGTTCGTGTTCTAGCTCTGGCGTTCTTCTTCTCAGATCTTCACTCCGTCTCCTATTCGATTTTCCTTTTGGTTTTAAGTTTTTCGGTTCTGCTCCAACCATTATTTGAGACCGAAAGCAGCATTTGGTTTGAATTTTTTCACTCCGTCTCTAGCCTTTTCATCTGCTGCGGGTGGTTCTCCTTTTCTATATATGCAGATGGACGGATTGGTAGACGGGAGTCCTTTTCTTCCTTTTTGCCCGCTCATGGAGATTCTGCCCGCTCTATCAATCGTGACGGCGCTCCTGACGTTTATCTCGTCCGGGTATGATTACGAATTATCTGCTTTGGATGACGTTTTCCCATGGTTGCCGGCTATTGATTCTCTCTACACTACTTTTTGGGTCGATCGATGTTCATAACATATCGTCTGTCTCCGCCCTGCAGATTGGCGATGATTTACGCAGGATCCGCTGTACGCTACGCACCCTACCCGTATCTGTTTGCGCTGGTAAACTGCTGCCTCTGGATCTTCTATGGCTACCAGCACGACATCGACACGATGTACCGCCTCAACATCGCCGGCACCGGCGTCCATTCCTTCTACCTACTGATGTTCCTCCGGGGCCCTGCCGCCGACGAAGACGGCCGCCGGGTGTACCTGGGGCGTTTCGCCATCGCCGGAGTAGGCGTGCTCGCCGTAGCGTTCGTCGTCAACAAGTTCGTGAGCAAGGACGTGTACGACATCCTCTGCAGTATTGTCGCTGTGTGCGTGTCTGTTGCGCCGTTCTGGAACGCGGTACGCATACATATATTGCCCGCCCGTTAATTACCTGCCTTGTGTGTTCAGTTAAAGAGTACACTGTGTTGCTGATTGCGAATGACAAGTTGCTGCTTGAATCCATGCATGCATGTTCTAGCCTAAGGTGTGGGAGACCAAGACCATGGACTCGATGCCGGCGCCCATCGTGCCGGCGTGCACCCTCTTCAGTGCCGTGCTCGGGTACCTGAACAACACAGTCGGCGTGCACGGCCACAAGGACCTCCACATTCTAGTGCGTACGCGCATGCTCACCTTCCCAGCTCGATAGGATCCAAGCAGCATCGACTAATTCGGCAGAACAAAACGATACTAATCCATCCTCTGCGTGCAGATTCCATGTTGCTCCGCCTTTGTCTTCGCGCTCGTCCAGGTGCTGATACATGCGGCTTTCTGGATGTGGCCGGCAGCAGCGGCGACAGGCAACGGCAACCAGGATCCGGACGATGTGCTCAGGTTCCTCATCGACAAGGCCGAGAAGGGAGCCACGGCCGACGGCGACGACGTTCTCTCGCCACTGGAGGAGGGCACGGGAGGCAAGGGCCGCACCAACGTGTTCCGTCAGGGTCTCGCATGGGAGGAGGAGGACAGCAAGGACGACATCTGGGTGGAGAACCTCGACGACGACGTTCTCTCGCCACGGACATTGGAGGAGGGCCGCACCAACGTGTTCCGTCAGGGTCTGGCATGGGAGGAGGACAGCAAGGACGACATCTGGGCGGAGAAGTTCGAGGACGACGTCAAGGACAACAAGGTGCTCGGGGACAAGACCGACACCGACGCCCTCCATGCGACTCAAGAGGAGGACAAGCTACATCTTGCGACGCTGCTCGAGGAGAAGGCGGTCCTCAATGTCCCAGCGGATGTGCGCATGTCTCCGATCGACAAGACCAAGAACTCCGACGACTTACTCATGTCGCAGCGGACCCTGGAGGAGGGCATGGGGGTCGAGGACCGCAGCAGCATGTTTCGTCAGGGACAGGCACGGGAGGAGAAAGTCGACGACGACGTCAAGGACGACATGGTGCTCGGCCACACGAGCGACACCGACACCCTCCAGGCGGCTCAAGAGGATGACAAGCTCCCTCTGGCGACGCTGGTTGGAGACAAGACAGTCGTCGTCGTCGTCGTCAACGTCGCGCCGGCCGTGATCTCCGAGGCCTGCACGGACAAGCTCCCGACGTCCAAGGCGACGTTGGTCGGAAATGACGAGCTGATCGAGGGAGGACATCAGATGAGGGCTCGACAGAAGCCTGAGTCGCCGCAACCTGATTGATCGCTCGTCCTGCGTACGTCGTCATACTACTTGCTTTGGCCTTGGGGTGGTGGAAAACTAAGCTAGCGTAACGATTTTCACGACGAGAAGTTACTGTCACGAACTTCATTTGCAATGCACGTATGAACTCACGAACTGGTAACCTCTAGGTTGGCCTGCCGCTTGCGTGCATGCATCTTCTAGCTAGATGCTAGTTCGTTAATTACTTCCAATGATTGCGAGCGAACAACCATGCCTTACATGTCCAGAACGAGGATATATGTGAGCTATGTAGCGACTGCTTTATCCGTCCCAAAAGGCCAAAATGACTTTATTTTTTTTATTTTCTTTGCGGGTAAGAATGACTTTATTTTCGTTGGTCAATAATTTATAACTTAGACTATGATTTGTACTCGTATAAACGTTGGAAAAATTAGTATAGGTATATAAAATGAAAGAATTTTGCATAAGAAAAGAAAGAATAATATATATATATATATATATATATATATATATGATCTTTATGAATTAGTGTGTTTTGGGGAAAGAAATTTGAATTCAAATTTGGAATTTGAACTTATATTTTAAATTTAGGATTTGGTAGTTTGGAACGATTTAGTAATATTATTTGCTTTATAAAGAGATAATAAATAGTAATAAGAATTCAGTATAAAGAAATTCAAATGAGAAGTGAATCTTTATTCCTTATCTTAATTCCATAAACAATTTACAATGATAAACTTATTCAAGTAATAAAGATTCATTACAGTAAAGAAATTACAAGAAGGGAAATTAAAAAATGAATAAACTATTACAATATTCTTACTAAGGAATAAAATAAAGATTACAAAGGAATCTATCTATCTAAGAAATCCTATACTAAATCTTCAGTGTCCAGATCTTGTACCTGCAAAACACAAAACAAACAAAAATGGAAGTAAAAGTTTAATTGTTAGATTTACTCTTAGTAGAGAGCAGTGAAGTGCACTGCTCAAGGTTACATCATTGAGTATTGTTAAAATGGGGCAAGTTTCACCAATATGGAAGAAATTGTTCTTCCATAATAAATAAGCCACAAGTCAGATATTCACAACAAGTAAAAGGGGCAAGTTTCACCAGGAGAGTTAAAAGTTAAAAGATCAAAAGGTGATACACCTCACTGATCTGATCCAAAACTGTGTACCAAGCACACATGCAGCACAATCATCTAAATACATGGTGTATGTGTTGTCAACACAGCAACAACAGCTCACACAAGCAAAAGGAGTAGCACAGCCGTGGGCAGCTTCCAGCAGCTCATCTTTTCATCTCAAACACCACACCAAGAACACATCAAGCATGTCAAAGCCTAACCAAATCACCAGCCAAACCACACACACCAAATCATCCTAGCATCACCAGATGGTGACATAAGGAGGGGGTGGATAGCAAGGCCAAGTTGCAGGATCTAGGAGGTGAAGGGTAGATCAAGGTCAAGCTCACAAGAATCAAAAGTAGCAGGAGCAGCACTAGGAGGTGAAGGAAAAGATCAGACCAGCAACACAACCAGCAAGATCAAGCCACAAGATTAACCAGTTACAACACCAACAACTCAACTGTTGTGGTGAGTAGTATAAAACCATCACATGATCTGTCTATCTAAATTAGATAAGAAATCATGTGTTGTCTTATATTAAACCTCTCAGAAAGCACCCAAGTGGGGTGAATCCATCATAGAGGATTTTGAATACTAAAGTCATAGCCATAAGAAAACCATACAAGTAAAACCAGGATCTCAGACCAACATCATTGGTCCTGGATATAAAGGCCAAATCTTATATTCCAATATGATCAAAGCCAAGATTATGAATTCTGGGCACATCTCTTAAAAGAGTAGCACCCCAGAATCCATAAATCTTATGGATCCATGCAAAACTATTAGCACACCAATCATTTTATCAAAGGGATTCCATAATAGGTAACTGGTATCACTACTAGAACATATCTATGAGGGACATCAAGATAGGAACCTAGTTCCTATGCATCAGACCAACATCACGGGCAAATTAGTTTAAGAATAAGATTTCCATTTAAACTTGATTTAATACAATCATAAACTAACAAAATCAAGCCAATTGTAGAAACCAACAGATTGTGTGCCATAGTTAAATGGTGTCACAAGAACAAGTTCTATCAACCAAGTAAAACCATTAATAAGCTACCACAAAGAAAGTGGCAAGCCATTGATATCATTTTCCTGAGACTACACTCAGAAATCATCAAGAATATGTATGTATCTTCAGAGCATCATTAAAAAAATCTAATGATTAAGTTCAGTCTATTGATGATCATACAAGCCAACATCTACTGATGCAGCGAATAATCACTGACAGAGCTACTGTCAGTACTAGTGAACTGAAAGTAGATGAACACACTAAGCTTCAACACAACCAACCAAGTTTCACACTAATACCATCAGCTTAACCAAGCTCACCTACCAATTGGAGACAACACTATAGAACCACTAGCATCAGATAATCAAATCAAGATAGTAAGCACTGAAGTGCAGTTGATCACAATCCTCGCTAGGCACCACTACCAAACCAAATAATCATTTACAATTAAATAGGGGGATGAACCCTAGAACTAGTATGAACCCTAATTAGGAATAACCACTAGAGACACATATGAAATCAAAGGGGACAGAGGACAGAAGGCATGGATGGTAATCAAGAACAAACTTACTAGTGGTCCTTGCTGTAGAATAGAAGAGGAAGCAGAGGGGCCGACGAGCGCATGGCGGCACGGGGAGCACCCCAAAGGGCGCTGCAACTCGCACCAAGCCGAGGCGATGGTCATAACAGCACACAAAGACGCACATCACCCCACAACAACGCACAAGCACCTCACAGCACCACGGAAGCATCGGCGAAGGTGTCACCATCACCATCTCAAACCCTGGGATTCGGGACGGGGCTAGCCTGGCCGCAGGAGTGCTCCAAAGCCAAATCGAATTGGAACAAGCGACGGAGCATGGTCAACATCCTAACCATACACCACGGCGGAGGCCAGGGCAGACCACAGCGGCGGCGTCAACGACCACGAGGTCGAGGAGGAGAAAGAGATGAGGTCGAGAGAAGGTGAGGCAAAGGAGTGGGTTGATAAGGCCAGTACCCCTTCGGGGAGGACTTTTGGTTAGGCCACTTGGGCCAAGTTAAGCCCAATAAGCCCAATGGGTTGGCCCAAAACCCTAAAAGGAATTTTAATAATTAATAAAAGACCAAAATACCCCTAGAATTCAGTAAATACTAGAAAATAAAATAGAAGTCTAAAAAATACAAAGAATATAATTTTAGATTCATAATAATCCAACTTATTTAACTAAATTAAGAAATTATTTTTTATAAACAATTTTTTGATTAAGAATCTTATAATATATATTCCCTATGGAATTTTATAAAATTAAATAAAAAGGATAAAAATAAATAAAAATCATTTTTATTATATTTTGTTATTGTAGTATTTTAGAAAAATACTAAATAAATATTTAGTGTTACCAAAATAAATTATTTTAATTAAATGCTAATTCTTAAATGAATTAATAAACAAATACATATAAGAGTTATATTAAATAAGAATTTTAGCTTTAAACTCTATAAATAATTTATTACATTATAAAATATAGAGATTAATATTTATTACATTATAAAATATTAAGGTTAGTCCTTAAGAAGTAAATTCTTAAGTTCCTAAGAGTATTCCAGAAAACTAAAATAATGGGTAAAACACATAAAGAAAGTAAATCACAAGTAATTCATTACATTACTAGGCATATTCATTTTTGCTTCTTTAAATATTGTCCTTACCGGGCAATAATGATGGTTTGTAGACATAGAAGCTCAAGGTCCAGTGCAAGCATCCGACTTCACTACCTTGCAATCACAAGGCAAGTTCATCACTTGCTCATGTCCTTTGAAGAGTCTTTACCAAAGTATTTGTAAATTGTGTGTTATCATCTATATTTCAAAGAAAGAAAATATTATTTTCTTAAATAAATAAATTGTTGATATCATCCTAAGTGATGATATAGTGGAGCAATATAACTTAGGTTTCTATTTGCAACAATGATAATCACCTAGGAATTTAACAACCTATGACATTAGTGATTCTAGCATCCTACGTTAGCCATGAGATTTGGAATGGGATGAAGATGTCAGTTGTATCCTTTTCCTTTTGTATGGAGGCAAGACGACCTTAACGTGACGTTGTGATTCCTTGTGCGGATCCAACATATTGGTGGGAACCCTTAGGCCCCATGTTTTTGGTGTCTAGATTATCTATGAGTGGCAATCAGAGGTATAGTCAGACCTATATGGTACTTGCCAGGGGCATCGCCAGCTCATAGAGACTTCAGGAACTCATCGGGGTTTTTGCCTGCCCTAAAGGGGGATTAACGGAGGTGAGCCAGCCCCGAAGGATCATGCAGACTTATGGGGTCGCGGAAAGGGCAGTGATTGGCTTGGATCACCTACTGGGCCCCACATCATGGAATTGTGGATGAGAAAGTACGCCCGGTTGTGCAACAAGAAGTTGATCTCTCATGGGTAAAGTAACGCACCTCTACAGAGTGTAAATTTTTTTAACATGTTACTCCCTGTTCCGGGAAGGAGCTACGAACGCGGCAGGAAAGGAACTCCATGAATGTTCTGGTAAACCTATGAAGGCTAATGCGCATAGTTTTTAACAATAAAATGAATATTTGAAGAAAGATTTACGAAAACTGCATAGTGCCAAGGACTTATAGTTCGAGGTGGTAGATAGAGCATCAAACTCCCCACCTTGCATATAATGAACTTGTTGGGTAACGCTGTTACTCATCTTTTCTTTGATCCCCTGCTTAGACTCTGAGGATCCAGAAGATACTCCAATGTATGCAACCGAAAGCCAAGAGGAGGTCTTCTATGAAGAGCCCGATCTGTACGGTGACGTAGAAGGGGTGCACTACGACGTCATCTATGGAGAAGAGCACCATGAGTCAGAATAATTACCTTAGTACTAGTAACCAACTGAGTCGAGCAACATGAACAATATATAATAATAAGTTGTCGAGCTCAATTCGGAGTTGAAGTTGTCACTTTAAAACTTCCACTGAAACACTTTATATTTAGTTTGTAAGTTGAATCTTTTGAAGTCTTGAACTTATGATATTGTAATAATAATAATGTGTGCATGTTTGTAATATGGACCCACAATGTTTCTGTTGTACCACTCTGAGGGATGTGATATTTACGAAACGGTGTTCTGTGAATGTCATGTCAACGACTATAGTATACTACACATGTAGTAGTATGCTGGGTCACAGCAGTTGGTATCAGAGCAAATTGCTTTGACCTTAGGTTGAAACCTAGTAAAGGGTATTACATGTAGGAGTGTATAGCAATGATAATGAATTCTCTAAAAGGGTATAATGGGTATTCAAATGTGAATAGTCCGTTATATATTTTAGTGCAATAATTCTTTGTTATGATGCAATATATTATTGATTACTAATAAAAATATTTTTGTTATACAGAGTTATGGCACCAAAGTTTTCAAAACAAACTTTGGTAAGGAAAGAGGAGACTCCCGATTACCAAGGATCATTCACTGATCAGCTTCATCAACTCTTAGGGATTTTTAGTTGTCCAACTAAAATCCCAGTGAATACCATAGCCTATTATGATGGTCGTATGTTATCCAAGTATCATGTGAGTATCCAACTTCCAGAGAGCTTGGACTATATCACGATCTACCTATAGGTAAAGTTAGAAGTCATTTAGCAGCATACCATGTTGTTGTAGTGGAGGCGATAACCAATATCCGGGAGCATAAAGCCTAGGAGTTAGAATAGAGCACCTTTTCTGTGATTCCTCATGATTCTATAGACTCAGAGCCAGTACCGGATCATCTTACCTTGGTAAAGAAGCATCCTAAGTTAGCTTCCAAATTCATGGATTGATATCAAACTCTTGTTGCGTCTTTTTATAAGACACTTCAAGTTATCGTTGAAGATAAAAATGACAAGTTAGAGGATCTAACTGATCCAGAAAGAAGGAAACAGTTAGCATTCCAGTTGGAGAAAGAAGAAAGTAGTAGTGCAAAACCAATCTTTAAGGATATACCTATAGATCCCAACTCATTTACACCATATCCTTGTTCATCCAGACCAGAACCTACATATGATCCTAGTTTAGATATGAGGTATTCTGTATCACAGGCTTCTGAGGAAGGATCTGAATCAGAACTTCCTATCGAGAATTCTGATGGATGGAGAATAGGGTCATTTGAGGGATCCCAAGGGAATCAGATGTCCATAGATGGGTCTGACAGAGATGTTGGACAATCCAGTTGGATGGGTGTGAGAACCGATCCTAATAATAGTAGTACAAATACCATATTCATAGAAAGTCAGGATGAGTAAGAAGATCCTAAGGAGAGAGTGTTTGAATCATCAACACCTTCTCAAAACCCAGGGAATATACATTATCCAGTGTTTAACTATCTTGCCCAACAGAGCACCTGGGGAGCAGCAGAATCTGCGTATTCTGTTGACAATTCTAGGAATGAAGCTTAGGAGATGCAAGTGGGAGATAATGTTGAACATGTTTTTGAAGAATTTTCGGCTGAGCTGGATGGAGTCAATACACTCAGGCTAAGTAATGACTCAAGTCCTGATACTTCAGATACTGAGTATATTCCTTCTGAAAGGCCATTTGTTCCACAAACTGTGTGACGGACGTTACGTCATCACGGTTGGACTTCAGGCATGTATGATGAGCATCGCGGATACTAGAAGCAGGTTACTTATTAGGAAGTATCGGGTATTGCGTATTGTAATCCTAGAGAATGATTTAGCTAAATAAGTGAGGAAGTGTTGTTAATTTGTTATAGTACCTATATGGTACATGTTGTAATGACTTGTATTTACTAAGTGGTTTGTAATGTATACTATGTGAAATGCATATTTGGATTTTATTTGGGTTTTGATTTCCATTGTGTGACTAGTTCTGTGTGTAAAATTTGAGCTCAAAACACATGTGCATGATGTAATTATGAGTATTCACTTTATGTTGCAGGACTAGGGGGTCATGGAATCGGGTGTAGAAACCGAATTTGAACAGCAGCGCATGGAGCGCGCGGCCAAGGAAAAGGCAGATGCAGATGCTAGAGATCAAGGAGCATTACCACCACCACCACCATCAATGAGGCCGCTAATGGAGCATAACTTTATGCAGTACATGCAAATGATGCAAGAAAACCAAAACAAGTTCATGGAAGAGCTGTTGGGGCGAGAAGGAAACCAGAGAGCACCTAAAGGCGGAGGAGTGAGTCTTTTCAACTTCCAGAATGCAAGACCGTTACCTTTCGCATCAGCTCCAGAACCAATGGATGCAGAATATTGGTGTAAGATCCCTCCTTTGTAAAGGAAAGGATCCCTGTGATTGCAATGCTAGTCCCTGGATCAATGCTATCATCCACAGTTTAAGATGAAGTACACAGAAACAAAGGTCATTATTACATATCATTCCAGAGACAAACATAGTCTTTTACAACTCCATGGCCACATGCCTAATACAAGAGTTCAAATATATAATAAGGTAAATAAGTCTTCATCTTCATGTGCCACAGGCAAGCATGTTGAGTGTAGACTCATGACTCCTAATCATCATCAGAATATCCTGCAACATCACAAGTTACGGCCACAGTGGGTCAATACATTGGAGTAGTATTCGCAAGTGATACCTTAGTAGAATATTGGTGGACTAAATACTATGTGCATTTTGGCTAAGTGTAGCTTAGGCTTGCTTTGCTCAAAATAGGTTTTACCTATCAGTTGAAAACACTAAGTTTTTCTTTGTCAAAAACTTTTCCCAAGGAACCACCAATAGACATTGGGGTCCTTCACCCTTGTTCAACCACAAGTTTTACTTAGAAATTGGGATGAAGAGATTCTTGATAGCTTCCATGTCTTGATGCTCAAGTTGTCCAATACCATGGACATGGCTAAGTACTTAGATTCTTCCATCTGCAGAGGTTGTGCACTTTCCCCACAAGACTTGATTTTCACCAAGACAGGACCTTTCAGAAGCCTTCCCTTAGACCAAATGGACGCGTTCCAACCTATCATCCCACTACCACCAACTGTCCAACTGGCTAAGTTATTGCAACCTATGTGGTCCAAGCAGAGCCCATATTGCCAAGTGGCTGCACTAGAAGCTTCTTAACATTTGGCCTCTCAAATCCCTTTGTTCCTGGGTGGCTTTCCACAAGTGATATACATAAGGTAAACCATAGAAATGGGCCTTGTGTAACCACTCAACATAAACCATTCCTTCCATTCCACCCAGGTGTTTCATTTACTTAGTTGTTTTATTAAGCAAAAACATAGTCCAAAGACTAGAAATATTTATTCATAGCATGAATATAACCACCCTTGGTTGCTACTAGCTAGGCTAAGCATGGCATTGATAAGACTTAGAAATATTTCTAGCAATTCTAACTACTAGGATTTCCCAAGCATAGCATATAGATCAATAATATCCATGCAAGACTAGCAAAAAATTTCTAATGCATATTTGAAAAACATAGGAATAAAATCATGAAGCACCACTTGCCTTGGTAGTTTGGAGAGTAGCTACAATCCTCACAATCACAATCACTATTTGCACCAAAATCTACACATAAAATGATAACACCAAATCACAAACAAAATATACACAAGCAAAAATATATGGATGCATGCAATATGATATGTGATGATTTTCTATACCAAACATGAAAAGTGCATAGTACTGATTCATAAACAAGTTCAAAACTTGCCAAACAAACTTTATTTAAACATTAAAACATTTCTCAAATAATTTATATACACAAAATAGACCTATACATGTTTCTGTAAAAATATCCATTTTAACAGAAGCAAAACATTAAACACTTTGCATATATGGAAAGGGATTTCTCTCCTGATTCCATTGATATAAAATTTGTAAAATTTGAACGTGGGAATCAAAATTTATGATTAAAACAAAATCAAACATCTAATAGATCTAATTCAAAATTTTAAAACGAAACCTGTGCCACGCGGCGGCTTCTAACTGGCTGGTACCGCTTCGCGCCGGATCACGCTTCTGAGCCGTTAGATCTAATTTAAACGCGCGGATTAGATCTGCCCGTACCTCTTCGCCTAGTGTCTAATCTCAACCACTGGATCTAGATCTAGTGGATCACATCTCTCTGACCTAAAACCGGCGGCACAGCTGGTTGCTGGCGGCGGTGGCGTTGCTGTCGACGATGTTCCAGCGAAACGAGAGGGGCAGGGGGGTCGTGTGTGTGCTTACCGAGACCGCGAGAATGTGGGAATGCTCAACGTGTGGACGGGAAGGGTCGGGGCGCACGGACACAGCAGCACGAGCTTGTCGGAGTTGCTGGCGGCGTCGGATGCTCATTGACGGAGTCGAAGGTGACGTTCTGGGGCACGAGGATCCAGACAAAAGGTGTTAGCAGGTGCGTTAGATGTAGGCGAACATGCCCGTGTGATTCACAAACAGAGGGGAACACGAGGCTCACCGAATTTAGTCGCCGGAGTCGAGGTGAGCTTCAGTCGCTTCTAGAGGTGGACGATGGCGACGGTCTAGGGCGATTCAGAAAGAAACAGAGGCATGAGAAGATGCGCATGATGATTGCGAAGCAGCTTGCATGAACCAGAAATCAAGGGGCGCCTGCTACTCACCGCGATGGCTCGCCGGAGTCTCTCAGTATAGCGGCGGTGCAAGTCAAATTGCAGGCAGCCTGGTGGCGCTTCTGGCTAGCTTTGTTGGGGGAAAAGGTCACGAGGGGGAGGGGTTTATGTAGCCAGAGCGGGGGCAGATATCACTCGCCGAATCAATGCAATTAAGTGCGGCATCAGTGAGGGGGAAACGGCAGCGGCGAGGTGGTCGTCGGCGTTAATTGAGGACGAAGGGGTGACGCGGCAGTGAGGGCCCAGTCGTCAGTGATTGGGTACACGTGTGCGGGGTAGGAAACGAGGGGAGAGGGGAAAACCCGGGTGGGCTGGTTGTTGGGCTTGCTTCGCTGTTGGGCCAAAAGCCTGACGCCAGCCTTTTTCCTTTTCCTTAATCTTTTTCTTTTTTTGATTGAATTTCCAGGAACCATTTTCAAATGATTTCAAAAGCTATTTGAATCCAAACCTTTTCAGGATTTTTGTAGAGTGCAACGCTCACAAATTTGGACATAAAACCAAGTGGTAACTTTGCACTTGCCTGGTCACTTGGAATAAAACAAAATAAACAGTGACATAGCACTAGTTTTAAATAGGCTTTGAAATTGGTTTTCAAATCATATTTGTTTTGTAAATTTTGGTTTAAGTGTTAGCAATCAAGCAACACAAACTGAGAGTAACAAGATTTGGTCTTGAACAAATAACTTCTCATTGGAGAGTAGCTTTTGATTTAGTGTTGATCACATAAAATAATGATCAATAGATGCTCCTGTTTTAAAATGGTTTTGAAATGAAACCCTAAGTGTTCATGGATGCATGGATGATACGCATGAGTTTTGAAACATGATTTTAGGGATGTTACAAATCTAACCCCCTTAAGGTGAATCTCACCCTCTAGATTCGGATTGGCTAGCAAATAGGTGAGGGTGGTCTTTCCGAAGATCATCTTCTCTTTCCCATGTTGCTTCTTCTTCGGAATGATGGTTCCATTGAACTTTGCAGAACTTGATAGTCTTAGTCCGAGTAACTCTTTCTGCAGTCTCAAGAATCTTGATAGGTTTCTCTTCATAAGTGAGATCACTTCCAATTGGACCTCTTCCAAAGGTATAGTATCCTTCAAAGAAGTTTCTTCCATTTCTGGATGACATTTCTTAAGCTGACTCACATGGAACACATTATGAACAGCTGACAAAGACTCTGGCAATTCGATCTCATAAGCTACTTCTCCTTTACGACTCAGAATCTTGAATGGTCCAACATATCTTGGGGCCAATTTACCTTTGACACCAAACCTTTTCACTCCACGGAGTGGTGACACTCTAAGATAAGCTCTATCACCTACTTCATAGGTGACTTCTCTACGGTTAGGATCTGCGTAGCTCTTTTGTCGGGACTGTGCTATCTTCAACCTGTCCTTAACCAGTTTGACTTTCTCTTTAGCCTCTTTGATAAGTTCTAGTCCGAACAAACTTCTTTCTCCCACACCATTACATAACAATGGGGTGGTACACTTTCTCCCATAGAGAAACTCAAATGGTGCCATCTCAATACTGTCCTGATAGCTGTTATTGTAAGAGAATTCTGCGTAAGGCAGACTTTCATCCCAACTGGCTCCAGAGTCTAGAGCACATGCTCTCAACATATCTTCAAGAATCTGATTAGTCCTTTCTGTCTGTCCATCAGTTTGAGGATGAAATGCAGTGCTGAATTCCAACCTCGTTCCCAATGACTCATGTAATTGCCTCCAAAAATGAGAAGTGAATTGAGTTCCCCTAACAGACACAATACTCTTGGGTACTCCATGTAGGCATACAATTCTACTCATATAAATCTTGGCTAACTTAGCACTTGTGTAAGTTGTCTTCACGGGTATGAAATGAGCTACTTTAGTTAGGCGATCCACTACTACCCAAATAGAATCATATCCTGACCTGGTCCTTGGCAATCCGGTGATGAAATCCATACCAATCTTGTCCCATTTCCATTCAGGAATAGGTAGTGGTTGTAACAATCCTGCTGGTTTCTGATGTTCTGCTTTCACTCTACTACATACATCACACAAAGCAATATGTTCGGTGATGTCCTTCTTGAGGTTATTCCACCAAAATCTTTCCTTCATATCCATGTACATTTTGGTGTTACCCGGATGAATGGAATATGGTGAGTTATGTGCTTCTTGTAAAATTAGTTTCCGAAGCTCCGGATCTTGTGAAACACAGATACGTTTTCCATGCCATAAAGTACCATGTCCGTCTTCATGGAATCCTTTGACTTTTCCCTTGCCAATCGTTTCCTTAATCTCTTCAATTTCCTTATCTGTCTTTTGGGCTCCTTTGATCTTGTCCAACAAGGTGGGTTGAACATCCAAAGACATGAGATGTCCCTCAGGCACAATCTCCAATCTGAGATCTCTAAATTGGGCACATAGATCATCTGGCAATTCTCCCTTAGTAAGGCCATTCACAAAAACCTTACGGCTTAGAGCATCCGCTACAACATTTGCTTTACCGGGGTGGTATTGCAAACTCAAGTCATAGTCCTTGATGAGTTCTAGCCATCTTCTTTGTCTCATGTTAATTTCTTTCTGAGTGAAGATATACTTCAAACTTTTGTGATCTGTGAACACTTCACATAGCTTTCCCAAAAGATAATGTCTCCATGTTTTGAGTGCATGGACAACAGAGGCTAACTCTAAATCATGAGTAGGGTAGTTTACTTCATGAGTTTTGAGTTGTCTCGAGGCATAAGCCACAACTTTTCCTTCTTGCATAAGTACTGCACCTAAACCATGATGGGATGCATCACAATACACTTGGAAGTCTTTCTCCAAATCTGGCAAACACAAGACTGGTGCTGTCACTAGCCTGTTCTTCAATTCTTGAAAGCTGAGTTCACAACCTTCAGACCAAGCAAATTTCTTGTATTTCTTTAGCAATTCTGTCATAGGTTTTGCCACCTTGGAGAAATTTTCAATAAACCTTCTATAGTAACCTGCTAAGCCAAGGAAGCTACGAACCTCTTTCACTGACTTGGGAGATTCCCATTCAGTTACAGCTGAAACTTTATCAGGATCAACTGCTACACCATCACCTGACACAATGTGTCCAAGAAATCCAACTTCATTTAACCAAAATTCACACTTGCTGAATTTGGCATATAACTTATGCTCTCTAAGCTTCTCAAGTATCAAACGTAGATGTCCTTCATGCTCTTCCTTGCTCTTGGAGTAGATCAAAATGTCATCGATGAAAACAACAACAAACTTATCAAGGAATTCCATGAACACCTTGTTCATCATATTCACGAAGTATGCTGGTGCATTGGTCAAACCAAATGGCATCACGGTATACTCATACAATCCATACCTTGTGGTGAAAGTTGTCTTAGGTATGTCTTGTTCTCTTATCTTGAGCTGGAAATAACCTGACCGAAGATCAATCTTTGAGAACACACAAGCTCCTTCTAGCTGATCAAACAAGTCATTGATTCTAGGCAAAGGGTATTTGTTCTTGATAGTCACCTCATTGAGTGAACGGTAGTCTATGCATAGCCTTTGACTTCTATCTTTCTTTTCCACAAACAAAACTGGTGCTCCCCAAGATGAAGAACTTGGTTGGATAAATCCTTTCTGTAACTGTTCTCCAAGTTGTTTCTTGAGTTCTTTCAACTCATCCACTGACATCTTGTATGGTCTCTTTGCTATTGGTCCAGATCCTGGTAGCAAATCAATAAGAAATTCCACATCTCTATCAGGTGGCATTCCCAGTAATTCTTCCGGAAACACATCCGGATATTCACTCACAATTGGCACACTGTCCATGCTAACCCCCTTAAGAGAATTTAGCTTACTCCTTTTTGCCTCAAAGTTGGTCTTGAATCTGATCCTCTTATTTTTTGGAGTTGTGAGTGAGACAGTATGATTGGCACAATCTATTACTCCCTTGTGCTTAGTCATCCAGTCCATTCCCAAAATAACATCCAATCCTTGGGAGTTTAGGATTATCAAATTAACGGGAAACTTATACTTCCCAAACTCTATGACTAGATAATGACATCCTGAATTCACTATCATTTCTCCGCCAGGAGAACTTACTTTTATAGGACACCCAATAGTTTCTACCGGTAGTTCATTTCTTTCAACAAATGCTCTTGATATGAATGAATGAGATGCACCAGTATCAAAGAGAACAAATGCTGGAACAGAATTGAGTTTGAACTTACCAGCAACAGCATCAGGTTCCTCATAAATTTCCTCCACATTGATGTGGTTCACTTGTCCCTTTTGAAAAGGGTTGGGCTTGTTGGGTCCTTCAACTTTCTTTTCTGGGCATTCATTTGCATAATGCCCCATCTTCTTGCACTTGAAACATTCAACCTGACTAAGATCCTTCTTGACAGGCTGGCTTCCACTGCCAATTCCATTGTGGTGGCTCTTATATACACCCTTGTGATTCTTGTACTTGTCATTGTCATGACTACAGTGACTCTTGTTGTCATGATGACGGTTGTGGTTGTGGTGCTTGTTGAATTTTCCATGCTTGTGGGATCCGGAACTCCCACTGTCATCATAATGGGAACGCTTGTGAGACGATCCCGAGTTGAGCTTGTCAGAGTGCTTCCTCTTCCTGCTTTCCACTTGTTTCATTTTGCCTCCAAAATAGCAGCCTTGTCACAAAGAGACTGGTATGTGGGAACATAGGCCACAGATAACTACAGGTTCAGTTCATCATTCAACCCTTCAAGGAACTTTTCCTTCCTCTTAGCATCAGTGTCAACTTTATCCGGTGCATATCGCGCCAGATTGTTGAACTCCTCAATATATTCAGCCACGCTGCGGTGGCGCTGCTTCAGGTTATGGAACTCTTTCTTCTTCAAACTCATCACTCCGGATGAGATGTGAGCAGTACGGAAACCATCTTCGAAGATAGCCCATGTCACATCTGCAATGGGAGTGGTGATCTGGAAGTTATCCCACCAAGTGGTTGCTGGTCCTTCCAACAAGTGATCTGCAAATCTGACTTTCTCTTCATCAGTACAGCCAACTGTTACCAAGTCCTTATTCACAGAGCGTAGCCAATCATTGGCCACCATTGGATCAGTAGTTCCTGAGAACTTTGCTGGCCTCAGTCTCAAGAACCTGGTAAGCATGTCAAAACCCGGTGGGTTGTTCTGATTGTTGTTATTGTTATTGTTGTTATTGTTGTTGCTGTTGTTCTGATTCTGGATGAACGTAGTCATCATTTGCATCAGCTGAGTCTGAGTTGTCATCATTTGTTGCATCTCAGGGGTGATGTTGTTGTTGTTGGGGTTGGGGTTGGCACGTCGGGAGGCATCTGTGGTTTGTTCAATAGAGATAAGAATGAGATACCCATAGATGCTAATATGCACAATACATCACATAAACAATCACCAAACATGCATCAAATAATAAAAATTCAACAACATAGATAACAAGTTTGCGAAGTAAACACACCAATAGCAAGCCATCCACATGTTGGATGGTCATTGCGACTCAATAAAAAGCATGATAAATAAATGATAAATGAGTAGTCATCACTACTCCTCGGCATCAACCTCCTCCTCAACAAAGGTAAGACCTGCATTCTCCATAGCGGTCTTGTATTCCTCGACATTGGTGGTCAAGGTCCCTACCTTGGCTTTGAGAGCCCTCTTCTGTGAACGAAGCCTCTCAATCACCGTCTGCTGATGCTCGAGCTCGAAGTCTTTGGCCTCCAATTCTGCAGTCATGTCTCGAATCCTCTTGTTCCTATCCTGGACTCTCTTTTCTTGACTCTTGAACTTTCTGTCTTGACTCTCAAACTTGGCCTCCATCTCCTTGACTATCTCATCTTGCTCCGCAAAGAGTTTGTCCTTCTCACGAAGATGCACCTGGAGTTCATCATTGCTGAGCATGACGTTGGTCCTATCAGTGTCTACGTGCCTAAGAAGAACCTCTAAGTCCTGGAGGTATAGACGAATCGGCTCTGCTGTCTCCCTCGAAGTATCCTCGAAGTCAATGGCCTCACCATCCTCATCTCGTCTACCGAAGGTGTGGAAGTGAGTACCTATAACCTGTCGAGAGTGTCTCCCTAACAGACGTCCAATCAAGTCCTGCATGACTACCTCTAGGCCTCTCTCCTTGTCATCATGCATGAGCTTGAAGATGATAGCCTCCATGGTAGGCTCAGTCTAGCGTCCGGGCTGATTAACCTTGAAGCCCCAAAGGTCTTTCCTCTCAAACTTGGTGAGGGGAAGCACCATGATGGTAGGAAGAGGGAGATTGAGCAAACTAGTGAGCTCAATAATACGAGGGCCAAAACGAGTTCCCTTGAACTCTTCAGCCGTGCTGATGGTAACATTAGGCATCTATTTATAAGATAGAAAAAGTTAGAGTCAACACAATGAATAATTTTACAAGACAGAGCACCACAAGCATAACATTAACAAAACACACAAGTCATAGCATTCATAAGATCCATTACAAGCATCCAAGGTTCAACTTATTTAGACAGCATTTTGGAAAATAAATGATAAGTGTGGTGGTCCAACTAACGAAGTACGCTTACAATCCCATCTCACTTGCCAAGTTGTCTAACAAGGCATCCCTAGAGGCAATCTGTTTATCTTGATCACATGACTCCATTGCTAAGTCTATGATGTCTTTCCTTAAACTTTGGTTGATAGCCTCTAGCTCTTGGGTATGCTTCTTTTCTTCCCTAAGGTCATTCTGGGTGTTAAGCATTCTGCACTTGATTCTATCACCAAGTTCTTTGATAGCCCTCCAAGCTGCATCCCTTGCTGAATCAAAGAATGTAGTGTGCATCATTGTGTTGGTGACCATGTAGAATCCTGAGTCCTTGTGGTTGTCTTCCTTGTTTTTATACAAGTGAAGTTGCACCCACCAGTACTCAACTCCATCCATCACAGGAAAACCTTTGTACATAGCTGCACAATGTATTCCCATGGCAACCATGAGGTCCTTGAGAGCCTTGGGGAATTCTGTCTCACACTCCAAAGTCATTGTCATGAG
Organism: Avena atlantica; assembly: GCA_910589765.1. Taxonomy (NCBI): domain Eukaryota; kingdom Viridiplantae; phylum Streptophyta; class Magnoliopsida; order Poales; family Poaceae; genus Avena; species Avena atlantica. Next base: position 441,611,757 of record OU342734.1, on the reverse strand, counting down.
TGGTCCCTTCCTCACGGCTTCATTGATGGAGTTCATCTACAAATAGAGATGAGAAAGAAGATTAGAAAAGTTTACGAGAAGAAAAGACAAGTGTGGAAGTTGTTGAAAAATTTTCCTTAGTGGTTTCCAATCCTAGGGTCATAATCCTAAGGCAACACAGTGCTCTGATACCATCTATAAGATCCCTCCTTTGTAAAGGAAAGGATCCCTGTGATTGCAATGCTAGTCCCTGGTTCAATGCTAGCATCCACAGTTTAAGATGAAGTACACAGAAACAAAGGTCATTATTACATATCATTCCAGAGACAAACATAGTCTTTTACAACTCCATGGACACAGGACTAATACAAGAGTTCAAATATATAATAAGGTAAATAAGTCTTCATCTTCATGTGACACAGGCAAGCATGTTGAGTGTACACTCATGACTCCTAATCATCATCAGAATATCCTGCAACATCACAAGTTACAGCCACAGTGGGTCAATACATTGGAATAGTATTGGCAAGTGATACCTTAGTAGAATATTGGTGGACTAAATACTATGTGCATTTTGGCTAAGTGTAGCTTAGGCTTGCTTTGCTCAAAATAGGTTTTACCTATCAGTTGAAAACACTAAGTTTTTCTTTGTCAAAAACTTTTCCCAAGGAACCACCAATAGACATTGGGGTCCTTCACCCTTGTTCAACCACAAGTTTTACTTAGAAATTGGGATGAGGAGATTCTTGATAGCTTCCATGTCTTGATGCTCAAGTTGTCCAATACCATGGACATGGCTAAGTACTTAGATTCTTCCATCTGCAGAGGTTGTGCACTTTCCCCACAAGACTTGATTTTCACCAAGACAGGACCTTTCAGAAGCCTTCCCTTAGACCAAATGGACGCGTTCCAACCTATCATCCCACTACCACCAACTGTCCAAATGGCTAAGTTATTGCAACCTATGTGATCCAAGCAGAGCCCATATTGCCAAGTGGCTGCACTAGAAGCTTCTTAACATTTGGCCTCTCAAATCCCTTTGTTCCTGGGTGGCTTTCCACAAGTGATATACACAAGGTAAACCATAGAAATGGGCCTTGTGTAACCACTCAACATAAACCATTCCTTCCATTCCACCCAGGTGTTTCATTTACTTAGTTGTTTTATTAAGCAAAAACATAGTCCAAAGACTAGAAATATTTATTCATAGCATGAATATAACCACCCTTGGTTTCTACTAGCTAGGCTAAGCATGGCATTGGTAAGACTTAGAAATATTTCTAGCAATTCTAACTACTAGGATTTACCAAGCATAGCATATAGATCAATAATATCCATGCAAGACTAGCAAAATTTTTCTAATGCATATTTGAAAAACATAGGAATAAAATCATGAAGCACCACTTGCCTTGGTAGTTTGGAGAGTAGCTACAATCCTCATAATCACAATCACTATTTGCACCAAAATCTACACATAAAATGATAACACCAAATCACAAACAAAATATACACAAGCAAAAATATATGGATGCATGCAATATGATATGTGATGATTTTCTATACCAAACATGAAAAGTGCATAGTACTGATTCATAAACAAGTTCAAAACTTGCCAAACAAATTTTATTTAAACATTAAAACATTTCTCAAATAATTTATATACACAAAATAGACCTACACATGTTTCTGTAAAAATAACCATTTTAACAGAAGCAAAACATTAAGCACTTTGCATATATGGAAAGGACTTTCTCTCCTGATTCCATTGATATAAAATTTGTCAAATTTGAACGTGGTAATCAAAAGTTATGATTAAAACAAAATCAAACATCTAATAGATCTAATTCAAAATTTTAAAACGAAACTTGTGCCACGCGGAGGCTTCTCCGGATCACGCTTCTGAGCCGTTAGATCTAATTTAAACGCGCGGCTTAGATCTGCCCGTACCTCTTCGCCTAGCGTCTAATCTCAACCACTGGATCTAGATCCAGTGGATCACATCTCTCTGACCTAAAACCGGCGGCGCAGCTGGTTGCTGGCGGCGGTGGCGTTGCTGCCGACGATGTTCCAACGAAACGAGAGGAGCAGCGGGGTCGTGTGTGTGCTTACCGAGACCGCGAGAACGTGGGAATGCTCAACGTGTGGACGGGCAGGGTCGGGGCGCACGGACACAGCAGCACGAGCTCGTCGGAGTTGCTGGCGGCATCGGATGCTCACTGACGGAGTCGAAGACGACGTTCTGGGGCACGAGGATCCAGACAAAAGGTGTTAGCAGGTGCGCTAGATGCAGGCGAACATGCCCGTGTGATTCAGAAACAGAGGGGGACACGAGGCTCACCGAATTTAGTCGCCGGAGTCGAGGTGAGCTTCAGTTGCTTCCAGAGGTGGACGATGGCGACGATCTAGGGCGATTCAGAAAGAAACAGAGGCATGAGAAGATGCGCAGGATGATTGCGAAGCAGCTTGCATGAACCATAAATCAAGGGGCGCCTGCTACTCACCGCGATGGCTCGCCGGAGTCTCTCGGTATAGCGGCGGTGCAAGTCAAATTGCGGGCAGCCTGGTGGCGTTTCTGGCTAGCTTTGTTGGGGGAAAAGGTCGCGAGGGGGAGGGGTTATGTAGCCAGAGCGGGGGCGGAAATCACTCGCCGAATCAATGCAATTAAGCGCGGCATCAGTGAGGGGGAAACGGCAGCGGCGAGGTGGTCGTCGGCGTTGATTGAGGACGAAGGGGTGCCGCGGCACACACGTGCGGGGTAGGAAACGAGGGGAGAGGGGAAAACCCGGGTGGGCTGGTTGTTGGGCTTGCTTCGCTGTTGGACCAAAAGCCCCAGCCTTTTTCCTTTTCCTTAATCCTTTACTTTTTCTGATTGAATTTCCAAGAACCATTTTCAAATGATTTCAAAAGCTATTTGAATTCAAACCTTTTTAGGATTTTTGTAGAGTGCAACGCTCACAAATCTGGAAATAAAACCAAGTGGTCACTTTGCACTTGCCTGGTCACTTGGAATAAAACAAAATAAACAGTGACATAGCACTAGTTTTAAATAGGCTATGAAATTGGTTTTCAAATCATATTTGTTTTGTAAATTTTGGTTTAAGTGTTAGCAATCAAGCAACACAAACTGAGAGTAACAAGATTTGGTTTTGAACAAATAACTTCTCATTGGAGAGTAGCTTTTGATTTAGTGTTGATCACATAAAATAATGAGCAATAGATGCTCCTGTTTGAAAATGGTTTTGAAATGAAACCCTAAGTGTTCATGGATGCATGGATGATATGCATGAGTTTTGAAACATGATTTTAGGGATGTCAGAAACATGCTGAGTATTAAAGATTGATCTGCATACCTATGTACACATGATGCATTGAATCTGATGTTGCTGTCCTCTTGTGCTGCCGCTCATTGCGTGATTGTGCGTGCTCCTGGCCGTTGCTCTTCACAGCGAATCCATCAATGCCGATGGTGTTGATGCCCGACTTCTAGCGCCGAGTTGACGCAATGTTCCACTCCACCGCCTCGCTCACTTTAGGGGAGCTCTGCCTTGGTCTGAACCCAACATTTCAATGATGCCCTCGCCTTCGCCGCCAAGAGGTGTGTTGATGTGGATGTCTACTATTAAAAAATATATTGGTGTTCTGTTTTCTGCCCGATTCGCACTACGTCGGCAGTTTCGTCGCACCCCCCTTCGTCGCCCGCACGAAAAAAACAGGACAGAACCAAAGACGCAATCCTCGCGCCTCCAGAATCCAGATACTTCCCCTCCCCGCCTCCACTGCCCACTTCCTCCTTGCCCGTGGACTATCACACTCTAGCACCGCCCCTGCCGCCACTCTGCTTCGGCGCCACAGACCCAGCCGCCGCCTTTGGAGGCGGCTCCGACCACCATATATCCCGGGACAACTCCCTGCCGCCATTGATCTCAGCTCTCTGCCACCATGAATCCGGCCCAGTACTCCACCAAGGCTGTGAAGGTCATCGATTGCTAGGGAAACCACAGAGTACCACTCGAAATCATCTACACCATGCTCAATCAGATGACGCGCCTGCTGTTTTCGGGATCTAGGCTGGGGAGATGAACCGTCGAAGGACAAAAGGGAATAGGCAGTATGTGGAGGAGTCAGGTTCCGGCCATCGACGGCTCCTGCTATGTGTTCGATGGGTACGTGCTCCTCCGATCTTCTGTTGGCAGTCCCATCAAGGCCATGTCTTCATCAAAGCCCCAATTTTCTTGCTTGTTTAGATCCTTTCTCGAGTCTAGCATCTCAAGCATAGTTGTTAATTTGTGATTTGGGAGCACTGATGCATTTATTCTTCAATCCATTTTTTCTGAATGCATTGGAAACAAAGAGGCGAGAGATGATTGGTAACCTGACCAATGCACGACAAGAGGAAAGCCAACTCTTGTTGATTCAAGGCTAAGCGCCGGTATAGTCTCTTTTCTCCTTTCTTCATATATTGTTGTGATTCTAAATTATGGAGTGGTCAAGTCAATTTATGTATAATGGATATACAGTGATTTTTTCAATAGTATTGCTCAGTTTTTTCCTTGAGTATTAAAGATTGATCTGCTGAGTATTAAAGATTGATCTGCATACCTATGTACACATGATGCATTGAATCTGATGTTGGTGTCCTCTTGTGCTGCTGCTCATTGCGTGATTGTGCGTGCTCCTGGCCGGTGCTCTTTACAGTAAATCCATCAATGCCGACGGTGTTGATGCCCGACTTCTAGCGCCGAGTTGACGCAATGTTCCACTCCACCGCCTCGCTCACTTTAGGGGAGCTCTGCCTTGGTCTGAACCCAACATTTCAATGATGCCCTCACCTTCGCCGCCAAGAGGTGCGTTGATGTGGATGTCTTATTTGTTGGGATGGAGAAATTATCATCTCTTGGTTCTTAACCATGTGAACTGATTCCTTAATTGGTCAAAGGTGTTTCTATATAAATAATCGAATGATCTAGAATTTTAATAATTCACTTCTATTTTTGTTATGAATTAGGATCACTATATACAAGATGTACAACACATAAATTTATTTCCTTTTTGTTAATGTATCGACATTTTTTTCCGAAGCATGTCAAGTTGGCCAGAAATCCTCTTCATTGTGCTATGATCCTATCCCGCACGATGGTGAGGATGGAGGCCCAGGAGGAGCATGGCGGCACGAGTCGTAGCCCTACCTTTCCGATTCACCTCCTGATCTGTAGGTGTTGCCACTCGATCAACACCAACCTACATGAATCGGAATGTGGAGGCGGGATTAGCGCACCAGTGGGGCAGACAAGTGAGATGTTTTATCTTTTTTCTCTATTATATTGTAGATTTCAATTCATGTCTGGTTATCTTTATCTGATATAATGTTCAAAACATTTTTGTCACTTCGTTCTCCATGAATTAATCGCCCCAGCATATATGCTTCAAAATAAGTTTGCTTCATTCACGTGATAAAATCTTAGAAGTTTCTGAAGAAAGATAAAATGGTAACATGACTTTCTTTGGTATCGCGTATCAGATCCTCTCTCAGTTCATCAACTGCATGGAAAGCTCTATCTGGTTCCTCAATGTTTGCACCACCATTTAGCAACTATCACGACATCAGAAATTATGATGTACATTGCTTGTACTCCACTTTGAAAAGCTCAAGTTCCTGTTGTTTGAGGCAATGTTGATAAAAATGTGACTAAAAAGACTGTTCTAAATGACTCCAACTTGCTGCATGAGGCCGGATGATTGTTTTGGTTAATGCAGTTGAGAGCAATCCAAAGAGGGTCTTTACTCCACCTTGAAAAGCTCAAGTTCCTGTTGTTTGAGGCAATGTTGATAAAAATGTGACTAAAAAGACTGTTCTAAATGACTCCAACTTGCTGCATGAGGCCAGATGATTGTTCTGGTTAATGCAGTTGAGAGCAATCCAAAGAGGGTCTTTCCAGTTCGATTACTTCCAAGAACATCCAGAGGTACAACATGCATATACTTAAATCCATTCTTCTTGCTTCAACATGGTTCAAGAAACTTAATTTTGACAGCATATATAGTAATACATAGCTAGCGATAATTCGAAGCCTTGGTATCAAGGCTTGGTTGATGGTTAGTTGTTTATTTTTAGGGAGATGGTGTTCCAAAGCATGTATTGCTGCATCCATTTGATCATATAAATTCTACCAAAAAAGAATATGGGCGTTTGGTTGGTCCAGGCGACGACTGACGAGGAGATGAAGCACACATGGGAGAGCCCGGACACGATATCGAGTTACCCGGTGGTACATCAACGATCTCCTGCACTCCCAACTCCAAGAAGATGGTCTCTTGCGCTCCCTCCTCGATGACGACGACTTCCTCAATGGCGGTTCCAGGCTCCTCAGGTGCTTGTGTACTTCTAATCGCCCATATCAGAATATGGATTATTTTCCTAATTAATTATTTCATGTCGGTCAATAATAACTTTTTAATGTGTATGAAGGCGTATACCATAATTGTTCAAGTATGAATATTCTGATCATACTAAATGTGGATTGGTGGGTAAATATATTTTTACTCTTGCAATCAATCAAAGAAAATTATATATCATCCACCTGATTGATTTTTGAGAAAATTTTGTTGATCACATTCCAATAAACTGGCTTGGTTGATTTATAGTATTGCAACTGGCCTCCTTGAATAGGTGGTTTGAAGGTATGGAACCCATTTTTTTTCTTGTGCTCATCGAAGGGGCCATGATATGAAGCTCGGTTGTTGTGCTTGGGTGCTTAAGTCAGTACAAAATAATGGCTCTTTGTTCTATGAAATTAGTACAAATAGTTGTGCAGTTTGATGCAACATTTCATTCTAATTGCACATCGTTGCAGTAAATGTTTTGTCAAATATAGGGAAAGTATACTATTTTAGAGTCTCTTTTTACCTGATAATAATAACGATGGTAATTCATTGGCACTAGTGTATTTTATTTTCATATATTACATAGTAATTCGGAGAGATGATGTTGATGTGTAATTTCTTTATTCTTGGTCTTACTCAAGCGAAAGAACTAAACAGAGAAATTGACAGTGGGGAGAAACCTGCAGCAAATATCTCTGAAGAACGCCTGTGTGATTCATCCGAGGAAGATGAGCTCGAGAGTTCATATTTCTCATGATTTATGCAGTAGATGTGAAATTTCAATACTTAAACTCATTCCCTAAATGTTTATCTTTTATGACGGATTGGTTGTTCCATACATCACCAGGGTTGTCTTATGAGGAGAACACCAGCTAACGTTGCTGCAATTACGAAGGTTCCTGATGTCAGGTTGAGTGATGCCAATGGTATGTCTGATGGTGGAAAGTTGATGACAATGGTATGTCTGATGATGGAAAGTTGATGACAATGGTATGTCTGATGGTGGCAAAGTTTATTTCTTGTGTTACTGTTTACTTTCCACGTTGTTTGATGCCATAATGTTCATTTCTTTGAATGTTTTTACATATGCTAGAAATTTTACATCTCCGGTGAAAATTTAGTAGCTAATCATAGCATAGAATGCTTTAATGGCGTGGTATAGTGTAGGGTTAAACTTGTCGAGGAAGCCATCTCTTTTATGCAGTAAGGTATGTAGAGTAATACATGGGTTCGGTTTCTAATCAATTAACCTCTTTGCAACTGGATTTTTAGATTTGGCTAACAAATATTATCTTGAACTTTTGTTTGTTTGTATATTTTTAAATATAAATATTGATTGCTCACTCCTTAGGCAGGTCGCATAATACTCTTATGAAGATTGCCTTCTGTTTCAGAGGTGGCATCTCCAGTGGTCTTTATCTCTACTATCTAAAAAAGAGGAGCGTGTTTCGTTTTCTGCCACTGATGCACTCCGTCGGTTTTCTTTCGTCCAACTTCCCATTCCACCGGTTTTCCTACGTCGTCCTCAGCCACCAACTACCACCTGCAGAAAACAAGATCATATCACAAAATCGGAGAGGGAAAGGAAAATCAGTCCAGATCCAATCGACGCCCCGACTATCCCTCTCAGCTCCGCTTTGTCATCTCCCTCCTCAATCACGGCCGGCTTCCCACCCCACCTTCTCCTCCAGTGCCCTGCTGTCAAGGAGATTTGTGTCCTCTGGTGGTGGTCGAGGACAGGAGCAACGCACCGGTCGGCCTCTACAACATCGTCTCCCGCCTCGAGGCCCTACGTGAGCTGGAGCAGGTCGCCTGAGTCTAGAAGCTACGGTCATCCATGCCGAGCCAAGGCCAAGACGAGGTCGAGGCCGGACCACCGGTCGCCAAGAGCTCCACCCCCACGTCGCCATGGAGGTCCAGGAATCTGGGCCTGTAGGGACTAGATACGACCCTCTATCTTTTTTACTTCTTATTCCATGTTTCTTCTATGTCTCTTGGGAATCCTGTGTGATTCAGGCCGGTTTATACCATTGTTTTTATATTCGCGACTTCTTTTGTATCGATCTGCTAGATTTGTACTTAGATTAGTTACATTGATGGTGCATAGAGTTGTTAGCCGGATCTGGTATGAAATTTGGTTACATATCAAAACATATCTTGATTGAATTTGTTTTCATCTTTCTTGAATCTTCTATGGAGTGTGTGAATCTCATATTGATCTATATGTACTTCTGTTGCAGATCAAAACATTGGGTTCACCCATATCAGGTGAGAGAATCGGGTCAATTGTTTCACTGGTCATTGCACACCCAATGTTCAGGGTCACCATGAACCAATCTTATTTTTCACTTTCTTACAACCATGATTCATACTGTTCTCAGTTTCGAAATTTAAAACCACCGTAGACTATTGTGTACTCTTGATACACCAGAGCTGTTTCATATGCTTGTATGTTCTAATTTTGGTTCATACGTTCTCGTAAAGAAAAATGGTTCAGTGAATTTTGAGGAAGTGTTAGCGTAACTTAGATCACACGTAAAATCCGGTAAGCGAGCATCTAAAGGTATGTAATAAGATTGTAACCATAAGTATTGGTTCATTCTAGGCCACCAGATGGTCTTGTCTAACGTTGGAAACGGCGTGCAGGACAAGTCGATGTGCAATGTGGAAGGGGATAGAGATGGTACTGATGGCGGAGGCGTTTGAGGAGCTGGTGCGTGGGCTGGAGTATGATGGTGGGGAGCTCCACGACATGCCTTTGGCATTACCTTTGCGCTCGGCTGCGTGCTCTTTTAACTCTCTCGGCGTTGCCTTCAAAAGTAAAACTGATCTGCCTCACACATGTTTTTTTCCTTTTTGGTAATTTGTTGTTCAGAAAAATCTCATGATGGAACGCTACCTGTCATAGAATGTTGTCGTTCTGTTTCCTAGCAGCAGATGTGTTTAGCTCCTTACTTGCATAATCAACATGTGGTCGAAGTGTTTGAATGAGGAAACGTCGTGCAGTCTCCGGTCCTCCCTCGCAGGTTGGCACCGCTGCCGCTCGGAGACCCCATCATCATCTCCCCTCCCTCGTCGCCTCTCTCCGAGGTGTCGGGCGACAAAGGACTATTGGAGGACACAGATGGTAGACAGCGTCATGGCGGATGATGACAAGGTCGCCCCCATCTACAAGCACGAGGATATATACGAGCTACTATGTGCACCAGCATCGTCAAGGAGATCACCGACTTCGTGCACAAGAGTAGGGCTGTCAAAAAAGTTCGGGCTTTACAAACTGTGCGAGTTCGGCGCGTTAACAGCTCGGCTCGGGCTTGATTCGTCTCTCTAACAAATCAAACTCGAGCCTATTTTCGAGCTCGCGAGCTTAGTCGAGCCGAACTCAAACAGTTCGATAAAGCTCGTGATTTTTATACAGCCGCAAAATTGAGACTACTATTATTATTTCATCTATTGTAAGACCGCTAAAATAATTATGCTGACATGTTGGCACTGTATTACTATTATATGAAACTCCAAGCCATTTCTGCTATTCCGTTTTTAAGCTTTACTATTTTCTTGCTATGTAGCTGCATGTCGATGTACTAAATTTTTTTTACCGAGCTTCAACGAACCGAGCTCAAGCTTACTCGAGCTTAGATGTAGGCTCGAAGGTCAACCTAGGCTCGCTCGAGCTCGGCTCGAGCTTCTACCGAGCTCGAGCCGAGCCTAACAATGTTCGCTCGAGTTCGGCTCGTTGACAGCCCTACACAAGAGCTTCGATGGGAAGATCCCCTCGTCAAGCAGAGAAGGTGGGTCGTCCAGGAGATTCTTACATTACTCTTGTTATTAAGATTGTGGCCTCTCCAATTTTTCTTGTCATGTTGTATCCTGATGCGAGGCATGATAGGAAGTATTCCCTAATGTGCCCAGAGAGCGAGCTGGTCCTGATGCATAAGTTGCCTTGTTTAATGTCGCAATGCCGAGTATGCAGTTAACATGTATTGTTGATTAATACCAATTTCGAGTAAGTACAGGTTGGTTACAACATAGAGGACAATCACTATGTTCTTTGATTTCTCTTCCTAGATTTTAGTAAGGATTTGAAGGCATCATACCAAGAGCAAGTGTGAATGATGAAGTTGTATTGCTTTGAAGGGGATCCTGATAGTTCAAATTCAAGATTCTTCTTGATAAGGGCAACTAAGATCGAACATCTGATAATTTCGAGGCATGAGCCATTTTACATTTGGTCTGATTACTTTGGATCATTCCCATTGACACTCTAATTATTTCAAATTCAAGATGTGTGTATTTAATGGTTCAGCACAAGCCAAGCGTTGACGTGGATCCATATTGTATCATGCCATTACACATCATGTCTCTCGGGTAATTCTCAACTTGTGTCTTGCTTTATTCAAGAAACAGAATGACCGCTTATATCATACTATCAGGTAGCCCACTCTTGCAATTCAGCTTTGGACTCCCTTTCAGTAAACTATTTTTTATTCCGCTTACATGTCCTTAAACATGAGCTATTAGTGCTTGATTTTATACAATAGAACTACAACCATTTTCTTTAGATGGATAAGTAATGTATGCGACCTATTGTTTATATACTTATGTTCTTTTTAGGACAATTTTCTGAGGAACACTATTCTTGATGAAAAAATGTTAATGAAATAGATATCTTTGTGACGTGGGTAAATGAGACAAGCAGGTCCTTTTTGGAGGTTCTCTGTATAATTCTGTCCTGATCTTGAAGTGAAAAGTCCGAAGCTACTTCATATGTAGAAAATTGTATTTCTCATCATTCATATGATTTTTCATGTATCCATTTTTCCATCATTGCAACAACATTGTTTCCATTTATTTTGACCATTTAGAGCCGCGTTATCTCCCTTCTAGGTTGCTGTTGTCGTCTCCCTCTTCCAGGACCGCGACGCCACCTCACGTACCACTGTGTTGCCACCCCTTCGACCACACCGTGGCGTCCTCTAGAAAGGTAGGGCAGCTTCTTCCTTGGTGAGCAAAGCACACCAAGGATTATCGCCTCCAAAGATTTCTCAAACTCGGTGAGCTCTTTGCACAACATTCGGACTCTCCAGTCTTTCCCTATTTTCTTGTTCTAAATCTCTACATCACATTGCAAAGTACCCGTTCCACTATTCGGTTGATTATATGTACACTTCAAGGGGTGCTTTATACAAGACATTAGGTTTCATACTTTTTTGGCATTTTAGACTGGAATAAGCTTGACATGCTTTAATATTTTTATCTATAATGTTTCCATGTAAGAAGTGTTTCATATTTCTAGATGTGGTTTATTTGCTAGCTGTTAATTCTTTAGAGTTGTTAGTCATGCACTGATATATGTGGCAATTATAGAGCATTTCCTATGCAATCAGCGAATTATTATCCTTGTCTCCAACAGAAAAAATAGGTGCCTGAATTTTTTTGATTGGTTCATTCATCTCATCTCATGTTTGTTTCCTTGCAGTACAGTTCTTGTCTCCACTCTCTTAATTTATAGCTTTGGTTCCCTAATCCTCTACAATTAGTTAAGGACCAACAAAATTGGATAAGCCAACCCTTTAAACTAAACTATAGATTTCAATTGTTCTAACCACCCAATTACTGATAACACAGGTACAGTCTGCATAATGATCACAAACAAATCGTTGTTGACATGAGACTTTCCCTTGGTTTTCAGGCCTTACTCGACATTTCGTAGAAACTTTGGTGTATTGCATCTTTTAAATACAATTCAGTGTGACCTGAAGATAAAAACATATCCTTTTGAATAGCTACAACAGATGTGAAATCAAGGTTATCGATCTTGGAGGTAGCAGCTTCTTAACAAACAACTTAAGATTGATAACGTAACCATTTTCTGATATAGTGTGGTCTAAGATATCTCCTGTATATTGAGTTGCAGGTAAATATTCCCTTTTTCTAACAATTCTTGCACATTCACGTAGGCCTACTGGAATGACGCTAGATGATTAATGCCTGAGATTATGACTAAACTTCCTCCCGACTGAGTGTGATTGAAATTGGAATGATTAAATCTTATTGTATATTTTCTTCATGTATTATTAAGTTGATTGATTAACTAGATTGGGAGTGATATAGGGCTCACAAAACACAATCTGCTATTCAAAAAATTGGTCCCCAATGCTTGCAGCTCAAAAGTTTTTCCGTTTGAAGTTCTGAACTTTTAGGAGGTATGTGGTTGTTGATACTGAGTTGATAAGTGCAACATTCCCTACAAATAAAAATAAAAATGCAGTGGCATATGTTAATGATTACTTTATTCAAAATCGTCTGGTTGATGACATTTTTATTTATTGAGATAATAGCTAGATATACATAGCTATATATTCTAATAAAATATGTATATGCCACTAGCATACTAGGAGAAAACTCTTGACCTACGTTTTAGTAAAATTTAAATGATCATACTCCACTGATTCTCCTTGTTCCTCCATTACTTCCTAGATGGTATTGTCGCTGTATTAATATTTATGGAATTGTTATTTAGGTAATCTCCTTTTCTGATTAAATCCTAAAGAAATAGGTTTCCTGGAGTTAGTATTGCTCCAGCTTTAGTTTATAATACCTGTACCTCTATGGAAGAGATATAAAAAGATTATTAGCACGCAATTGACTCGATGGCCCCATATGCCTTCTGTGACACATGCTTGGAGCTCAGCCTCGAGAGAGACAGATGTGCCCTATATGCAAGCACATGCTCTTGATTCCAGTAAATCATCAAGACCAGACATCGTATGATTTTTGTAAAGTTATGTGTCATTCTCCTGTATGCAACAAGAACACTCTACAGATGTTATTGTTATCCGGAGGATTGAATATCTTATATTAATGGTTAAATTACGTCAGTTCAGTGGAATGAGAAACTATTATTATATCTTTGTACTTGAGTTTTTCTGTTAAATCGGAGATTGACATTTAGTCTGTTGGTTGCATCTTCGCATAGATGTACACTGGTGGAGTACCACGTTTTGAGGATATACTCTGCCTTGTGCATCTTTATAATTAATTACACAAACCTTTCCATTCAATAGGAAATGCTTGAGAAAACTTCAATACATTGGTCTCTTTACAGTATACTAGCACTCCTATGAAGGATGAATCACAGATATAATGTAACATATAGCAGCACTTCATCATCGTGCCAAGTGGCTCTGTTATGCTGACAGAACTTATTTTGTGCCTTCGCAATATAGTTTTTCTCCCGTTGCAACGCACGAGCATGTTTCCTAGTTAGATATATATATAGAGAGAAGAGACATCCCCATGAAACAATTGGTAAGCCTGATCATGAGATCTACAAGTGATAGTTGTGTCAATCTTAATTATTTTTATTTGAGAGACCGACCAATTATATGCGTTAGTAGTTGATTGATCATATCATGGCGTTATAGGCAGCCTTTTCTTTTTTGAGGAGAAAATGTTAGGCAGACAAGTAACAATAATGTGGTTTTGTTACATTGAGTCATTGTCATCTTTGTTGCAACATTGGCTAGGATGTTCCTGGGTAATTACTTGCACCGACTTCTGATTACATGCTTGTGGCATTATATTCAGCAATTTCCCTGCTGGATCTTAGTACCAGTGCTCAAACCCTTCTCTTCTCTATAGGCGGACTGAAGGTTGGTTCAAGTGAGACTACAACACTGGAACAAAAATACCTGTGGCTTAGGTGGAACCCTAGAAGCAGCAGCCACCAACCCCTCTTCCGCCAACACCCATTGTTGTCGCCAGCATGTGTCACCGGGTAAAGCCGCTCAAACTCATAACAAAGTTGAGCGAAGGCAGAGCCTAGAGGACTGAAGTTTCAGATAATTGGATAAGTTTCAAATGAGGTCCTTCCATTAGTTGATCATGCATAAGACTGATGGTATCCGATTGTTCTTTACCTATCTAATACGCCAACATATTATGCTTTTAATTGTAACTCCTACGTGCACCTAAGTTTAATCTGTAACGGTGTTGGTATTTTCTATTTATATCCTATTGAAATTTCATGAGCCAAAATGATATGCGTATGGTAGTCTCTGATTCTTCTTTTGTTTCAGATTGACAATTATTTCAATTAGTCAATATATGTCCCATGTGCCAAAATGATGTGCATGCAGTATTCTATGATTCTTCTTTTGTTTCAGATTGACAGTTGTTTCCGTTACTCAATATATATTCCATGGGCCAAAATGATATACATGCTGTAATATATTATTCAAGCCTTAACAAGATATTCTAGATAAACATATTTATTTGGTATTTTTTGAGCTACAATAGATTAATAGGAATGTATCACCTCAGCAGATCCTCTCTGCTCTTGTGAGATACCGAGATACAACAACCACAAATAAATGGTGTTTTTAGCCAACTTTAGCAACTCAAACCTTTGTTTCTCTATGGAAGCAGCGAATATATCTCATCTCTGGCTTTGCCGCACGTAACTTGCTCGGTTTATCGACATCATGTTTGAATGTTAAGGCATCACTGATATAGACATCCATTTTAGTCTAAAGACACTTAACAATGTGCCATCAAATCATGGGACGTAGTTTAATAACACTTAAACAATGCAACATTACAATGGGAGATAGGTAACGGTTTTTGTATCAAGAGTTAATTAGTACCATAAAGATGAGACTCTTCCAAGGAGATTACCGAAGATGACTAATAGGAATTTAGAGAAAACCGTAAGATTATAGGCATATATGCTAACTTATGGTTACAAAATATGAACCTCCATACACAAATACATTCAATCTTGATTTCGCGACCTGCGCCGATGTGAGAGAGATGACGCTGAACAAGTGCAACCCTAATTAAGCTAGCTACATTAACACATGCATGCCGACTAAATTGTTTTTCTGAAAACAAATGCTAGACCTTTGTCTATTTCAATAAATAAGAGAATTTTAGAATACAAACATGACTAGACGGCTCGGATATGGAAGCCTAATCTTAGGGTAAAATAGCACCCCAACCATCGATGTGTCAAAGGCATTCTTCTCAGTATTCGATAAACAATGGATGGTAGAGAAGCAACATTTCAAAATAATAAATTAGAATTACATGCATTGATCGAGGCTGTTCCTTTTACTGTAGTCGTTTCAATATAAAATTGAAATATTTTTATTGATTATAGCAAAAAAATTGTCTCGCTTTCGGCCTAGGCGTCAGCGGCGCACCGGGTCATCTAGTTGGGATAAAAATGTGTTCAAAGGCTTTTAAATGAGATATTTCAGTCTTAGTTCCACTAAATGGGGGTAGTTAGTGTCACGAATGCACAACTAAGGGGTAAAGAGTGGTATTCACTCTTTGTAAAACTATAACTATAATAAGTTAATTTAAAGGGCTGCATGCATCAATTGATGCAGAGGCCGGGCCAAGTCTTCATTTTAAATAGAAAAGATAATACCTATTTGATTATCTTTTGAGCTACCATATTGAATTTAAGCAAGGGGAGATAAAATGATCATACAAAGGTGAGCAGGATAAATTCTTGTACATGGACCAGAGGTATTACTAGCTGAGTTTTCTTAATTAAAGATAGAATATGTTGGACAGGCCAGATGCATACACCAAATGTGGTGAAACACATCATCTCCTTTCTTCTAGAGCTAAGATCATCTCCACTCGTTGCTGATTCGAAGATAAAAATCGCCGGATGGGTGTAACTTTCTTCATGGAAATGACTGAATTCTCACTCGTGTTGCCAGACAGGCGATTTTTTTGGAAAATTTAGCGATATTTTACCATAATTTGGCTCAAATTCACACAAACATAATTTTGATCACATAGTTCGGCGCGAGACGGCGACGGGTTTGGCGACGAGACGACGACGAGTTTGGCGACGATCCGCGCCGGCCAAGCCCGCGTCGAGCTCCGCTTGCCAGGCCCACGCGCCGCGGGTCAGTCGGCCAAGCTTATGCCGAGCCCCGCCGGCCAGGCCCGCGTGTGGAGACGAGAGAGAGAAGGTGGGCGTGTGAGAGGAGAGAGAACACTTTTCTCACTGGCACGTGGCCACACGGCAAGATTTGCTACATCCGGCGTTTCCAGGCGATTCCCAGCGCGCTGGATTCAAGCTGAAAATGTCAGATGAGAAAAGTCCAAAATCCGGACAAAATTGGCGTCTTGAGAACGTGAGTGGGGTGAATTTTGTCCTTCCGGATGAAAAAGTGGTCTGTTATGAACGGCTAGTGAAGATGCTTAAGATCACAAGCCAAAACCCAGTCAGCAATATACAATAGCTGGCCATGCTATACTTGCTAATTTAGCGGACCAATCTGTTATTACAGGCCACTCTTTTTTAAGGATCGTTAGTTCTCTCGGACCTGATGCGCTTAGCCAGGATATACACCATACAAATGATTAATAAGCAAACTATAATTCCGCATTTGAGTAAGATGAAAATCACAAGTTCGTAATTAGCCTCTAAGTCAGGTAAAATTAATTAAAGTGACGAGTTTGTAGTGCAAATAGTACGTAGGCAAAAAAAAAAGGGCATACAGAGTTGGCGGCGGCAGCCAAAGCCGCGACACTAAAGTTCACAAAGAACTCAAACAAAAGGTAACAATTTAATTTTCTAAAAGAAAATGCCAAATAAATATGCTCGCACCAAAGCGAGTGAGATCAAAACGAAGCACACTATAAAATTTAAGGGGTCCCAGCCGCAACATGGCACTAGGAAAACCTAAGAAATAAAATCCATGAACTGCTCCCGCCGTCTCAAAATAGATGTTAAATTGTTTAAATTTAGATGTATCTAGACGACGTACATCTAAATTTAGACAATATAAGATATCTATTTTGAGACTGAGGAAGGGACTAGTGATAGCATAGACGTCCAGCACACTACTAGTCGCCATTAACAGATCGAAGTTCCCGCAGAAGTGCACAAAAAGTACAGGTAGAGAGCAGATGATTACGAGAGTAGCTAAGTGCAGGACACATATCAGATCAAGACTAATTTTGCCAAAAACCCGCGACATTGACCAGTCACCACCAGTAGTCAGCGAAGTGATCCAAAGTCGACCTCGTCCAAATTTCCACCCCACAAGGCCATCAGTACTGGAACCTCTTGAAAACACCTGGCGTGTTTTTGACCTTGACCGTCTGAACACATGGCACAGTGTACCAATCGATCGCATCTGGGTCGATAATGTGCCTATCTGATGGACCATTGTGCAGATCAGGGTAGTTCAGTAGAGCAAGGGCAGCATCAGGATGCCTTCTTAGAGCATTCTCCTGGTAGTTTAGCTTGAGTGATCTGACTGTCCCATCTGGACAGTCATAGCCGTACACCGTGATGGAGTGTCCGGGACAATTCTTCTCTTCAGAATCAAGGTTGCGTCGATATGGCTGATTGGCAGGACGCTGAATCCAGTAGTGCTTCTGCAACTGAAATGAGACCTCGATAGGCCCAGAGTCCAAGCAGCTGCAGATGTGTTCGCGGTACAACATCGATGCCTCAAACTGCTCTGGACTGGGTATCCCAGGTGGGAGAGGAACTGCTTGGTGGTACGTGAAGATGATGCCGCGAGCATATGCTGGATGGTGAGCTGGAAGCTCGTCGCGGCGGTTAGCGTATGGAAGAACTTCACCTTTGAGCGGGATCCCAATGGTTGCCGCCAAGTGCCCAATGCCCATCGAGGTGGCTCCCTCTTCAGTGAGCAGCCCATAGCCGGCTGCGCAGTGTATGAGAGACTGCAAGTCCACTTGAAAGGAATTAGGGTCATACCACAGACCCTCTGCATCCTCTGAGGCATCGACGATCTTCTCGTACCACATTCTGAGCCTCGAGGTGATTGTCTCGTAGAAAGCTTGGACGATGCATGTTCCCCCTGAAAGGAGTCAGCAAATTAATCCCTTTAGTCACTCGGGCCTGACTAATGCGACACAGCTGAAAGCAACTAATTTACAAGGCAGGAGATGGTGTGGTGCTGTACCCCAATGTGTCGCGGTGACATTGGCGTGGTCTCCATCTGGCCGAGGCAGTAGGTCCGTTCGCTGAGGTTGGGGCATTGGCATGTAATTCTCCCAGGTTCTGGTGCCAAACTGACGCCAAGTCCTCAAGTAGGGGATCCCGTTCATCGTCGGCTGCGGAGGATTTCTCCAGATCTGAAACAACAGACAGATTAGCAAATTACAAGTGAAGTTGAAAAATCGAAGTAATCGACTTTGCCCCTACCACTACCACTACAGGTCGAGCGTGGCGGGCGGGAGGCCGGCCGCAAGTAGACGAGGAGGACCCTCGAAGGAGCGGAGGACCCGAGGCGGTGGCGCGTTAGTTGGGGGACGGGGATGGAAACCTACCCGTCCAAGCTCGAGCTCGGTGCGCGCGGTTGGGGAGGAGAACGGGCGGGCGGGCGGGCGGGCGGCCGGCCGGCTAGCGTACAAGTATGAAGAGGAGCGAAGGGCAGGGCCGCGCGAGAGGGGGGGTGGGAAGCATTGGACCTACTTCCGGCCGGGGACGGAGAAGATGGTGGACGGTGCCGCCGCGGCTGTGAACTGTGAGGGACAGACGTAGTGGGTTTTGCACTTGTATAGGAAGGAAGGGGAGACTAAGGGTTTCCGTACAGTTTTGGATGGGCTCGGTCTGCGTTGCGTGGTTTGATCGCACCGAAGAGCGCCTCTCGAGTCTCACTTCAGGTCAGACTGAGAATGGGCGGATCTCACTGAACGGTGGGTTCCAGCGACCACAGCGGGCCGAACCCGTGGGTTTGAGCCCACGGTCACACCGCAAACGCAGCCCAGCCTTGGTTCTCAACGTCGTAACCTGTATCACTGAGCCCGGGTCCCACCCCCTCCAAAAAAAACTGAGCCCGGTCTCACATGTCGGAAGCGCACAAGGCTCTAGGCTCCTCTTCCTCCCAGTCCCAACGCACTGCCGCCGCCGCCGCCGCCGCCGCAAGGCACGCCATGGCTCGGGACCGCCCCCCGCGGAGGCTTCGCGGACGCCTAGGCAGAGGCGGCAGCAAGCTGCACGTGGTGTCCGCCGCCGACGCCTCCGCCATAGGGGGCCCGATCGAAGGCGACTCTGAGGCCATCACGGGGCTCCCGCTGACGCTGTCCCCCGCCGGCCACAGCACTTGCATCCTCAGATTGAAGGTGCGTTCCTAATCTTCGTGTCTTGTGGCCTTTCCGTGTGCTGTATCCTGTTTGAATTGTTGCATCCTGATGCTAATCGCAGATGGGAAGGTGAACTAGAGCATAGGGTAGCATTTATCTGTATGTGGAGTTGAGCTTAGGGTGTCCGTTTTATGTGCATGTGAAATCGAGCATAGGGTATTAATTTATGTAAATATGAAATTGAACATTGGGTGTCAATTTTGTGTAGGTTGGTCCAGTGGGCAGTGCTGTTTTCCTTTTTTCCATGACTTATCAGCATCTCTTGATTCATGAGTTGTTCTTAGTCTTGAGAAGGTCTTCTGGTATCTACTCATTCACCACCTTGCACCTGGAAGGCTGGAAAAGCCACACTTTCTTATGGCAATGCATAATAGTCCAATCTAAAAAAAAATTGCCAAGCTTGCGTCGTTGGAAGTATTAGAAAGCATGCTGTAAGCATAGCTGCTAGAAACCCAGAGAGCTACACATCCTAATTGATGGTTTGCAGTTTGCTATGCCATCAGAGTTATTACTTTTAAGGCACACAGATTCTTATGGAAACTAACTTAGAGCAGGTGTGTATGAATATGTTATTACAGTTATCTTGGATTTCTGTATTTGCTAATTTCTGACACCATTTCCTCCATATGCAGGTCCGTATTTATGACGTTGCATCAGTCTCATGTTCTTATGTGCTGGCTGGCCACACTGAAATTATTGTTTGCATTGACAGTTGACACTTGTGTCTCTTCTTCTGGCAAGACACTTGTTGTAACTGGAAGTAAAGATAATACTGTAACTCATATGTGCTATCCTTAAGATATTGCTGAATAGCAATACATTTTTGTGGGATAATTGTTATTTAGTCCTGCGCTATTTTCCCATTTAGATTTAACATTTGGACATTTGGTTCCTCACAGGTGAAATGGGATATGGAAAAGAGAAGCTGCTTTGGTACCAGGAAAGGCCATCTAGGAGCTATTGGATGTGTTGCTTTCTCAAAGAAATCAAAGAACTTTTATGTTAGTCAGTTAGTGGCAGCAGGTTAGTTTGAAAATCATAACAGTTCCATTTCAGCTAATCGCAATATTCAATTCCTCTGTCATTTTTTGATTTGTATGGGTGATGTATCATGATTCTTCTAGACGTATAGTTAAAATATAGTTATTTGTCAGTCCTGAGAATTTTTGAGATGTCATGTTTTGGTAATGTTTTACATGTCTATGGGTGGGCAGGTGTTCTGAGGAAATTTAGCTTTGACTTTTGAAAACAAGTTACCGTACGTGCCAATGTAGCTATTGAATTGCTTAAGTAGCCATGGCATCTAAAAGTATAATAGGGGCAAGTCCCAGCTGTTACCACAGCGATTAGGCATTTTTAGACGTTTGATTGGCTCCCTGGGGTGCATTAGGACCGTAGATCTCCGGTTACTCCTTTTTACCCTCGTGAGTAGTAATTGGTTAATTTGCTGTTGGCACAACTGGTTAGTCGCTGCCGCTGGGTCCGGCTGTCCAAGGGACAGCTTTGCGCCTCTAAGTGAGTGAATTCTTTTCGGGGTGAGGACTGGATGCCATGCTTAGTGCAAAGAGGTCCGGTCAATAATTAATGTTGTTGTCATACTATGACAGCCCTGCTGTTTACTGATCCCTTCAAAGAATTATTAAGGGATTATATTGTGTACAAGCAATGAAACATAATGATCCAGCACTTCTCTCGTTTTGTGCTTTCTTGGTATGTATGGCATGTGGATTAATTAATTTGTCCTTTTTGGGAGTTGCAAGTGTAGAATTGATTTGATGTTTTCTTTCAGCTAGGATACCACCTATCAGGTTGCCATATTGAGACGGCTGAGGTATGGTGTCGAATGCAACTTTCTTTTGTTCAGACCAATTGTCTCATTGATATTTCTTTAGGTCTGTCCTCAACAAAGAACTGTTCTTCTTGGAGTATTTATGTAGTTCTTACGGAGTTACATAATGAGCCCTTATTAGAATAGATAAATTTTGTGTGTTCAATCTTTTTATATTTATTGGTGCTTATATGGTTTATATTCAGTTCTGCAGTAACAGATTGTTCAATTTCGAAAAATTCAAGGCTCAAGCCGCATGGTCAACGCCAAGTGTCTAACTGCCTCCTTGTCCTGTTCTTCAGATGGAACTGGTGGTGACACATCCTGCTTCTTTTATTTACTTTGATGCATGCTAACATAATTGTATTGGTGTGAAGTCTTCCAGGTTATGGTGGTTTTATTAACATGTGGGTTAAATATCTTGTATGGTTATATGTAAATCAAGATGAAGTGGTGGTTGTATATTACTAGAGATATTATCTTTTAGCTTCCATGTGCTGTGAGATGAATCCAGTATATTTGACCATTGTCAATTTGGTACACCAAACTGCTGCGGAAGAAGCTTTTATTAGATATGCCAATTTCTCAGGTGTACAATGCAAATGTGAGTTGCTGCCTACTGGCCACTATGTAGAGTTCTATTAGGATTTATCTTCAGGACTGTCGGATCCTCCCCACCTCGAATAGACACTGGTTTTGGATGTGAAACTATTTTCCTTGTGCTCACTGAAATTTGGATATTTGGATGTGAAAATATCAAATGTCTAGCTTTCAAGAGGCTTGCCCTGCCATTGGGTTTTAATAGTATGTTTTGCCCTGCCATTGGATCTGGATGATACGTTCTGGTTAGGCTAGCGTGACTGAATCTCTTTCAGTTTTTTTAGCTGAAAACTGTAGGGGAGGCCCCAACAGTAAAATTTATTAAGAGGAACAAAATGTACAAGCGGGGCAAAAAGGATATACAAAAGGGCTTAGCCCAGGGCGTAGCCCAGGGCGTAGCCCAATGAAACTACAGAGTGTCTAGCCAGGCAACGAGAGAGGCTTTCAGATCATCCTTGGACTCTGAATCTATTTCAGTTTAATCTGCTATGTTGCTAAATAAAGAACTTGGGAGATAGGGACAGTGCTATATGGATAGGGGAATTTATCTTTTGCTATGTGAAGTTGATTAATTAATATCAAGGTGTTTTTGTGCAGGTCATCGACTCATCATATCGTTGGAGATGCTTGTCCGGTGGCGGCCACTGCTTCTCTTGTAGGTTTATGGTTCTACTCTGTTTGTTAGCCATGGACTAGGCAGGTATTGTATGCACCTTTTCCTGGTGGTGGCTTCTCTCTTTGAAACTAAACATGAGGTCTCATTGATACATAATTTATATTGTTATGTAAGTGTTATTTCTGAATACTCTTATGTCAGAGTGGACAGGGTACTATAAAATTTGTGTAGATTATTACTGAAATAACTATTATTGTGATTCATCGAGTATAGCTAGAGTGGCTTGCAATTGCAATGCTTGCGATACAGGCCGCTACAAGTTTGTTTATTTTATCGTCCCCAATTCTGTTTTTCTATATAAGTAGACGTAAGAATTTTGCATATGGTTTAGATCCTTGCGTCACTACTGTTTCATTTTGGTCAGTATCTTTCTTCCCTGGGTTGGACTTGAGGTATAGCGTGTTGGTCACCAACTACTGGGGTGTGTTGCTGTCTGGGTCTGCTAGCTGAGATGGAGAAGCAAGGTAAGGTGCCACCATTGCCACCGACTGATTTCTTTCCTGGTTTCCCAAGAAATCATTGCCATTAGTTTGCTTATACTTTGGTATATGTGGTACAGTTTTCTTTCGGTTATCTAATAAATGCAACATTCAGGGCGTTTGTGACGAACTTCCTTTATTCACTACTACATTTCAACATGTTGTGTGCAGTTGTATTTGTTGCAATTGTGGATCCATTTACCCTTTTTTACTTGGAGATATGTTCTCATCGCATTGGTTAAACATGGTTATCATGAGGGTCTAGAAGAACACATCATTTCAAATCTTGCTTCATTTTATTCAAAATAGAATTATATGATTACTTCGCGGTGCTTTCCCTAAACATAAATGGTAATTTTTTATATGATGTAATTGAAGTTTTATCTGACCACCCAATAGTTATTTTTTCAGTGTTCTGTAGTGATGGAAGAGCTTTTCAATGATCTTTTGTCTAGGTTAGCTGAACATGATTCTGTTGGAGCAGTTTTAACACTCCCTGTTGAGTATTTTGTTTTCTCATGTGTGGTTTTATGCCTTTGTACTGAACCAATGAAAAGGTAACTAAATCCTTTGAAGAAGCTTTACTTATGTATTCACCTGTGGGTGGACATGCTACCACAAACTTTGATAGTTCTTATTATGATTTAGCAAGTGTGATTTCAGAAACCTGTAGTTGAATCCCTTCTCTTTTTTTCTACGTTTTGATGCATGGATCA
This sequence comes from Avena atlantica, assembly GCA_910589765.1. Classification (NCBI taxonomy): domain Eukaryota; kingdom Viridiplantae; phylum Streptophyta; class Magnoliopsida; order Poales; family Poaceae; genus Avena; species Avena atlantica. Next base: position 441,587,949 of record OU342734.1, on the reverse strand, counting down.
GTAAAAGCTACCTGACATTTAAGAAACAATTGATGTAGCATCAGATTTACGTGCTTGCTAGGTTTGTTTGTTAAATTTGGAGAAAAATGTTATCTTAATTCTTATCTGATGGCTTTAATAAGAAAAGAGGTAAAATTTAACATTTTTGAATTTTATCATTGCCAATCACTTTTGGCACTTCACCACCACGATGCTCCATGTTATGCAGAAACTAGAACTTTATGCACATTCCAGCATCATTTTAAGGTAGGTGACTACTGTAACAATGTAGTCAATCATGCATGTACACAAGCTGCTAACCTGGTATTAGTAGTCATGTACTTATAGGTATAACTTTTGGATTATTTACAAGTAATGTCACTTCTAAGAAGGTATGACCTATTATTGCTTATCTGAATGTTCATATGTTTTATCACTACATTGATATTCAAAATCTCCATGATGAGGAGTTTATGCAATGATATAAATTTGAAAATAGTGAACATAGCATTGCAATGCTTCGGTTTTTCTTTGGATAGCTCCCTTTTAGTACTTGCTGCTTGGTTCCTATTTATGCTCTTCTACAAATAAGGTTATTACACAAAAAGTAGTACTTCTTTTTGCTGTTAGGAAATATCAGAAATTCTTTGGTTGACCTACGCGTATATACATATTCCATAGGACTGTTCTCTATTTTTTCTGGATCATGCACTCTATTAGTTTTTCAGAGTCCATGTTTTCGACCTAGATGTCCTGATGGTCTTGATCTGTTATAAATATGACGATGTGCACAATACTGGTAGAATAGCGAGAAATCTTGCGTGCTATTCCTGCTATGGGGCCAACTAAAAGGTCAAATGGATTGCCTGGCCGTCGATGATAGAAAAGACCAACCATCTGTTCGAGTATCTTTACACTCACAAAAAAATCAATTTTTTTCCATCTTAGTATTTACTTGAAGCATTTTTTGGTAGCCATTTTAATAGTAGTTCTAACTTACTTTTTTTCAGGGATGTAAATTAAATACATGTACACAATGAAATACAGTTACCATTTATCTAGCTGTCTGCTCCTTTCGGACAATATAAAAATCTAATGCCTCTTTATATTGCAAGAGGAACTAAATGATGATTTTGATATTATTATGCAGCTCGACTAACTACTGATGATGTTTACATCGGGATTCATGCAATCTTCTTCCCAAGAGTTGAACTTCTCTCCACCTCTGTTATTTTGGCCATCACTCATTCCCACGTACCTACACTGAATCCAGCATCCATGCTGCAGAGACCATAGCCACCAAGGCATGTATAATCATAATTCACCATATTCTGCATGCTTGACTAATAACCAGTTGTGGTCACTTGCTCAGGTAAGACTAAACTGCCTGCTAGGAGCTTGTTTGTTTCCTGACTGCCAGGCTCTTAGTATATAAAATAGAATTTCCCTTAGTGTATAGTTTACTTCCTATGTAGCCACTGGTGTTTTGATTCATGGATGTCGAGAATTCTAAATATATGGCCTTAACTCACATGGAAGCAGCTAGCTATCCATGATACCGGCCACTGGTTTGGTATAAGTAGGTTTGGCTAGCTACTGTTTCTTTATCATATTGCACTCAAACATAATTCATGCGTCAAGTCTGTCTTCTGGTATCGTCCTGGTTCTTACACGTGTAAGAAAGATCAGACGGTTCCTAATTTTATTTCCCTTCAGACAAGCAGATGCTTCTATTGTTTCTCCAACGTGATTGCCAATGATTTTTTGATCCTGCAAATGAGTAGAATGTGTAATCCAAACTTTTATCCTCAGGTGGTGCTAAGTACGAGAATAACCATCTGCTTGGAGATACTATACTATATTTAATTTTAGTTCTTGGCGCATGGTCCAAGGAAGTTATTTACTCAGTGCCTTACCTCGCATACTTTTGTTTTAATCTTTAATGCATAGAATATAACTACAGAAGAATTACAACCTAACTTATATCCCCATTTTAGTTAATGAATGCCTAATAATCACTATCATTTCCTGAATGATTGAGGTTCCTGTTTTGCTCTGTTATTGTTAAGTGTAAAATGTTACAAATCTGAAGCAATGGGCATATCAAGTGTGCTATATGTTCCTTTCTAGCTTTCTGATAATTTTGCAATATGGGTCTTTCTTAACTTCTCTAGGTAATGCACAATATTCAGAATATCTCCATTTATATAAGATTGTTCATTTGTTTCTGGTGAAATAGAGAGGGGCAAAGGGTGGTGTGCAGTGCAATCTGCTATGCTATTTGGATATGATTTTTATACACATTATCTGGAAATTTCAGAAAATTAGAAGGTATGCATTTAGGGTGCACCTCTACAGTCTTCTACATATGCTATTTGGATGAGATTGATCTATCACTGTCTGACTGATTTTTTCATAACTATCACATTATTTTGGCCGTATTGTAAATCGAGCACAACTATATTTCATGGTTCCGATGAAGCGATGCAGCAGAATGTTTATTTGTTTAACTGACCCAGATGTGTTTTTAGCATAAAAGCTGATACAAATAAGCCGAGTTTCTATATCTGGTGCCATGCTATTGAGAATCACGAATAATATGCACCGACCTCTCTGTTCTAGCCACTAAGCATCCACTTTTCTTTTGTTCCTCAAACCTCAATTGTGTAAATTGGAAATTTGCCATTCCTACACCAAGCGCTACAGATGTGTCTGGTGGGCCCAGTGGCGATGTCGGCCAGGAGTCATGGCAACCCTATCGAATTCTGTTTTTGTGAAATGTACATCTGTTGTGTGAAATCTGCTCAATAGATGCTTATGTTCTTGCGGTGTCACTTTGCCAACCTAAACTCTGAACAACGCTGTGTATTTTCTGATGTGTATCATGATGAAAATCTGCGATGTCAGTTGGAACCCAATACCAATGTTCAGATCCTAAGTGCTCTTTTGATGAAGCGGAATCAACACTAGCTGTCTAACAAGTTGGGATTTATTTTGTTCTATAGATACCATAAAGATGAATAGTAGTGTTGGGATATGCTAAATGGGTGTCACCATTGCATGTCTCTAATCCGGATAACCCGGGTGGCGTAGCGAGGCCCATGGCCTGCTGAGCGGTCCAGTTAGAAGGATCCAGAAGGGAGGCCTATGCCGGATAAAGGAAGGCTACGATGGAGTCACCGACGTACCCGGAGCCTTGGAGCGCAAGACACGTTAGACTGGTTAGTACTCGTGTAGGACTCTATGACCTGTCCGGCTAAGACTTTAACTGTAACCCTAGGATCTGACGACTATATAAACCAGACCTAGAGGAGCCTTTAGGGCAATAGTCATATTAGACAACTCATATCGTGCACAGCGAACCGATCCCTGTAACTCGGCGTATTGCAATCCGGAGCCTTGGAGTGCAAGACACGTAAGACTAGTTTGTGTTAGTGTAGAACTCTGTAACCTATCCGATTAGGACTTTTTCATGTAACCCTAGGTTCTGGTGCCTTTATAAGACAGATCTCTGGGAGCCTTTAGGGCACAACTCATATCACCTCGCACAACGAACTGATCCCTGTAACTCGGCATATTGCCATTATAGTGATTTATAGCATGAGTAGGATTTCGCCGCCGTCATGGGATCTAAACCTGGGTAAGCTGTGTTACCTCGTACCTGCCAACTTGCCGCCTTCCCCCACCTCTCTAAACATGGTCTGTGAGGACCCCTCCATGGCATACTCGTCGGCAATACCACGACAAGTAGGATGTTGTATTTGGAATTTTGAAATGGAAATTCGGATAATGGCTCCGTGCAAACCAGTTTAATTTTTGCGTTGGTTAATTTCATCATAATTAAACCTTCCTATTTATCTTTTCAAGCAAGAGTGAACTTCATCCTGGAATTGCACTACATAAATTTACATAGAAAATATTGTATGGCTAGTTTTTTAAGAGGACTTGTTGAACTATGATACTCTGAAGCCTGGCACTATTCTCTGTACTCTCTCCGATCCAAATTAATGGACTCAGATTTGTTTAGATATGAATGTATCTAGCACTAAAATATGTTTAGATACATTCGTGTCTAGACAAATCTGAGTCAATTAATTTGGATCGGAGGGAGGGAGTACTTCTTTTAAAGAAAATATTCTCCTATTTAGTGAATCTTTGGACTAGTTTTTTCTCTAGATGCTGCTATCAGGTTCGAGCTGGTGCTTTGATTTTCCCTGGACATCATTTCAATAGTTTATCAAGTCTCGACCAGTGAAGCTTCAAATTTGTTAGTCTCCCATTTGTTTTTACGTGCTAATTAGTTTGGTTATTTAATAAAGTGAGCCAATCTCTATCCCTGCTGATCTGCCAATTGAATTTAGTCAATTGAATTTATCTGTTATGCCTACTGATTGTTTCATCTAACAAGTGGTTTATAACATAAATTAAATGTTGCATATCACCAAGCATATATATATTGATAAATTGTCCTCTCCCAGTTAATTAGCCATCCTACTTGAACATCATGATGTTTCTAACCTTCATCATGTATGTAGAATAAACTGTTCTTGAGCAGTATACCATCTGTTCCTCCCAGCTCACCTTTGAATCGACGGATTCAAGGTGGAAGATGTCCTAATGACAGACTCTGATTCAAGTGAAGGCGACCAGTTGCCTTGCTACTGCCCAAGTTCCTCGCCACCACGTAACATGAAGAGCTCTCTCGATGATGAGATCATCTATGACAGCGATGGTTGGTGCTCTCAGGACTAGGTAGGTATGCATATGCCTTGATCTGCCTATCTTACCGAGCAGCTATCTAGCCACATCTTCCTAATAATATATGTACTTTCATGCGTGCTTATCTTACTGCAGTGTGTATGCACTGTACTTTCATGCTTCCACTATCTATATTTGGCTTCCCGATGGTTTGTAAATATCGTAGTGAAGGAACTATTTATCTTGAAGACTCATGTATGTAAACCTTATCAATTGAAGAGCAATGTATGTAAACTTATCTGGTGAAGAGCAATGTAATTTTTCTCTAACTTAAAGTGCAACTACTATATATTTTCCTGCATTTTCTGTATTACTTATTTGCTGACTACCTATCATCGATATGACATACATAAATTCGTATTTTGGTCCTGCTGGAGTATGTCTGATGCAGCCCGTCCTACGAACGCTACTACATCTACTCCCACGAGCTTTCCAAGTGGACCCATGACTCGCGGCCGAGCCAAACTCCTACAAGCTAAGGTGAACTCGCTCATCTCCTTGTGTGACTTCATACACCCTTGGATGGCCTGCTACTTCATACGCATACCTTGTGCATCATCAGATACGAAGAGAAGGACACAGCGAACGGAGGAGCACCAGCGGGAGAAGCCAAATACCCTCTGTCACCAGCGGTACTACCGGAACTGGCGGCCGGTACTACCGCCCCCCCCCTACCGCTCCCAACAGACGACGCAGCAGAAGACAAATACTCTCTGTCTCCAGCGGTACTACCGGATCTGGAACCGGTACTACCGCCCCCTACTACCGCTCCCCACTGAAGATGCCAACGGAAGTCCCAGGGTGGCAAGCGGTACTACCAGACCCGGCAGCGGTACTACCGGTTGACGGTACTACCGGACGTGCTAGACCGGTACTACCGGACGTGCGTGGACCTGATCGTGTTAAGTCGGCCCAGTGCCCTGTAACCCTCTCTATATTTCGCTATTTATTCCTAAAATATCCTGTTTATGTGGTTGGCCTATAAATAGCCCCCACCCTCTATTGTAAACCCTAGACTTGGATAATAATAGATTAAGGACACCCCTTTGAGGATCTTTCATCTATTGGTCTCATGCTCCTACCAAGGAGCACCCTATTATCCACTCCCCTCTTAGATCTTGCCTAGTGCGTTCAAGTTGTACAAGGCCTTGGGTTCTCGGTTTCTTGCCCCCAAGTCGTCAAGATCTCATCAAGCATCTCGCCCCGTTGTTGGTCGTGGAGAGAGAGCTTCGCCCAACACCGATCCTAGGGATTATGTTGGACCGGTTGCCACCGGCGTGAGCTATCGGCGTGTATCGTGATTTGTGTGCGTGTGTTCGTGGTTTTCATCCCTTCTTCCCCCGTCCACCGCTTTCCCCTTGTTTCCCGTGGAGATTCGTGAAAGATCGGGCCACCCCAAGGGGTTATCCATAACATATTGGTATCAAGAGCCAGGTTGATCACGAATTTTCCCCCAATTTTTCTTTTATCCCCCTTAAAATCGAAAACCCCACCAAAAAGAGCCCCAATTTGCCTTCGGATCGATCTTTGGATTTGGTGAGTTTTCGTGGTTTTGGTCCATAGATCTGTTGCTTTTGGAGTCGATCTATAGCCTTTTTCTGTTCCTAGCCTAGCCTTTCGGTCAGATTCCACGAATTTAAGGTTTGTGTCAAGTGGATCTCGTTCTTGTTCTGCGCCCGGCGGTACTACCGGTCGTGCAGGCGGTACTACCGCCATCCGGTACTACCGGTCGTACCTGGCGGTACTACCGCGCGACACAGAAAGTTTTTCTCCTTCTCTTGACGCCTCAACTTCGTTTGCTGACTTTCCATCTTTAACTTGTTCGTGTTTCGCGTGTTTATCGCCATTTTAACACAAGCTTCCGCATCAAAGTAACCACGCGCTCAACGACACCGCGACACTCGAACATCACCCCCACCAACGGTTGCAAGTCGTCAACAATACCAAAGATATAACTTGCGCCACTTTGACAGCCCCATATCTTCCTTTGTGTGTATCTATCCTATGAGAGCAACTCATTTTGTGTTTGTCTAAGCATTGTGCACTTGCCTTTGGAAAGTGAGAGTGTGAGGCCAAATACAAAATTTAACATAGTAGCATAGAAAGGGAGAAAAAGGAAAAGAATCAAAAAAAAAAGAAAAAAAAGATACATAGTCTCCCAATACAAAGAGAATACCAAGCTTGTAAGCCAAAAAGAGAGAGGAAAGAGCGCACCAAGGCAAGTGCGCAAAATTGCTTATCCTCTTTTGGCAAACGAGTTGTGGTCTCTCCTTGAGTTGGCACGACAACCGAGCGTAGTCTTCGTTAGGACCTTTTGTGCTCATTTTCATAGTCGTGCTAACCCCGTTTTCTCCACGTGTGCGTTTTTCCGTGTTTTTGTAGATCGTATCCTTTTGCTTTTGATCTTTGGTTCTTTACCACTTAGAACAATAACCTTTTGTTTGGATTGTTTCGTTTGGTTTTCCACAATCCTAACCTTCCACCAAAAGCTTTTGAGAGTTGTAGCATATTTGTGTGTGAGTTTCTTTGCCATTTCACTTTGCATGCTGTTCGCTCATTTGTGTGGCAATTGGTTTAATATAATCTCCAAGGTGAGGTAAAAGGATAACTCTACGCACCCTTATTCTCCATATACAACCCTTGTCGGCTTTGCATCATGGACAAGAATGGCGAGCCGTCCCAACCACCACCACCTCCGGAGGACGACACACAATTCATGACAAGATGGGACCATTGGAAGGTCCGAGGAGAATTCAACTACCGTTGTGAAGCTCTTGAGCGGCGCCAAGATGAACAATTTAGCGAAGCCCGCGTGGAGTTCAAGAACATCGACAACCGCTTCGAAGAAGTCCGAGGCCAAATGCATGCCATGCAACACAACCTCGGTCATCAAAATGAAGCTCTTGGTCGCGCCCTCGCCTCAACGGATGAGAAGCTTCAACGCCTCATTGATGGGCTAGCAAGCCATGCTCGCGCGACTCAAGCTCATCTCGGCACTCCTCAAGTGAATCAAGTGCACCTCGCCGTCACGCTTCAAGGCACCGGGATGGACCCGTCCTTCAATCCATGAGCTCTTCTCAAGCGGTACCATCTCCGCGACACGCCGCAACGTCAAGATATGATGGTGACCTCTCCGCAAGACCTCCAAGACGTGAAGCGAACCGGCCACAACCAAGGGCACTTGTGATTCAACAAGAGCAACCTCACATGGACCACCAAGCACATCGCCATCGACATGTTCTTTCAACAACAAGTGAAGCATCCGAAGAAGACGAACAAGATCACCGTCGACGTGAAGCACTTGAAGATCCACCAAGGCGTCATCATCGACATGATCGTCAACGTCGACAACATGATCATCATGACGAGCCTCCTCCACATCAAGAAGAAGGAGAACAGCCCATTGCGCATGCGGCTCGATGTCCTCCTCGCCACATGGCGCAAGACAATGCTCCTCGGCATCAACCGCGACAAGAACAAGAGCAAGCTCCCCAAGCTCGTCGTGAGGACCATCAACCTCCTCCTCGTCCTCAACCGCGCCAACAACACGAGCAAGCTCCCCAAGCTCGTAGTTCAAACCAAGTTCCACCACCAAACGCGGCACCTCAACAACCGCAAGAGCAACGCAACCATCACCAAGCAAGACATGAGAGCTCGGATGATGATGATGACCGCCAAAATCATGGCAACCGCCGCAACCGGAACCGCAATGGAGAAGAAACTTTTGGCAAGCTCAAATTCACCATGCCCAAGTTCTCCGGTTCCAATGAACCCGAAGAATATCTCTCGTGGGAACTCAAGGTTGACAAGATCTTCCGCATGCACAACTATAGCAATGAGAAGATGATGGCCATGGCATCCCTCGAGTTCGATGAAGAGCCTCCAATATCAACTTGGCAAGATATGAAGGCCCATATGAGATCCCGCTTTGTTCCTTCGCACTACACGCGTGACCTCTTCAACAAGCTTCAAACGCTTAGTCAAGGGACAAAGACCGGAAGAGTACTTCAAGCAAATGGAGCTCAACATGATCCGCGCCAACATTGAAGAGCGAGATGAACAAACAATGGCACGCTTCCTCAATGGCTTGAACCATCCCATCAAGCGCATCACCGAGTTCCAAAAGTACAACAACATGGTTGAGCTTGTGCACATCGCATCAAAGGCCGAGCGTCAAGTGTAAGAGGACATCAAGTACAACAAGCCAAAGACGTACTTCACCTACAAGCAAGCACCAACCACTACTCCAACAACACCAAGTGGAAGCTCCTCAAGTACCACCAAGCTTCCCTTCAAGCCAACACTCCCTCAAGGAAAACAGCCCCCAAGTGGCAAATAGACAAGGGATGATCAACCATTCAATGGTGAATGCTACAAGTGTGGAGGCAAAGGACACAAGTCGGACGCATGTGGAAACAAGAAAGTTTTGTTCATCCATGACAACGGCGATGAAGAATACTTGAGTGAAGAAGAGTTTGATGCAAGGGTCAAGGAAGCCATGGCAAGGCAACATTTGGAGAGGACCAAGAACTTCTTGTGTGTGAGCATTGTCGTGGTGGTGGCACGGCAGATGCCATGGGTAGGCTAAAGTATGGGCCAATGGATGCTAGTGGGATCTGGGGAGGGAAGATGCAACTGTCTTTACACTCAAGCTGCCAAAGTGATGAACTTTATTTCTCTCTTGATGGGTTACAAGTGCTCCTTGAGCTGTTTACAGGGGGACAATGTGAATCTCCCAGCCTAACGGTGCTCCTGGAATCGATCTCCCCTCAAGGTCCAAACCTCCCCTTATAAAGGGGTGCCTTGGGTGCCCTTAGGGCTGACGAGGCAAGCATATTCGTGGAATATGCTTGTCCCAAAATAGTAGTTCGGCGGCCTCCTTTCCCTGTCGCCCTTCTAATGACGGCAAGGCTCTAGTGGCCCCCTCCTGCGTGCCTCGGGCTCCAGGACTGTCACCTCCGTGACCTCCTTCTGCCCCTCTGACGCTGTGCATCCTTGTCTCTTGTGCTTGGCCCTGTTCTGATTCCTTCTAGCCTGCAGCTATAGTTTGACCCTGGGCTTCTCCTTCTCCTGCAAGCTTCGTATCACTCGGCCTTACCTTGTGTTTACTCGGCTCATTCCTCACCTGCATGAAGATCATTTGGGTAACCCGGCCGATTTTCTCATTAACTCGGCCGGGTAACCACTTGATACCTATACATGGGCTTCTTGCCTCCGTTCATCGGCCGACATATCCATGATTTCGCCGACCTAGGCCGTAGCTCGGAAACCAGACGGGGACAGTACCTCTGTCTTTCCCCGTCTCCGACCTACCCGAGGTTAACCCCCCGACATTAGTCCCCGAAGCTGGTGTGGCCCTGTCAATAGCTTTGGCGGGGTTATATCAGCTTCATCACTTTCTTAAGTCTTGTTTCCGAGCTATGGCCTCGTCCGAGGTTTCCTCGTTCCTTCCATCGTACGCCACGTCCTACGTGTCACCCCATCATTGCTCTTCTAGTTTTTAGGTCCTTCTACAGTGCTTACTGACAAGCTACAGTGAACCCTGTACCTGCTGCGCCGCCGCCGCGACGCCTCGTGTGCCGCTCCCTTGGGATCGTAACAACTTTTCTTTGTCTGTGGTCGTTGGTGTGGCTCCACTCACCGTCGTGCGTTCGTGCTGTTCCCACGATCTACACGGGTAACTGCCACACCCACGATCTCACTCCCCTGTTCATGGCTTGACTATAAAGAGGGGAAACGCGCCCGCAGGGTTCATCTTTCCCCTTATCGCTCGCGTCCTCTCTCCTTCTTCCCTTCGCCTGCGCGTCCTCTTGCCGCTCCGCCGCCGCTCATCAGCCAGAGCCTCCGCCGGCGAGGATTCCGCCGCGTCGTTCGGCCTTTCTCGCCCGCGCTCTACGGCTGTGGCTCCGCCGCCGGTGAGTCCTCTTTGACCACCTTGCCCTGATCTTGCCCTAGATCGATCTGCTCTGTTTTGTGCTCATGCGACGGCCCTCCTCTCTTCGCCATTGTTTTCGTGTTAAGTTCCGATGGGGCCTTGTAGCTCTAAGCTCCCCTCGCCGCCAGTTTTTCCTCCGGCGATCTCTCCGGCGCACCCATGTCTAGTTCGTTTAGCGGTGCTCTTGTTGAGGACGATGACGCTGGCTCCGGGCCGAGCGTGGATCGTGGCAGGGCTCTTCAGTCACGCGCCGTGAGATTGAA